>CM053561.1:15500515-15794429 GCA_028646485.1 Cryptoprocta ferox
AGTTTCATTCTTCTGCATGTTGCTCTCCAGTTCTCCCAGCACCATCTGTTAAAGAGGCTGTCTTTTTCCATTGGATACTCTTTCCTGTTTTGTCAAAGATTAATTGGCCATACATTTTTGGGTCCAGTTCTGGGCTCTCTATTCTATTCCATTGGTCTATGTGTCTGTTTTTGTGCCAATACCATACTGTCTTGATGATGACAGCTTTGTAGTAGAGGCTAAAGTCTGGGATTATGATGCCTCCCATTTTGGTTTTCTTCTTCAATATTACTTTGGCTATTCGGGGTCTTTTGTGGTTCCATACAAATTTTAGGATAGTTTGTTCTGGCTTTGAGAAGAATGCTGGTGCAATTTGGATTGGGATTGCATTGAATGTGTAGATTGATTTGGGTAATAATGACATTTTAATAATGTTTATTATTCTGATCCATGAGCATGGAATGTTTTTCAATTTCTTTGTGTCTTCTTCAATTTCTTTCATAAGTTTTCTATAGTTTTCATCGTACTGGTCTTTTACACTTTGGTTAGGTTTATTCCTAGGTATTTTATGTTTTTTTGTGCAATTGTGAATGGTATCAGTTTCTTGATTTCTCTTTCTGTTGCTTCATTATTGGTGTATAAAAATGTAACTGATTTCGGTACATTGATTTTGTACCCTGCAACTTGGCTGAATTCATGGATCAGTTCTAGAAGGCTTCTGGTCGAGGGGGTCGCGTTTTCCATGTAGAGTATCATGTCATCTGCGAAAAGTGAGACTTTGCGTCTGTATTCATTAAGGATATTTGCCTGTAGTTCTCTTTATTTGTTGGGTCTCTGTCTGGTTTGGGAATCAAAGTGATGCTGGCTTCGTAGAATGAGTTTGGAAGTTTTCCTTCCATTTCTATTTTTTGGAATAGTTCAAGAAGCATGGGTATTAATTCTGCTTGAAATGTCTGGTAGAATTCCCCTGGGAGGCCATCTGGCCCTGGGCTCTTATTTGTTGGGAGATTTTTGATAACTGTTTCAATTTCTTCACTGGTTATGGGTCTGTTAAGATTTTCTATTTCTTCCTGTTTGAATTTTGGTAGTGCATGTGAATTTAGGAATTTGTCCATTTTTTCTAGATTGAACAGTTTGTTGGCATATAATTTTTCATAGTAATCTCTGATGATTGCTTGTATTTCTGAGGGATTGGTTGTAATAGACCCATTTCTATTCATAATTTTGTCTATTTGGGTGTTCTCTCTTTTCTTTCTGAGGAGCCTGGCTAGAGTTTTATCAAATAAACTCTATTTTATTAAAATAAAAAATATTTTTTCAAATAACCAACTCTTGGTTTCATTGATCTGTTCAATTGTTTTTTGGATTGTATATTGTTTATTTCTCCCCTGATCTTTATTATTTCTCTTCTTCTGCTGGGTTTGGCGTGCTCTTGCTGCTCCCCTTCTAGTTCCTTTAGGTGCTCTGTTAGATTTTGAATTTGTGCTTTTTTTAGTTTGTTGAAATAGGCCTGGATTGCTATGTACTTTCCTCTTAGGACTGCCTTTGCTGAATCCCAGAGAGTTTGGATTGTTGTATTTTCATTTTCATTTGTTTCCATATATTTTTTTAATTTCTTCTCTAATTGCCTGATTGGCCCAATCACTCTTTAGTAGGGTGGTTTTTAAACTCAACATTTTTGGAGGTTTTCCAGATTTTTTCCTGGGATTGATTTCAAGTTTCATAGCATTGTGATCTGAAAGTGTGCATGGTATGATCTCAAGTCATTAACACTTATGGAGGGCTGCTTTATGACCCAGTATGTGATCTATCTTGGAGAATGTGCCATGTGCACTCGAGAAGAAGGTGAATTCCCAGCTTCAGGATGCAGAGTTCTAAATATATCTATCAATTCCATCTGTTCCAATGTGTCATTCAGTTCCATTTTTTCTTTAGTGATTTTCTGTCTGGTTGATCTATCCATTGCTGTAAGTGGAGTATTAAAATCCCCTGCAATTAGCTCATTCTTATCAATAAGATTGTTTCTGTTTGTGATTAATTGTTTTATATATTTGGGTGCTCCCGAATCCAGTGCATAGATGTTTATAACTGTCAGCTCTTCCTGATGGAGAGACCCTGTAATTATTATATAATGTCCTTCTTCATCTTTTGTTACTGCCTTTACTTTAAAGTCCAGATTGTCCGATATAAATATGTCTACTCCAGCTTACTTTTGACTACCTGTCACATGATAGATATTTCTCCATCCGCTTACTTTCATTCTGAAGGTGTCTTCAGGTCTAAAAGGAGTCTCGTGTAGACAGCAAATAGATGGATTTTTTTTTTCCATTCTGCTACCCTGTGTCATTTGATTGGAGCATTCAGTCCATTTACATTCAGTGTTATTATTGAAAAATATGGGATTAGATTCATTGTGTTTTCTGTGGTGTTCATGCTTGTAGTGGTGACTCTGGTACCTTGTATTCCTTGCAACATTTCCCTCATAGAGTCCCTCTTAGGAATTCTTATAGGGCTGCTTTGGTGGTGATGAATTCTCTCAATTTTTGTTTATTTGGGGAAACCTTAATCTCTCCTTCTATTTTGAATGACAGGCTTGCTGGATAAAGGATTCTTGACTCCATATTTTTTCTGTTCATCACATTGAAGATTTCCTGCCATTCCTTTCTGGCCTGCCAAGGTTTGTTAGATAGGTCTGTAACCACTCTGATAAGTTTCCCTTTATATGTTAGGGCCCTTTTATCCCTAGCTGCTTTCAGAATTCTCTCTTTATCTTTATATTTTGCCGTTTCACTATGATATGTTGTGCTGAAGGTTGATTCAAGTTACGTCATAGGGGAGTTCTCTGTGCCTCCTGGATTTCAATATCTATTTCCTTCCCCAAATTGGGTAAGTTCTCGACTCTAATTTGATCAAGCACCCCTTCAGGATCTTTTTCTCTTTATTCTTCTTCAGGAATTCCTATGATATGGATATTGTTACATTTGATTGTATCACTCAGGTCTCAAATTCTCCTTTCATGCTCCTGGATCAATTGTTCTCTCTTTTTCTCGGCTTTCTCTTTTCATGTAACTGTGTCTTCTAATTCACCTATTCTCCTCTCTGCCACTTCAATCTGTGCAGTGGTCGCCTCCATTTTATTATGCACCTCATTTATAGCCTTTCTTAACTCTTCACAGGTATTTTGAAGTTCCCTAGTCTTTGTATCAATAGCTTCTCTGGTGCTTTTTTCAAGCCCAGAGATTAATTTTATGACAATTGTTCTAAATTATTATTCAATTATGTTGCTTATATCTGTTTTAAGCAGTTCTGTGGCTGTGACTTCTTCCTGGAAATTCTTTAGTGGAGAGTCCTTTCGTTTTGTCATTTTGGCTAACTTTCTGTCTCTTTTCAGTTTTGAAAGCTTGTTATGCACTGTGCACCTGTTCTCATTGCTCTATTAAAGGAGGTTCATTGACTGTCAGGGCCTGTCGTTTCAGGAAGTGTTCTTTTAATGGTGTCTCTCGGTTTCTCTTGTTTTGCCTTTGATTATTTTATTTTCCTATTCAGTGATATTTGGGACTCTCCAGCATGTGTACTTTGGCTTGTTTCTTGAGGTAGCCCTGAAAAGGAAAACAGACAGACAAACACACAGGGAACAAAAGCATGCAAATGCACAGCCAAATCAAATAAACAAGCAAATTGAAAGGAGAAAGAAAAAAGAAAAGAAAGGAAAGGAAAAGAAAAGAAAAAAAGGGGGGGGGACAGAAACAACAAAAGACAAAGGACAGCCTGAGAGTGTAAAATCTGTGGAGGGGAGAGATAAGACTGAGATAAGGGAAAATATATCTGGATGGGAAGAATTGATTTAACCATGGCAGTGCATCAATGTTGGTCTTTCCCAGACTCCACAGGAGAAAAGAAGAAAAGAAGGAAAAAAGAAAAGAAAAAAAGGAAAAAAGAAAAAAAAAAGGGCAGCTCTCCATCGAAGATGGGCGTGGTTTGGTGTAGTTAGGTCAGGTTTTGGGGACTGCTCTCCGAGGCCCCGCCTTGGTGGTTGCAGGGAGAAGAATGGCAGTGCCCCAAGCCCTTTTTGGACCACGCATTGCAAGCCACTCTTTTGAGTCCAATCTCCCTGTACCTCGGGTGGGGTAAGTTGTTTTTTCCAAGCCCTGCTTTGTTTCCAAATCCTAGTCCATGCACTTTAATGTTACCGCCTGAGATGAGATGTACTCCAGCAGGCGGGCAGCTTTCTAGCTGGGATTGAGTAGGGGGAGTCAGGGAGCTGTTTCTCCTGGTGCAGCCTTGAATCGGTGCGCCACCCACCATGGAGCCCAAGGAAAAATAAGCCAGCTAAGGGGGATGAATTTCTCCCCCAGCGCCCAGTGGTTATATATGGGATGATAGTATCTCTCTCTGTCCTGGGCCGAGGTTTTTTCTCTTCTCTAGAGACCACTCTATGAGCATTTTCAGTCTCTCCTTCTCTTCTTCTCAGCTCTCCGCTGCTCGTCCAGGCTCTCCACTGTGGCTCTGCGTGGCCCTCGGCGGCCCTGTGCCTCTGTGTGCTTTCTTTCCACTCTTGCAGATCAGAGTATTGTGGCTTCAGTCCTTCTCAGTTTGATAGTAGCGGGTGGGCAGGGATTACAGAGCTCCCTACTTCTCTGCCATCTTGCCCCTCCCATCACCTCATTTGGAATTTTTTTTTTAATTTTTTGACATTTATTTATTTTTGAGAGAGAGAGAGAGAGAGAGAGAGAGAGAGAGATCATGAGCAGGGGAGGGGCAGAGAGAGGGACACACAGAATCGGAAGCAGGCTCCAGGCTCTGAGCTGCCAGCACAGAGCCTGATGTGGGGCTCGAACCCATGAACTGTGAGATCATGACCTGAGCCAAAGTCGGACACCCAACCGACTGAGCCACCCAAGCTCCCCCTCATTTGGAATTTAAAACAGACCTGATTCTAATGTTATTCTGTGCTTAAACCAACGAAGAAAGAGTAATAATAAAAAAAACATGCAATATATACTAATTAAAAGTTATAGGAAAAAAATAAACATATGATCTTCATCCATGAAAAATGGACACTTGAATATTTGAAGGGGATCTAGCTTGGATATTAGATTCCAGGTCAAGCACGTCTGAATATGGATTTTTACCCCAAGATGACAACTCTAATTTTACTTCACAAATTTAAGGTGGGAGGTTGTTAAATATCATCTCCCATCCTCCATACTAATTATCATGTGATATGAAATTGGTTCTCTGAATCTCATACTGAACTGTGGCTCATAATACTACCCAGCAAAAGTAACTAATGCTTTTCAGTGAAGGTCCTGACTTGTTTGTAATCAAAATAATGTCTTGACACTCTAGGATTTTAGAGTTGTTTTCAGGGATTTTTTTTTTCCAGATTTGGTATTTTTGTCTTCCCTGCTTTCCTTAGCTGGCACCACAATACCCATCTGCCTTTATATTGGTTCTAGCTTTTAAAGGGAAATCTTCATGGAAAGTTCCAGGGGCAATAAAAGGACTAAAACATTGGCATAAGGATCACAACACTGAGCAGGAAATAGGTAAAGACCTATTTTGACCCAAGATGTGTGTGCTGGTTGGGTCCATGTAGTAGGATGCTACTTCCTTCTTATGGAAAGGGTTCAAGGGGTTTTGATGATATTCATTTTCTCATTTGAGATTTGCTATTTCAGCAAGCTATATATGGGCACTGAAGTACAAGTAATTAGTGAAATTTGTATATAGTAATCTGCATATAAAGTAGGTTTTCCTGACCATCTTAATGAAATCAACCGGGTTGAGCCCCTTATCATCCCATTTTCTTAGTAAAACCCCAGCATATTATTCCAGGATTTCATGGTAGTGGCCACTTTGGCTCTGACTTTCTAGATCTCACTAATGTGTTATTTTCCACAATATTTCTTCATTTTATTCTGTGACAACTCTTGGTAGAAATTAACCAATGTTCACTGTTTTTTTCTTAAAACAATTCATGCAAGGCATTTGACTGAAAACGCTAAGTTGAAATATTTGTTTACCATCCGGCATAACAAGCAATATGAAAGTAAATATTAAGCAACACTGTATTTAAAAATCCTTCAGCTACCAATCACAGGCTATCACCAGCCACTTCTCTACAGTATCCTAATCTAGTTGGGTTGTTAAAACTGTTCTCTTCAATTTATACCCTTCCAATTTTCCTATGCAGATCAGTTTATCTTTGCACACTGCACTCTTGGACCTGATCCTTCATTAGTGTTTGCAAAATCAAGTGCCAGTCATGCTAGCTCTAAATGTTTAGCAGCACAGAGCCGTCAAAGATTTTAGAATGTCAGTGTATCTTTCACTCCAAGCCTCCAAAACACTTAGAAAGTACTAGTGACTTTAATCACTTTTTGTACATTTTTTCCCACTATGCAATTATAAGAACATAGGGGAATAACATCGGTCTAAAAAACTCACAAATTTTTCAGTGGTGCCTCTGATTCCACATGCCTATTAATAAACTACACGTTGAAAAAATTTTAGAAAGTATGTTATCTCATTGTCTCCATATGAAGATCCAGAAACAAGGAGGGCCACGTCCCTTTCCAATCCATCACACTGCAAAGATACAAAAGCCTGTGAGATGCTTTGGAACATTTAAAAGACAAAATCATGTTAATAATATCATTGATGTGTTTCGCAAGGGAACTCCGGGAAGTAAGAGGTCATTTCCTCTGGGGCTTAAAATTATGTTATTTTTCTATTGAGGTCAAATTCTGAGAGGCAATAAAACTTTTAATTCCAATTCCCCTTAACAAGGAGGTGAGAAAAGCTTTAAAAACCTCAGGGCCCACTAGAAAGGTACTAATAAATGATAATTTATTCTCGACAATCAGAAAGAGCAACCAACTCTGAGACAATGTGTTATAACTTCTGTAACTTTTGCAAACACATAGGAAGGCAGTGTTAATTTGCAGATTAGGGATATTTAAAGCAACATTTCATCTATGTTTGATAAAGTTAAGTTGTGCTAGCGGCCATAGTACAAGAGAGTATAAGCTGCGGTACACACATGAAATATGTACAGATATCTAAGCATATTCACTTCAGGTCATGACCTATCAGTGGACAAGTAATGAATTTACTGTATTTTTGAACAACAAAATGTATTTATGGAATTATCAGCATGCACCTCACCAAGTATGCAGTAATGGCGCTGCTTCATTTGCATATGCATCTATGGTGGTCTGCTGGACCGCTTGAGAGCTATAGGAAGGTTTCTCCATAACATAGCCACATTTCAATTTAAATATTGTCTCCAGTGGGGTAGTCGTCTTTAAAAACAGCCTTCTCTGGGGCACCTGCCTGGCTCAGTTGGTCAAGGATCCAACTATTGATTTCAACTCAGGTCATGATCTCACAGTTCATGAGATAGAGCCCTGCATCGGGTTCTATGTGACAGCTCAGAGCCTGCTTGGGATTCTCTCTCCTCTTTCTCTGCTCCTCCCCTACTCATGTTCATGCTTGTGCATGCTCTCTCTCTCTCTCTCTCTCTCTCTCTCTCAAAATAAATTAACATTAAAAAAATAGCTTTTAGGGGCACCTGGGTGGCTCAGTCGGTTGAGTGTCTGACTTTGGCTCAGGTCATGATCTCACAGTTCGTGGGTTAGAGCCCTGCCTCAGGCTCTGTGCTGACAGCTTGGAGCCTGCAGTCTGCTTCAGCTCATGTGTCTCCTTCTCTCTCTGCCCCTCTCTCACTTGTGCTCTGTCTCTCTCTCTCTCTCAAAAATAAAATATAAAAAAAAATCTTTTCCTGTGAATCTAAAGTAAAACTTAGTAACATGATTTCACATAACTCTTTAAGTAGGTTACTCATGAAGAAACATGTCAAAATTGTTACCATCACAACATAGTATGGTTGTGTCTTTGTGTGTATTTATATTTATATACAATACACCCACATATATACACATATACCATGCAAAAATATATATTCTATATTATATAGAATATATTTTTATGTCATATGTAATCAACATATGCATGTTGTTAGGCAAATATGTATATATACTATGCATATTAGAATGATATTTAACATGTAAAACAGATACTGAAATCACTAATCATTAAAGCATATTCTAAAGAAACATGGTCAGCAACATTCAAGTAACTACACCATAGTTATACTACTCAGTAACTACACAGTAGTTACACAACTCAGTAAATGCTGAATTGTGATTGCTGAGAACAAGAGCCGGATTACTAAGTAAATAAAGGAAAATTTATTCTAGGCTGTGTTTGGGGGAAAGATAATATGGCAGGCTAGAAAACATATGGAAGGAAAAACTGAGCTTTTGTTGTTTGGATGGTTGGCTTTTACTTTTTGCTTTACACATATATTTTTGAGATACTGATATACTTGAAATTGCACGTGCTTTAAAGCTACCAGTTGATAGATACTGACACATGCATGACCCTGGAAACCATCTCCACAATCAAGATAATGATTACAGGGGTGCCTGGGTAGCTCCCTTTTGATTTTGGCTCAGGTCATGATCCCAGGGTGGTAGGATCTAGCCCCAGATTGGGATCTGTGCTGACAGCATGGGACCTGCTTGGGATTCTCTCTTCCTCTCTCTATGCCCTCCGTCCCCCTCAAAAATATTAATAAAACTAAAAAAAAAATGACGATTACATTCATTACCTTCACAAGTTCCTTGGGCTCCATTGTGACCCCTCCTTCCCTTTTCTTCCAATCACTTACAGCCTCACTCCCACCTATATCCCCAGACAACCACTGACCTGCTTTCTGTCACTGTGGAATGGTTTGGACTTTTTAAAACTGCATATGAATGAAATTACAAGGTATGTTTTCTTTGTGTTGCTTTTTTCACTGAATAAAGTTATTTTAATATTCATTTAAGTTTATTATGTATATAAATCGTTCATTTTTTAAAAAATTTCTGAGTAGTATTCCACTGTATGGCTATAGCACTATTTGTTTATGTATCTTCCTGTTAATAGGGTTTATACAATACATTTTTAGCTTATCACAGTCCACTTTTGAGTGATATTTTACCACTTCACATACAGCACGACAGCACAAATACATTATAATGGTATACCTAATAATTTCCAATTCCAGACTTTGTTATCTATTTTTTCACATACTTTACTTCTACATATTTTACCTCTACATGTACCACAGTAAATTTTTACTACTTTTAATCCAAAGAGTCAATATCAATGAAAGAGTCTTTAAAAAAATAAAATATGAAATACTTCCCACACATTTGCAATCTATGCAACTGTTCATTCCTCTGTACGAATCCAGACTTCTATCTTGTATTTTTTTCCTTCTCCTTGAAAAATGTTTTTAAACACTTATTTTTTATGTATATAGATCTGCTAGACAGTCTCTAGTCAACTTCATCTTCTAAAGATAGAGTATGGTCTATAGATTGACAGTTGTATTTCTTTCAGGGTTTTATTTTTAAAGTTTATTTATTTTTCAGAGAGAGAGAGAGAGATGGAGGGAAGGAGAGAAAGAGAAAGAGAGAGACAGAGAGAGAGAGAGAGAGAGAGAGAGAGAGAAGGAAAGAGAGAGAGATGGAGGAGCAGAGAGAGAGGGAGAGAGAGAATCCCAAGCAGGCTCTGCACTTTTAATGCAGACCCCGACATGGGTCTGGAACCCATGAACTGTGAGATCATGATCTGAGCTGAAATCAGGAGTCAGACTCTCAACTGACTGAGCCACCCAGTGGCTAATCCTCTTTCAGGATTTTAAACATGGTTTTTCCATTCTTTTCTCGCTTATATTGTCTCAGATGAGATATATTGCCATTTTATCTTTAACTGCTTTACTAAGATTGCTATTAGGCTTTTATTTTTCTCTGTAATTTTGAGGAATGATATGCCTTGTTTAATGTGTTTCTTGTGGTTGGCATTTGTTGAGCTTATTGAATCTATTGTTGTATAGTTTGCATCAAATTTAGGAAATTTGCTGCCATTATTTTATAAGATATGTTTCCTCCCACTCCTTTTTCAGGTACGAGTATACATGGCCACTTGATTTCATCCTATGGCATTTCACTGAGGTTTTTTTTAGTGTGTCTTTAGTCTTTCACCTCTCTATCACATTTCAGATAGTTTCTATTATTCTATCTTCAATTCCTCTGGCCTTTTATTTCACCGTGATTAATTTTCTTTCAATCACATCCAAAGTTTTTTCCATGTCATATCTATGAGGCTAAAGCGTTTCTCTAGCACCTTGTACACTTCAGATGTAATTACACTATTTAGTGTCTTGTCCATAACTTGTCATATTTATAATCTGTATGTCAATTTGTATTAATTATTTTTACAATATTATTGTGAGTCACAGTGTCTTACTTCTTTGAACACTAATATAATATTTCATTGAATGCTGAACGTTATGTGTTTTATTTTGCTGAATCATGGATGGCTTCATATTCCTCTAAATGCTCTTCAACATTATTCTAGAAAGCAGGCATATTACTTGGAACTAGTGCAATTCTTTCTGGAATGGCCTTTTAATTCGTTAGCTGTGTCCAGAGCAGTGCTCAGTCTATGACTAATTATCCTCACTACTAAGATAATATACTTCTGAGTACTAATTATTCCCACTACTAAGATATCCTCCTGAGTACTCTAACCATGTAGAATTTTTTCTCCCCACTCTGGAAATCAGAGCTTTCCACTCTGGCTAGTTAGAACATAAAACATTTTTGGTCCTATGTGAACCCTGAAAACCATTTCCCTATTTCTCTCAGGTTCTTTACATAGCCTCAGATAGATTCCCCACATGCTTTATTTGCCTTAAGACTCAGAGAGGACTCTACTCTCTTTTCTCAGGTACTGGAAGGAGGCAGTCCTCCTTCCATGCTTAGCACAGTCATGGCTTGTGGTCCCAAGGAGCATCCCAAGTGTGTAGCAACTCCAAAGCATTGGATGCTGGATAAACTGACCAGTGTGTTTGCCCCTCACCCATCTACAGGTCCCCATTAGCTGAAAGAATGTCTTTGCCTCATCATTTTGCTAAGGAGAAGACTGAAGTATGCCCTACCAGGAGATGAAGTAAAGATCTTGATGCAGCATTTTATTAAGACTGATGGCAAAGTCTGAGCTGATATAGCCCATCCTGCTGATTTAATGGATGTTGGCAGCATGGACAAGACCTGGGAGAATTCCAATCTGATCTGTGTGACACCAAGGGTTGCTTTTCTGTTCTTTGGATGACACCTGAGGAGGCCAAGTATAAGTTGTGTGAAGTGAGAGATCTTTGTGTGGACAAAAGTAATCCCTCACCTGGTGGACCATGATGCTGGCACTATCCACCATCCTGATCGCCTCATCAATGTGAAGGACACCATTCAGACTCATTTGTAGACTGGAAAGATTACTGATTTCATCTGGTTTGACACTGGTAATCTGTGTATGGTGATGGGATGTGCTAACCTGGGAAGAAGTGGTGTGATCACCATCAGAGAGAGACACTCTGGTTCTTTTAATACAGCTCATGGCCAGTGGCAACATCTTTGGCATCCAGCTCTCCAACATTTTCATAATTGGCAAAGAAGTAAGCCATGGATTTCTTTTACCTGTGCAAAGGGTACCTGCCTCACCATTGCTTAAGAAAGAGACAAGAGGCTGGTGGCCAAACAAGGCAGTGGGTAAAATGGGTTCTAGGCAAGTTAATGAGAAGTCTCTGTACTTAATTAAAGATAATACAACATGATAAAAAGAAATAGAAGACTTGGAGAAGATTCCAAGTCTTCAGAGCCTTCTCTCAGGGAAGCTCTTTTCTCTCTAGTACCCTGTCCTGTGAACTCCAACTGCCTTAGCCTTCATAGCCACCTATTTGTATCTCATAAACACAGAAATTGTCAGGCAGCACCTGGGTCACTCTTCAACAGGACAGCATGGTGAGTGTCCCCAGACCACAACTCAGGGAAGTCGTAGTTCTCACCTAATATTTCCCCTCTCACAGAAATCTCTGTCCTAATCTCCAATACATGAGAAGTGTTGTTTTACAGATTTTATTTATTTATTTATTTATTTATATAGGAGAGAGATGATGGCATCTGTTATACGATCCTGGCTTGAAGCAGAAATGCCCCAGGGATATTTTAGTTTTTCAAAGGGATTTTTATTGTTTTCCTGTAGGGAGTGAAAAGTAAAACCTTCCATATTTCCATGAAATTTTCCGTAAAATAATCAGTACTAACTGTTGAAATTAAATGCATTTTGAAAAGGTACAGAGACACTTAGTCTTTCTTCAATAAGTAGGAAATAAATACAAAGTTCAAGTGGGCAATAACTTTTGCTTATCTACATGTCCCCTGAATCTACAATTATGTTTTCACATTGTAAGCACTTAATAAATGATTGCTAAATAATGTTAAGGTATTGGTTAAGAACTAAATATCCCCATGCAGATATACAAACCTTTTCATCCCAGATTTCTAAACAGAACTAGTCACGTAGTTCTCTAATTTAGACTAAGAAATGTTAAAGGTCTCCATGCCCACATTTGGTACAGCTGTCAAGTTAATAAGCATCCCCTGCTCCCGCCCCCCAAACACTGCTAACTTCTTGACGTCACTAACCCCCAATGTCACTAATCAGTGAAAATCACAGGGATAACTTCATAGGTCTTCTTGAGAAGCCTCTTTAGTTTCAGACTTTTAGAACCATTCTGACAACTACTGCTTCTAGGACTTCAGGAGTAGAACAATCTATGTTTATTTTAAGCTGTTTAAGGAAGAGTACTTCAAGATACATCAGTTGCAACGTCTCCTGACCCTGCCCATCCTAAATCACAATATTGTCACTTTTAACAGGTATTTGATGTCAGTTATAAAAATACTTACACATTTCTACCTAGTAACTACAGTCCTTGGAATTCTTTTATCAGGGCAAAGTGAGGTAGTATCATAGAATCCATAATAATGCAATAAATTAAAATAAGAGAATTTATGACAGAATTCTATGATTACAATTATAATTGTGACCACTTTGTAGCCACATGGAAGAAGGCTATGATTAATAAATTACATAAAAAGTATAGAAAATGAAAATAAACTAATGATGCTATGTTAAAAGGTGTGTGCACATGAAAAATAGAAAGGAGGATGAAATAATGAAAATGACTGATTTGTTAAGGTGGATCGATGGTGAACAAATCTTTATATAAAATTCACATTTAGAGAAAGTGTTGCTATAAAAAGGCTGTTTGCACCTCAAATATATATTTTAAAGGTAGGTTTCCCTTGGGTCACATTTGCAGATAAGGAAAATCAGTTTTCACTCTTTGAAATCTTTTTCATATGCTTGATGTATAAAATTAAATATTAAATGCTTTCTGGGCTATATGAAACTATTCACATTTCTAACACTAGGGTTGTTTAATTTGCATTTGCACTTGTGGCCTAAGGACACTCATAATTTGTTACTATTTTGCATAGTTGTTTCTTGGACTTTGAAATCCTTCTCTTATGCTCTTTTTCCACATCCTCACTCATCACGTATATTGACAGTCATGTTAGTATTGCTCAGTGCAAGTGTAGAAAACAAGGGTGACTGGCCCAGCTTCACCACTGCTCACACAAGCAGATGGCTGAAGTGACAGAATTAGGACTAATTTAAGTGAAATGTGTGTCTTGTCATGTGTGAAGGAAGGGCAAATCTTACTGACATTGTGACCATTACAACTGTGTAAGGGAGTATCTTTAGGTTGCCAAGCTTGATCTTAAAATAGAAGCCCACTCTATGGATAAGCAAAAGAGCCAAAACAGATATGTGTACACACATACACACACACACACACACACACATTCTGGCTTGTGGGATACACATCTACACACATCACATATATTTGTATGAGTGAAATAAATACCCCTAATGACTGAATTAGCATCTCTAATAATCTCTAAGACTCTAAAATGTAAATCAGTTCCCAAATGATCATGTTACGAGATAAATATGCCACTTCTGCACTTCTAAATCAGAAAATAAGGCAAACAGACCAAATGATCATGTATTGGGAACTCCTAAGTTACACACACACACACACACACACACACGTGCACACACAAAACAAAGAGGCAATGGTGTAGCCTAGAGGTGAAAACAAATCTCTTTCCAATAAAAATCACACATATTAATTTCACAGTCTTTGGTAAAACTCAGTGAACACACGCCAGCTAAAGAATTACTACACAATGCATCACAGGATCCTGAAAGAGGAAAACTCCATTTACATTGATATTTTATGCCTGTAAAATTTGTAAATATCTTCATGTGAAATGTGTTACATATACATAAAGCATATAAGTACATGTGTTTGCATACATATATTTATATAGGCATATGCATATATCCTGAATGAAGATGTTATACTCAAATAATGTATATCTCCATGCACCCTGTTTCTTTCATATCATTGAAATACCCTGGCCTTCCATCCCTAATGAAATGCTTCTTTTGAAGTCAGTAATATAAATATACATTTCCATCAGAATCCTTCAGAGTTATAAAGTCGTGTAAGTTCAGAACTCTGAGCAGTCACCAAGGACATATGTTTTAATGTAGCCCTCCCTTCACCATGGAATGGAGTATCCTGGGAATACTGAATTTAATGCTGTATTCTGAATGCATGTGCAAAATAAATAGGAATTTGAGAAACCTTTTCATGCATATTTATTTGGTGTTCAGGTGAATGCTAAATCTTGTTTTTATAGTGGGTTAAGAGTTGATAAAATTACATCACACAGACAGAGGTGCATGGTATCATAGAATGGCTAAGCTGGGTCTTAGGTCAGACTTCACAAAGCAAGCAGAGGGCATATCTCCTCCACTGCTAGCATTTCTTTTGGGAACTCTCTAAAAACAACCAAGTCCATCAAGAAATATATTTTTTTAAATCCTTTAAATGTTTATTTATTTTTGAGAAAGAGACACAGGGCAAGTGGGGGAGAGGCAGAGAGAGGGAGACAAAGAATCTGAAGCAGACTGCAGTCTCCCAGTTGTCAGCACGGAGCCCCACGCAGGGCTCGAGCCCACGAACCACGAGATCATGACCAGAGCCAAAGGCAGACACTTAACCAACTGAGCCACCCAGGTGCCCCCCATCAACAAATATTTTGAGCACCCATTACAAGCTGAGCATTTTCTTTGGGGCATAAAACAATGAGGTTTTTGCATGTCAAAATCAAGAATGTCTCCAGTATATTATCCTTGGGTCTCTTTGCTTCTTTTTCAGCAAGTAAATGCAAAAGAGGGTACTGTTATTTCATACATTGATCATTTGGGAATAGCTTCTCCTCTTGGATTTTTCTAGAATTAATGTAGTTACTAGGTGCCTATATGCAGGGAATTCTAAGCTCATTATCAGATAGCTGTGTGATCTTGTGCAGGTGAGTTCAGTCTTCTATTTCAATTATTTTTTATAGAAGTCTATCATAGAGATCCTGAGGAAAATAAATATATACCTATATCTATATATCTATACATAAATATGCATTTTATATTGATAAATATATATGTTTATGTATACACTTGTACCTAACAAGAACTTAATAGAGCATAGTTACTATATTTTCTTATTGTCATTAGGATCCAGTGGGGTCTGGATGGCTGAAGTAGCTCTGAAAAGGATGGGTGGTAAGTGTTTTGCAGATGCCATGCAGAGAGGGATGGGGGCACACGGCTCTAGGTGACAGAGACTCGGTGGATGGAGGCATGGCAAGTGACCATGTTCAAGAAGGCATCCTAGAAGAGGTGACTTAAGAGATAAACATTAAAGATAACTAGAAGTGGGGCATCTGGGCAGCAAGGTCTGTTAAGTGTCTGACTTTGGCTCAGGTCATGATCTCACGGTTTGCAAGTTTGAGCCCCGCATTGGGTTCTGTGCTGAGAGCACAGAGACCACTTTGGATCCTCTGTCCCCCTCCCTTTGCCCCTCCCCCACTCGCTCTTTCTCTCTCAAAAATAAATGAACATTAAAAAAAAAGTATTTAAAGATAACTAGAAGTTAGTAAGGAAAATGGCGAGGAGAGAGAGAACGGGGGAGACAACCTTACAAAAAGGGGGCAAGAATCTTGTGGCCAAGTCTCTTGCTTATGTGAGATATGGTTGATGGGGTATGCAGGGCAATTGAACTCAAAGTTTGGAATGGTGGAAAAACCCTGTGCAGAGTATTTACAGGAAAATGTATAGGAAAAACAAGGATACATCATGGATTATTTGGGGATTTAAATAACTTGGGAATTAGCACACTAGGGATCACTAAGTTACTAAAATTGCTGTTAGTTTCTGGTTTTAGAACCCAAATTTTCTGGAAGGACACTGTCCTGAAGTTGAAGTGAAGTAACATGATAATTCTGTATCCACAGACTCATTCCTTTCTCCCCTAACTATATCTGGGAGTTCCTACAGTGTACAAAACCACTAGGTTACTCTGAATTCAGCAGTCTCCTAGGCCAGCCATTCATTATCTTTTTGAAATTCTGAGAACACTGTGTCAAGGTTTCCCTAAATCACCAATACTGATATTTGAGAAATTAGAATAAAAGTATGAGAAGCCTATAAAATGGAAAATATTCATTACTTTCAAAGAAGGAAACCCAAACACCAGATCTCATCTAAAAATCAATCCCAATATTTGTTCTACAACTATTTGTTTCAGGAACAGTAAAAGACTGTCCGGAAAGATACACACTTAAAACTTGCACAGCTGCGTTAAAAATAAGTGACTACACACTGAACTAATTTATTTCTTAAACAGGGTTAAGAGATTAGGAATGATAAGAGTCCAGTGGCCTTTATGTATGTGATATTCATCATGGTGTATTTATCATAAAGGAAATTTATAAATTCTTACAGAAATGTGATAACTATACAGGCACATGTTGACTAATATAAGGACGTTTGGACCAATAATTTTCAGAAGGACGGTATGTCAATGGACCTAAAATATATACAATTTCAATCTGCAGGAAGATTTTCTTGGCCATTCACTATATGCATCTCCTTAGCCTAATTCTTCCTAACATTTATTACCTATGACCAGAATTAAAGTTTAGAAAGCATATTAATCATATATGTCAATGTATTTTGCTAAATTATTCTTTCTAGAAAATTTAAATGCATTAAATGATAAAATCAGGATCCAACCAAATGTGCAAAGATGAAACGATAGGCTGATAATAAGAAAAGTAGGTGCAGTGTAGACAAATATAACATCCCACACTCAGCTCAAATGAATCGGCTCAGCATGAGGGGGATCCGAGGTTAGCAATTATGCCAGTGCAGTGGGGATTCAAGGTGAGACTTTAGTAATAGTGAGTTGACTATACATATAATAGATGCAAACTCGAGTATTTAGAATAAGGGTAGAGATATTTTATAATAATTTTTATGGCAGTAATAGTAATGTCTAACACATAAGTGCTGTAGCAAAATTAACCTATTTAATATTCACAGAAACAACTTTATGAGGTAGAAGTATTAACATTATCCCCATTGTACAGGTGAGAAAACAGGTAGGGTGAGATTAAATGAGGCCCAAGTCACACGGCTAATAAGCAACAGAGCAATTTGACCCAAACTTACTTTTTTTTAATGTGTAGTTATTTTTGAGGGAGAGAGAGAGAGAGAGAGAGAGAGAGAGAGAGAGAGAGAGAGAGTATGAGTGGGGGAGGGGTAGACAGAGAGGGAGACACAGAATCTGAAGGAAGCTCCAGGCTCTGAGCTGTCAGCACAGAACCCGATGCGGGACTTGAACCCACGAACCTCAAGATCACAACCTGAACCGAAGTCAGCTTAACCAACTGAGCCACCCAGGCGCCCCCAAAGTTACTATTCGTAAGCAGAACCTCACATTTTTATAAGGTAAAAGGAAATTCCGGGAATGCCTGTTTACGGTAATAAGTGATACATGAGGAATTGATACTGAAATGGAGACACAGCTTGTACAAGAAATTACTGAAGTACATATAACTGACTTTGAACTCTGAATAGCTCTCTTGTGAAAGAGGTTGCACTTGTCTGTATGGTTCCAAGAATAGGAAATAAAGAAAGGCAAATTTTTAACACAAGTTTAAAAAAAGGCTTTATATGTAATAACTATCTAAGATGGGTTTTGGTTAATGGTATATAAAATTGCAGAATTACAGAGTTCAAGGGATGAAGTGTAGATAAATCCATCGTCAATAATAGTGACAATATTTTGTACTATATTTAATGTTTGTGAACATATGGAATTGGCCTTCATACCTTCTAAATAGGCCATTCCTGGTGTCCATCCATCATAGATATGAAACCTTAACACCAACAAGCAATCCGTCCCAAAAGGGGGATTTATGTGCTCAAAAAAGCCAGTTGCTATGCTCTGAGTGTAACATTTGCATGTATCAACATCTTCAGCCACTGAAAATAAGGAATCTATGTTCTTTTTTTCTTTTGCACAGATTACCAGGCAGAATATTATTTATTTATATTTCATATCTTACACTATCAAGTTAGCATGATTTCCCCCAAACAAACAAAACAAAAATTATTATGTAGTCTCTACATTTTCCTCTTTCCTTTTGCCTTCTGTGGTTAGTAACATATTTTGGCTGCCCATTTTGTTGTAAATATCTGGATAAATAACTGTCCACCTTCCATTTTTAACCATGATTTTGACATAGGCATTAACAAATTCACAAGTTAGTCTCATTAGGTCTGTTAAATTCTGAGTAATTGCTTATGTACAATTATCTCTCTTTTTGTTTCTGTTAGCCTTTCTTTTAATTTAAATTCTAGTTAGTTAACACATAGTGCAATATTTCTTTCAGGAGTAGAACCCAGTGATTCATCACTTATATGTAACACCCAGTGCTCATCCCAACAAGTGTCCTCCTTAATGCTCATCACCCATCCAGCGCATCCCCGCACTGCCCCCCAGCAATCCTCAGTTTGCTCACTGTATTTAAGAGTCTCTTAAAGCTTGCTTCCCTCTCTGTTTTTATCTTATTTTTCCTTCCCTCCCCCTATATTCATCTGTTTTGTTTTTTTAAACTCCACCTATGAGTGAGATCATATACTATGTGTCTTTCTCTGACTGACTTATCTTAGTACAATATGTTCAAACAAGTGGTGCAGACATTATGGAGAAAAGTATGGAGGCTCCTCAAAACACTAAAAATAGAACTACCCTATGATCTGTTAGCCTTTTCTATTGCATTTATTTAAATACACCTTAAATAATTGTTTTATTCTAGCAGCATTATTCAATAAGTAATTCATATAATTTGTGCATATCAATATTCTACTAGAGTATACCATCAAATCCTTAAGTTTCATTTTTCAGAGTAAGGAAACAGTAGATTAAAATAAATGAAAATCTACCTGATTGTTCATAGAAACAAAGTGAGCTCTCTTCAAATATGAAATGAAACAAATATCTTTGATTATAGCCGAAATCCAATCCAGTTGGACTGTCTTGAAATCATGCTTCTGTCCATCCAGAAGCCTTGAAGAAAACTGTCTGTATCACAGGTCTCCTCGTTGGGGAACATAAAGGAGATTTATATAACATATTTAACAAAAACTTCAGACAAATCCTCTTTAGATGAGTTTCTTCCTCCTAAAGTTCCCCACTCTTAACAAAAACAAAAGTCTCCAATTCCCCCCTACTGCTGTTGATGCAGTCCCTTTATGGGCATGTTGTTCACCAACTAAAATTGTTTACCCTGCCAAGATCACTCACCTACAACGTGGTGAGCACATATCTCTATGCTCAATCACCTTGCACACTGCCCCACTGCTTGGAAAATTCTGATGGACAAAGCTCTTTATCCTATGAGCCTCTAGAAAGAGGTATTTGCAAGCTACCACTAGGAACTCAGCTGTTTTTATATCCTGAAAACAGCTATGACATTCCTACTGTTTGTGACACACAAATCAGTTCTCTGCCAACCTATACTGACTAAAGCTTCTAAGAGGTAGGGCTTAGTCTCTAACAAGCCCAAAATATCAAGAGAATTCATAACTAAAAAATATAAAACCATTTTTATAAAAAGTTTTCTTTTGGAAATCTTGTCTAACTATAAGATATATTTCTTTTGTCAATACATCTCCCTTCTTTACAGAGAATCATGAGAAATAATATCATGATTAGCTACCAAATATTAGAATTTGCTTGGTATTTTTTTTGTTTTTTACATAGTTTTTAATTTTTGCTCAACACTTTTGATTCACAGATGATCTTCTCCTTACCCCTAACCTGTTAACACACACACACACACACACACACACACACACAGCATAGATGAAGAAGGCATGTTTCAATAAAGAGCCACAACATCATAATAATCTTGAATAATATTGAGATGTTCATAAGCTCAAGATTATTGCTCAAACACTAGAGGCATTACAGACACAATCCTAGAGTTAAGACACTGCGGAGAGACTGAACAATATGTTTTTTTTATTCTAATTAAGCCAGATGCGAACTAGCAGTATAACTCCAAAGCAATACAACTTCAAAAAGAGGCAAAGACTATTGTATCAAGTCTGTAGATCAAACAAACCATTGAAACCTTTTTCATGTGTGATAAATAAGAATGAATGAACACTACCTATGCAGGTAGGAATCAGAGGAAATATGTTTCAGAAGAGAGAAACACCGTTTACCAATTATATTCTGATAATGATTGGTATTCCGAGTGCCACTTGAAAATATATATGCAATTTCCTAGTGCTTTCGTCTAATGATGAATACATGTGAGGAGAGTCCCAAGTAGAAAGGCAGGTATGAAAAAGAATTTAAGCTCTAAGAATATTCATAAATAATATATTTTCTAAGAATTGCATTCAGCCGTAACCCACAGTGATCTGCATGAATTCTGCATCCAGCCATTGTTTAATAATCAGGAATAATTTGTTTCTTTGGTCATCTAACAGATTTAGCTGATCAAATCAATTTTAATGCTTATTTGTCCCCTTAAAATCTAAGCATAACACTGATAATATCTAACAGGTATTAAGAATTCTGAGCTAAATATTGACATTTATTATTTAGCTCAATCTTTCCAAATACCCTATAGTTAGGTTTTATTATCCCCATTTTGTAGACAGAAACATAGACTCCCAATAGCTTGAATAATTTGGCCCCAAAGTAGAGTCAAGTTACAATAGCCAGTATGATTTTACAACTCATCTGCTGAATAATAAGTCTATAAATTACGTTCTCCTGACCAGGCATACATTAAAAAAAATATGATGAATAAAGAGCCCATTTAAATTTATGCTAAAACCAATTTAAATATTTTAAATATTAACACTTTATTTATATATCAAATCTTGTTAAAATTCTGGGCTGCTATTATCACAAGTGTTACCTAAGGTAGATCTCACCTTGGAATAATCAGACAAGAATAAAAGTATAATCAGTCTGTTCTTACGTTGATCTCATTATTTCTGAACATGATAAATTCAGTTTCTATCCATGAACTCCTGTAAATGATGGTTCAGTTCTATACCAAGGTTGAAATTATATGGAGATGAATATTAATATGGAAAACTTGTCACAAAGAAAAAATTTTGAAAAGATCCTCATATTCAATAATTAATAAAGAATGGTCACTGAGCATGGTGAGTGTCTCGTGGTTTTATAATAAACAAGGCCATGAGGGAATGGAACTCACCAAAGCATTTGTCCTGAAAACAAATCTAGTGTTCCTGAAATTACTGGGTGTGAGTAGGAACAGTAACCCAGGGTCACTCTTCATAAATTCATTTTTTAAAGTTTTTTAACATTTATTTAATATTGAGAGACAGAGCATGAGCAGAGGAGGGGCAGACACAGAATCCGAAGCAGGCTCCAGGTTCTGAGCTGTCAGCACAGAGTCCAATGTGGGGCTCAAACTCACAGACTGTGAGATCATGACCTGAGCCAAAGTCGGACACTTAACCCACTGAGCCACCCAGGCGCCCCTGTAAATTCAGTTTCTTTCCCTGAACTCATCTCAGTTAAAGAGCCTGAATTTATTGTTTTTTTTTTGTTTGTTTGTTTGTTTTTAGGTTTATTTATTTTGAGAGAGAGAGACAGAGACCGAGCAGGGAAAGGACGTGGGGTGGGGGAGGAGGAGACAGAGAACCCCAAGCAGGCTCCACACTGTCAGCACAGAGCCCGATGCAGGGCTCAAACTCATGAACTGCATGATCAAGCAAGACCTGAGCTGAAATCAAGAGTCAGATGCTCAACAAACTGGGCTACCCAGGTGCTCCGAGCCTGAGTTTATTGTTAATCTCACTAAATTCTATTATAACATCTACAGTTCATGTTAATATAATTCTTACTTATAATGTAACTGGAGGGGAGGACTGTTTATGCTGGCTGGTGTTGAGCATCTGGTATGACTCAAGATAGGAAATTACTATTTATTTTAGTTTGATCAAATGCCTGTGGGGGGCCATTTTGAGTATAGATTATGAAAAAGGTGTGTCTTCCCCTACACATCTCTAAAAACCGCCACCTTCTCCCAGTGCCTCCATACAAAGGGAGAAAATAAAATTTATAAAAGGGTTCCAAGGTACTCCACATAAGAAAGCAGCAGAAATGCCATATTCTCAAGGGTTCCTGGAAGCCCAGAATGAGAATGCAGGAAAAAGGTGCCTAGAACATGAGAGAAGAAAAGCAATAAGGGATTAAAAGTGGAGCCCTGTGTCCACAGCCAGTTGATATAGAGGGGATTTTACCAACAATATAGTGACTAGAAATTAGATTGAACCGCATAAAGTTACAGACATTACATTATATTTTGACCTACAAATCTAGCAATTTCAGGGGCCCAGGCGATTCAGCGTCCAACTTTAGTTCAAGTCATCATCTCACGGTTCATGGGTTCATGCCCCACACCGGGCTCTATGCTGACAGCTCAGAGCCTGGAGCCTGCTTAGGATTCTGTGACTCCCTCTCTCTCTCTCTGCCCCTCACCTGCTCACACACACTCTCTCTCTCTCTCTGCCAAAAATAAATAAATATTATCCTTTTTAAGAAAATTAGCAGTTTCATATGACTTAACCTAACAAATTGATGTTTAAGATTAGATTTGTTATAATTAATCGCATACCTTTAATAAATTATAGCGTCTATACACAATTTGCAAAGCTTAATGACCTTTTCAGAAATTGAAAGGAGGTAGGGGCTTCTAATAAATGGGGCTAGAAACTTGATATGCAGATAAATATATGTGTGTGTACACACATAGGTGTACGTATATACTTAACATGTAGTGACACACATATAGGGTTTGTAAATATATATATATATACTTAAAAATAATAAAGTGGACATGTATTCATCATCTCAGCTTAGAAACCACAAAGGGCCTTATTTGAATATGAATTAAAGGCTGGCTCTAAATAGTGGCAGGCTTTAGGAGTGTCTGATTTAAAATAACATAAGGCACATTTCAATCTGCGGTTTGCGGTAGAGATCTATTTTTAAAATCCTCTATGGAATTTCTTTTCCCCCTCAGTTTGACAGGGAGAAAAGGATTTGGAAGAATAGCTTTTTGTCTTAACACTCACACCTGATGCTCCATATGTTCTTTCTAAAGGAGTGCAGCCTTGGAAAAACGTTTTTGTAGAGCCCTGGCTGAAGGCAGGCACCCAGTGTCAGCACAGGGGAGAGGCTTTGCTCTCAAGGACTCCTGGGGGTTGCACTCTTGCTTTCTGCCAAGTCAGATAAATAAAAAGGCAAAACGAGATATGTAGGTACCACACAAGGGCAAACTATGGCCAAGAATCCATCAGGCATCTATTATGGAGAAAATAAATTTGAAATATGTTTTGAAAAGAATAGTTTCAGAGGGAAAATATGAGAGGTGATACATTATTTATATCTGGTTTTGTACTTCTCTTTCTCCCCTGAATCTCTCACTAGATAAAACTCTGAAAATTCAAAATAAATCTGGATTTGAATCGATTAGATTAGTAGGAGAGATTCAGTGTTCCCATATCACTGGGTAATAAAGTAATCATGTTAGCAGATATAAACTGGCTAACTTTATTAATTCACACTAGGTAAATTTTAGGTGCAAACATGAGTTATCTTAATTGATCTTCCAACAATTATGTGAGAAAAGTACTATGATTATGTTTATTATATAGGTAAGGACAGAAGCCCAAAAAAACTTAGACCAGTCACATGGATAAGAAGTAGAGTTGGGATTCTGTCTCGAGCAGCTGAGCTCCAGAGTTTTGCTTATCACCACTATTTTATAACATCTTACTATAACACTGTGGTGTGCCTTTCTAATGTATAATGTATTGGATTTTTCTGATACATGTAAATGTTAAATTCAAACAGCAAAATTTATCCCTAGCACTATGAAGTAACAACCCATAATCTCCCTGGAAATATTTATATCTCAAAGGGAATGTTCTACATATATATGTATGTGTCCATGTGCATATATGTTCATAGCGTGTATGTGTGTGCATATGTGTATACAATTATAGTGTGTATATATATGTGTACTTACATATAAAGGAAAATGATATGCATAAACCCTTTACATAAAGGGTAAAGACAGTAAACAACTAATGTCAATATTCTCAAAAATTTTACAGCCCTCCCAGAAATGTAGAACCTGTCTGAAAATTAGTCATGATAGTATTTGTTTGCTTGTTTGCAAAGAGATCTTGTTACTTTTCTGTTTTCAGAATCTGTCTACCAAGACCTGGGCTTGATTATATAGTTAACTTCTTATCACCTATATACTAAATAGTTTTCGATAGCTGTGAAAGATTATTTTTCACTATTGTGCTTCTCCCACATTTATGTGTGATTTGGAAGTTTTTAGGAAACTTTTATAAAAAGATTCAATGTATGGTGCCATTAAAGATTTGAAAGAATTTCAAGTATGAAAATATTCAAAGCATGGCAGGAAACATGGCGTGAGCATGTTGTCTGCTTTTTGTGTCCTCAGCTCACTTCCCATGTGACTCCTCCCAGAACTGATCTCTGTGCAGTGTCCCTGAGCACTGGGAGTGGCAGGCACTACCGCTGGTTCTAGGGTAGAGTGGTCACTGGTGCTCGGCTCTCCAGTGTGGGCAGTTCTGCTGACAGGACTGTCCACCGCGGGCATGTGATCTCAGTCCCATCAGAACGCATCTGGGCCTTCACTGCAAAACTGGGTCATATGCAGTCTTTCTGGATTCTGTACTTGAAATGTGGTGTGTGGATATCACTCCTGAAGCTACCACTACATGGAAGGGGCAAGCCTGAAGTCAAAGTGAGTTCTCAGAAAGGGCTACACAACAACAGCACAGAGAACTAGAGTCAGAGCCCAAATCGAGCAGTCTCTCAAATCTACCCAAATTCTCCATCTTTAGGTTATGTACTTCTCCTATTGCTTAGTCCTGTTTGGTGGGCCTTATATTATTTGCAACCCAAACCATCATAAATGTGAAAAGGATCATTAAGAATATTGAAGATCTCTATTTGGGAGGATTCAGGAATGAAGCTGCCTTCATTTAAATATCAAGTATTTATGTTCAAAGCAAAAAAAATAACATGTTTATAATTTTTTTTTACTTTTCCAGCTTGAGATATAATTGACATATAACACTGTGTAAGCCTAAGGTGTACAATATGATAATTTGATGTACATAATCAAAAATAATTACCATTATAAGGTTATCAACAATACATTTTATTTTATATTATTTTAAAGTTTATTTTTTGGAGAGAGAGACAGAGACAGAGAAAGAAAGAAGAATCAGAGGAGGGGCACACAAAGAGAGAGAGAATCTTAAGCAGGCTCTACACTATCGATGCAGAGCCCGGCAAGGTGCTCAAAGTAAGGAAATATGAGATCATGACCTGAGTCAAAATCAAGAGCCAGAGGCTTAACTGGCTGAGCCACTCCCCAAGTGCTCCTCAACAATGTAGGGTCAATTTAAAGTTCTTAATATCCAAGAATTTTAGCCTTGAAATAATATTTAAAATGAAGCACATGTTAGCAATAAAAAAAAAACAAAACAAAAACTAAGAGACTGTCCATTATGCACAAAGCACTGTGCTAGAGTGGCAAAATGGACATGAAGATAAATAAAACGCAAAACCTCTAATTCCTTCAATCATATAATCTCCTTAGTTACAAACAAGTATTTTGCCCCTTCACGGACAACCCTCATAAACATATAAACTCTCAAGCTTGGCTTCCCATCCTCCCCATCCTCCTTTCTTTCCAGTATTCGAAAACATCCATTGAGCAATGACTATTTGTGAGCGAATACACTATTTACTGAAAAAGCTGAAATGAATAAGCTCATTAATTGGTGTGAAAGAAAGACAATAATCAAGAATTAGATCAAGTGTCTGGTCTTGAAAAAAATACACAAGTAAACATAGAATGAGGTCATATTTGTAAGGCTTTGGTTTTGTTTTCTTTCTGATTAAGAGAATATAAAATATAATGTCACCATATGAAAAATTACCTTTTTTAATTAATGGTAATCCAAGCAGAAATTACCAAAACTTTGAAAAAAGCAGCCTTTAAATAATTAAGATTATATCTTACACACCAATTTTATTGTTAGGAGATTTTGTTATATTCATTGATAAAATAATGTAGGTAGGAAGCTATTAATACTGTTGAAGGAAGAGATTAAATAAAATACCCCAAATATATAAAAGTTAAACTCTTCAAAATATATAAACTAGATTTTATTGCAGTTAGAAAGCAAAAATCCATTAAAAATGTATTTCAATACAATGAAATTTTAAAATTCAATTTGAATATGATCATGAAGTTTCAAATTTACATAATAAATGCCTCATTTTAATAGAGCAATCTAACCTGCTCTGAAAATAAAATTTCCATCCACATTTTAACTTCTGCAATACCAGAATAAGGAGATAACTCATTTCTGATTAGATTTTCATGAAGAAACGGACTTTAAAAATTCACACTTGCCTATCTTGTTAAGATAATGAATATCAAGAAACCTACCTACTGATATGCAGTTGTCCGCATGACAGCACAGTGGATGGAATCAGAAACATCACAGTGACCCACTGGACTGACGTGTGGGTCCAAAACCCATGGGTAGACTGAGCATGGGTAAGGTTGGACAAGCATTTGCAGTGTTTTATAAATAGTCTAAGCACTAAATAAATATTCTAAAAAACTGAGAACAGAAATTCACTTGATGATTGATAATGTACATTTAATGATTGATAATGTAGGTTTACTGTTTACAGGGCCTTTATGTTTATAAGAGCGACCAGGGGAGTACCTAGACATTTTGTTTCACAACTCTTTTTATAAGACCTGTTGTTGTTGTTTGTTTGTTTTTAAAAAAAAAATCCATAGTATAATTCACAATTGCTTGTATTATTTTTTGATTTGGGAAAAAAAAGTTTCCATAAAATATGGTAAAACTTTCCTGAAACCCAATACTAAACAGTCCCAACAGTGGCCAACAGTGTACAACTAGACAACAGTTGTACAGTCTTAACAACTTGACAACTAGTCAACCCGTTTCTCATTCTAGAGGCGCCAAATCAGACTGAGCTGATTATCTGAAACCTCAAACCATGTGACAGCAGTTCTGACTGGGAGCTGGGTTTGATGACTTTAGGAAGGAAACCTGTCACTTGAGTAAATTAAACATCAAGGTTTTTGTTTGTTTGCTTGTTTGTTTTCTCACTGTCAGCGTGTGTGGGTGCAGGGGCCAGGGACAGAGTTCAGATTGATGATTCCAAATACAGACTTTAAATCACTTCCTTATTTTGGATCCTATACTTTGTCTTTCTATTCTGCAGGGTCCAGATTCTCAGCCTTTCACTGTTTATAGGTTAAGGCAGTCTACGTATCCTGTTGCACTTTACATCGTGACTTCCTCCAGCCAACTTCATCATCTGGGACTACCCTACCCTACGTCTTTGAAAATGGATTTGTTTTAGTAATTTTACTTTTATGTATGTATGTATGTATGTGTGTATGTATGTATTTTCAAATCAAAGAATAGTTTAAGAGGGTGCTGGTACTCTGTGTGGAAATTTACACATTTGAAAACACACATATGCATATAAACCACACATACACACACACACACACACACACACACAGTGTTCCAGGTTGTATTCAAGTATGGAGAATGTAGTTATTCAAATAACCCATGTATATCAAGTTGTAGTGGAGGTTGAAATCAGGATACAGCCAGTTGTAAGGCAGATTTTGAGAGAACTGGTGGAAAATGGATCAGATTGGAGAAGAACCTATTTTCTAAGATGAAGCCCAGAAACATAAACTGGCAAGTGTCAAGAAATCCTTTGGGAAATGCAGACATTGTAAGAGATGGGATGGAAGAGACATCCAAGTTTGAACAACCTAAAAATACATAGCAATGAGCCACTGTGATAGAAGAATCATTGATGCAATGGAAATTCAAGATTCATGATAACACTAATGTAATATGAGCCAAGTTTTGTTCTACTTATGTTACATAGATGATTTAATTGAATACTCACTAAAATCCCAAGACCATTATCTGTAGTCTCCATTTTCTTTACAAAGAGGCTGAGTTAAAGAAGTTAACTATGCTTTTCACAAGATATAATTAAAAAGAGCTGATGCATGGACACTTCTTTGCAGATATATACATGACCATATGGGGGTCCTGACAATCTTAATACATTTTGAATAAAAGGTTTATAAAATGTTTCATCCTTTCACATACATGGGGAGGCAGAAATCATAAACAACAAAGACTGAATAGAAAGTTTTTATGATAACTAAATATTTGTTGACTTTGAAATAAAAGAAAGGCAAATTTGTAACCTGTACCCTTTTATTGGAGATTCATCATGAAAAATAGCTTATTAAAGGCTCTAAGAAGTTACATAGCAAATCTGTGTAACTTCATCTATCTTTGCATTTCCTAAACCTATGTGAGTGGGGAACACTTTTTGTGAAGGACATATTGCTTCTCAAAGAATAGTTGTCTTAAGGGGTGTTAAAATATATCTAGACTTAGAAAGTGCCCGCTAAATCATCTTCCAGTTCACCTAATGACCAGTGTGCTGTTTTGACATAGGGACCACAATGTAGGAATTAACAAGCTTATCTATATATTTAATATTCTCAACTTTGAAAGTGTAAATGGAAAATAAATAATCCAATCAAAATAAGTTACTTTCACCTTCCTTTCAATTTCCTCCCAGTGTTGTTTGCACAAAGATTTTTGTAATTAGGTAATATATAGTACATATTTACATAAACCATCATCACTAATTAGAAATTTTGAGATGATCAACAAGATACTTATGTTCCAATCTGTCACCATTTTAGTCAGTTGTTCAAGGATCCTGGTGAAATTCAAATCTCTCTTCGTCCTTTTAGTGTTACACTGGATTGGTCTCCAGTCAGGTGAATAACAAATAATTAGATGTGAATGTTAAATAGAAAGGAAGGAAAAACAGTCCCCTAGGGAGAGCAGTGTTGTTTCAGTTCTTTGTAGGAATTGAAGAAAGAACATTAGTTAGTTCCAGATGCCTGCTTTACACTATTATGGCAATTCAAAGCTTCCGGAATAAAATTTAAAAAGAAAAAAATGCATTTCCTAGCAATAATCATTTGTGAAATAACAAAGTCTGACAATATTCTTCGTAAGTTTCTATTTTTTGCTTTGAAGTCCCAATTTATTTTCATTTATCTTACATTTTAAATGTTATTGAACATGATTTGAAAAGACACTTGGTGCTGACTACATGTTCGGCATGGATGATTATTTGTGAACATGCTGTTTAATCAATAGTATTGGTTGTTCTCCTTCTAAAGGCGCTAATTCATTGCTCAAAAAAACATTATCATCAACAAATGGGTGTAATTTGTCTCCCACAACATTAATTTAATGTAACAATAATAACAGGATTCATATAAATACATTATTCCACTCACTGAGTAGATGGATATAATTATATGAAGAAAAGTTCTTTTCACAGCCTTAGAATCAGAGGTCATTGCAAAAGGAAAAAATCCAGGCATACTGACTACTATATATAACCATGTATTTTTAGTTTAGTGGGCCAATAAAAAGTAAAGCGATATAAAAATTAAAACTGAAGACTACCTTGACCGTATACCCAATTACTAATTTCATACACACAGGGTCACAGACCAAATTAAAAGATGGTAAATTGGAAGATGGGTTTTCTGCTTTCCTGTACTTTTTCACCAGGATAATGGTAATGTCTTACATGCCTCAGGCATTCATCATTTAACAAGAATAATTGTGTTTTGGGGTGCCTGGGTGGCTCAGTTGGTTGAGCGGCCAGCTTCGGCTCGAGTCATGATCTCATGGTTCGTGAGTTTGAGCCCCGTGTTGGGTTCTGTGCTGACAGCTCAGAGCCTGGAGCCTGCTTCGAATTCTGTGTCTCCTTCTCTCTCTGAGCTTCCCCTTCCTGTCTCTCAAAAATAAATAAACATAAAAAAAGAATAATTGTATTTATACACGTTGACCTACTCCACATATCTATCAGGGACAAACAACAGGTACTAGATCTGATAGTTAAGGAGGTATGCCTAAAATTACATGACTTGTTTAGCAGGAGAGCTAAAATAAAACTGATGTCTTTCAACAACTTTCCCTGAGATGTGGAACAGAATCATCTCTTGTCAGCCAGACATCACAAGTGGCTGATGTGTGCCCTCTGGAAAGTAGCCCTGCAACCCTCTGGGCCACTAGCTCAGGAAGCAAGAGGGAATTGTGTAAAAATGGAGGATTCCTCTCTGTAGAGGGATCCCATGGCTGCCCATTACACTCCAGAGAATAAGTGTAAATGTAAGGACTCTAAACAGAGAAATATATCCACAAACTTGTCCTGGATAAATGAAGTCTCGCTGTGTCTTTTCTAAGGCAAATGCAAAAAAAAAAAAAAAAAAAAAAAAAAACGATTTTGAAAAGGCTCTGCCCACCATCAAAGAACCAGAAGTCTATCATGGAAAGTGGTTCCACTGTACAGAAGATACAGAAGATAAAACCTTGTAGAGAGGTTACCAATGGAGAAGAATCTATCATCTGATAACTGGAAATGAAATAGTTGACCAGTCAATTGATAGAGAGATAGCTGGATGTATCTGTGTGAATGTCTAGGTCTCAAAGGAACAAGCAAACACTAAAATAATAAGCTAATTCAAAGGAAAAGGAAATTTGGGAGAACACCTTGGTGAATTCCAATATTTAAGGTAGTGCCTATGGTTGATTTTTATCGGCAACAGACAAAGAAAACCACCATACGTGGTGTTAAGGAACCCATTACAGGTACCGTGTTTAAAGAAGGCAAGTGTGACCAAAACTGTCCAATTTTGCTGAAAGTTCCAGTAAGAAGTCAGAGAAGGGTCTCTTGTACTTGACGGGCACAGACAGGGCTGGGATAACGGCACTGGGGTGGCTGGAGGGCAAACTAGCGGTGAGAAAGTGGGGGCTGGCACTGCACACAGCATGGCTGCGGAGTTTTGCTCCAAAGGAAAAAAGTGGAGAGAGGCTGGAGCCTCTTAAAAAATGCCTGATACAAGAACATCCTTGAATGCAGCTGGGAATAGTCTGGTAAAGAGAGAGAGATTATAATACAGAAATCAAAGAATCTATATTAAAAATGTATTGACTTTTGTAACTGAATAAGATGAATTTTATTATAATGTTATGAAAATATCAACTGTCCCTTCTCCAGCAAAATAAAAAAATCAGAAGTTACAGCAATAACTGAAAAATATTTATTTACAGCTGTTCTAAAAATAACATTTTTTTCAAACACTTTTCCATCTGAAATACAACTGGCTCTTGCACATAGTTTTGCTATTTAAATTCACACTCATTTAAAGGACCAAGATTAGAAACCTAAATGTCAAATATAGGATATCAAACTTCAAAAAGAATGCTCAGATGTTGAATCTTTTCAAAACTTAAAAATATACAGTTTTAAAAAATCTTGTTTTCTTATTATTCAAAGAATAGTTTGTTACCTAAGTCTGGCTTCACTAAGCCCTTTGTCATTCCCAGTTAATATGGAAATGGGCACAACAAATCTCATCTTTCCAAAGCAAATCCACAAAAGCAAATACAGGACTTTAAATTGTGAATTGGGGCCAGTAACTTCAGATGTCAAAAATAGCATTCTAGTATTTACAAACCAGTTGCTAGATACAAAGAATACTTTAAAATACTGATTTTTCTATAATACAAAGATATTAGAAAGCCATATAAAAACAAAATATAAATTGTCTTCATAGTTTATAAATACAGTAAAATTAAAATAAAATTAAGACACTATAAGCATACAGTAGCAATTTCTGGGAGTTCATACGCATTTATTGATTTTCCTATATTCAGATTATAAAAAGTAGAATTTATATGACCCCAAGTATTACTACAACTGGCATTTAAAATATCAGACAATCCTTCAGTAAACAGAAATATTTATAAAATGCATGTGTATGTATATACAGTTATATTTGTATAAAACCTATAAGCATACTTGTAATTTCCCTGGGGGAAGAACCATTATCACTATAAGTTAATATATAATTGTCATTTATTTGCTATGTATTTTTAAAGGAAAAAAATCTAAGCTATCATCTTTATATAAATGTTTTCTATTTGTGCCTCTTCTATGGCTTTTTGTGCCTCTTTTCTTGGGTTAAATTTCCATGGATTATATATGACGACTAGTATTTTGGTACAAATAAATCATTTAGAAACAAAAGAGTAATGTGTATAAATTACATTCAAGCTAATACCCTTTGTCTAAGAACTAAGAAAAACAAGGTTGGGTGGTTTTATAATGATGCACATCTAAAAACATCAGAGCATAGATAGTTGTAGGAGGTTTTATAGTGAGGGTATCTTATGAGAAAGGGGTTTGAGGATTATCTTCACTTGGGGAAAAATAAAAATCTTTATGAAGAGGTTTAGAGTCTGTTGTTGAAATCTCTATGTTGCATAAATTTCATGGTTTAGGAGGTCCTTCTAATGCTCCGCTAGCTAAATGATGTTTGTCATAATTTTCACGGTCCCTGTATGGGAGGGACAAGTTTGCAGTTAGAGTATGGGGATAGGTCTGGTTTTTATAACAAAACAAGGCACTATTTTTATGGCAGGAAGGATGCTGATGTTTAAATCTCACAATGAACATACTGGTGTTTTCCACATCATAAAACCATTTGGAATCATAGAAATACCAGAATACTCTATTTCATCATAGGGCAAAAGGGAAGATAGTGTTGAAACCACTTCCACCTTAATCAACTGAATGGAGCCTCCTGGTAGAATTATTTACATCCCACAGTCCACACTGTGCATCTCATAACACCACCACCACTCTGATTCAAGTGGGATCCTGATTCTACAGAAACCCTTTCCTAGTAAATCATCACATGTTCCAACGTTAGTCAAATATTTTAGCCAAGAATAAGATAAATTGGATAAAGATAAAAATTCTGGTAACTTTTGGGTGCCTGGGTGGCTCAGCTGATTAAGCACCTGACTTTGGCTCGGTCATGATCTCACAGTTTATGGGTTCGAGCCCCATGTCAGGGTCTGTGCTGACAGCTGGGAGCCTGGATCCTGCTTTCGATTCTATGTCTCCATCTCTCTCTGCCCCTCTCCCACTCATACTCTCTCTCTCTCTCTCTCTCTCTCTCTCTCTCTCTCTCTCTCAAAAATAAACTTTAAAAAAATTCTAGTAACTTTTGAATCCTCAATTTGTTTTTTATTTTATTTATATTATTTTAGTTTATTATTATTTTTATTTTTTTATTAAGTTATTCATTCTGAGAGTCATTTAGTATATACTTGGATACACATCCCTTACTGATAGATCCCTAGAGTCAAACCATTTTCTGGGGGGCCTATCTCTAATTAGCTCATGGATTTACTCTTCCCCAGTTACCCCACTACTGCAACTGCATTTTAACTCACTACTTTGACTCCCAATTTTTTTCCTTTTTCCTTTTTTTCTCTTTATTCTCAATTGTTCTAATTCATTCATCATTGACATTCTGGGACACTAATGCTGATTTAATTCTCTTCTTTCCTACTGAATAATTGTAATGACATTTCTAAAGCTGTAATATATATGACAATTCAACAAGTAAACAGAAAACAATTCAATCAAAAATAAATGGTATGATTTTTCCATAAAAAAGTATGAAATCATGATTAATTCTGGAGTGAAAAAGAAACATTGGTATCCAAAGTCAAACTACTTTGTTCTTTCCATACGTCATTTTCCTCATCCAGAATTGTTTATCAAAATCTATTTTAACTTAATGCTTTAACTATGGAAGTTATAGACATTAAGTGGCATGTTCAATGTCATAAAACTGTCTATGGTAGAACATCACTGAGATCTAATTTCAGTGCTCTTTTTGGTAAAGATTCCATAAGGATCTTTTGAAAAGAAAAACCAGAGAAGGATTACAAATCTCCATTTTTACCATAGCAAAGTTATTGGGGAATATTCATTAATTTAAATTTCCCTAGATGTGATTTTATGCCATCCAAATCAACCATCAAAAGGCTTCTTAATTCAAAGAAGATAAAACTTTAATTGTTTAATGCATATTATAGTAACTGTTAGGCATATTTTAAGGATATTCAGGAAAAGCACTTTGGGAAAATACAGGAAAAACAGTAAAACCAGCAAGCACTGAGTTAAGAATCAGGTGGACTTTAGTACTGGGCGAACATCCATTAAACATCACTGGTAGAAACCATAACATCACTCCTTATTCTGAAAATTAACCATTAAGGATAAAATTCAGTCATTTACCACTATTCCTCTTTAGGAGAAACTGAGGGACTTTTCTTACTACAGAAGAATACGGTTCAGTAAAGCTAGAAAGAATGATACAATCAGAAATCACATTTCAAAGCCCTTAATGGAATACTTGATTCAGGCACGAATAATCAGTGAATACTAAAACCAGTTTGTGAAAGACATAAAGGAGGTAAGATTATCTCCAAGTGCCTGAGCAAGGTGACCCCTGCTTTGTATGCTCACATTAAGGGTAAGCACACTTTTAGAAAGAAGTTACCTGGCTGTTACTGTCTTAACCAAGTTCTCAAAAATAGTATATTTCATGGTGGTACAACTTTAATTCCCAAGCTAACGTAATATGCAGTGCCCATTCAACTGATAAACTGTTCTTGCCCAAAGTTTTACATGAAGGTAATAGTATGAGCAGGGGTCCGCAAGGTTTTTATGTAACTGGTAAATAGTTTTTATCTAGAGGTTTTTATCTAGGCTTTTGGGCCATGTAAATGCCTACTGCATATTCTTTCTTCTTCTTCTTCTTTGTTCATTAGTTTTTAAAATAACCTTTAAAATGTGAAGCTTGTTCCTAGGGAGAATGTTGTATAAAAAGTCTCAGGCTAGATTTAGCGAACATGTGATAGTTTAGTGACCTAGGTCTAAAGGAACAAGTTGAAAAATCCTACGAGAAAGCATTCCTCCAAATCGAACACATGGGACGTTCTAAAAAACAGGACTTCTCTTCAAGAAGTCAAGAGTGTACAAATCGAAATAAGGTGGGAGAGATAATCCCATTAAATGGGGCTAAAGCGATAAGACTGCATGCTATATACAAACCTGGGGTGTATACATGAGATTTGATTGCACTTCAGAAAAACAAAAACAACAAAATCAACTTTTTTTTAATTATAAAGGGCATTTTAGAACACCTTTACTGAATATAAAGTAGACATCCTTTGTTTTCTAAAATGTTGGTATTTAAAGTTATGACTACTTTCCAACATTCTGTGATATTAGCAAAACGCTAATTATCACCTGAAGGAATATTTGCATAGATTTGAAATTCTAGAAGTCTGTGGGTTTTAAATGAGTGTAAACTTCTAAAAGACTAAGGTTGCAACTCTGGGTTACTTAGGTCAATGTGCTACCCGGGCATGGATATCCCACTGATATATCCTGAACCACCTTGTAGGTAAATCTATATGACGACACCCACACTCTTCTCCGGATGTTTACCCTCATGGACACAAATCAGGAGCAGACTTTCTATCAGGATTCGACAAAGGTTGGATTTATGGGTGAGGTTTTTGGGTGAATGAGATCATTTCCTATGGAGAGCCGCAGGGATATACTGGTTCTCTCTTCTGTGTGTGACTGACTTGATGCAGTTGTGGGGCAATTTGGAAGTTTGCACAATTCTCTTCACTCCTCTGCTCTCCCACTATAACCCAAAAAAATATCTCTCTTGATCTTCATGACATGATTTAATTATTGTGAATCAGCCTGGCCAGCTCCAGTAACTACAGTATGACAAACTCTGTTTCAAACTCAAGCCACTGTAAAACACCAACTGATATGTGGTTTAGAGCCGAATATGCCTAATCACCAGTAAGCCAATGGAGACAAAGGCACACAGCACTCCAATTAACCCTCCTCACCTACTGAACTAGGAGCCACTCCTCTCCTCTTGCACCGAGCTTCTGATCATTCAAGTGATTGCTGAAACAACTGTACATAATTAGTTGGGATTAATGAATACTGAAATCACTAAATATCATCAGTAATAATGTTTACTGATGCCTTTCCTTGACCCTGGTGAAAATCCTTTCATGATGCATCCTAATAGCAGAAAGAACATCTGTGGAGAATGTCAGCCTGGGCTTCCCCAAACAAGTTTTTCCCTCTGGAAGAACAGCAGCAAAGTTCTCCCCACACAAAGAGACCTCTCTCCACTCAGGACACACACAACAAAAGCAATCCTTCCATCAAAGACAGAAGTTCAAGTCATTCCCTAAGCACTTTTTAAAATTTTTTAAATGTTTATTTATTTTTGAGACAGAGAGAGAGTGTGTGGGGGGGGAGGGGTAGAGAGAGAGGGAGACAGAGAATCTGCAGCAGGCTCCAGGCTCTGAGCTGTCAGCACAAGCCCAACATGGGTCTTGAACCCACAAACCATGAGATCATGACCTGAGCTGAAGTCAAACACTCAACCGACTGAGCCACCCAGGCGCCACCCCCTCCCCCAGAACTTGTTAATATGGGATAGACTTTTAACAAAACACATCTCATGTTGGAAACATAAATAATTTTTCAAGTTTTGTTTTAGTTGCACACAGAAACCTGCGTGTGTATGTGTGCATGAGAAGGTACATGCGCACACACGTGTGTGCTGGGTGGCACTGAGGATTTTATTATTAGGGTATAGTCAAAAAGGTTTGAAGGTTCTAGTAGTTAAAGGGGTAGCAGAGAGTTCACAAGCCTCGATCCTCTTCCTTCATTTTCTACCCTGAGAAGAAGCAGGGAGCTTTAGGGAAACCCACCTACCAATAAAGCTGGGGTCGATGATTTTTTTTCTCTCAACAGTTGTGGAATTGGAGAAAATGCACAGAGCCACATTCTTGCTCATTTATGGGGCCCATAAACAATATTAATTACTGTCAAAGTTGATTCCTGTGACATAGAACTTCTACTTTTGTATTAATAGTTATTTTATGTTGCACCTCCTCATATTTACAGGGGTCCTTGTTATCTATGCTCTGCTCATTCCAAGATGAAGAGAAACATCTATAGCATTAGTAAACATGGAACAATAATCTATTTTAACCTTGCAATCTAAAATGGAAGAGTGACACAAAATTCTTGATTAACAACCAAAGTTTATCATTTTGTTTACAGTGAAAATGATTAATTGTCTTCTAATGGGTAAATCGATACTCTGCTTAATTGTATCTGCTCCTCAGAATTGCATACCTCTAGTTCATTAACTGTTTTAAATAATAGCGTGCCTTGGAAAATGGCACAAAACTTGTTAATGTTTCTTTTAAAGCCTTGATAAATCTTCCAGTCTCTTGTACCTTACTCAGTCCCTCACTGAGGCTGCACTAAGAACAATGAAAATAGAGAATGCCAGTATCCAGACAGATTGTATATACGTAATATGAGAAAAACTGAAGAAGATTTTGTGTGTGTTCAAAATCTCACAATGGTGATAAGTTCAGGAATGGACCATTCGGTGATTATGGAAACCCACCGTCTGCCATGGAGTCTAAAAAACTGAATTACTGGAAGTAAAAAGTCCTAAAAGGTACAATAATAAATGAACACACTCATGAAGTTTACCAGTATGCGAACGGACTCAGCCAGTGTTTGTTCATTTAAGAAATCTTCATGGAGGTCTGTGTGATGGGCTTACATGAGCAGGAGAGACAGACGGAGCCCCTGGGCTTTAGTGGGGGATTTAAACAACACAGAGCCCATCAATACGTTACCAAGAGGACTTCGTGTAGAGCAAGTGCTATCAGGAGAAAATTGAAGGACTGTAGGTAGGAGGCATGCTATGAATTTGACTTTCAGTGAGAGTCTTCCTGAGGTGGTGGTGTGTTAACTGAGTCAGACTCGAATAACAGGGAGTCCGATAGGCCATTCAGGTTGAAGGAATATCCAGGACAGAGGCCCAACAAAGAAACCATAAGTGATCTTAGTGCAACTAAGAAGAGAAGGATGGTAATCTTGTCACTGCAGGACAAATGAGGGGGAAAGGGCATTTAATTACCTGATCAATATGAAATTATCAAGCCATCTATTACTTCCCTCAAAACATTTTATGTGTAGTAGCTAAAACTTCGCCTGTTTTGTATTAAGTGAAATTAAATGTGACTCCTTGTCATCCATTTCTCATGGCTGATAAAAATTTGATCTGTCACGTTAGGGGTGTCCAGTAGGTTAGTGGGGTTCCTACATCTGGATTCTCAGTGGCTCCTACTGGGCTTCCATCTGTCCAGGTTGTGCATGACCTTGAGGTCTAGAGACTTGGTTCTTCATCAGATACGGAGCCCGGGCATCCTTACCAATCCTGGGAATGCAGTGCCTAGGCAACACGTTCCCTGGATATTTTGCAGCTATTTGTTGGCCCCGGCTGTAGGTGCCTTGACCTCTGTGGAGCTCAGCAAAAGAGTGTGGCCTGTGTCACCAACCAACTCAACACCCCACCTGCATCTCCTCTCCAGGCTTTGTGGTTCTCCCTCTGTTGCAGGCTGCTCCCCAATCGGCTTGCCATGCTCCCCTCCCCTTCCATAGCAAAACCCACACAAAATCCTCAGCCTTGAGAGGAATCAAAAGCAATGGATGTAAAGTTAATGATTTCAACCCTAAAGAATAGTCCTCTCTTGAAACAACAAAGTGCAAGAAGCCTATGCAATTTTTGAAAGATAGAGAATAAGGGAAAAGAAAGGGAGAAATACAAGAGAAGCAAACACAAATGTTTCTTCTCTGCCCCACCCCCGCAAATATGCTCAGACATTTTACAGAACTCAAATATGATTAATTTAGCAGACACAAAAAGATGCAAGGCCAGGCATTATGAAAAATTATTCAATTTATGAGGGGTATGAAAAGTGAAGGAGATATTGCCAGAAAATGTGGAATTAAGATCTCAGACATGAAGAGACATGATACAAATGATCAATGCTTCCATTTCTGAACGTGAGATCATATATGATCGTAAAACAAAACTGCTTCAGAAATGACAAAATTCAAATCTTATTCAAATCAAATAGAAGGATTTTCTAAAGGTAAATCTACCTAAGTGTGTAGGCAATTTAGATCAATGCATTATTTTTTCTTGACACAGAGAAATCTAGTATCTCTTCTAACTGTGATTATGTTGGTAATCTCAATCCCTGTTACACAGACTTACGTAAAGAGACTTCAAGTTTGTTCATTTTAAGATTCTGAATACTGTAAATAATGCATCGTTTAAAACTGAAAAATTGCCTAGAACCTAAGAATTAATTGCAGAGTATTTTTCCTTGTCTTTCAACGTTTCAATTAAAACAAAACAAACATAACACTTGGAAAGTAATGGGGAAGAGCTGAGGCTACATCAGCGGAGACAGACCATGATCTCCAGGAGGGAGGCTGGGAATGGAGGCGAGGACGTAATGTGAAATAAAATGAAAAATGATAAGAGATCGAGACGATGATACTCATTGGGGAATGGGAAATCATTACAGATTAACTCGGAAGAGGGACATGATTACAGTCTTAGCCATGGTGTATGAAACACACACTGAAGCAGATGTGCACTCCAAGCTCAGGTGAGAAATCGATGTTGGATACTTCCAGAACACCGAGACAACACTAAATCTTTGGATCCACTATTGACAACAGGAAAAGCCAATTATACATTATTACCTCTTGAAAAACCATTTCTCTGTTGGCGTAAAGTATATTTCTAAAACTGGCTGACAATCACCTCCATCTTCCTAGGAGGTCTTGGCTTTTCTGAAAGCTACTTTGTGTGTGTCCCAATTCCTCCTTTATCTATAAAATAATCAGCTTGGCACTTGTTAACTGTTCTATCTCCTGCATTATTGTCTATAGCTGTAAGTTATGCTTATGGCTGAAAAAACTGTCAACTCAAAAAATTATATAGATCATTTTATAACTAGTCATATATTTTGAAGTACAATATTGCAGTATATATAATTTTTCTAAAAATGTTCAATATGAGGAAAGGTGGTTGTGACTGAAATTTTAAAGTTATATAAGTCCGTTTTTTCATGATAAAGATTTGTTTTATGAGGTATGATTATTAAAATGCAATTTAGCTATTAAAGTATCTGTTAACCTATATCTCTCCTCTACAGATACAAATAATTAAAAAGTTTCTAATTACTGATTCTATATTCTCAGTTCCATTGGAATTGATAATCTATTACACCCAATAGAAACACTCTGCACCAAAGTCATCAATGACCTCTGTATTTATAAAGTCAGTGATGTTTTGAAATATTTTCAGAGAGAGCCAAACACTATTCCTCTCTGAAACACCTGTCTTTCCTTCCATTAAATCATGTCTCTTTTTCTTATTCTTCTCTAATATCTGGCTCTGTGGAAGACTCGTCCACCTCTATCAGCCGTTAGCTGCTGACATATCTCAAACACTGCAAGACCCCTTGTCCTTCCCCTCAGAACCTCTCGATAGAAAAACTGACCCACAGTGGTAATATTTACATGAATATCTTTTCACTATGTGGACCTGGTCCAGATTCTAAAAATTTTTTTAAATGTTTATTTATTTTTGAGAGAGAAAGAGAGACAGAGCTTGAGTGGGGGAAGGGCAGAAAGGGAGGGAGACACAGAATCTGAAGCAAGCTCCAGGCTCTGAGCTGTCAGCACAGACCTTGACGAGGGTCTCAAACTCACAAACTGTGAGATCATGACCTGAACCGAAGTTGGACACTTAACCAACTGAGCAACACTGCCCCCCTTTTGTTGAATTTTTTTCAGACTTTTAATTTAAGGACCAATACAGCCAACTGTCCATTAAACATCTCTTTGCATGTGTCAAAACTCCAAACTCAATATACTGTAAGTTAAACATATGATTTATCCTCTTCCAGGAATTAGCTATCTCCAAAATGTTTTCTCACTTAATATATAGAGGTGCTATGGGCTTATTTTCACCAAGATGAAAACATAGGAATCATATTCGATGACTTCATCTTAATACAACAAATCACGAGGTCCCTTTCATTCCACTTCCAAACTGTATCTTGCATATGCATCTATGCATTCTCTATCTCAATTTTCTTTCTGGATGTGGCCTTTCCCTTGGGCATTGAAACTGGACCATGATGGACAAATGCTCACCCTTTCCTGACCCCTCCAAGAAATTCTGCACACAGTACCTTAACAATGTTTTCATGCACATTTGGATATGTCATGCCAATTTTTTTGTAAGATGAAAAGCATGATTCTTATCAGAATCTCAAGTTTCTGTGAAAATCAATACCTATACCACTCCTGCATTTTTAATCTCTTCCTAATCAGTCTGCATTTTCACCACTGTGACTGAGATGGGTCAGGGCATTTGCATAAATCTTTGCCTTAACTCAGACTATTTCGACAACTTTGCCCCCAGTGCCTTTGCTTAGTGAACAGCATTAGCCCAGCTGCCCTCAGCTCAGTGACCCCACATGTAATTTCAACTCTCCTCATAGCATGTTTTCTTATATATTCATATTTTATAACTAAAGTTATTATTAATGTGCAATGAAATAGTTTTGTGCTTATTTGATGAACACCAGGTCCGTGAGGTGTTTGGTTGGAACAACCGTGAGGTTGTTCATGATGTTTGCTCAATTTTTGTATCCATAGCAAACGACAGAGTACTTGGCTTAAAGTAGGTGCTCAGAGATTTCTGCATCAATGAATCTGTGAAGGAATGGGAGACTGAATCAAAAGAAACCACATTTCAACCTTAGAACAGTGTTAGACCTATTTGTTATATTCCTAAAATTATGGCTACTTAAGCTCTCTGAGTCTTCTATCCTCTATGAATTCAATCCCCTGACTTAATATTCTTTCAGATTGAGTAGTCATTTGGATATTACAATCTGGACATAAATGAAACTGCTTATACTGTAAAGTCACTTAAAGCAAAATACCAAGTAAAAAGAAATTAGATACCACTCATTAAAATATATTTACCATTTCTGCATAAATAAGAAAGTAATTTGGCATGTTAGAAGTTGACTCAGTACCACTAGCTCTAAAGAGGAAAAAAGGGGGAAACACTTCACTTTACTTCCATTAAATCATGTCTCATTTCCTTATTCTTCTCAAATGTCCCTTCTCTTATTAAACAACGTCAATAGCAACAGGTTGTGCTACAACTTGTTTAAAAGAAAAAAACACCTGTGTATAATGCAGAAAAAAATAAGCAAAGTGCAACAACTTATTCTGCTTTGGTGTTGTGCTCTCCCTTACAATGTTGACATTATTGCCTGTGGACCTCTCTCTCCATCTATGGGAGAAAAACCAACCAACCAACAAAAACTAAACAAAACAGATCACATTGTGAATGACAAGTTCTGCTCTTGTTTGCAAAATATATAAGAAATGCTTTTACACCTAGACCAAGCACCTGCTCTCTAATAAATTTCTCTATTAGTGAATTTTTTTCTCCTACAGTGACAAAAATATAAAGATCAGGGAAAAGAAAGCAGTTGGTTTAGATAGAATATATTTTCCTTGCCACAAAATATGGTACAGAATTTGCAACCCTGTCCTTTGTAATTCATTCAGTAGCAAAGGAATCCTCATATTGATTATAATGAAAAAAGTGTTTCTTCAAGACACTCTGATCAGATACCTTACGAAACAGACACATATGGTACTTTACTATGTATAATAACTAATGCAACTATTTTATAAATGTTTTTATATTTAAAAGTAGATTTGCAAGTACTACAGTATATAAATATTTCCCATTATAAGAAATATTTAAAACCATTAAACCACTCTGTCCTCAGTTATACAATGTCACAGCTAAACTGTCTCAAGGTAGTATTGTCTGTCTGCTCTTTCTTGACCAGTGGGTTCCAAACAGAATACATTTTTTTGCCCTTTCTTCTGCCACAAGGGATGACCCTACCTCAATACTCTGCTAAACACATTTACATTATTATTTGTTACAGAGACCTGGCAAAAGCAGACACACAGTAATGAAATGTAATCACCCCACTTGGAGGTGGTCTGAGTGCTGAGTATGGCCTGATGTATTCTGGAAGTCCAGTGGAATGTGAGGAGAGATGAAGACAACTGGTGGATATTTGGCATCACTGCCTTGTGGGAACCGTTCCTGCCTGAGGGCGCATCCATGGGGCTCCTATCAGAAGACAGAGAGTACGCACACCCTGGGTAACTGGAGAAAAGTCTAATAAGGACGCTATTCAGAAGATGTGGGCAGAGAACAAAGACAACATAGGGGAAGGTACAGTGCCCGAGAGCTGGTGACAGTGGCCCTGTTCTCATTCTCCTGCGGAACATGTGCTTAGTTAGTTCCTCTTCACTTCTCCTTAGCCAACCTTTGATGTCAGCCAGGTATGGTGGATGGTGTTGTGCACTTCATCAGCCATTTGCTGTGATTTGAGAAATTCTCTGCAGCCACAGGCAGCCTCTGGGGGACACAACTGCTGGGTGTTGCAGAGATGCTGGCAATCCAGCTCTATGGGGTTGGGGTGCAATTCTATGTAAGTATTCCCCCCTCCAGCAGGCAGAGAGGAAATCCTGAGGAGCCCGCTGCACGTCCCTCAAGGGCCTCCAGCCACCTCAAGCCCCAGCTGCTCAAAATTTTAACAAGTTCAGTAACATACTTTTTATTGACTTTTCCTCCTGACTTGTCCTGATGATTGGGAAATAGGTCCTGATTAAGCTTCCTACACCCGAGTCCTTAACTCAGGTCTTTGTGAGAGAAAGCAGACACTCCTCTGGGTCACAAAGGATGAGAATAAAGAGCAGCTCTAAGAACTGAGAAAGCAAGAACTGGGAGCAAAGGAGCTTGTATACAGAGGCCCTAACACTGAATCACAGGAGGCGAGTGCCTGCATCTACAGTCAAGAGGGAGAAAGGAGACAGATGCCTCCGTTTCACGTTCTTTCTTCTCTCAGGACTGCTGGTGTTTGTTGGCTGAGTCAAGGGACAGGCACGGGCCCCCACCCATCTAGTTCCTGCACATCAGCCCCAGAGCAGAGCACTCAGAGAACACCACATCCTACACCCTAACTGAGCTCACCCCATTCCAGTATGTCCTTGGCACTGGCTCCCCGCACAGTGTAACCTGGACAGTGCACTGATAGGAACGGAGGGGGCATCTGAAGTCTGCTCGAAAAAATAGCGCAAGGATCCTCTCACCTATGTAGGGTGAACATCTTTGTCTTCTATTTTATGAGGAACTAAAATCCAATATTCTCTAGGGAGCTCAGAACAGAAAAGTGCTAAATAACAGAATAACTGGAAATGTTTCAGCTACAAAACACACACACACACACACACACACACACACACACACACTTTGTTGCCTAACAGCATCAAATGTGGGTGTTTCAAAGTATATATGAAAACCAGACGCATGTTTGACAGCTGACTATTCTCCTTACCACCAAGGGAAGTTGTCTAATGATATGTTTCTGGAGCATTCAACAGTCAAGAAATAATTATTCAGTAGCTATAACATAGAGCTTGGCATTAGGAGAGTACAGACATACACAGAAACCTTTAACAGCAAAGATACAGCAGCACAGTGTAGCCCCAAGGCTTAGAGGTAAGAACTCAGTGGGCCAGAGGCCTATGGTTTGGTAGGTAGAGAAAGAAGAAAATGTTATGGCAATTATCAAAGTTTAGTTGTACATCAGTCGGTTGTCAGCCGACACTCTACCCTTTGAATTGGCTGGCTTTCACTGTCATCTCTACTCTGGCTCTTAGTAACCAGAGTAATGCATACAAAATAAATCAAACATCAAAGGAAACATCGACGGGATCTTTCTGTCTATACTGCAGAGTAGCAGGGCAGGATAGGACCTGCAAACCTGGGAACTTACACTGAAGTAAATCTAAGGTAAAAATGTATTCATTTTGAATAATAAGGGATAAAATCTTAAGTGATCAGGTTCCAAGAGCACCCCAGAAAACACAGTGGTGAAGGGAAGCTGGTAGCATAGAGCACTTCATAGAAAAACTGATTGTAGAGTTGGGGTATTTTAAGATTCTTCTGGAAGTGATGTAAGCTGAAACATCCATGTGAAAAAAAGTTTATCTAAGATGAATAATTAGAAAATTATTGTAATAGTACATGTGTAAGGAAATAAATGTCCCTGAATGAAGATGGAAGTTTAGGAAAAGGAAAGAAGCATTACTTTAAGGCACTTCAGAGAAATGAAACAATTCTTCAATGAGTTTAGACTTGGGGGTTAAGTCCTTTTACAAAATAGCTATTAGAAGAAAAGAATACATATAATTTCTTCTTCAAAAACACTAAGAACATTCTGTGGACAGTGATGCTAGGCTATGTGATATTCCCAAGTTATTTCATGTCAGTGATAAAATATGGATTCATTTCAAATGGAATCTAAGTATATTTTAGAACAAAAGAGATGGCGTAATCTCATATACCTTTCATTGCTCCATCGAAAACATCAGTTACCAAGTATCATAACAAAACTCACAATGTTATCGATTCATAAGATCCCACAAGTAATTCTATTATTTTAACTAAAAAACAACTTAATGTAAAAATATTTATCATTTTAGAGAAATGTTCCAGATCTTCTTTTTATTATAAGAATCTGCTATTGGTTAAGTTTCTCAAATTCCACATACAAGTGAAAGCATGATATCCGTCCTTCTCTGACTGACTTATTTCAGTTAGCATAATACCTTTCAGTTCCATCCATATTGTTGTAAATGGCAAGATTTCATTCCTTTTCACTGCCTAGTAGTATTCCATTGTATGTATACACCACATCTTCTTTAGCCATTCATCAGTTGATAGACATTTGGGCTCTTTCCATAATTTGGCTACTGTCCATAGGACTTCTATAAACATTGGGGTACATGTGCCCCTATGAATCAGCATTTTTGTATCATTTAGATAAATTCCTAATAGTGCTATTGGTGAGTCATAGGGTAATTCTAGAAACTTAACAGTAGACCATGGGAGAAGGGAAAAAATATTTATAAACAGAGAGGGAGGCAAACCATAAGAGACTCTCAGATGTACAGAACAAACTGAGGGTTGATGGGAGGAGGTGGGTGGGGATAGCACTAAAGAGGGCACTTGTTGTGATGAACACTGGGTGTTGTATGTAAGCAATGAATTGTGGAAATCTACCCCTGAAGCCAAGAACACCCTGTATACACTGTATGTTAGCTAACGTGACAATAAATTATATACAAAATAATAAAAATTAAAAATTCTTCTGTCACTAACAGAATCTTGAAACTATAAATCCCACATGCCCTAAGGGCCAATTCCTTCTCCTTATAGATAAGTAAATTGATTTCCACTGAAGTTAAATTAACATAAGTTGATGCAATAAATTTTAACCCCCAAATTCAACTTTTACACAAAATTTACATCTAAATGTTTAACTATCACTTCAAATATAACACAGAAATTGAATTCATATTCTTGTTACAAACCACCTTCAGCTTTTAGGCGACAATTCTCCATGGTTTTTCTTGAAGTTTGCATGACTTGCAATGAGGCACTGATTGCCCTTTTTTCCTATTTTTTTTTTCAGATTGATCTGCATGGCAAACAGGTTAGAAGAGAGAAATACTGTTTCACTCTGGAAGGATGGGCAGGCGTGCTTCCTCTCCAGTACAGTAGTGACATCACCTCCTTCTGGAGCACAGGACAGACATCCCTCCTGCTGGTTGTAGAACATCTGGGTCCCTATACTCAGGGTTCCTCTCCTGAAACACAACCCGTTTTATATGCAAGTGGCATCTTGCCTCCTCACATCACCCTTGGGAAATGAGCACACGGATTGTCATGCTGGGCCTGTTGCTATGGTGAGTAATAAACCATTCTTTTCTCTGCCTTAGGAATCTCATGTCAGTTAGCAGCATTCCCCACAGCTGTGGCTGACTTGTCACCCTGAGCACACGGTGGGTGACACCTCACACCCTTTGTTTTTGTTGTCACAGCACCTCCCTTTCCCAAATTAATCCAGTCTTAAATTTGAAGTCATCTGTAGTGTCGTGTTGAGGTGGGATAGTTCCTGGTCTAATACTCAATGCAATGTCTGTAAGTCAAAACTAAGAACAAACATCTAACTGTAATACAAATATTCACTGTGTAACTAGAAGTCAGAGAACCTCTCTCACTAGATTCCCAGTCAGATCAAGGTTATAGCAAGGGGGTCACATAAAAGTGATATGGAAGATTTCCAGAAAGAAAGTCATGATAATTTGTCCCGACTACTCAGAGAGAGGGGTATAGGGCTGCCCCCTTCAAACTCAAGCCTTGTGTAAATACCCCTTCTTGGACACTGTTGGGGACCGTCCCAGAAGGTGTCTGATCCCTGTGTGGGGGTCTGAGATCAGGTGAGAAGCCAGCTGTTCTCAGCAGAAGCAGATAACCTCTATACTTCTGGACTCGGAGACAAGTTTCCACTTCCCAGGAGGCAAAATTGGGCCTCTCAAAAGAGGAAACCAGGATGAATAACTTTTAATTAAATATTTCCCAACAAATCCTTCTGGGGAGATACAGTATGGCAGCTCAACTCTGGGTGGGATCGATCACTAACGAACCAAAACCTAAGGGTAAAAATTCAGTCATGGGAAAGGACAACATGAGCACTGTAAGTGCTGCAGCAGTAGATGTTCTGTGACGAGAATTTTGAAATAATTCACAAAAAAAAGTCCCACAAGAGAAGGAAGTAATACAAAACTTCCTGAGACCTAGAGCTTATCTCTTTCAGCAAGAAAAAAAACATTCCTAATATTCCCCTTTGCTCCCTTCATCCATCTCCAAAGGGGCTCAAGCAATAGCCATGTTAGAGAGAAGGAAAATAGGAAGAAAAGAAGGTCGACTAAGTTTTCCCTGTAGCTCTACATCCTTGGTTGAGGTAACATCCAGTTTCATAGTAGAGGAAACAGAAGGAGGGGGATTTAATATTAAATTAGATCTGATTTTTTTTAATCATCATCCAGTACTGGACATTGTTATTTTCAAATTAAACTAGGTTATTACCTGATAACTTCAAGAAAATAATGGGTCTACCAGTTTTATCTAAGGATATCAAATGGCCATACTCCAATGAACAGATTTTAAAGAACTCATGAGAATCAAATTCTATTTTGACACATGAGCGATCTTGCTCATGACACCAATAACCTCTAACACTAATGTACCATAACCCAGTCAGGCACATAAAGTCTTCCTTCCTCTCTTCCCTCCTCCTTTCTCTCTTCTATAAGCCTCCTCTATTTTGCAGCATTCAATTAATTAATTTAAATAAACCTTTAATTTAAGCTCTTGTATTGAGCCCTTACTATACCAATGACTCCATGCCAATCGGGACATTCAGAAGGCCCCAGATAGCCTCCCTCCCTCCCTTTCTAACTGAACTCCTGTGTTTTCCATCACACTGTTGCTGAGTAAGACACACAGGCTTGAAAGAAGGAGCCGGGACGATGAAGTTCAGGGTGTGTTTGCGTGGGCTCCTCTCCAGCAACATCTTTCAAAATCCATTCTTCAAAGCCTTCTCAGTGGAATGTTCCTTGATTAACCCTGAAGGAAGCATTCTCGCCCTTAAAAATACTGGCAGAATGTGATAAAATTATATATGTGTGTGTGTGTGTGTGTGTATCAAGATTTTCTAACTGTTCTTATAGTTTAAATCAAGTCAATCTGGGGCATATTTTAAAATTATCTACTGAGGGGTGCCTGGGTGGTAGTCTGACTTGATTTCAGCTCAGGTCATGATCTCGCGGTTTGTGAGTTTGAGCCTCACATGGGGCTCTGCACTGACAGCTTGGAGCCTGCTTGGGATTCTCCGTCTCCCTCTTTCTCCGCTCTTCCTCCCTTTCTCACACTCTCTCTCAACATAAATTTTAAAAATAACTTTTAAAGTAAATTAAAATAAATAAATAAATAAATAAATAAATAAAATTATCTACTGGAGGAAAATGAACTTTTTACGATGTTTGTTTTTATTCGATAAACTACTAAAATGTGAATTTCAATTTTTTCTACAACTTAGAAAAAATGCCTCACACTTTTAGATTTTATGGTTTAAAGAGGTAATTATTTTTGAATAATGATTACTGTTTTCATCAATTTATATGAGATATTTAAGTATACAGTATACCACTAATTTGGTGAACCAAATTAATAAACAAAAAAATCATGTATAAAACTCTAATTGCAATTTAAGATCATTGTCCATAGAAAAGACATGTTAATATTTTATTTTAATAGAAATTACTTGAAACACTGAATTTTTTACATGTAAAGGGTAAATAAATTTCAGAATTATAACAAGATAAGCGTATTTTGTTGAAAGATGCTATCATATACACAGTAAGGACTAAAAAAAAACATAGGGGCACCTGGGTGGCTCAGTTGGTTAAGCGCCCGATCTTGATTTCGGCTCAGGTCATGATCTCATGGTTCACGGGATTGAGTCCTGTTTGGGACTGATGCTATCAGCATGGAGCCTGCTTGGGATTCTGTCTCCCTCTCTCTCTGCCCTTCCCCTGCTTGTGCTTAATGTCTCTGTCTCTGTCTCAAAAATAAAAAACATTTTAAAAAATCTGGGGAAACTGACCCACTCCCCTCGGACACAGAGAACAACCAGGTGCTAAGACAGAAGCGATACTTCACTGTTTAGATCTCATTATAGGAAGTGGAAGATCTGTTTCCTGCCTTATAGAAAGCTGAATATTTAAAAATTATTACAATGAATATACTATTCTCTAGTTATTTCATAGACATAGTCACAAATATTCCATGTATATCATGTTTTGTGTGTGTGTGTCTGTGTAAGTGTGTAAGTGTGTAGTGTATAAGTGTGTAAGTGTGTAGTCTTTTTCTATGATTCGGACACAAACCACAGACACACATATCCAAATCTGTATTAAATATTATCACTTATACATCTCGGAGGCAGATCAGATGCAGGCAGTTTGAAACTAAATTCGTCTTCTGGTTTCTTCCTCTATGTACACCATCTCAAAAAATGCATTCCCATCTAGGTGAACAATCAATCCGGAAATCTGGGAATTGTCCCCATTCCTTTATATTCCTTAAAGATCACATCTAATTGACCCAGAGTCCCATCAGATCTACCTCTATAAATCTGTAAATGTGGTTCTCTCTTGCTATTCTCCTTGCTGCTTCTCTGCTTTATTCCATGCTCTTATTATCTTTCTTCTAGATCTCAGTGACAACCTCCTAACTGGGCTCCTGCCAACAGTCACCACTGCTCCTCTTCAAGTCATTCTCCAGGCTGTGCTGAAACACTTTCTTGTCTTTTGTTTGTTTTTCAAACATCAAAATGGGATTTCTGATAGCACAATCAGATTCTATCAGCCTCTACTTAAAATCACCAGGGTCCATGGAACAAAATGTAAACACTTAGGGAGGTAGGCACACCTTTTTCCCTGTACCTCCAAATCCCCTTGGAATGACACTTTTCATATATTATGCCACAGTCATAACCCAACTCCAGAAGCTCCATAGCCCTGTGTGTGTGTGTACTAACATCTGTGCATTGAGAGAAAGTGACAGCAGCAGAGAGATATGGGGATGCAGAGAGATGGAGAGGGGAGAGGAATGGATGTGTCCCGTCACAGAACCCAAATGTCACTGAGGCTTCATCTGCCTCCTGAGATTTCCCCTGAGTTCTATTTTCTTCTTTGTGTTCCCTCCTACCGTCCAAAGTTTCTACAAGGACCATTTTAGGTTTATGATATGAAAACATATACATATTCATATGTATACATGTACATTTATATAGTCGCCACTTGCAAGAACTTCCAGGTTCTTATTTTATAATCAAACATAATTGGTCACTAAATATATATTGACTTTGGGACAAATTATGTAGATTAAGTATAGTTTAGTATCACTTATTTATGTATCTTTAGAAGAGTTACAAGATATATATTTTATCAAATACCATATTATTAGAATTCAATATCAGTGTATTATGACTTTATTTATGCTCATATTAAGAGTTTCATGAATATAGGAGTTTATCCAATGCAATGTGATTAGAATTTAAAAATTCATGTTTTTTGATGTTTCATCTATCTTAAATAAGTGTTCTACAACATGACATGGAAAGATTCACACAATGGAGGTACAAATCAAGTGCAATGGAAATTCAGAGTCAATAAAGATTATATCTAGTTCCTTCCTACTCGCCCCTTTCCTTTTGAATTTCAATAGGTCTTTGTTAGACTAATAGAATTTCTAGATGGAAGAAAATATCTGGGGCAAATAATTTCCTTTGGAAGTGATAAACCATAACACGAAGTAGAGAATAATCACTAATTCAGTTTGAATAAAGTTTGAGGGAAAAAATTAAAAACAACAGACAAGCTTATAATAAGAGGACTTAGAATTTCAGGCTAACAGACTTTTGCATTATTCTATAACACAATATAAACCATTTAAATATTTTCAACAAGTGGAGAAAAAAATGAACATTGTACTGAAGGAAGATGAGGCTCAGGAAATTATATTAAATAGATTGCAGGATTATGGACATGCCTGATTATTATTCTATGATAAGAACATCAGATCACAATATTGATCAAGAGTTCAAATATACTCTATGCAGAGTGCCAGACATTATATACAGTGCCAGAAACACATACATCATTTTAGTTTTATATATATTATATAACATATATAATTTAAAACTCCCTAAGAATTAGTGTTTTCCCACTGTTTTTTAGACAGAGACGCTGATTAGGCTGGGTTAGCTACAAGTTCACCGAGAACTCTGCAACATGTTTTAGGCTCAACTATAAAGCCCGAATATAGACATACACTGGGAAGGGCGAGAGAAATAAGAGCCCAAGCAATGCAAATTGGGGCTAGGAAATAGCCCTAGAGACAGATATGGGGGAAGAGATGTACAAGAGATAAGCCCTGGTCACCAGTGGCTTTCATGGAAGGTTGAGGGGAGGATTTGATGCCTGGAAGTCTGAAGGAGAGTGCATTGATATGGAGAGTACCTTTGTGAGAAGACAAAGGAATATTCAGGTAGAAGAGTTTTATGAGAGGCACATAGACGGTTCAGTTGGTTAAGCTTCGGACTCTTGACTTCGGCTCAGGTCATGATCTTGTGGTTTCTGAGTTCAGGCTCCACGTCAGGCTCTGCTCTGACAGTGAGAAGCCTTCTTGGGCCTCTAACTCTCTCCCTCTCTCTCTCTCTCTCTCTGTCTCTGTCTCTCTGTCTCTTTCTCCCTCTCTCTCTCTTTCTCCTTCTCTCTCTCTCTTTCTCTCTCTTTCTCTCTACCCCTCTCCTGCTTGCATGCTCTCCCTCTCAAAATAAATAAATACACTTAAAAATGTTAAAAAAATATAAAGAGTTTTACAACACGTAACATCACCTTCAACAAGAGGAAGAAGGGACTGAAAGGAAGGGGATATGGCTTACAGAAGACGTGAACTGGAAGGTAGCTGTCAGGGTGACACTAATGTCACTGTATCCCTGAGAACACAGCAGGGTGGACCAAAGCCACTGCTGAGGAACTTCTGTGCTTGGAGCTGGCTGAATCTGAAGTGGGCCCCATGGTGCAGTGGTTGATGTGCTGGACGAGCAACAGACCTGGAAAACAACTCTTAATAGATTTTTTTTTAAATCATGAAAATAAAAAGATATAATAACTTTAGAATAAAAAAAAACTTACAAGGGTGTTTTTTTTTTTTCAGTATAATAGGGGTGTGGGCATCTTGTTTTAAATTTTTTAAATGTTTATTTATTTTTGAGAGACAGAGAGAGACAGAGCATGAGTGGGGAAAGAGCAAAGAGGGAGGGAGACACAAAATCCCAAGTAGGCTCCAGGCTCTGAGCTGTCAGCACAGAGCCCAACATGGGCCTAACCCATGAACTGTTAAATCATGACCTGAGCCAAAGTCGGACACTTAACCAACTGAGCCATCCAGGTGCCCCTGTGGGCATCTTTTTATAAGGCTATAGAAAGAAAACAATTGGTAATGAGAACAGTAGAAATGCAAAGAAAGAGAAGTGAGACAGAAATGGGATGGCAGGACCTCAAACAAGAAGAGAGGAAATGAGATTAGGAGCACAGTCACAGTCTTCATTTAGATCAAAGATCTACTTCATCTTCTAAAACAAAGGAAAGTGTAACTGAAGAGGTATCTGGACGATGGAGAAGTGCGGAGAAGCTCCTGTTGCACATCATCCTCAACCCAGATTCAGCCCCTGCCACAGGGAGGGGGCTGGACGGTCACTAAGGACTCTGGGGGGCAGAAAGGTCTGCAGGATGCAGGAGGATGAATGTGGGAGGAGCCTCACAATGAGGTCCAGCCCTGTGTGGCAGAGCGGCCTTCTGTTTCCCAAGTCATTGTAGGTCCTCGACGTACATAGATTATTTCCAGAAAGTGTTTCTTTAACCAGCACGGGGGTGTATATTTGTCATGTACAATTCTTGCCTCAAATAGGTTAAATCTGCCTTTAGCACAATATCTTTATCATCCAAGCAGCTTAGATGGGGTAACATGTTGTCAATTGCCACATATATTTTCAAGTTAACCATTCTTTCCACATGCAATTATCGAGTGCATTTCTTTGTGTTCAACACAGGAGTGTTGGGGATGAAAAAGCAAGATGTTACTCTAACATCTCACAATGTTTATAAATATCACATCCACATTTGAACTGAAAACATTCCATCAATGCCAGGTTTCACTTTAAAGCCCCAAGAAATGGCTGATATGATTACAAAAGTAATTTAACTCATTTATTGATCACTTACTTGGTGACATACTGTCAGCTAGTTGTTCCCATCTCTTCTCTCATGAAATCCTCAGATAAATCTTATAAACTAGTACTATTTTATTTTCCCCATTTTATAGATGAAGAAACAAACCTAAAGAGATTAGCCATTCAAAACAATGCAGCTAAAAATGATGGAACCAGCTTGAAAGAAGGTCTTTGTGATTCCAGAAGTGGTATATTTCACTGGATAAATACTAAAGGAATTAAAAGGTAAGGAAAGCTAGAGAAAGAGAAAAGAAAAGAATGCTTCAGAAGAAAGGTAACATTGGAGCTCACTCAAATTTCTGAAACTAAAAAAAATTAACAAACAAAATGCTCTCCGATATATGAAAGCATTTCTTACTACATGAAAACCAAAGTGTTTGTATTTATACCAAAGACAAATGTTGAGTATTTGAGAGTTCAACTACCTATCATGATTTTATAAGAAAAACTTCTATGCTTAATTTTAAATATAAAAGCAAACAGTATTAACCTATCGGCTAACTAAGATCATGACCCCCATTTTCCCCTTTAGATTGTAGTCTCTAAAGATCCTTCCCTGCATTCGTCTTCCAGAGTTGCTGGTTTGCACATAAAGGGATTGATAATAGACACAAATGAAACGCTATTCATGCTAAAGATCCTCTGTAAATTGCCTTTACTTTGTTTATCTCAGGTATCCTGTGCTGCCCGGAACTCTTAGGAAGATGCCCCATGTTCATCTGCTTCTAGTGATATCTGACTCCATCCCCACGAAAACATTCACTCAGTATCCCCTTTGATTAAGTATAAAATATGAATCCGAAGTCTCCTTGGACACACTTGTCCTTTTTCATGTGGTCATAGTGAAATATAGCACTTCATGGTTTTAAAGTTTTATTCCAATTTTTAATTTTCACAAGAACTTAGGAATCAATTCGAATGGTATTAATATTGCATTAATATTGCACCTATAGGGAACTGACGCTTTGAGTGTTTGAGTAACTTCCTCTAAGCCACTCTGAATTTTTGAAAATTAAGAGCTGCAACCAAGAATGTTCTGTGGGTCCCTGGCTGACTCATTCGGTTAAGCATCCAACTCTTGGTTTTGGCTCAGGTCATGATATCGTGGTTTGTGGGTTCAACCCCCTTGTAGGGCTCTGTGTTGGCAGCATGAGCCTGCTTGGGAATCTCTCTCTCTCTCTGCCCCTCCCCTATGCATATGTGCTCTCTCTCTCTTTAAATAAAAAAATTAACTTAAAAAAATAATTGCTCTGGGTCAGAATTCTTACTTTTCAATAGTGCTCTCCAAATAAAATGTCCATACAATCTCTTGTCCCTATCCTTCAAATAAAGATTCACAAGGAAGTATGTTGGGCTGTTTGTTCCTTTTATGTATTTCAAATACTATAATTGTGTGTGGCATGTTAAATGTGTGTATCCTATTATGTATATAACATTATATAAATAGAAATAGACATAGATATAGATAGTCCTGTCCACTGGAAATTTTGCTTCATCAAATTAAGGGTGGTGCTGGGAATCAGGTTTTAATAATGGTACACCATATTCTGAAGTCAAATGTATTTGAATAACTCTTCTGTATGTAGACTAGACTGAAAAATAATACTTCTGTGCGATGGTGAAGTGGAGTGAATAGAGATAAAACAGTCAAGGAAAAACCAGAGAGGTGCGGAAAACTTTCTTAAAGAATATTTAGAGGGTAAAAGTTCTAGCCACCTACAAAGCACCCTAATAAGTCATTTTTCAATCACAAACGGTAACTGCCTTTTACTTCTATTCCTGGTGCCCATTTTTGTGTGTATTTACAGTCCAGATAAGTTCTATGCCGGCTTCCACTGCCTTTATTCTTGCCCACTCTTTGTGGACAATGGTGGCTAAAGGTAGGGGCAGAACAGCCAAGAAAACAATAGCTGAAGTGGTGCTTGCCCCCAGGTATCTAAAAGAACTTGGTTCCAAGAAAAAAGACTGGAAGTAATGATCAACACCTTAAATATAACTTCATTTTGTTAGTCCTATAAAAGGAGAATGATGATTTGGCCAAACACAAGATTTCAACCAAGTGAATAAAAGTGCACATCTGAAGTCTAATTTTATTTTTTCTCTTTTGTTAAATTAATCTTTTAAAAAGATTGATGGGCTCAGAGTTTAAAATATCGTGTCTTAAAAAAGTTAGGCTGGGGCGCCCAGGTGGCTCAGTCGGTTGAGCGTTCGACTTCGGCTCAGGTCATGATCTCTCACTCATGGGTTCAAGCCCCACATCAGGCTCTGTGCTGGCAGCTCAGAGCCTAGAGCCTGCTTCGGAACCTGTGTTATCTCCATCTCCCTCTCTCTCTCTGCCCCTCCCCTGCTCACGCTCTGTCTCTCTCTCTCTCTCAAAATAAATAAACGTTAAAAAAAGTTTAAAAAAAGAAAAAGAAGTTAGGCTGCCAAGCTGGTTAAGGTTTTCTCATGTTTTGGCCATGCAGAAATTGTTTCCTTCCAAAACTATAAACTGAGTATGTAGGCAGCTGGTGCAAACTGTCAGCCAGGCACCCTCATGTGCCTCTCTGGGCTGTGCGACTTTGAACTTAATGCAAAGAGCACCGCAGAGGGGCCATGTGCAGGCTGTAAATGGTACCTGGGAGGGCACAGGGGTGGAGCGGGACTTCTGGGTTTCTCCAATCCCCCGCCGGGTGCTTTCTCTCTGAGAGGTCTCTGCACATTCATCACGGTGCCGAGCGAGAGCTTAGGAACAGCCGCAGAAGTCCAAACATCTCCAAGATTACAATGAGCGGCAAAGGACACCTGGCTAATATAGGGCGAAGCAAACTGAATCATGACATAAGGAAGTTGGACTTTGAGTTCAGAAAGAAATGAAGAAATACATAAAAAATAATCATTTGAGTAGAACAAAATCTTTGAGGAAAAAAGAGCCTATCGATCAACTAAGAAACACACCATAGTTCTCAAATTTGTATTTCAAAAAGAAACATCATATTATAAAGCTAGGGATATGTTTTAGTTAAATACTATTTGAAATAAATCACACATTGCCATTGGCAGGAATAAAGAAAAGGTCTGCTGTTTTTACAATAACCGCACTAGATGTAATGGGAACAAATCAAGTGGATGGATTAGGGTTGTAATGTTCCCAGAAGTTGGAGACAAAATCATATGTGTCTCAATAGAAAACAAATGTTAGAATAAGAAGTAAATATAAATTTAAATACCCAAAATAATGTAATAAAACACAGGAATTAGAGACAGTTTAGGATAAGGCCAGGGGGAATTAGAAGAAACTCTAACTCACACCATACTTGTGACAGAAAGGCACCATTGTGTTAGCCACACAGAAGGACTCAGAGGAGGTATGTAAGACCTTGTCAGGCAGAGACTTCACTTCCAAAACTGGGAGAACTGCTTATACCTGTCACCTATGGCTCAGAAGGTAAATACAGTGAGACCTGGGTTTGAAGTCTATCACTAACCTTTTTTTAAGTTAGCATTTATTTAAGTGCTGAATTCTGAATAGGCACATGCATCACCATATTCCTTAATAGGATAAAACACTTAAAATTTGTCCAGAAACACAATGGTATACATTTTATAACTCTATGGATAAACTCAAGATCTAAATAAATTGAATTCAGTGGATGCTATCCTAAGAATACTTTAAGTGGGGCTCTTAGGTGGCTCAGTCGGTTGAGTCCAGCTTCAGCTCAGGTCATGATCTCATGGTTCATGGGTTCAAGTCCCACATCAGGTACTGTGCTGACAGCTCAGAGACTGGAGACTGCTCATATTCTGTGTCTCCCTCTCTCTGCCCCTCCCCCATTCATGTGCGTGCTCTCTCTCTCTCTCAAAAACAAACATTTGAAAAAACATTCTAAGGAAAAAGGAAGATAATTACTGCCCAAATCAGTGCAAAATTTAGGGACTCCACATATAACTGGTACCATGCTGGGCTTCAGGATTAGTCAGTAGAAAATGGATTTTTTCAACAGCATTATCAATAATAACCAGGCTATGGAAGCAGCCCAGGTGTCCATCAACTGATGAATGGATAAAGAAGTTGTGGTCTATAGATAATGGAATATTACTTGGGATCAAAAAGAATGAATTCTTGCCATTTGCAAAGATTTTGGGGAAGCAAGAGACTTATCCAATAAACAACGCTTAAGATGATCTGGGAATGTGTGTGAGTGTGTGTGTGTGTGTGAGAGAGAGAGAGAGAGAGAGAGAGAGAGAGAGAGACAGACAGAGAGATTCATTTTTGCCAAATTAAAAAGTATTGCCAAAAGAAAGGTGAATGTTGTTTCATGAAGCAGAAGGTGTGTCCCCACCACTGACAGGGTTCATGCTGCCAACTGCAGAGGCTGCAGCGCATCTAAGAACATGAGAAATGTACAGCAATCTGACCCCTGAGCAGGTAATCCATACACACTCACACACATTTATACATACATATATATTTATATATTTAAATTAGCAAAATAACTACAAATACATACCTACATGGTTATGCATGTATACAGTCTTGTTTTGAATTTGATCAACATTAATAAAAAGATTCTTGTTTCTCCAAAGCTCAATTTTTCCTTCCATGTTTTGTAAATGATTCACAGTAGAGTTGTTTCAAGTATGTAATCTTCACAAGAGATGTGTTATGGTTTTGATTTAGAATGCAATTCCTGAATACATATGAATACATTCAACACGGGTCAGATATTCACGTTTCGAGGCAGGGAGTGGGGATCACCAGAGTCTTATCTGCAGGAGAGATTCCCTGCCTAAAGAATGGAATTCCCCAAATGAGAAAATCCTCTCACTTTAGAGGAGGAATGGGAAGAAAGGAGGAGAAAGAGGAATTTGTGTGAGGTTCTCTTTGTCTATCTTCACCACTAGGTAGGCTTTATTATTGTTATTTCCATCATCTTTCATCTGTTTTCAAAGGTTCAGTGTTCAATTTTAACAGTACATTAGACTGTCTTTCTGTAATTCCTCTAACTGGGAATCACCCCAGCTCCCTGTACCGCTCTCTACCACCCACACCAGCCTCCTCATGGCTGTCTCTCTCTCTCTTATAATGAAGAGATCAGCTCAAATGTAATTTTTTCCAAGAGGCTTCTTTGATCTCATGTAAAGTACCACCCACCCCATCTGATTACCTCTACCTGATTATTGGCTCTGCTCTTCCATTAGAACATAAAGTGGTATCAGGGACCATACAGTCTTGAGGAAATTTACCTGACCCATAGAAGAAGTTTAAAAAATATGTGTTGAGGGGCACCTGGGTAGCTCAGTCGGTCAAGCGGCTGACTTCAGTTCAGGTCATGATCTCATGGTTCATGGGTTCGAGCCCCATGTCAGGTTCTGGGCTGACAGCTCAGAGCCTGGAACCTGTTTCAGATTCTGTGTCTCCCTCTCTCTCTGCCCCTCCCCCACTCATGCTCTGTCTTTCTCTGTCTCAAAAATAAATAATTTTTAAATTAAATAAAATATAAAATAAAAAATTAAAATATAAAATTAAAAATAAAAATTAAAATAAGTTTTAAATTAAAAAATTTAAAAAATATGTGTTGAATAGGTTTATAAAAGTCATGCTCCAACTACTACTAAATAATAATAGTATTTTTTTTCTTTTTTTTTATACTTGTGGTTGATTATGGTTGAATTTCCAGAGAGAATCCTCTTTTTTGAGGATTAAAAATATTTGCTTTATAAAAATTAGTTATGGGTTTTGTCATTTTGTTTTGTCAAATCAAAATCAATTCCATAATTAATTTCTTTGAAATTAGATTAAACCAAGTAGTTGTGACTTTCAGTCAAGATAACAAATGGAGAAAAGGCTGATTAAAATCTCCACAGGAAAATAGAAGTAGGAGAATGTGTACAGCATCACTGAAACCGAGAAAAGAACACCATTCACATCCCATAAACCGTAAAGACATCTCATGAAACAGCACACAGAAAAGGGTTTAAAGAGGGACACCTGGGTGACTTAGTTGGCTAAGCGTCTGACTTTAGTTAGGTCACAATCTCCCAGCTCATGGGTTTGAGCCTCATGTTAAGCTCTGTGATGACAGCTCGGAGCCTGAAGCCTGCTTCAGATTCAGTGTCTCCCTCTCTCTCTGCCCCTCCCCTGCTCACACTCTGTCCCTCTCTCTCTCTCTCTCAAATATAAATAAATATTTAAAAAAGAATTTTAAATAAAGATGTAATTATCTGTGTGGATACACAACCAAGGAAGAATCCAATGTCTCAGAATAAACATGAGCTTTCCTGGTAGGGCACCTGCTAACATCCCATGATTAGTGTGGTGCCAGGGATTTTAGGAAGAACAGACATGAGACATACTTAAAACACATCATTTAAAATGTCTGACTCTATATGGAATTACCGACATTGAAAGCAGCTGGTAGTGGAAGTCTGCAATCAGGGTTTTTTCAAAAACCAGAAAGGGAGCGGGATTCCTCTGAGCACACCAGAATTTCTCCCTGGGGAAGCAGATTGTGTCACAAGTTAGAAGTCTAGGAGTAATCCTATCCTGTGGCTGAAGTACAGATCTGGAGAGGGACCAGCAGAGGTAATGGTGAATCTGTTTATAAAGAAATCTCCAGAGACGCCTGAGTGGCTCATTAGGTTAAGTATCACACTCAAGCATTCAACTATTGATTTTGGCTCAGGTCATGATTTCAGGGCTATGGGATGGAGTCCTGCATTAGACTCCTTGGTGATTGTGGAGCCTGCTTGAAATTCTCTGTCCCCCTCTCTCTGCACCTCTCCCCTTCTTATGCTCTCTCTCTTGCTCTAAAGTAAACTCTAATAAATAAATACATACATACATAAATATTAAAGATAAAATGAAATCTCCCACACTGATCTTAGGGAAACATCTAAATGGCTAGGCAACTGCTTTTTAAAAACAATTATGTATAAACAAGAAATAAACACATAAACAGTATGCAAAGATTATAATATAGAAATAAATATTATAAATCCATAAGCATTATATATTTCTATTATTTATATGTAAATATAATCTTAGATATTATATATAATATATATTTATTAAAGAAACATTATAAACTTAATTTGCTTTACAGTCTCTCCCATTTGAAAAAATATGTCACACAATGTTTAGAAAAAAAGAAATATTTAAAATTAGAAAACAGATAAAAGCTAGCTAATGAAGAGTCAAACCCATGAAAAGAGAAATGGATAAGCTAATGAAATAAAATAAGAACTTAAAAAAAGGGAAAATCATAATATACATCATCTTCAGGTCCAAAAATCATCACACAATAGAAAACTGAATTAGATTAAATTGAGATAAATTTGCAAGCTCTCATAGAATACAGAGGGAGAAAAAAAGTAAAGGAAGATAAGTAAAGAAATAAAAGAGAGCTGATAAATGGTAAGGGAGAAGATGAGATATTTAAGGGCGGGAGGAAGCTTATCTGATGACAACTTTTTTGCTTCCGAAGAAGGACCCAGATGAGTAGAGGGTGAGCAGACAGGAGCAGAGCCCTCATGGAGGGGAAGTCCTTGTAGGTGAGTCACTAAACTGCCTCAACACACATCTCGCAGGTAAAGATTGTATATTCTATCCAGTTCTAAAATCCTCCCCCCCTCCAAAACTCAGGAAATGAAGAGGATCTCAGATCCTGCCCCACCTCCACAGCTGTGACTCTGCAGATCCTGGGAAACTCAGAGACCCCTAAGTCCGGGGATTAGAGTGAGGAATGGAGGTCCCAGCCTCCCTCCAGGATTGAGCATGGTCCAGGGAGGCAGTAGCCATGGTGACCATAGAGCTGCCTCTGGAACCCAACTGTGCATTCCAGAACAAGCCTCAAGAGCAAGTGCTATGTCACCACACACTTCCCGCTGATCTAGTTAACTAGACTGACTCATTACAGTGCAGTGACTGTGATCCAAATTACTGGGAGGGATGGATGGATGGATGGACGGATGGATGGACGGATGGAAAGAAAGAGGGACTGATGAATGGACAAATGAGCAAGCAGAGAGTTCCGTGTATCTGTCGTACGCATCCCAGCAAGGGTCAAATTTACATAAAAGTACACAGAACACAAAACCCAACTTTCAAATCGTAAATATCTCATGATAAAAAAAGGAGTAATGGAGGATTCACCAATGCTATTTTAAAACTTTTTTAAGTTTATTTATTTATTTTGAAAGAGAGAGAGAAAGCTCAAGTCAGGGAGGGGTAGAGAGAGAGCCAGAGTGAGAGAAAGAATCCCAGGCAGGCTCCTAGCTGTCAGCACAGAGCCAGATGCAGGGCTCGAAACAATGAACCACAAGATCATGACCTAAGCCTGTTAGAGGCTTAACTGACTGAGCCACCCAGATGCCCCTACCTATGCTATTTTAGAAGAAATAGTTGCAGACAGTTGCAGACAGAAATGTAACATAAGAAAATAAAAGTGGCATCACGCAAATATAAGTATATAAATGCAAATAAATAGCAGTCATGAAAATATATTAAAATAGATAGTTCCATTTAAAACATGAAGATGACATAATCCAAAAATTAAATTTTTTTCAAATACTTTGTATTACAGAACTCAGCAAAATAATGAACTCACAAAAATTAAAGCATAAGGAAGATAAAGCAACAGACTGAATACAAGTTATGATTTCAGAGAAAAGGGCACCATAAAATAAATGATAAATAATTAATAGATGGTCACCATAGAAATATAAATTATGCATGTGAAGGAAGAATTTTCCTAATCATATTAAATATAAAAGCAACATGCAGAGATAAGAAGAGTTTGAAGGTAAAATCTGAGGACAATAATAATAGAAAATTAAAATAATGCTGTTCTAAAACGAGAGAATTCAATAAATTAAATGTAAACTTATTCAAATATGTAGTAATTTTTTCTGACATGTTGGACAAATTATACAATGTCCAAAGGCTAGGTAAGAGATGGGTCAACACACTGACAGAACTTTTTATAAAATAGCAAAGATACGATCATAATTTCAAATTTAGGGAAAGTCCCATATAATGAAAAATGCTAAAAGAATCCCAATTTAAAGAATAAATCTCTCAAAGGTTGAAAAAAGGTCAGGTTGTTCTCCAACATCTCTGCAGCAATATTGGATAATATGATACACTGGAACAATGTTCTAGAAGCTTTGTGGAACAGATGATGTAAGCAACAGTCACCAAAGCAAGAGCCCGTCAAGGAAGAGCAGGCGGAAACTGAATATGCCACCTTCTGTGGCCAAATGTACTTCATAGACAGGACTACATTCCGGATGTTGAGATGAGGAGATTAGTTTAGATTATCCAGGTGGACCAGAGCTACTCACAAGTCCTTACAGGTGAAAAAAGGCGAGAAGGACAAGGCAGAGAGATGGTAGCAGGTGAGGGATTCCAGGACCCTGCTGGCTCTGAGGGGCAGGGGACAAGGTGCAGGGAGGAGAGCAAGGCCTCCAGGAGGTAAGTGGGGGCCTGGATGGACCCAGGCGATCTCAGTCATACATGCTGACTGAATCCCACCAACACCAGCATGAAAAGGGCTGGAGAGGAACATAGTCCTCCCCACCAACACCTGGGTGTTTAGGCCAGAGAGACCCCAACTGAGAGATTCACTTTCAGAACTATAACATAATCAATCTGTGCTCTTGGGCCGCAAACCACCAGCCAAGTGTGAGAGTAAAGGGAAACATGGTTAAAATATAGTGGCAGGGGACGGGGTGGGGGGGGGCGGGGTGCCTAGAAGAGGGAGCCAACCGCGCAGACATTACAGACCCTCTCCGGGAAAGCTGCGTGGATCACTCCTGCCACTCAAGCCAGTGAGAAACCATCACGAACTGATTTTGTCTAGTAGACTTTGGTTCAAAAAAAAAAAAAAAAATCCCTCCTAGCTTTCTTTTTTTTTTCCCCACAAAATAAAGTTACTTTTCTCTGTTTGTTGGGTTAGCCATCGCCACGTATAAACCTAACATGGAATTGAAGAGAATCACACATGGCCAAGCAGTGTCCGTGCATAAGGAAAACAGATGGATGCCCACTAGAGTGAAGCCGGTGGGTGCTCCCCCAGTGGCTCTAAGGAGGCTTGGCTAGACCGGCGGCCCAACTGTTGCCCTTCTTTCTTTTTTTAAAAAAAGTTTATTTTGAGAGAGAAAGAGAAAGTGCAAGCAGAGGAGGGGCAGAGAGATAGAGAGAGGGAGAGAATGAATCTCAAGCAAGCTCTGCACTGTCAATACAGAGCCTGACTTGGTGAGCCCACGAACTGTGAGATCATGGCCTGAGCTGAAATCAAGTCAGACGCTTAACTGACAGAGCCATGCAGGCACTCTGCTTCTTTCATTTTTAAGTGTCTAAGAAAGAGTGAGGCTTTCCAGTGCAGCAATTTACAAAACAGCTGGACAATATAAATGACATTATTATTATTTCAAATTCTTTCATGAGAATGGGAGGGAAGGAAAAATGATAAGAAAATTGCCATACCAAACCATAATATATATATATATATATATATATATATACACACACACATATACATATATATATACATATATATTTGATTATAATTTAGACACACACATGTGCACTCACACACAGGTCACCTTTAAGAACAATGTTCCTTAAAAAAAAAGAACAACTGGGGCGCCTGGGTGGCTAAGTCGGTTAAGCATCTGACTTCGGCTCAGGTTATGATCTCACGGTTCATGGGTTCGAGTCCTGCGTCAGGCTTTGTGCTGACACCTAGCTCAGAGCCTGGAGCCTGTCTTTGGATTCTGTCTCCCTCTCTCTCTGACCCTCCCCTGCTCACACTGTCTCTCTCTCTCAAAAATAAATAAAAACATTTAAAAAATTTTACAAAGTTAATTTTCCTTAGAACTCCTTTATGTTTTTAATGTTTATTTATTCATTTTGGTAGAGAGAAGGTGCATGAGTGGGGAAGGGGAAGAGAGAGAGAATCCCAAGCATGCTCTGCACTGTCAGCGCAGAGCCTGACATGGGGCTGGATCTCCTGGATCAGGACATCATGACCTGAGCCTAAATGAAGAGTCAGACGCTTAACCGACTAAGCCACCCAGACATCCCTTAGAACTCCTTTAGACAACAGTATCTGAAGATAAACAAAAGTATTTTGGAAGTTCAACATATAGTTTCATGTTAATTTCATGTTCTGTAATTCTAAAGGAAAATTAAATATGATTATTTGTATCACATATGATTATTTGTATCACTTATATGATTTTTTAATTATGTGTTGTAATTTTTCCCTTTTAAATTATACGTGTGTCCTGTAAAGGAACTGAGGAGACATCGAGCACTTATTCTTCAGACTATAAGTAGAACGCCACAATATTGTCACACCTAATTGTCACATCTCATGAACAAGCTCAACATACCCAAAATAACACACTGTACGATCATTTGTTATTAAATGTGGCCTTTCCTTTATATTTTGCTTCCTCAGAAACAGAGAGAGACAAAGATATCACAGCCAGCTTGATAAACCACAGGTCGCTTTGAATATTTGAGATAAGAATTGGCCTAGGTCTTAAAAAAAAATCAAGATCCATAAACATTAAGGTGAAACTTCAGAGTAAAGAAAGATATACTTATAAATCTCTCCAGGCAGAAGTGAGCAGGCTGGGTTTGTGAGATGGTGAAAACATTATTTCAACAAAGCGAGTGAGAATTATTTTGCAAGCATACAGAGTGATCTTCTTGGGGAGGGCCTAGAAAACAGAATCAGGGCAGTATGCAATAGACGTAATCAATAAAAAATATTAGTGGAATATGGCAATTGAAAATGGTGCTAAAGACAAATCAATAATGAGGTTGTTGTTGGAGGACAGATTGGAAGATAGGATGGAGTGAGCTCACTGCCATCAAACCTAGAGATTAAGTGACAGAGAGGGAGTAAGTGATACACATTTTATTTAAAGAGATTTATTTTGTAGACACAGAGTAAAGGCAAGATTTTATTTACTTATGGACCAAGGTAGATTTTTAGTCATACGACAGTATGGCACACTCCCATGTAATAATTCAAAATCCATTAGTGCTAATGGTATCTGTTTTGACCCCAACAAGTCAAAGAGTTAATTTTATTAAATTAAGTCCTTCAAAGCCATGTCTCTCAGGGAATTCATGCATGAGCACTGGCTGAATGAGGAAATGAAGTGCTAGGTCAAGACTCACATAGCAGAGGCCAATGACGTTTTGACATAATTGTAGAAACCCTAGGTGTGGCCCACCTCCCAGGGCTTTTAGGTGAATTTACTAAATGCATTTTGATCCCTAAAGACTGCTGGAAGCCATATTTAATTTATACAAAATTAAATTTGTGATTGTCTCTATGTATAAGCTTAAAATAATTTGCTTTGTTCTGCAAACCATACCATTCTTGACCTTCTGTGTGTCTCGTCTATTTTCCCCTTTGTGAGCTCACTCATTGTCATGACTGCTCATCACCTTTTTGTTTGTGATCTGAAATATCCTATGTGGTGCTCTGACAGAGGTTTCCAGAACATTTTTTTAGGAAGCAGAATTTTTTTGGGGGGGCGGGGAATGGAAGACCACATGTAGAATTTTGCACAGAAGTCAACATACTTTCCTCAACTTTCCACCCAAATTCTTGCTCTTACTTCATTAAAATCTTATTTTAATATTTCCACAGGGTTTGTATCTTGGAGTCATCTGTGCTTTTTTACAGATGAGTTGCAGATTACATCTGGAAGCATTAATCAGTTTTCCAACTATCACTTTGTTCACTCACCGATCCCCCAAAGGTATCCTGTACTTATAAGAAAACAAACAAAAAAACAAAACAAAACTGACCCTTAAAGCAACCTCTTGCCAGAGTGCAGGTCTAAGAATATGTGGTTGGTTGCAGACTGAGCCAGTTGCTTGGCCAGCAGAGAATCAATAGCACAGTGTGGGGAAAGGGTTAGGCGGAAAAGAGGGGCATAAAAATCAGTATTGGAATGAGTTAGAAAAACACAGAGTGATGAAATAAATGAAAGACTGAAGGGTAAGGAGTATCTGATGTGAAGACCAGAGACACGGGTGAAAGAAACTCAGAGTGTAGACCTTCTGATACAGAACCCCGTGGACAGCACATGGCCCACCAGCCATGACACTTGAAAGTCCCCTGAACAAACAGTGCAGGACCTCGATTCCCCATGTAGGGGTGAAAATACAAGAGGAAATCCTGCTTTTTTTCAAATTTTTTTAATGTTTATTTATTTTTGAGACAGAGAGAGACAGAGTGCGAACAAGACAGGGGCAGAGAGAGAGGGAGACACAGAATCCGAAGCAGGCTTCAGGCTCTGAGCTGTCAGCACAGAACCCGATGCCAGGCTTGAACCCACAAACCGTGAGATCATGACCTTAGCCGAAGTCAGAGGCTTAACCGGCTGAGCCACCCAGGAAATCCTGCTTCTTAAACAAGGTAAAGTCCAGGAACATCTGACAGTCTCCCTAGAGCAGTGATGGGAAAACTACCACCGTTGCATAAAGTTACTAGAAACACTGCAGTTTTAATTTTTTTCCTTTCTGATGTCTGCAGTTTTTATCTAACTAGTCTTTTCTTTAAAAACTTTTTTTTGTTTGTTTAACATTTATTTATTTGAGAGAGAGAGAGAGAGAGAGAGAGAGCACGAGTGGGGGAGGGGCAGAGAGTAAGGGAGACACAGAATCTGAATGAAGCAGGCTCCAGTCTCCCAGCAGGCTCCAGGCTCCCAGCTGTCAGCACAGAGACTGATACAGGGCTCGAACTCACTAACGGTGAGATCAGACCTAAGCCAAAGTTGGACGCTTAACTGATTGAGCTCCCTAGGCACCCCTACCTAACTAGTCTTTAACATTTTTAGTATGAAAGAAGTGCATGTTTCCATTAGTTATATTTCTTTGAAGACTTCATGATGGTCTCCTACTATCAGACAGAAAACCTTACATATATATTGACATTCAATGTCTTCCTAGTTGCAACTCCATTTATTTCCAGTATTTCATAAAATGAATTCATTTTTTAACCTAGTATTTACCTCTAAAACTTACTGAAAAAAATAAAAAAATATTTCTTCATGTTTCGTCGATTTCTAGGACTGCCTGCCTCCACTTTCTTCAGACTCAGTGCCACTCCAAGGCGCAGTTCCTGTGACAGCTGAACTCAAAGATCACCCTCTCTGTAGGTGCATTATTTACTGGGGAACACAAGTACCCACTGTCTATCACTCACTATTTTTCACATACATAATTCTATACTCAGAGCCTTCAAACAGCAATTTTTGAATTCCTAATGTAAATCTCCCAACAGTTTATCCATTTCATCATTAAAGAAGTATTCCTTAAGGGCCTGCCATGTGACAAGTATGATGTATTATGCAGTATTATGCGGTGGTCTAGAAATACAGAGAAGAGACTGTTTGGTGCCTTCCCTTCCTGAACTCATCCACCAGCGCTAACATTGGGTGGTGATTGCTCTGTCATTCTTATCAGCATCAGGCTACTGAACTTGCTAGGAAACCCACAAAACAATGGCTTTTGTTGCTCATTCTTTAAACATATCTCTAGTGAACAGATTATAAAATCTGTTTAGAAATCTCGTATATACAATGCCACTCAACTCTAAAGGTACATAATACTTTGTCTTATTAAACTCTCTGATAAAATGATTATTTGCATACTTAGTTTAGTCCTTTCTCCATTTTGACTGTATTTCAAAGGCAGAGTCAATGCCCTACTAATCTGTGTATTTTCTATGGATGTGGCCTCACATCCTGTAGAACGTAAGTAAGTCCCTATATATTTCACCACTAATTTTGTCCTTTATATATTAATTCCATTCAACAAATATTTTCTTAGAAGTGTCAGGTGTTGTCGAAAAATCTATGCTTCCTTGCAGTCAATATTCATCAATATTCATACCATCTATGACAATAAATCCAAAAAATAATTTTACATCCCAAGTACTATAATAAAGCCATAGAAACATAAAGAAGAGAAACCTGTAATACATCTAAATCATTTAGAAGAAGTCAATCAGATTCATAATCTCCTTGTGGGTAGGCATTTATAACTGGTCTTATTTTATTCAGATAAACTCCTTGGGGGAACATAACTATGCAAACATGACACATACAAATGAACAAATAGCTAAATTAATATATGTTAATATAAAAACAGCAGATAATAGAACAGTTTGGTCTACAGGAAAAATAACCATTAACTTCAGCTGAAAGTGGAGACATTTTCAGGAACTTTGGCTATCATTTCCTTCTATCAACCTCAAAGACCCTGTCACTCACCATAAAATTAATGTTTTTTTCCCTTTCTCTTGGAAAAAGATAAAAATACACAGAAAAGATTTCTGTAAAACATCACACTCTGGGAAGACTCATCAAAATATGGGTGCAGCTTTCCCAGATAGGTGACTTTTGTATTATTGCATCAAATAGTACTCTAATATTTGATCAATACTTGCATATATTCTTTGTCCACAAATTCTACCACATTCTGTTTAACATTACTAAGCAGAGAGGAATTGCTCATTGCAGTAGCCTCAAATTAAGCAATAGGGTTGTTACTGTGCTCATATAGGTGATCATTTTCATTTTTCCCTTAAAAGGGTTTACCAGAAGCATTTTGCTACCCTTCAAAGAAGACACCCATTTGTGAGGAGAAGTCTGGTCTAGTAGCTCCAAAAGGAACTTCAAAAGCTGCTCAGACATATGACAAATAAAAATTTCTCAAAAATTTCAAAAAACCCATGAGATGATATTTGAGTCATGTGCATTAGCTTTCAGGAGAGAATAGAAATGCCTTTTGAGGTGCCTGGGTGGCTCAGTCAGTTAAGCATCCTACTTTGGCTCAGGTCATGATCTTGCTGTTCATGAGTTCCACCCCAGCGTCGGACTCTGTGCTGACGGCTCAGAGCCTGGAGCCTGCTTCAGATTTTGTGTCTCCCTCTCTCTCTCTGCTCCTCCTGTGCTCCCTCATGCTCCCTCTCTCTCTCTCTCTCTCTCTCTCTGTCTCAAAACAACTGGCCTCTAAAACTCTGGGTAATAGAAATTTCAACTTAATTATATATTTTGTAAGAACTCATATTAGGCCTAACCTAAAGGAAGATGTCAACCCTAATTCTGGCAGGCATTTAATAAAGTTATGAAAAAGTTAGGAAATAATTTACATGAAATGGTCTAGATCTGAGAGATTTTCCAGCCTGCTGATAGCACCAATGTTGCAGACTCAGCAACACCCTGTAACGAGTAGCTCCCACCGCACACAGACCGGATCTTTCATGAAAGGCAGATGAGGAATGGGAAACCACTTTGGATGTGACATTTTTGCTGAAACTTAATTGAAAAAGTTACAGAAGTGAAGATAATGTGAGGAAGCAGTGCATGAAGCTCTCTCTTTCTTCCAGTTTGATCACATGGTCCCATCCCCTTGCTAAACACATCGCTGTGATGTCCTGATGTCCTGAGCGGCGAGAGTAATACAGATCACATCTCAATACATTATCAGTTTAAAGTCATGGGGTTGGGATCACAGAGAGCTGGCTCTTCTGAGACTGTAATTTCATTTATATTCGATGTTGCTCTTGTTAGTAAAAGCATGACAGCTTGCAGGATTGTTCCTCTCCTTTACTTTCTAGACAGTCTTATGCTTCAGTGGAATATTTAAGATTAATTAGAGTGGGTTAGTAAATTACATGAAGGAACAAAATGTTATATGATAAATATTCATCAAAGGTGTCAAACTCCATTGTCTGTAAACTTTAAAAGCTAGTGTATTAGGTTAGTATTAGTAGAGTTGAAATACTTAACAATGTTCATTTCTTACAAGTTCATATCAAAGATTCATTCATATACAGGGGCGCCTGGGTGGCTCAGTCAGTTAAGTGTCCGTTTTCAGATCAGTTCATGATCATGCAGTTCGTGAGTTTCAGCCCTGCATCATACTCTGTCCTGACAGCTCAGAGTCTGGAACCTGCTTCAGATTCTGTCTCTCTCTCTCTCTGACCCTTCCCTGCTTATACTCTGTGTTCCTCTCTCTGAAAAATAAACATTAAATTTTTTTTTAAAAATAAAATTTTGTGAATAGTTTACAACTGTTACTTAAATGTACAATTGATCAGTCTGAATTAACTATAACAGATTATATCTTAAGTTTACATATTATTTCTAGTATTTCAGATATTTTCTTACACTTATGAGAATCAGTCCTACTTTTGGAGAACTCAGAGGCAAGAAGGGAAGAAGGACAAGTAAACAGATTAAATGCAGTTAGAAAATGTATGTTGGTTGCAAATACAATGCCCTTTGAGAATAACAGGGAGAAAGTGACAGCATCAAGGTTTGAGAAATGGAGAGTGTTTGGGGAGGCGTGGTTAAGGAAATATTCATGGAGTGCAACACTGGGGAAAAATGAATTGAGTCATAATTTTTTGCATATAACTCCCCTAGCCTTCAAAAAAGAAATGTTTTCCTTCTCATTTTGTAGAAGAGTCTATTCCAAATCTGTATTTTACTTTGGTTTTAGAGTTTACATTTCTACTTTCAAAGTCCAGGATAATTTCAGGTATCAGAGAAATCTAGTAGGAAACATGTTTTCCCTAATCTCCAAAACATAATTTTGGGCAAGATTTTCATTAGTAAATAGTATTTTTATTGTGTTACCAAATTGAAATCAGGTAACCAGTGGTACCCAATCTTACAAGTAATATGAACTTGCTTAACTGACTGAGGATTTCCTAGCAAGTTCAGTAATCTTACAAGTAATGATTTATCAGCAGCGTAAGGCACTATTTTAGAAATAATACTTCACACATTATCTGAAGAAATGTACCATAAAGCAACAGGTGGTCATTATCGCTAGACATCTGAATGCCCTGACACTTCATGCATACTTAAGAAAAATAGGTCGTGAAAATAATGAAAAACATAAACCATTCTTTTGAAAGAGAACACTCGAAAAGCATAAAGGCTTTGATAAAGAAGTAAACTCATGGTCTGATGCATTAAACACTCAACCTGAATTCTGTTCAATAGAAATAAATGTCCAGGGCAAAGAAATACTTTAAGAAATATGTAAATAACAACAGCAAAAATGTCTATCTATCCATCTACCTATGATAGATAAATGGATGTAGGATAGATAGATAAAATGATTAATGGAGCAAATAGCACTTTAGAGTAAAACCCATGCCTCTCATAACATTAATTTTACAAAAACTAGTTACACAACGTTATAACCTAGAAAATAGTGTCCAAATTGCACATCATGAATTCTCAATCAAGTGATGTGCTGTGGTCTTTTTAAACTCACACTTGCCCTCTTCCTAATTGCTCATATTTAAAATTCACATCCCCAGTCATTTCAATGAACTAAATCTTTTCAAGTATTCTATCCCATTCTATAAGAGAGAGAGAGAGAGAGAGAGAGAGAGAGAGAGCATAAGCAGAGGAAAGGGAAAGAGAGAGAGGGAGACAGAGAATCCCAAGCAGGTTCCATGCTCAGCATGGACCCTGACATGGGGCTTGATCCCATGATCCTGGGATCATGACATGAGCTGAAATCAAGAGTCAGACACTTAACAGACTGAGCCACTGAGGAGCCCTTTAAGTATTTTTATTTTAAATTAGTAGGTGTTAATATATACTTTATTTTTTCAGTGTTCAAGATCCATTAAAACGCTTAAATCTCAATTGAAATTTAACAAGTGATTCTTGAAAATCATCATATGCTACAAAGCAGTAATATTAAACCCAGAATCTGTATTCATATTAATGTTTGTATATTTATTGGTATCATCTCCTCTGTTTCTATGCTAGCTTCCCAAACTCGGAAGGTACTATTCACCGTATGAAATAGAAATGGAAATTGATGCTAGAATAAGTGAGTTAGCTCCTTCTGGGTCACAGGACATCAAGCCTTAAAATAACATTCAAACCAGGAGCACCTGGATGGCTCAGTCGGTCAAGTGTCAGACTCTTGGATTTGACCCAGGTCATGACCTCAGGGTTCAAGAGTTCGAGCCCCACACTGGGCTTTGTGCTGACAGGTGCTTGGGATTCTCTCTCTCTGCTCCTCTCTTGCTCGTGTGTGCGCACTCTCTCTCAAATAAATAAACTTTTTTTTTTTTATTTCTGTTAGAAGAAGCATCAGAAGTATCTGTCGTCCTTCCCCATGGGAGGAGCCTACGACCCTGCACAGTCAAGGTTGGGCCTACCTATGTGGCCTATGATGTCTCTCCCTACAGGAGACTATATGTTTCTACGAGTTACATCAAGAGTGGCCATAAGACTTGCTCTGACCAATAAAATGTGTCACTTCTGAGTAAGTTCTGACATAGTTTCAATGATGTACTTTCCTTTTGCCACGAGACATACACAGTCCCAAATAGGGACTGTCCCTTCAACAATAAAATGGAATGAAGACAAAGTAGAAGCAGAGCTGCACCTGACCCACAACAGACACGAACTCTGTACATGCCATGTTCCCACTCGGCGACCGTTTTCTATCACATAATGTTGCCTACACTGATACATGCCTGATATTTAACCTCTCTACTGGGCATGAGAAAGGACCCCAGAAAACAAAAATTAAAAACAAGAAAACAGAAACAACTTGTGCTTCCATTTTTAAGAAGGAATCATGCAATTGTGCTTACTTTAAAATAGCTATTATTAAAAAATAACAATCTATTACCTAATTCTAAGAGGAAAAATGCTACCCTCTTCACAGAGAAAGCTGCGAGAGAAAAAGGAAAATTTGTTCCTAGGGGGAAAGTAACACACCCACACACGCACACATACAACTACCGCATTTATAACATCTGGATTTGAAATAACGTGAACACTTGAAGAGGAAAAATTACCTAAATTAGCATTGATCCAGGTCTTGTCTTCAAACTGACATGATGATCATCCACTAACAACTGGGGAGAAATGGAAACTCTCTTTCCCGCTCCAAGCCCACTGCCTTGGTATCTCCAGGGATGGAACTGGGAATCTGCCTCAACAAGTTGTCCACGTAATTCTTCGGCCCAAGTTTGAGAAACACTGGAACATATGCAGGTTTCAGAACACTCCACTCAGTGTGATACATAGAAGCTCACTCAGGAAACTGCCCTTTCTATGCTGCAACCTACCACTGTCCATTAGTAGAACTTCTAACACTGTCTTGGTTATATTATTGTTATCTTCGCTGGAGAGTCTTTAAACTTACTGGTGGTATTTATTTCATCTCCCAGAACTTTTATGAATTCAGTTCTGGCACAGCTTAGTTTTTATTCAGCTCAGCAGAAAGACTTTCGTTTTGTACATAAGGTTAAAATGGAAAAAAAAAAAAAGATGTTGGAGATTATAAATAGAAATGTTCATTCTGTTATCTTCATTCATCATGATCCTGTTGCCTTTTTCAATAGTTTATTTAACAAATAACTCTGAACGCCCACACTAAGGGGTAACGCCCAGAGTGTGGTACAACAGCATAAGGCAGAGGCTTTCCTCCACTCACCCCCTACTTTCACATTCTTCCAGTAACTTCTCAGGGAAAGTATAAGTGATCAGAATGCATTTTCAAATGAAACTCTGTGGTCACAAAGTCTACATTTTTTATGCTGTTTGTATCTTCAAAGAACCCAGGCTGTTGTTCTGTCTGTGAGGTGCAAAAATCAATTCTAACAGAGCCCCAGGAATCATGGCTTTTGTGTGCAACAGAGGTGTTGCGGAATTGGATTTCTTTGTGTGTTTATATCACTTCCCGAACACAGAATAAAAAGTACTCTCTGGTCACCTGGATTATACCTTTGGAAAACACATAAGCTTAAACATTTCCTTCTCAAACATGTAGTAGAAAACAAAAAAACAAAAAACATTGCTGAGCAATATTTTTCAGAAAATAAAAGCAATATAATTATTTCACAATTATGCAAGTTATGGTCATGATAAAATTAATGTAAGGTTATGATTTTTCCTCATATAAGTCATAGTCTCATAAAGGAAGAGTAAAGGTCTGGGAAAAATATGAACAGAGAATTATTTCATTCACTCATGTATCCATTCATTGAACACAACTATTGAGCACTGGCCACACGATACAAGCTACACTAGGTATTGAGACTGTAACTTGAGCAAGACAGACAGATGTGCTACCTATACTCCGAAAGCTTACAGTTGAATCAACCTATGAAGAGCGCTGTCATAATTTAAAATATTACTTGCGGGAGCGCCTAGTGGCTCAGTCAGTTAAGTGTCTGACTTCAGCTCAGGTCACGATCTCATGGTTTGTGGGATTGAGTCCCGCACTCAGCTCTGTGCTGATGGTGAGGAGCCTGCTTGGGGTCCTCTCTCTCCCCCCACTCTCTCTCTGCCCCTTCCCTGCACTCACTCATTTTCTCAAAATAAATAAATAAATAAATATTAGTTGCAATAAATTTTTAAAAAGATACTTGGAGGAATACTGAATAAAGGCAATGTTAATAACTGGTTTGATATACTAAATAACTAACAGTTATGAACCATAGAACTCTCTTCCATTTAGCAGGAAATCTGTTGACGTGCTGACATCCTGGTCAGTTTTGCACAGTGCAGGTAAGATTATTTTTCATTGAAACACTTAAAGAAAATCTCTATTTGTCCCTTCATTTTTAATTGAACTAGAGATGACCTTTTGAATGTCTGCCACGTAATTGTTGACTTACTTCCCAAGATAGTTCCAGATATGACTATTTAGCTAGAGGTTTAAGAAACAAAATCTTAGGTAGATGTTATTTATTCTGGTCAGTTAGGCATAATTGAAGAGAATACTGGATGGCCGTGAAGAATATTTGTCAAAACCATCCTCCAATGCACATACACATACACAATAACACATACAGAGACACTCAGGCAATGACGTTACTTGTGTGACCTCAGGGTCACACGCTCTAGTTTTGATCCTCAGCTTTAGTCATTTACAACATGTGTGACTTTGGCCAATTTTCTTAAGTGTTCTGGGTTTGAGTTACCTTAACTACAAAATAAGAGTAATAATTATAGCTTATTAGAAATTCTAATAGGATAATCTAGGTAAAGAACATAGAAAGTACATTGCATATAAAATGTCCAATTCATTTTAGGAATTATTATTAGCATTCCTCATGATAAATTGATGTACCATTTCATTTAAACAAAGAAAAACATTTTCACAAATGTTTCATTTCTATTATTCCCAAAGCTGCACTATCAAATCCTCTACATTTAGTCTGTTTTCGGTTTTATTTATTTTTCTTTCAAATCTTTTATTATTTCCTTCAAATATTGCCAAAGGAATGACTGGTAGTCCTTATGTAGGCAGTCTAAAAATCCTACAGGATTCAAGTTTTCAAGATTTTTTTTCTTATTGCCAATTCGTGATGGGAGAGGGATTATTCCACGTTCTCTGGTAGCCATTAATATTTATATTATTGACAACATGCAATGCATTAATTATAAACAATATTCCTAATGCTGTTGAGTTGTTTTATTCAGTAATTTTTGCAGTAATTTGCATTCCAAGAAAGGTAGCAATTCTATAACTTGATTACTAATTGTATATGATACTCCCTAATTATAATATTACATACATCCCAGTTTACTTGCAATCATAGGTGTTTGTACCTATTAACACTGATATTATCTAACTATGTCCTAATAAAGTTATTTAAAAAATAAATTTATGTTCACATTACATATATTAAATAATGCAGTATTAATAATAACATATCAAATACAAATAAAACAATTTAAGAATAATATTTTCCTTAAAGTTTAATTGTATTACTGAGACAATCAATTTTATGTGGAAAAGTTAGTTTATAAAAACAGAGACAAAACAGATACACAGTCTTTAATGCAGATCCATTTAGATAGGTCAGCAAGTCAGATTGATGAAAACTTTGTCATGACTTCTGATATGGTACAGTGAAATAATACCATTTTTTCTAAAATAATTTAATCCACTTATATGTACTAGGTACAGAATAATTCTAAACAAATACTTAATTAAAAGTTAATTTCAGGATGCCTGGGTGACTCAGTCCGTTAAGCATCCAACTTTGGCTCAGGTCATGATTTCAGGGTTCATGAGTTCGAGCCCCGTGTCAGGCTCTCTGTTGTTAAGACAGAGCCCACTTTGGATCCTCTGCCCCTCTCTCTCTGCCCCTCCCCCACTCACACTCTCCCTCTCTATCAAAAATAAACATTAAAAAAAAAAAGTTAATCTCTCCTCCTATCCCTGAGTCCCAAGTACCAAATTTCCCTCTCCAGACCTAACCACTGTTACCAGTTTCTACTACTCTCATTTCAAAGGTTTGGGGTTATTCTCTGACTTAACCTGACAGTAAACTCATAGAACTTTAGAGCATACAGAAACTAATCACTGACCCCAATTCCCTTTCCCACAGAGGAGACATATGTGTCATAGAAATGGTAATTGATTTGCCCAAAGTCAGCTATTGACAAAACTTGGGCTTTTCCTGTGAAACTCCTCTGTTGCTCCTGACACCTGGGTGTGAACATTTTGTTAATGGTAAGAGGGATTTACGCATATGAACACACACCCAGCACACTTGAATTCTAGTGCCCATTTGCTTTCTTATTATCTTTCTGGCCTTGGGGAAATAGCCTATTGCTTTGCTTAGCCTACTTCAGAGTTTTATGTTGATAGGAAGGATCAAAAGGGAAAAAAAACTGTGAGGATACCCTGCCGTGTAAGAGGGGAAAAAATAACTTCAAAAAAGAAACAAACAAAAAAAGACAGTCATTGTGGAAATGAGCAGTGAGTTTAAGAAATGTATTGAGAAAACATCTAAGTATCCAAGATAAAGTTCTTAATGTTTCATCATAAATAACATTCCATTTAATGACAGTAATTGCACAAATCCCAGAAAATAGTGCAATTCTTTTAAGGTCAAAATCACTGGTGACCACAAGATCGTTTGGTTTAAATAGAAAGAGCATAATATTCTCAGACTAGTTGCAACTGATAAATGATACAATCTAATATGCGATAGTGAAGATGTAATTTGAATATTTTAGGGAGGGGTCAAATATAAATGTTGACGTTGTTTAAACGCAAATGACAAGTGGGTGAGATGCACAAACAGCCTCATCTCTAACAGTACAGGCTGAGAATCTAACATGCAAACAGCACTCACCAAAGGGCATTATAACCCTATTATAAATGGCTGACAAATCCCAAACCTTTCTAAGCTGTATAAACTACAGGATGGAAAAAAAAAAAAAAAAGAAAAAACATACTTCCAACATGATTTTTTATTCAAGAGTTCACACTTGACTGCCAGCCTAATTAGGTACTTCTATAGAAGTTCACCTGATAGATATCTCAGTACAAAGCAGTGCTCTGAAGGTCTAGGAGGTGTGCAAGGCTCAATTTCACAGCATTTCATTTTCAATTCCTCTGGTATAAAAGCATGCTAACCCAGCACTGGCAGAAGTAGAGCTACATCAAGACAGTGCATGAGCAGGATTCAAATGAACCCTCTGACAGGAGGAATCACTGTCTGGTGGAAGGCATTAGACTTCAACATTAATATAAGGGACAAAAAGTCTTATCAAGGAAGAGAACTCTGCAATCATGTGTATTAACAGCAACTACTTTTTATTATTTTTTTTATTTAAAAAAATTTTTTTAACATTTATTTATTTTTGCGAGACAGAGCGAGACAGATCATGAGCAGGGGAGGGGCAGAGAGAGAGGGACACACGGAATCCGAAGCAGGCTCCAGGCCCTGAGCTGCCAGCACAGAGCCCGACGCGGGGGTCGAACCCACGAACCATGAGATCATGACCTGAGCCGAAGCCAGATGCTTAACCCACTGAGAAGCCAGATGCTTAACCGACTGAGCCACCCAGGCGTCCCAGAAACTACTTTTTAAAGACTCAAAGTGCTCAGTGCTCACAGGATGAGGCAGTAGGCTCCATTCCATTGGCTTTGTGGTACACTCATCTGAAATGTGATTGTTTTATTAGCTGAGGAATTGACAGGTTTCTAATCATTCTTGGCCTCTGTGTCCTGATGTGCACAGAACACGTGATAATAGTAGAGAGAGCTCAGAGTTGATGAGGGTTCAGCAAGAAAACACATGCAAAGTGTTCAGCAAATGGAGTTGGTGCTCAGTACAGATTAACTATAGTGACAAAGGTGTTCAACCATTTCCACATGAGGAACAAGCACTGTTTCTATTCGGAAAGTCTTTGTTGATTTACCTAGATTGATTGACTGAGTCTTTGTAGTGGTTGTAGTAAAGGGGAAAAAACTAAATATGAACAGTGAGGGGAAAAATAAAGCTTCTGGTGGTGGATAAGCACTAGATCAGTTGACTGGAAATGTACATAAGAGGTAAGAAGTCAGTTGCCCAACCAATGTGCAGTTGGAGAAGGGTCAACCACTGGATAATGTTATTTCCTGGACCAAGGAGTTGGCTACAGAAGAGCTACATCTAATGTCTGGGAATAAAGTACACTAGACTTCCTGGGGCGCCCCGGTGGCCCAGCCAATTAAACTTGAGTCACCATCTTCAGCTCAGGTCATGATCTGACAGTTCTCTCTTTCTCAAAAATAAAGATTAAAAAACAATAAAGTACACTAGACTTTCTGTACAGTCACCTGCTTACCACCAGTATACACTTTGATAGAACATACTGTATGGTCTTTTTCTTATCTGAAAAGAAGATGACTCAGGATTAAAATATAGGCTGGCAAAGACAGGTTTTGTTTGAATAACGCCATTGTAGAGAAAACCGTTTTTAACTCGTTGGCTTTTAAAGCCTTTGTGTCCATCCCCTTTGATTTGTCTAATCTCATCTCATCCCATTCTCCTACTTTATTATAATCCATTATAATTTTCATAATTAATTTCCATTCTTCCCCACAAATTCCATCATTGACTCCCAATCATCACTTAGCAGTTTAAATAGCAGGAGAAGTTTCTCCCGGGAGAAACTTTTCCGAACTCCATAGTCTAACTTTCCCTCTCTGTCCACCCCAAAAGAATTCTCCCTTATTCTCTGCATTGTTTTTTTCCCCTCAATATGTGAAATGACCCTATTTATACAGAAACTTGTTTATCATGTTCCTTTGTGTTGTTTACCACATTATCCCCCTGTACTGGATCACAGTTGCTCAGTTAACAGTGTTGAATGAAGGACTAATAAATGGGTCTGAAGGAAACGAGCCAAAGATACTTAATTCTTCTACCAGTCTCTGTCCTGTGTTATCATCAGATGAAGACCTACATCATGGAGAGTTCTAGCTCCAGCCACTGCCCAGATCTTTCTTTTTCCTCCCTCTTCTAATTCACCATATGGTCTCTAATCTTTGAACTGTTTCTTTTCTTTCGTGATTGCAATTCCCTTTCCGTTACTTCTGTATTCTGGTATTCCACGAAACTGTGAAGCACCAAAATAAAATAAAATAAAACAAAATAAAATAAAATTTAGAAAAAAAGGAATAACGGGAGGGAGGAAGGAAAAACAAAAATCCCCACAAAACACTGGTATTTTTCTTCTTATACTACTACTACCTGGGGATAAATCTGAATTTTATCATTATTTATATTCCCATTTTTCAAGTTACTATGAGGCTAAGCAATTATTATATGTGCCAGGAATTTGTTTTTACCAAGAGCTGACTAGAGCCCTGATTTTCTTCCACAAACCTCTCTCCCCCTTTCAGCACTCCTCACAAGTAGCTGTGGGAAGACTGAAGACCAAATACGGATTGGACAGCAGACAGCCTCCCCTTCTTCTTCCCAACCACCTCCCCTTCCCAAACGTAGACCTCCTTCCTCTCCTCCTCTGTCTCCTCTAAGCACAGAGCCAGATCTGTCCCCTGTTGTCCCTAGGCTAACTGAATTATCCCTTTCTTTTCCAATTCTCACCATGGGGAGTCTCAGGGCAAAAGAACAAAAATTGTATTTAATGGGTTATATTTATCTTCCCTTACCTTGTTTTTAATCCTATTTTATTTATATTCCATTTTTAAATGATCTTTAATTTCTTAACATTTAAACATTTTTGTGTCTCATTATTTACAAATTCTTTATAAATTCTAATCCTTTATCTTTTCATTACATTATCAAATTTTAAATGTTTTTGTTGTTAACTTAGATCTTATATCTCTTTTATCTCAATTATATATTTTTTGTCTTTTGTGTTGTATACATTTTAATATGCAGTTCATTCAAATGTGTTAATATATTTAAAAAGTATTTGGAATGACACCAGATATCTATAGATAAATATTTCTATATGAATATGGAGAGTAGATATGCAAGTGTGTGTGGAGTAATTTTGCTTCTTCTGCAATAATTTTCTTTTATCTGGGGCACCTGGATGGTACAGTCAGTTAAGTGTCTGACTCTTGATTTGGGCTCAGGTCATGCATGATCTCAGTGTTCATAGGATGGAACCCCATGACAGGCTCCACCCTGAGAGTATGGGTGCCTCTCTTGGCACCTGGGTGTCTCAGTGGGTTAAGGATCCCACTTCGGCTCAGGTCATGATCTTCTGGTCCCTGAGTTCAAGCCTCGCATTGGGTTCTTTGCTGACAGCTTGGAGCCTGGAGCCTGCTTTAGATTCTGTGTCGCCTCCTCTCTGCCCCTCCACTGCTTGGTCACTCTCTCTCTCTCTAAGATAAACATTAAAATAAAAATCCTCTCCCCCCGCCTCCCATCTCCCCCAAGCACTTTCTCTCAAAAAAAAAAAAATATCTTTTATCCTACTTTATTCTAGTCTATTCTTTTAATGTTTATTTATTTTTGAGAGAGAGAGAGAGAGAGAGAGAGAGAGAGAGAGAGAGAGTGCAAGCACACAGGTAGGGAAGGGGCAGAGAGAGAAAGAGGAAGACACATAATTTGAAGCAGGCTCCAGGCTCTGAGCTGTCAGCATAGAGCCCAACATAGGGCTCGAACCCATGGACATGAGATCATGACCTGAGCTGAGGTTGGACACTAAACCAACTGAGCCACCCAGGCACCCCTCCTGTCTATTTTAAACTTCAACCACCCATTTATCATTTTCCCTTCTTTGCTCCAATGTATCCCATCCCATATTCCAACACACATATAGAAGCCAAACTCAAGTCGGTATAGTTACACACAGAATATGAATCTGTATGTCCTCTTACTGTGTATGTATGTACATTCCAACAAATTCTTACTAATTTTATCACATTGGGATGGTCTTAAAATGGAGAGATTGTTTCCTATATTACATACATTCATATGTATATTCTAGAAAGGTCACCTGTGCAGAAGCTCATATTCATTTTAGAAATCATTAGATTAATATTCTTTAGGCTCCTTATTGGATGAATTTAACCTCACAAAAATCCTTGGTCTTACACAACTTTATGATTTTTCCTCTGGTTATATAAAAGATTAATATTGTGATAAATGTTTGACCAGTTGGAGGACAACATGGCCAAAGGATGAAAGCAGACAACAATTTGGAAGTCCTTCTCCCTCCCCTGTAATTTCGAAGAGCCTTTCCGTCCTGCTGCTTTTCACATATGTGTATCTTATCTCCACTTTAGTGCCAAAACCTCCTCAAAACCAGTGTTTACACATCTCATTTTTGCATCTGCCCCTGAACTGATTCTATGCAGAAAATACAACAGGTAGCTGAATTGGCATCAGAGAGAAGAAATAGTGGTATGCTAGTATTCGTCACTGAGCTAACTCTGGCTGCCTACTCAGTACCCACTGTACTAAATCAGATACATTGGAGGAAGAAGGCCTAGCAGGTATAATGGACGACTCAGTTAAAACATAAATATTTAAATTACATAAAAGGTCGAGGCCAGCATTAGTCTCTGATCCGCTGTGCGAGGGCATTGGGACTGCTACATAACTTCCTTAGGTCTCAGATCTCCTTGCATGTGATTCTAATAGTGCTGGTGCTAATCTCTGTCTAAGAAGGTTATAATGATGATTAAGAAGATAATGCATGTAAAATGCTTAGCTATTCACATATATTAGCACCTAATAAATGTTATTTAATGTTTTTGTTGCATATAAATTTAAAGTAATTTTGTATTTTGAAAGGACGCCTATAATAAAAGATAGAATAATAGGAAAAGTAATGTTCATCCTGAAACTATGGCTCAAGTTTCATTTTGTAAAGCAAATGTTTTTTAAATTTAGTGACATGTAATAAAGTGAAAAAGAATTAGGTAAATTAGAACAATTTATTTCTTTACTCCATATTTCCAGGCTTCAACACTATTGCACATTATATCACCACAGAGTTTAATGTAATAATAAAAATAATAGAATACTCATAAAGTGGCACATTAATAGTCCTAGCTGATTACTAGAGATAGCAAGCTTTTTGGAAATTCCCTTTTCAATTTTCTCAACTGTTACTGCATTCCACAGTCTCAGTTAATCACTCTGGGCAAGCAGAAGTAACCCAACCAGGGACGTGTAGGAACTGTTACTCTATTCAAGGCACATTCAAGTATTTACGCACGTCCTCGTCAAATAGCATTTTTCCTATCCCGACTTGGCTCATAATGTCTAAAGGCCTTATATTTGAGATCTGAAGTCCCTCCCTTATTACTGCACACTTATCATCTGCATAATCCTAAGGCAATGCCTCCATTCCCATATTTGTAAAATAAGATGCAATTCAAAACATACTTCGGGTTTATATGCAAAGTCAAATGAGGAGACACTGTAAAAGGCCAACTTCTACTCACATAGTAGTTATTTGCATGCATACATATATACAGCACAGATTGTGAAAATCTAGAACATATGATAAACTCCTACTTCTCTGCATTCCACATATATTTGTACAAAAATACTAGTAAAAATGGGTTTAGTGAACTAATTTGACACGAAAAGGGAAAATAGGGGAAACAGAGTAAGAGAATTATGGGCTCAAAATTGTTTTTAAATAGGAATTTGGAATCCAAGACCATTCTGATGCACTAAGAATATTTAATAGCTTAATTTATTTATAGAAAAATAAGAATAGTTGATATTTGTGGACACTGTAATAAGAGATTTATGTGTTATGTGCATAATCTAATTTATTATCAAAACAATTCAATGCAATGTACAAAACAATCTCAAAGATGAGAGAGAGAGAGTGCACTAGCAGGGGAGGGGCAGAGAGAGAGGGAGACACAGAATCCAAAGCAGGCTCCAGGCTCTGAGCTGTCAGCAGAGTCCGATGTGGGGCTCAAACCCACGAACCCTGACATCATGACCTGAGCTGCAGTACAATGTTTAACTGACCGAGCTACCCTGGCGCCCCTTGGAGTGTTTATTTAAATTGTCCAACAGCATACTTAATAAATTTTTACTTCAGAAATTCGTCTATGTGGCTTCAAAATCCATGCTTGGAGATACTGTGATTTTCCATGTCAGGAATTATTTCCTGTCAAGTGAGAAGGGGTACCACTGGGTGATCCTAACAACTTTCTGAATAACACTTTCTCCAGCTCAATCAGGATATTTAGGGTGTTACAAACACAGCTCTTTCTTTGGGCTAGTGAACTCATTATGCGAAATGACCCCATATTCTGGTTGGACATCCCTAATTCTCCTATTCTTTTCATTTATATTCCACTTCTGAACCCACATCTCCGTCATTTGTCATGTCAGTGGTGAGAAAGTAATTACATAACCACACTGAGATCTCTGGCCAATAGAACGTTACTGTGCCATAGTCTCCCTCGTGGTAGTTACTGAAGAATAGAAAGAGGGAAAATTGTTACTTTTTTTTTCCCCTGTAAAACGTGTGTTTCTTTTGAAGAAGCCATATGTCTTGTATTACTAAAATTAATTGGCAGGTTTACTGAAAAAGCAGAACCAACAGATGTGTGTAAACATTATAAATCACATTAAAAGTCTTCAAATCAACCTGTTTATTTCATTTCATAACATTACAAGTCAAGCTCCCCATAAAGCTGTCCAAATTATTTCTACGTTCACACATACTTCACAATCCGACACTCAAACAGAAAGAATCATGTTTCTGGGACTTCAAAGACATTAAAAGGTAAACAACTGGTAAAAAAAAAAAAAAAAAAGTAAGCTATTTTTCACAAAGGGCTGTTGGCTTGAATATTTCATGTTTTGCTGGAACAAGACAGGATATTAAATATTCTAAATTTCATGCATTTTAGATGACGCAGTCCAGAATCAATTGATATAGCATGTGATCATACCACATGCAAGTAATAGTTCTTACAGTACAAGATTGTCGGATTAAAGTAGAAGGCACTCTGAGAAAGCCCTGAACTTGTATGCTACGAACACCACTGGGCGCCAGGAACATGTATGGTGGGGATATTAGCACAGACTCCATCAGAAGGGAAGGACTCCTTCGGGGCGGCTGGGTGGTTCAGTCGCTTAAGCATCTGATTTCGGCTCAGGTCATGATCTCACAGTTCGTGAGTTCGAGTCCCAAGTCGGGCTCTGTGCTGACAGCTCCAAGCCTGGACCCTGCTCAGATTCTCTCTCTCTCTCTCTCTCACTCACTCACTCAAAAATAAACAAACATTAAAAGAAAAGAAAAACTCCATCAGAGATTCTTTTTGACTCTTTCTAGGACATGCCACACAGGTAATCATCTAGGAACTATTAAAATAAAATTGTTTGGGGGCACCTGGATGGCTCGGTTGGTTAAGCATCTGACTTCAGCTCAGATAATGATTTTGCAGTTCATGAGTTCGAGCCCCATTTCGGGCTCTCTGCTGACAGTTTGGAGCCTGGAGCCTGCTTTGAGTTCTTCGTATGTGTGTCTCTCTCTCAAAAATAAATAAATATGAAAAAAATTAAAATTAAATTGTTTGGGTGATTGGACTTATTCTTTAAAAGAACTTAATGGACTGATTTTTCCTTTTACAGAGTTAACCAATTACCTGATATTCTGTAGAGAAATGCATTGTCTTCTTCTGCTTTCAGCCACGATTGTGAGGCATACGTACCATGTTTCCAAGCCCTCACATGCACACAGATCGCCATCCATGTGTGCGCACGCATGGGTACACACACACACACACACACACACAGGCTGAAGCATACAATCTCTACCATACAGCTAAGGAAGAAATTGAGGTCAGTGCCATTTGGTTAATAACTGCTTAGCTTCTGGGTATCTTTTTTCTAAAATAGAGATTTTCCACTGAGTGGATACCTACTAATTTTAAAATAAAACCCAGGGTGTTATTTTAACCTAGGTGGCTCCTTCAGTTAAGCGTCTGACTCTTAATTTAAGCTCACCAGTTCTCCTGGTTTGTGAGATTGAGTTCCAGGTTGGACTCTGTGCTGACAAAGTGGATCCTGGTTGTGATTCATTCTCATTCTCATTCTCACTCTCTCTCTCTCTCTCTCTCTCTCTCTCCCCCCCCATGAGCATGTGCACACACATTCTCTGTCTCTCAAAACAAATAATAAGCATTAAAAAATAAAAAATAAAACCTGATACTATTAGAAGCATAGTTTTCTCTAAATGCTACTATAATCCAAAGACCTGGGATGCTAAAAGCAGATTAAGTATAATGTAGCAATGAGTTTCCGTTTACCTCTGATCCCCTTCATCAAAAAAGCTTTATGATAATTTTCATACTACCGATTTATACACAGGAAGCAAAGGAAAACAAAGATGTTTCAACCGTGAGTGAAAATAACAAAAGTGTTAAATTGTTCTCATTTGAGACATCACAAGCACAGTGCTTATTTTTGGATGACTAACAGGTTGCAAAATCATTCTTACAGTAAACAGAAATTTTAAAAATATCTTAAGATGTATTTTCCTTTAACTTCAGTCCTATCCCTGAAGGCCAACAACAAAGCACCTGGACGAAAGTGAAAATAATCAGCAAGCTAATTGGAAGGAGTGTCCATCCACAGGAACTTAGCAACAGGAAACATATCTAGAGATACAATCGTGAGACTTCAAACCATCACAATTTTAAAGTGAAGTCAAATCATGTCACCCTCCTGGTTTCTTGCTGTATTTCAATAAATTCAAATTCCTTCCCTATTTCTAAAATCCCCTGTCACAGGGACCTCCTCTCCACCATCTAACCTCACCTCCCATCCCTGTCACTGGCCACACCAGCCCGACCTGTCCTTCAGATATGCCTGCTTCCTTCCTTTTCCTCGGAGCAGAAAGTCCCCTGCTTCTTCCCAAGCTGGGTAAGGCTGACACCCCACCAGCCAGGATTCAGCAGGACACGGCCTCCTCAGAGAGGCCCGCTGGATGGCTCAATGGAAAGGGGCCCAACGATTTGCAGCACTGCCACACATCTACACTTTTTCCTTCTTGCAGAGACCAAAGGTCTGGCTTCTGTGTCCATTCATTGCTAACTGTCCACCCGCTGTATGTGTCAACTCAAGGGGACAGGGGCCTGGGCTTCTCACAGCATCTCTGTGCCCAGCACCTGCAGGAGACCCTGACATGCACAAGAACTCCCAGAGACTTGTTAAATAAGTGAAGTAAAAACTAGTAAATTCTGGGGCCCGTGGGTGGCTAAGTTGGTCAAACCATCAAGTGTTCAACTCTTGACTTCAGCTCAGGTCATGATTTCACAGTCAGTGAGTTCGAGCCCCACATCGGGCTCTGCACTGACTATGCAGAGCCTGCTTGGGATTCTCTCTCCCTCTCTCTCTCTGCCCCCCCCCCGCCCCACTCATGTTCTCTCTCGTTCTCTCTCTCTCTCTCTCTCTCAAAATAAATAAACAAACTTTAAAGAAAATAGTAAATTTGGGGCACCTGGGTGGCTCAGTCAGTTAAGCGTCCAACTTCGACTCAGGTCATGATCTCACAGTCTGTGAGTATGAGCCCCACATTGGGCTCTGTGCTGACAGCTCAGAGCCTGGACCCTGCTTTGGATTCTGTGTCTCCCTTTCTCTTTGCTCCTCCCCTGTTCACACTCTGTCTCTCTCTCTCTCTCTCTGTCTCTCTCTCTCTTTCTCTCTCTCAAAAAGAAATGAACATTAAAAACAAAAGAAAAGAAAATGAAAGAAAGAAAGAAAGAAAGAAAGAAAGAAAGAAAGAAAGAAAGAAAGAAAAAGAAAAGAAATAGTAAATTTGTAGCCTGATGCTAATAATAATTCAATCACAATTAAGATATTTAAAGCAGTTTCTTTATAGTACATGCTCTTTACAGTCTCTTTTATCTCTCATTCTTAATCTTTAAAATTCCCTGGACTTCTCTCGAGCACATATTATTTCAGATTAGCTAAGAAGAACTTGATCAAATCAAGGTTAAAAATAATTCTACTGTGATTGTTACTCAATTTCTGTTGCTATCAGTGATCAATTTGGGGGGAAAAAAGAGGTCACTTTATACATATCAATATGTTATCTAAAACCAGTACTTTTCCTGATGTATCCGTTTTCAATTACATTTGTCAGGAAAGGTTTTTTGTTGTTTATATGCTATTTGCTTATCACAAAACCACCACTTTTAAAAAAAATTTCTTCTTAAGAAGAAATCAGCTTCTCTATTATTTTTCCTTTAATGCTCCTTTCTTTAATATGAGTAGGGGCGTACCATTTTAATTTTTTAATAAAGCATCAACTGTTGAATTAACAGTTATTTTCCTTCCCCCATTCTAATTAATTAATTGTGATTTTTTTACTAAAATTTTCTTTGTTCTTTTGAAATAGTGTTATTTTCTAAGTCCATTTATGTGAATACAAATTATATTTTATTTTGAATCTTATTAATCTTACTGAAGATATTTTTAATCTTATTGAAGATATTATGGTAACTTTCTTTTGATTCCCCTTTTTTCTCAAAACTCAATTTCATTGAATTTTTATATATTATCTGAATTTTTTGTTTAGATTTATAAATTTATTTTTGTTTTATTAATTTTTGGTGTGTGTGATATTTTAAACATATGATGGTGGATAAGAAGGAAAATCACAAGGGGCCCCTGGGTGGCTTAGTGGATTGAGTTTATGACTCTGGATTTCAGCGCAGGTCACGATTTCAGGTTCATGGGATTGAGCCCTGCGGCGGGCTATACGCTAACAACATGGGCTTGTTTGGGATTCTCTCTCTCTCTCTCTTCCCTTTTCTCTGTGCCTCCTCCACTGTTGTGTACTCTCTCTCTCTCTCTCTCTCTTTCAAAATAAATCAATATACTTTATAAGATTTAAAAAAAGTACAATAAGTATAGAGTTAAAAAGGTTTGTGGTGGTTAGGTGTGCACAGGATGTTAAATGGCACATTTCCTAAAGTCTCAGCATTTGGTGACAGATCTTCTGAGGACAAATGGGGACATACTAAAACATAAGAAACATCAACCACTATGCCATTCTGATCAATTTAAAAGGTGTCTCCAATAAAGCTGCTCCTAGAGCCTGGTGTATTAGTTTTCTACTGTTGCCATAGTACATGATCATCAGCAGAGCAGCTTAAAACAACAACACTGTACTATCTTACAGTCCTCTAGGGGATAAGTCTGACATGCTTCTCACTGTGCTAAATTCAAATTATTAGAAGGGCTGCATTCATTTTTGGAGGCTCTTGTGGAGAACAGTAATCTTCTTGATGTTCCCAGGTTCTTGAAGTCACCCAAGTTTTCTTTGGCTTATTGCCTCCTCTTTCTACCTTCGAAGTCAGCAAGAACACTTCAAGATCATTTTATACTTCACCTTTCTCTTTCCTCTTCTGTCAGCTCTCTCTGATGACAGCCAACAAAGGTTCTCTGCTTTTAAGGACTCCTGTGGGCACACATGATAGATACTCCAGGAAAGATCCCTCATATCAGTATCTTTATCTTTAGTCATATCTACAAAGTCCCTTTGACCATATAAGGTAACATACTCAACATTTCTACACATGAATGTCTTTAGGAGCCATTAGTCTACCCTGTGTACGGGGTATATTATAAGAGGAAGAAATAGTTTTCCCGTTCCAAGGTAATTCATTAATCCAGGTGCTCCCTTTCATATTCTCATTGGAGTAAAAAGCATAGATTCTTAGGAGAATCAAAACTATGACCTTATTAGCTTAGGGCCAACATAGACATAGAAATCTGTTTATGCCTTTCACTTGGAGAAATCTAAAGGTAGGGAAGTTGCCTGAGGCAACCTGTAATGACATGAGAAGGTGAAGACAGCTACTGGAAGATGCATCTCAACCCAGGAAGCTTCCTTTGATCTTTTAGACACTGGAGAATGTAGGCAGACACGAAGCACATTGCTAGGGATCTCCCCCAGGGTACTGTTGGCAGGAGTCAGGGCACTAGTATCAAGTAGATCTAGGACTATAATGCAAGAGGATGGGGAGTGGAGGCTATCACAAAAGTCAGCTGGCTAGTGAAGACTCCAGATAAAAAGCAGAAGTGATGTCCCTAGGGAATATTCAAATAACCCTCAATTGTGCTGCATGAAATTGTCAGCATGTGGCCATTCAACATAAAAGAGGCACCAGTAGCCAGATAGGAGCAGAACCTGGATCCTCCTCCTCTTCCCCCACCCCTATGGCCAGAGCAAAGATGTTCAAAATAAAAATAGTAATGATTACACAAAGAAAGAAAGAGAGAGAAAGAGACAGAGAGGGAGGGGCAGAGGGGAGAAGAGAGGAAGGAAGACAGAGATCATGACTGAATTTTTCACAACTGACCTCTGGGCCATGGATGAGGTCTGCAGTGGAGGAAGAAGATAATCAATAATAAATGCAGGATCAAACTTTTAAATTAGGATGGATGGATGGATGAATACCCAAAAGATAGTTTTAATTATCAAAAGTGAAACTGTTGTTACAGCTGAAAATTATCGGAAATCTATGGGCTCTCCCATACATATTGTCAAATTACATGCAAGAAAAATCAGAGCAAATTCAGAAAGAGTTATGGATAAAAGGTCTATCATTTTCCTATTTATATATACCACTGAATTCAGTTAGTTAATAATCTGGTTATCTTTGCACCAAACATATTAATTAAAATCAGATTATTCCAGTCTTTGTGTGAAATCATTTATATACCTAAATGTATGTCATATAATGGTGTTGATATCTAAATTAATGGATATAGATATACATGAATGTCATTATATTACCTGTCCAGAAATCTATTATTTGTTACCTTTACCTATTAACACTCAAATAGTCTTAAATTATATGTAAATTCATCAAATATGCAATCTATCAGAAGTGTAATCTGAGGGGATAGGTTCAGTATGATTTTTTCTCTTTATATTCTTAAGAAGCTGGAAGATATTTTCCACAAGCATTACTAAAGATCATAAAAAGTTCTAATTTAATTTCCTTGTATAGAATTACATCAGGGATAACATTCTCTGAGGAGTAATTATTCCACTGTACTTAGTTCACTGTAATCACTGTCATATTTTGAAGTATAACTTAGCACATTTTTGGATGAAATCTATTTCAAAAATTTGTTCTCTAAATATTTGTACATCCTGTATGAGAAAATAAGCATATATGAGAATTTAAGCTCTCATTGCTTGCATCACACTATGATCAAGAAAACGTGACAGGTAAATAAGACATACAAAGTTAATTATCTATAGTCAAAGGGTTGCACCATCCAATAATGGAGGTTTCCCTTCCCATTTTACCCCTAAGCCTGCCCATGCTGATAAAAGAATACACCTATACCTCTGGCTCTGGACTTATTTGCCACTGAGTGAAATCAGACCTGCCCAAAATGTACTGTGTGATGGGGCAGTCAGCCCTCAAATGCTGCACCCATTACAAAGAGTCATGTTAGAAGTCACAGACCAGGAAAAACTTTTTAAAGGCCAACTGAAAGGTCTTAGACTGAAATGGGACTCTATGAAGATGGACAGGACCAACTCCACCATAACTGATGTTCAATTTCCTGACGTCCTTAATGCAGGCAAAACTAGGTCACTCTTATTTAGAAAAATAAATATATATCATATATCCTACAATAAAAGCTTGGGTTTTAGATGGTTGTAATATATTAGTATCCATTTCCTGATTTTGGTGGACTTTCGGTGGTTATGTATAAGAATGTATTTGTTCATAGGAAATACCCTCTAATGTATCCTAAGGTTGAGGTGCTCAGGGGGCTCAGTCATGTTAAGCACCTGACTTTGGCTTAGGTTGATCTCACCATTCGTGAGTTTGAGCCCCATGTCAGGCTCTGTGCTGACAGCTCAGAGCCTGGAGCCTGCTTCTGATCATCTGTCTCCCTCTCTGTCTGCCCTTCCCCTGCTCTCACTCTTGCTCTCTCTCTCTCTCAAAAATAAGTAAATATTTAAAGTATCTTAGGGTTAAGGGACATACTGTGACAACTTCTCAAATGGTTCAGAAATAATGTTCCTTTTATTATTCTAGCTAATTTTAAATCCTTTACAAAATTAAAGATTTTACCAACTCAAAAGAAAGTTATTCTCTCAGGTGGTTACAACTTTTCTTGATATGATACAGAATATCATATACATGAGCAAACTGGGTGCTAATCCCATTAATATACACTTATGAAAATAATGCAAATTATTTTAGATGGTATCCTAAAGTTGTAGATAAGCACCTTTCTCTTCTCTGAGTTTTAGCATCCTCTTTTATATAACCGTAGAATGTTCACTCAATAATTGGTTCACATATAAAATCATATACTCCTTGTACATCCTAAATCCATGGGCAGAGACAATTAGGACTTCCAGAGGGAATGAGCTGATCTATGCCTTAAAGACACCTTGAGAGAAAGAATGAATGTGTGTGAAAATAAAGGGAGAGAAGCAGGAACTATCAAAGGCTTGGCAGACAAGACAGAAGAATTAGTCTGAGACATCCCAAGGTGTCAGGGGCTATTTTTAGTGAGAGGCAACTGGAGAGAGGTGGACAGGCACTGTTTATGCAGTGTGTGGAGACCACTAACAGGAAACTTCTTTAGTTCTGGAACATTTTTATCCTGCTGGGTGTAGGCTTGTCCTGACCACTGCTGCCATAAAAAGGTAGAGATCAGTCCGAGTCTGTTACGGTAACCAGGTAATGGCTCTCAAAGGGAAAAGAAAGTGGATTTTGAATCCTACAATGGAAGAACCAGAAGACATGATCATTACACTGGAAATGTAAGTAGATCACAACAGGGTATCTGAAGCCCTAGGCATCAGAACAGAATCTATCAGTCCAGAAATACTTCATCATTGCAAAAAAAATTTTTTTGACAAATTCAAGGAGTCATTTTACTTGCCATGTCTAATTTTTAAAATCTAATAAAGTACATGAGTTAAATAGATTAAACTTAATAAATGTATGTACATGAGCTATTTCAGCTCACTGTAATGATATGTTTCATTATTATTACACAAACGTTAAATGATTTGACATTAATTGGTAAAACCGCTACAGAAACATCCATCTAGAAATGATTTCATGTAGATGGTGAGATACTCAAAAAGATTGTCACAAAACAAGAATAAGGTAAAGCTGGAATTTACGTGCATGTATGTATAAATATACACACATATGTGTGTATGCATTTACATATCCATTATACTATACGCTTAGGGTTATAGGAGTCTATATATAATGCTTAATATATAATAAAAACACACAATTTAAAGGATGTACCTACAGATGTAGAATATATTGACCATCAGAACTCTAATGGTTTTTATGTCCAATTTCCTAAAAAGGATCACTTTCCATTTAGAAATCAACTCACTAATATTCAGATCAATTTGAATTTTAATATTTAGAACTTAAAACACGTATTTTTTTTAATGTTTATTTATTTTTGAGAGAGACAGAGCATGAGCAGGGGAGGGACAGAGAGAGAGAGGGAGACACAGAATCTGAAGCAGGCTCCAGGCTCTGAGCTGTCAGCACAGAGTCTGATGCGGGGCTCAAACTTGTGAACTGCAAGATCATGACCTGAGCCGAAGTCCTATGCTTAACTGACTGAGCCACCCAGGCACCACAAAACAAGTATTTTTAATTTGTATGCAAACCTTGGAGCATTTATTCAGCTTATGTTTCGGAGAATTAAAGACAAAAGCAAAAATGGAACTACAGTCTGAAGTTTGCAATGAATCCTGGGGCTCTCTAAGCTTACTCTGTATTTCCCCGGGATGGAGTATTCATTAAAATAAACAAATCCTGCCCCTTCTGTACCATCAGAAGAAGTTATATCATTCCAAATTAAAAGCAACAGGGACTCTACGTCCCTTGCTGATTTTCTTGAAAGTAATAGAGTATTTGGAGAAAACCTTTGGAAAACAAAGATATATTATTGTAGAGTGTGCAGGCCGAAACTATAAGCTAAACTCTGGTCTGTACCTCCAGGGTGAAGTCTTCAGCTCATCCAGGAAGAATGCCCCATGCCTTTCCAAGAGGTCTATTCCCTACCTCCACGGCTATTTCCTCAGAGAGATGATCTTATTGTTGCTGGTTATCTAAAAATAGTTCTCTCTCTCTTTCTCTCTCTCTCTCTCTTTTTGACAATACAACTCTGGAAATAACCGTTCAAACTTTTAGTAAACTCTTACAAATGGGGGTGTGTGTAGTAAATCCCACATTTAATAATTTATTCACTTTATTAGAGGGCAAAATGCTAAGGATACATTTAATTGCTGTTAAAGACATAAAAATCCTAGAATGTTGTTTTAAGAAAAATAACTAATATTTCTGGAAGTAGGTTATGCAAGTAATGCCGAGGTCTACAATATTCTAAATAATTATTTTGGTTTAAGTAATTTGAATATAAAAAAATGAATCTTTCATTGGTGGCCACAGAAAAAGCATCAAGGTTTTAAATTTTCTACCAGTTACTGGAGTCTAGCTTAATAAAAAAAGTACAAAAAGTGTGATATTCATTTCAGCAGAGAGTAGAGGTTTGGGCAAAACTTCAGCAATAATAAAGTCATATTTTTTTATCTCTATATAACAAAAAAATGATGTTTTAGGCTCAAACCTGCCCGGGGAGCTAGCAGCAGAGAGGGTTAGAATCACACCCCACCTCAGATCTTGCCCTGGAGCTAAATCTGTATTTAACTACAGAGTAAAACTGTGTGACTGTGGGTAGCAACTTTAAGGGGCACGTTTAAGTGAGACAGACGACCTTCCACGAGCTGCAGGAGATGAGAAGCATAACCTTCAAGGAGAGATCTCTGTTTGATATGCTTATCCTGTTACCACATTCAGCTCTTTGACCTTACACACTCCTGCACCTACATTTCAGCAAAAACACAATGTGGAAATCCTAAAGAGTGAAATATTGGGAGAATTTGAAGCAACACAGAGGTCAACGTTTTCCACATTATTTCTAGTGTATAATGCAAGCAAAAATCCCATATTAGATTCACTTGGAAAACACCACATTCCACATCCCTCTCACGTATTAAAGGTGCTAAGACATCAATAGTAAAGACGCCTTCTAAACCATTTTTAAATTCTACTATTTCTTTTATTGTTTTTTTTTTTTGACTACAGTACTTTTTTATAGTGGAAACACCTAATATCATCTCACAGAACTGCTCTCCATACGGAACAATGTCTGATCATCATAGATAGTAGTTTCTTTATAAGGTACTGCATTAATTCTTTCAACTGAAGACTACCCACTTTCTCATAACTTTTAAATTCAATGGATAGTTCTTTAAAAATGAAATAGGATTACAATACTCCTTGACAAATAATCAGAGCAGGCCAAGATTTGTAATAAAATTATTCCAAATATAATGACTCTCAATTATAGTTCAGGTAGAAAATAAAAAATAGCTAATGATTTTAGGTTTTATTTATATGACTATCCTTAATTGCACCGAATATTGAAAAATCTCATTTGTTATGTAAAATTCCAAAGACCCAATCTGGAGTTTCACTAAAGTAAAAAGCAGAAAGGGAAAACAAACAAACAAAAAAAAAACAGCAGGAACCAAAAACTATGCCTAGTTTTTCATTCTACATTGTTTGTTAATAACATTTGACCCTATCTCCTATAGTGCTCCCATACAGAGAGTCTTGGAATGCACTTTTTAAAAATGCTAATGCTATAGTAGCAGGTCTAAAGTGAATTAATCCTTTTGGGTAATGACTTAAGTAGATTAGGCATGCAGTGGTGCATATCTTTGACAGTTAAACTACAAAGGGTGTAATTACTAAAACAAATATAACTTCATTTCAAATGACAGCTTCAAGTGCTGAATTTTTTACTTCCCTACTTCTATGAAAAGTAACTATAATTTGAATATAGGAGTAGTTACGCTATTTGTTCTATTTGCCACGCAGACTAATTCAGGATTTTTGTCAATTACTTTTACTACCTGTTTCCTAGGAATACAAATAAACACAAACAAAATTTAATTCCTATCTTGCTTCACTTTCTCACTTACTTACCTAATTTGGTTATTACTCCTCTAATTGTGATTCAAGTCCTTACTTTTAAAAAGGGATCAAGAAGAGCCGAGAAGCAAGAGAAATGCACAATGGCAATCTGTCTCACCCACTAGGGGGCGGTGTCAGTGCATGCCAGAGACAGCACAGAGCTCAGACTCTGGCTTCGCACTTATAATGTGATACTAGAACATGAAAACAATCTATGGCATCCTCCCTCTCTCCATCTTTCAGAGCCTTATGTTTTAATATGAGTCATCAGAGTATAGCTAAATAAAATTTTTCATTGTATATTACCTCTGGAAAAGCACAGATACTAACATTTGAATGCATGTCACAGGTATGAAACAATTTTGTCTTAATTTTTCTTGAATTCATATTAACTAAGAAAACTATGCAGATAAAACCATACCCTTCCCTCCATATAAATGCACCCCTTGCACGTGATCACAGTACTTTTAATCATCACAAACAGCTCAGCTTCATAACCAGGAATGGTAAACTGGGACTCCTCAGGTCTACAGGAACACTATACCACATAAAAAAAATAAATAAAGAAGAGAGAGAGAGAGAGATGGAGAGAGAGAGAGAGAAAGAGAGAGAGGAAGAGAGAGAGAGAGAAAGAGAGAGAGGGAGGGAGAGGGAGAAATAGAGAGTGCTTATGAGAATTTACTTAACTTTCATAGAACCTGGAACAAAATATACTATTCTGTTTTTTCTTTTTTTAACATGTATTTATTTTTGACAGACAGAGCATTAGCAGGGGAGGGGCAGAGAGAGGGAGATAGTAAATCTGAAGCAGGCTCCAGGCTCTGAGCTGTCAGCACAGAGCCTGACGTGCAAGTTGAACTCACAAACCATGAGATCATGACCTGAGCTGAAGTCGGATGCTCAACCAACTGGCCACCCAGGTGTCCCCAAATCATGCTATTTTTTATTTTTTAAAATTTTTAAATGTTTTTATTTATTTTTGAGAGAGAGAAATACAGCATGAGCAGGGGAGGGTCAGAGAGAAAGGGAGACACAGAATCTGAAGACAGGCTCCAGGCTCTGAGCTAGCTGTCAGCACAGAGCCTGATGCAGTGCTCAAACCGACAAACTGTGAGATCATGACCTGAGCTTAAGTCGGACGCTTAACCGACTGAGCCACCCAGGCGCCCCCAAATCATGCTATTCTTAAGAGAATTATAATATATTAATATCAGGAATATCTTAAGCAAATCTAAATTCTAAACAAACTGTGCATGAAAAATTTCTATGTCATATTTAGACAGCCGTGCTCTAAGACTAAAACATTCAGTAAGTTGTATGAGCATTTGGAATTACCTGCCTGTTTCAGCAGAAAAAAAAATGGTTCAATGTGGGCTTGAGGGAGTTGTGAAGAAATCATTGATAAAACACAGAATAGAATGCACCCCCCCAAAAATCTAAAGATTTATTTTATGAAACATGCTTATAGGGCTATGTATTTATACATGCCCATAGTCTAAGTTTTGAAAATATGTTTATGTCTAAAAATGAATACACAAAGTCAAGAGGCACATGAAAACAGCAACAACAACAACAACAACACACACACACATGCTAGGAACTGGCATTCTCTTCTCCAATGTAGCTGTTATCCACTGATAATATATATGTCTTAATAATATTGATAAGAAGACATTTAAAAATAACAACAAAACATCCTTTGGATAAGAGATGCTATTAGTAAATGCAATCTTACAGTTAGATAACACAATGAGGATAAACTGGGGTACCAAATAAAATCTTCCTGAACAAAATTTGTTTTATGTATTATGCAAAGATAAACATGAAATAGTCAACCATCTTCAAAATCAAAGGAACTGTGTATGGCATATGTCCTAGTTAGGACAGTCAGACTTAGCAAATACAAATCTCAATCAATATTTAGAGACACATTTTTCCTTAAAAAAAATTAAAATTTAAAATTAGGTAGTATCAACAAGAGGAGAAAAAGTGTGTTTTATATTGCAGTTAACAGTAGTGTTTGGTAACTGACATCTGTGCCTTACATATATTGGCAAGCTGTGCTCACTGGAATGTTTCAGTATCTGTGAGAATTTTTAGCCCTGGTCATTTTTCCAGGGCTAACGTCATGAGACTCTGATTTTCCTTTTAATCTTGGATTTAATTTTAGAATGAAATTAGGTTCAACTTATACCAGTGATTACCTGATAGAAATTTCCTTCCTGACTCAATATTACTAGTGACAGGAAACCTCTATGCCGTGGAGAAAACCAGCTGTTTCCCAACATCTTTTACACTTGAAAGTATTTTCTTAACAAAAATCAATCTTTCTGAATTCAGCTCATGGGTTTCAGTTTACCTCTTTGGTTGTATACATGTTACACTCGACAAATAGAGTTTTAAAACATATTTGTTTTTAATCTCTCATCTTTTCTGTTTAGTACTTTTTAAAGAATATAAATGATAGGAAATTAGCAATCTCAGTATCTGTTTAATTTATACATGGAAATACAATGAATATTGTAACCAGCAGCCCGTATATCCTGAGTGGATATTGAAAGGTGAATCTGTGAGTATTCTCTCACAAGATAACACACATCTCAATACCATTTCCCCCAAAACAGCCAGTAGGTGATCTAATGGATGAGTATTCATTATTGGTATGTTTCTTTGAAGGAAAATTTAAGTCAACTAGTGTGTAAAGTTTTATTATGTGCTCAGTTCTCTACTAAGCAATAAAATGAACTACTAAATTAACCTATGTGCATAGGATAGAACATATACTAAACATAAACATGTAAACCATATGTATTTTGATTGTAAAATATTATAAATTGTTTTATTTTTACTATATACTCTCCCCATGCTAAGTATTTTATCCAATTTAATTGAAATAACACTATTAGATGGGTGGTTTTTCAATCATTATAAGCCTGGTAAGAAAACTTAAGAAGTGGGTAACCTGCCCAAAATTACAGAAACAAGGGGCAGGTAAGCTAGGAAGTGAGAGTGGGTCCTCCGACTCCATGGTGCACCACACTGAAAACATTCATCTATAAGTGCGACCTCATGCTGAGATCAAGCCTGTATTTTTAGACCCCACCAGTGGGGATTCAGTAGTGAAAAAGAATAATATTCTATAAATTAAAGGGTAATTAAGAAAAGACATATTTCTTGCAGTATTCTGTAATGTGAAGCCCAGAGCCCATTTGAGATTCCACCTTCTAGAAGAGATGGGGAGCCACACACAAAAAAAAAATAATAAGTTATAGCAGGATGTGGAAGAGTCACATCTGAAATGTTTCTGCTGGACACTTTCCTAAGTAAGAAATAGTGGTGGTTGAACTCTGTGTAGTTGAGATAAGGATGTTCTGTACTTTACAAATGACCTTCATTATTTACAGAAAAATGGAGTTCTTGGTAATATGTGTTCTTGCAGTATCATAGATATGATTCAAGCAATCAACATTACCCTCAGAAGTAGAAAAAGATAATAAAAGAAAGGAAAGTGGCAAGAAAAGAAGAGACGTATTGCCTGGTCATTCACAATAAGTGATTTTACAGAGAGGAAGAACCAGAAGGAAAGATACTACATGATTTTTATTTATGGGTTATGCTTATACCAAGTCTGAATATTATTTTACACATAGATAGCATTAACTATGCACCAAGAATGGCTTGAGTCACTCATTTAGACCTCACAGAAACCTGAGGAAAACAGTATTCTATGCTTCACTTCCAGATGAAGAAATTGAGATTCATAGAGTTTGAGCAATTTGCTGAAGGCCATATGCTATAATTGGCAGAACCAGGATTCAATCTCAACAATTCTTAACAGCTCTTTTATGCTGCCTTCCCCCCATGCAGAAGGCTTGCGATACATGACCGTTCGTTAATTGTGAAGTAAATTTATGTATGGCTTCTTCATATTCCAACTTTATGATCACAAAATGTGCATAAGTGAAAAATGTTTTGGACAACTCTAGATATTTGGGGAAACACCATACAGATTAGAGAAATTGGCTTAACATAAGCAATTACTAAGAAAAAATCTGAATAAGTATGTCATTGGGAAACAAAGAATTTTAATTATACAATATGTACCATCCCTTGGTGAATTATTACAATAATAAATTAATCATCTGAAACAATGTATGTCAATGAAGAGGCACCAAATTTGGGGTATTCTGTTCATTACATGACAACAGGTAAATAATAGAATCCTTCCTACTTTTTATTCCCTGCTAATATTAAATATGTGTAACAGAACCATGTCCTCAATATCTATAATATTTGTTTGCTTATTGTGATAAATTTTATCTATGAGAAAAGCTGCTTTTGCAACTGATAAAGTAGGAAGCAAAAACAAGGAAAATAAAGCTGGTAGCTGAAAGAAACAGATGATGATTATCTTCTATTTATCAACTTTCTTTAGTGACTCGTAGCAGTGGGTATATGTAAATCCCTTCAGGAGTAAATCTTAAATGAAATGTAAACTAAATACCAAAGATAATCATTTTCCTCAAATATTCTGCAATGACTTGACAGGTAACATTCCTTAATTTGCCCTTACCAATGTTTGCTGTCCTTAATGACTTATAACATGCAAGAAACACAGACTCAATATGATTTCTTAGAAATTAATTTACTATATGCCTAATGAATACTTACTAAGAGCATTTACATAGAAACAACAATGATGAATAGATAAACAGGCTTTTATCTCATTAGGAACTACATTACATATGCTTTTATTCAACATATATTTTCAACTAAGAAAGTTTCATATGAAAGGATTCAGGCTACTTCCCAATCATGAGCTTTAGATGTATAACATTTGTACATCTTTCAAAAAAGTTTATATATAAGTGAATATTTCCTTTAAATATTAAATACCTATTTTAGGAACATTTAAGCAATAGGTTGATTCAAAGGTATAATTTTTACCTGTGCTTTATGTTCAATTATTACTGTGTTCTTTGATCTACAACTTTAAAGGCTTTTCCCTTTTGTAAACGTAATAACAAATCAAGATCTGGGAAAATGAATGTAGGACAAGGAAAGCAAACGTCATGACAACTCATAAAAAAGAAACTACCTCCTTCTGCTTGCTGTATCATGTATCTGTGAAACAGAAAAACTGAAATCTCTTCAGTTGAGAGTTATGAAACTTTTACTAAACATCACTTCACATAATTCATTTTCTTTATGACTCAATGCTTGGTATTAAAAATGGGCTTATAGGTTACTCCTTTCAGCCACTGAAATCCATCACTAATATTTAATAAATATTACTTCTCCCCAAACACACAAAATAAGGCAACAAGCTACTACTCAGTTTTAGCCACCAAGATCAAGATAACCAGATTGTGAATTTGTATATTTACTAGTACCTTACAATACTTTAAATTCTGGAAAGTAAACATTAGCTCTTATTTATGAAGTTTGATTTGATTCCCAGAGTTTTTGCTGTTAAAAATATATATGTAATATATACACAGAAACAGTGTGTATACATACACACACGCACACATATATAGTCTCCATAGTTTTTTCTGTTGGTTTTCACACTGTATCCAATGGACCAGGACATACAGAAATGATTTTAAATATTAAGTATACCTTCACCATATTTTGAGTAGATCTACATCTTTCTTAAACTATTTATATAGCTATTTATATCTCTAGATTTATTAAGTAGCATTTACATTTTTAGTATGTAAATACAAAAATATGGTTTTATATCCATTTGCACATTTTCAATTTACCAATGACCTCTATTACTCAATTTTTCTTATCCTCTTTTAATCTTAGGTATATTTTATATTTTAATATAATTTCATAAGGCAGGAAATTTTATGATGTTCACCTTCATTGTAGAGTAAATTGCTATCACTATAAACCAATTCAAATGCACACTTAAATCTATATATTTTTCTAATCTTTCTCAACAGTTTGGATTGCCAATTCAATGATTGTTGTTTTCAATATTGTTTTTTTCTTCATGCCAAAATTGAGATGTTTTATTCTTTATTTTCTAATTTTAAAAATGAATAGAAATGTCCCTGGATATTCACTTAAAATGATCTGTCTCATCTATGAATATCTTAATTGTGGACTTTGCATTTCAGTTTTGCTCACTTATTTTAGAGACCCTTTATTTCTCCACTTCTCCTGTCAGAAGCCAGGCATTTATTTTCTCCTATAATAAGTGCTACTAAAACTTAGAATGTTGTGCATCATGGGTACAATGTCCATATTTTCTCTTGCTGCAGGGTATTTTTAAAGCAGTCTCGTGAGTATCTAGTATTAGTATCAATCTGCTCTATTTCCTACACAAGATCGGTGGATTCTCTTCAGTCCAGCTAGCTGTTTGGGAAAATTTAAGTTTTAAACAGGAATCATTTTTATTTTTCAAATCTCAGAACAAAATGCCCATCATCTCCTAATGTTTTATATAGTATGGCTCTGCTAAACAGAATAGCGATGTCCTTTTGTTGTGTATTTATCTGCATATATAACAGGAATTTTATTATTGGATAATTTGAAACAGTTTGTCATTTTCTTTTTGAAATGCAATCAATCCATGAAGTGTGGTTTTTTTTTTATGCAAAATGGACATTCACAGAGAATATAAAAAGAGGAAACCCCAGGAACCCTGGGTGAGTGCTGCATCACAAGCACTAACTGGTAAATTGTGAGGAATTTTGCAAGCTGGTCATTGAAGTTAGCTTGGGAACTTGAAATCAGCCATGGTGGGGGTATTTCACCTTGTATATGGGTCAATGCTACAAGTCAGAGTCACTGTCATTAATATGTCCATGCACAAAGCCAGAAGAGAGTTAGGATTTTGTGGTCAGACAAAATTAAAGGGAGATTATAGACATAGTTAAAGAAAAAGAACTACAGACATAATTAAATGTTCAAACAGGAACATACATCCCACATTTTTTTTTAAGACTTCTCAACCAAAGAGCAACCATCTCAAGTACAACAGAAACATACTAATTCTCTCCATGAAAAGAGAGCACCCTGAGTCTTCTCCCATTATCAAATCTGTCCTAGGACTAGTATTTATTTATGAATTCCCACGGTGGGGTATGAATGTAGCTCATCCTGGTGAGCCGATCAAGTTCCCTGACCCCAAAAGATGATGGAGGAAAAGTAGAAAACATTAGTACGTTTGGTAAAGAACAGAACGTAAAAGCACATAGAGCAATCTCCAGTCCCTAAGATAGACTAACCGCTTTAAAACCTAGCAAGTGCTTACTCTCTGCCTTTGCAATGAATGCTGTCAGCCTCATTAGCTCAAGTTCAAACCCTAGAAAGGTATCCTTTATCAAATATACTGGGCCACCTCTCAGTGGTACTTCTAAAAGGATTTTCTCTTAGAGGCTGTGGACCATTGGCAGCATACTTTCTCTTTGTATGAATTTAAAGGCATGGAGATCACCTTTATTGTTGATTAAACACAGGCCTAATTACTAGTGCTGGTTCCCATAAGAAGGCAAGTGTCCAGCTTCAGTCCTCTGACAGCTGATCAGATAAAAGTGAAGCCATGAGCTGAGAGACAAATTGAAACATTGATAATAGGCTTATCAGGACATTTTATTAGATCATAAATGAGAAGATTTTATAATATTGGAGTAAGCGATAAACTATGGATTTTTACCACTAATACCCATGGGGTACAGAAAAGCTAATGTTTCACAGTAATGTGGAAAACATAAATGTGCTTTCTGATATTCTTCCTGTTTGTTTAGTAAATGGAATATGCTTCTAGGAAAATTATCCAAGATCAAGACCATAAGCATGCATATGCTCATTTTGGTATCATATATATTCAAGTATAATATTTAAGTATTATTCCTGATTATGGATATATTAAATGTTCTAAGCATTCTCATAATTTTCTAACTAAATAGATAATTATAAAGAGTATGTAGCAAACAGAAAGTACAAGGTAAAACGTAAAAAAAGAGAAAACAAATCAGTAAACATGGCATAGTTGTAGCTATGTAAAATACATGTAGAATTTCAGTGTCGTAATTAGCTGTGACTGTTTTTCTTCTAAAAATATGCTTTACTGTTGTATGTTGTATTTTTTTTAGTAAAAGAACTTGGGAATCAAACTTTATAACCTATAGCTAAAGTTTAATTCTCAGTAGTTTTAAAATTAATATACCAAAATATGTACAGCATTATAGTTGGCTAAGTTTCCTATTGAAATGACAAATTTTAGGTAATGAGAAGACTTGAGCAGTCTACAGGTCCAGGACTAAAATATTACTTCTTTTCACATTCCACTGAAAATAACTAAGTCACATAGTTATACACATATTAAGGGAATGTCTGCAAATGTTGTCATGTGCCCAACTATCACTGTATCATTAGAAGAGTGGAGGGAAGGGATTTTAGAAGGTAGACAGCAGTCCCTACTTTGATAGTATCCCCATGTTCAAGTGCTGGATGGAAGTATCAGAATCCTTGGGGTGGACAGACCATGATGGCTGGTAGATTATTCAAGAACCTACCGAGACCAATGACCAAGCTAGACATCTGATGTTTTGGTGCTAATACTCCAGAAACCTCACTCACCACCACATGGACTGAGTGAGATTGAATTTTCCATGAACTCAAGACCATACTGAATGCCACTGAGATTTAAGTTAAATAAAAAAATTGTGTTATTCATGGAATACCTGTGTTTATTGGCTACTTCATAGAGTTTATCAGAGAATTTGTAATTTTCACAGATAGCTTTATCTTCAGAAATTTTGCTTTGCAAATTTCTTAAATATTTAAACATTTGCTTATTAATAGATTAACTTTCTAATTTCTTCACAGGGTCCAGTTTTCCCCAATAAAACACACCTAATTTCCATGCACTGATTCCTATGAAATTCTAAAATAATATGCCAAAAGCTTCGCAAAGGATTATGACTGTAAACATTTCACATCATTTTTTCAACTCCATTACTTGAATATCTGGAGATATGTTTTTAGTCATAGGAGGTAACTGAAAGAAGGAAAATCAGCATTTATAAAAATGTCTTACTGGAATGAACAGAAAGTTTATCACCACCCGCCCCCCATTCTACTACAAAAATAATTTCACTCTACCCAAAACAGTGAGAAGTTATGAGATTGATGAACGAAATATGAAAACACTTCACAGTCTAGTAAATACATGCCTTCCCTTTCCTTCAGCTTTCCAGATTAAATTTACTATTCAAATGTGTAGAATTCTTAAAGTTACTCACATCTTAATTCATTCGGTAATAAACACATCAGGGGAAATAATTATTTCCAAATACACAAAAGTAAAAAAAAACATAGCAATGATTTTTTTATGTGGTTTTGATATTTATTACACTTTCTTTTCCAATTTTATAGGTTTATATACTTAATGTAATGAATGGAAATTTCACCTAAATCGAACAACCAGGAAAAAAAATAAGCCCTTTCAAGTCAGTTGTCAAGGTAATAAGAGCCTGGGGCACTCAGCTGGGTGAGCATCTGACTCTCGATTTCAGCTCAGGTCATGATCTCACAGTCTGTGAGGTGGGGCCCCGCGTAAGGCTCTGTGCTGACAGCATGGAGCCTTCTTGGGATTCTCTCTCTCTCTCTCTCTCTCTCTCTCTCTGCCCCTCCCCCACTCGTGAACATGTGCTCTTTCTCTCTCAAAGTAAATAATCTTAACAAATTAAAAAAAGATAAGCACTATAAACATGTGATGTAGTTCTTGCATGCATTTAAGCTATGCATATACATATTTTATTCAATATATTCATTGTACAATAGTGATCATTAATTACTTTTTCATGAATGTTATAGCATAAATTTTGTTATTAAATATTTTAACTAAAAATTTTGGTGACTGACTGCACATCACATTGCAAGATATTTCCAAAAATTACTTCACTCCTTAAGAAACCAGTAGGATAGAGAGGATAAGGACTTTATGTTCCTTCTGTCCTGCCTCCACTTCCTTCTGTAATTGTGAATTACATTTTCTAATGCTAGAGAAATCACAGTAATAATATCAGGACCTGCTTCACAGGGGTGTGTGAGGCTTTAAGGAGACCCTCAGTGTATTCAGGAACAGTGTCTGGCACACCGTCAACATTCAGTAGATGACAGCTATTATTATTAAGAACCAACAGAAAAGCTGAGCCAGTCACCGAGCGCACTGGACTGAAGAGCTGGCAGCATTACTGCATGTTTGCATCACTGAAGGACCAAGTAACTTGATTCTAAGGTTCAGGCTTGCTTGTAGCTCCTTCCAATTCTATTCAATTACATTAACCTATTTTTCCAGACTTTGTGTGGTCAGGTTAATTACTCTTCTGTAAGGTTTGGAATATTTGTATCTATCCATGCACCTTCCATTAAATAAGAGAACTTAAGAGTTTCTGTCCCTTCAAAGCAAAAACAGCCTAACCAAAATATAATCCTTACTAAAGAGTTTAGTAAGGATTTGATGTCATTCACTTGAAGAAAGTGCGTGCTCTTATTAGCTCCATGAATCGAAAATGAGTTAGAAAAGAAAATGAACTGCATGTAGAGAATTCACAAGTTACTGTTAGAAATTCAGCTCCTCTAATTGTGAGAGTGTTGTTGCAGCTACTGACTTGTATTTAATTAATGCAACTCACTGCGTACCATCCTGGTCTCACAAAATAGAGTTTCCTTTCCTTATGCAATTAGATTGTAAATTTAAATGGGTTCAACTTTTTTAAAACTTAAATGTGGTCATAAAATTAATGTCAAACCCAGTCTTTTCATTATTAAAGTGGTTTCATGAAATAAAAATCTCTTGTTTCTGGGGCACCTGGGTGGCTCACTCATTTCAGTGTCTGACTCTTGATCTCCACGCAGGTCATGATCTCACAGTTCATGAGATCAAGCCTTGTGTTGGGCTCTGCACTGACAGCTCAGAGCCTGGTTGACATTCTCTCTCTCTACCTCTCTCTGTCCTTACCCTGCTCATATGCATGCTCTCTCTCTGTCGCTCTCAAGGTAAGTGAACTTAAAACAAAACAAAACAACAAAAAAGAAACCTATTGTTTCTAAGAAGCAACATTTGAAATTTTTTTTTCTACTGGAATAAAAAAATAGTGCACATTGACATTTTTTTGTCTTCAGTGGCAATGTTTTTCTTCATTCACGATTTTTTCTTCAAATATGTGTCTGAAGACTCAGGAAAGTAGCGTGGATGTATTAATAGCTTATTAAAGATAAAACAAAAAGAATAATTAGATACTTTACATTTAGTCTAGTGGACAAAGTATATTTTAATCATATAAGTTTTATATAAAGACAGGCTTTTTTTCATTAACACAAATGAGCAAAATAAATTATTCTTCTCAATTTAGCACAAGTGAAGTTAAATTTAGCACAAGACAGCTTATTTGAAGGGGAAACTCATACTAATGATTAGTTGGTATTTCATTATTCTATGAACCATTCATCGCATTTTTTTTGAAAGCGTATGTATGTATGTATTGAAAGAGAGAGAGACAGAGACAGAGACAGAGAGAGAGTGCACACAGGAGTAGGGGAGGGGCAGGGAGTTAGGGACAGAGAGAATCCCAAGCAGGCTCCACACTTCACACAAACTACGAGATCATGACCTGAGCCAAAATCAAGAGTTGGATGCTTAACCGACTGAACTACTCAGGTTCCTGTAATCCTCATTTCATTTTATTCTCTGCTATTTTATACTTAACTCAATCTGGAGTCCAGGAATATTATCTGAAACTAGTTCTTTCTCAGCCTCCTATTTCACTGTTACCTGTGTTCCACAGCACATTTATGTCCTGCATGTAATCAGATAAGCAAATAGTCACTTAATGTTCAGTAATGCACATTTATTTTTATTAACTTTTTTTATTTTAAAGCAATTTTAGATTTCTAGAACAATGCAAAGATAGTACAGAGATTGACTGTATTGCCACACCTTGTTCACCCTATTAGTGACATCTCACATGAGTATTATACATTTGCTACAGTTAATGAGCTAATGTTGTATTCCATTATTAACAGGAACAGCACCCTAACCCTGCCCGGTGAAACCTAACTGGGGGACTGTGCAGTCTTCAAAGCTTTGGTCGGGACCAGAGACTTGAGCCGAAGGGTCTGCACAACAGATGTGACAGGTGCAGGAAGCGACTCAGAGATGTGAGTCCAAACATATCCGGGGGAGTGAGACGTGTCCATAAATACATAATGGCTTACCTATTATTATTAATATTACTTTTCTTACAAAAACATAACCATTAGCTCTCCTAGATTCAATAGCTAAAGTCTATTAAGATTCTTCACAGTAAGTAGGGCATATTATTTACTTGTTTGTTTATGCAGTTCCGTGGTATTTCAATGTCATTTTTGAATGTCCAAGTATTCCAACAGCAACAACTTCATCTGGTCCAATCCAATATGGAAGCCAAACTTCCTTTATCTTCTAATCCCTAAATTTGCTTTTACTCCTCTACCAATCTATCGGTGCGGTGCAAAGATTCTGTGCCCTAATGCAGGGAAGACAGAGTTGAATCCATCAGGACAAGGCAAAAGTCAAGGGGATTCTGGAAAAAGAAGTGGCAGTGGACAAAGAGACGTGGTGCATTAAACGCGCTGCTAGAATACCATGCTCTGGCCAGGTGACACACCAGACAGACAAGGAGAAGGGACGTGCAGACTCCCCCTTTATTTGATTCAAAACCATTATTGTCATTGTGGTTAAACTTCAGAGAATGCAGCCTTTGTATTCCTTTGTATTCAACAGAACCTGCAGCTAGACCTACAAACCTTCAACAATATCCTTATTTTTCAACAGGGAAAGAGCTATTAGCCTCTATTTGTCAACTGAAATGCCCAATGTTATGCCCTAAGGGCTAAATAAAAACAAGGGTCCTTGCAGTCATAGGCCAATTACTGTGGCCTAGAGGAATCATTTCCCAGTCTCAAAAATAAGCCAAGTGTTCTCATTTCCTAGGAGGTGTGAACGGTTCAATTGCATTCTGGCAGTGTCCTCATGTGAACCTTGATGTCCTGAGGGAAACAAAAAGTCTATCCCACTATTCAGAGTCAAGAATGAGTCTGGAACAAACATCTGTACCTGACACCAGAAAGGGCTTCTAGGGAGATAAAGGATCCAATTTGCAAAGATCTGTTAGGAAATAGTACCTAGCAAACAGAGAAAAACAACCTAAAACAGAGCAGGTATCAATGGATGAAGAAGTCATCAAATACCATAGCAGGTGTCATAAATGGGCTGCTCTGCCAAGGTCAATTTTCACTTTTTGTCTCATCTGTTAAGAAAGGTGTTTGGCTGAATCCAGGCCTAAGCAGGAACAGAAAATCACCCTGCAGGTTTCTCCAGTGCTTCCTAATGATGGGGATATATATCTGCCTTGAGGAATTTCCTTTAGTTATGCAAATGTAGGGCCATTTTCCTGAGAAAAGGCTATAACAAGAAATTCTTTGTTTTAGTGGCTTTCCCCCAAAACAGAAGGTATTAGAATAACCTAGGAAGATTACAACTGGGAAAGGAAGGGATCAATCCCTTGGCTTCCATTTTCTGAGATTAGAAACTTGGGGCATATGGTCAGACAATTGCTATTTTAACTAGGACCAGAGCGCAGAGAAACTGGACAGAGATTAGCTGCGAGACTCAATGTGGGATGGAAGTTAGATGAAAGATCTAAGTTCTTTAGAAAGATGATGCCGCCTCTGCCCCCAGCCTCCTCATTCTACCTTATATTCTATGAGGCCAGTGGGAGGTGAGAAAGCCAGTCTCTGGGGTTCAGGGGCTCAGCCCTCTGGTGCATCATGAGTCCATGCTCCAAAGGGGGACAGGGGCTCAGCTTCCCTTACAGTAATTCTCACTCTCTAATGTAAATGAAAACATGCTGGAGGGGCATCCTAAAATCCCGGTGCCCAGGTTAGATGGACTTGGACCAGTGCTGTGGATACAGGATTCAGCAGACAGTAGTTTTGAAGTTTTTAAAGAAATTTTAATGAAAGACATGATTGATAATCACCTCCTTAGAATAGTCCTTCTCAAAGGGAGGACTGAAAATGAGTAATTTTCTGATTTGAGGAAGAGAAAGAAATCAGAGACCAAGGGTAGTGGAAGAGAGAATGAAGAATTTTCTTTATTTCAGGAACAAATAGACCTCTACTAGGACTATGTGCAGACAGCAAGTAGATAGTTGGATATAGGAACCTGGATTCCAAGGTGATGTGAAGACTAGATATAAATTTAATAATTTGGAGCTTGATAAGGTGATCTAAAGAGATGACATAAGTAAACAGGGGGCCCATCACTGAGACCTGGATCATTCCAACTTGGAGAATGGACACAGAAGGAGACCTAAGGATAGTAATTGAGAAAGGTAGACTGAGACAAATGAGAAAATTCAAAGGATGCAGCAACAGATACAAGAAAAGTCTACTTTGAGACAGAGCGGGAATGCATGTGTCAAACCTAAGACTGAGTAAAATAAGAAGAAAGAAGTGATTGCAACATCTGGCAACACGGACATCATTAGAGACCTTGACAAAAACAGCCCAGCAGAGAGTTGGCTCTAGAAGACCAAGAGGAGTCAAAGGAAGACATGTCAGATTAAGAAATGAACACCATGAAGGGGAACGGTATTTGTGAAGTCAGGGCAGGTTTTCTCCTTAGAATGACCAGAGCTTACATGAATGCAGATGGGAAGGGTTCATCAGGCAAGGAAGAGAGCCTCATGATACAGGAGGATGTGGGAGGATTTATGTTAAAAAGCAATGGGAGATTCGTTTCTAGACGACATACCAGTCGCCCTTGAAAATACAAAGGGCAAGTAATTGATTTGTATGTAAGTATAGGTATTCATCAGTCTTTACTTCTAATGACTGCAAAGGAGGGCGTCTGGTGACCTTTCTTTTCTCAATGAAGTATAAAGTAAGGCCATCATGAAGGAATGGGAGACAGGGAGTTATGAAACAGTGGAGGTAAGAATAAGACCTTAAATTGTCATTTTGAGGACAGTCAAGCATATTGTAAAGATGTATAAAAGTGCTAGACCTTACTGAATGCCCGTATGTGTGTGTGACCTTAAATTTGAGTGATACTGGCTGGTGTGGTGGTGGATTTTCTTTCCAAATATTCTCAGATGCAACACATGGATATTTGGGTCTGACGAGGCAAGGGATTGTTCATGAATGTGAATAAGTTCAGATGTTTCCAAAGCAGAGGTTTTATCTTAAATCGTGTAAGGAGAGATGTGCAGGAACAATGGGGATTATTGAGGGTAAAAAAAAAAAAACAATTGGGCAAATTATTTTGAGGTTTCAAACATGCTGGGGTTCAATATTAAAATAAGCATAGAATAGAGAGTTGAAGGGCATGATATAGGACTGAGCAAGTGAATTAGGGATGGGAATATTCCTTTTGAATTAATGGAATCAGTTTATGGATGTATTGTCCATAGGAATGTTAAAATAAAAAAAGTCAATGATAGGAAAAGATGAAAATAAAGAGAAAGTGCTATGCTAAACTTATCCATGAATAAGTGAAGGAATCACAAGAATTTGGGCCATGATAACCATAAGGGTATTGGAAGTGGAATAAACCTTAAGGCATGCAAATAAAAAATGGTTTCTGGAAGAGAATAGCTGAGAAATACACATACACAAGTGAAGATGCTCAAACACTGGCATAAAATTATCAACTTGCAGAAAACGTTAAGAAAATATCCAGGAAGCCCCATAAAGATAAATAAATGTTCATCAAGAGTAAAATAATAAAACAAATTAATGAAACAATGCAACCAAATGATTTGTCGCCATTAAAAATTACACTTTTCTAGAATATTCTACAAAATGAGAAAATGCTCACAGCATGGGATGTGGAAAAAGGCAGGATATCTATCTGCTCAAACATATATGGTTCTATTTTTGTAAAATATTCTATTTAAAAATATAAAAAATAAAACTACCTTATCTTTGTCAAATTAGAAATAATTCCCATTTTATGTTTCATATTATTGAAATTATCTACAAACATGTATTATATTTATAATAATTTTTAAAATAAAGATTTTAATTATGAAACCCCTGTAAAATAATATTCGCAATTAGCATATATTCATTCTTTTTAACATTTCAGTTTTCATTTTTCCTTTTAGAGACTTTTTTCTGGATTTGAATTTTACAATCTAATATCTATAATGTAAAAAATACCACACAGTGAAAAAAATACTTAATAGAAATTGTTCTTATGAAAAATGTTTCCCTGTTAACTGAACATCTGTTGTAAATATATGTGCCTGACCCCATTTTATATCATTATAATCTACTGAAAAGTAAAAGCACCGTCTATGAAAATCTTTAAAAATCTCCATGCCCTAGACCCTGACGTGACAGTTGGAATGGCTAATATTTTATTTTAGAGTGTAGGAGTCTGAGAGGATAAGCAGGCAAGAAAGGGAGAGAATCAAAGAGGCATGACTGAGCTGGGCACGAATAGGAATGATGGCTGGCTCCATCCCACAAAAACACACACACAGCCACATGAAATGCTGTTGAACCTTCTTTCTGGAAGAATTATGGAAGGAAGAGTTAGTCATCAGCTCCTAATCTCCATTGGTCTAGATCTCATTCAAAAGATCAACTACACTCCTGAAACCCTAGGTATATGCTTGGTAAGGCGTTTCAAATGTGAGTTTCTGTTTTTGGCATCAACAGTTCTGGGGTAAATGAAAAGAGGCATGGAGTCAGAACTGAGGGTGGGCACTACACGACATGCAACATAGCAATGTCTAAGGGAAGAGACAGAGGTAACAGGCGCACTTCCTAAATAATAGAGTCATGGTGGGCTTTTCTTTAACTCCTGGTGATGTGGATACAAATCCTAACTGGAGACAGTTACTAGCTACCATTTATGAAGACAAATCCAAATATGAAAATGATATGTAAATATCAAAACAGACATTTTATGAAAAATGTAATGTACTCTGAAATGGCTACTTCATATTCTGTCTTTTCCCTCTTAGAACAAGGTACAGAATGACAGTCTCTCTGCTGGTCACAGATTACGTGATGTTCTGGAGCTCTGCTAAGCTATGGTGGATATGTCACAATTCACAGGCTATTTGAAGATAGAGTTTTAATGACCTGTAAAGATCAACAAAGTAAAATGATTGTTTTGAATTATGTAAAAAATACAATTTCTATATCAAAGCTGTTTTTATTTAATACAATAGAACTAAACTTTCGCCATTACTAACATTGTGGCCAAATAGGCACTTTTAACACTTAGTTTCTCTTTTCATCTGTAATCCTTTTCCAGTACTGCCTGAACCTGTCAATAGACATAAGCTATTTTCAACAGAACATCCCCTTCTCCTCGATCAGAAGGCCCCCCCAAACTGAGAGTGAAAATGTATTAAATATAATGATAAGTGGCTAGACTTCAAAGACTATTTGAAATAACAGGTTAAAGAATTAAAAGAAGTTTCAGTACACTTTATCTGCTCTAAAATGACTAACATGGCAAATCACTGATAAAACTCGACATACCCTTGAATAGGATCCACTTCAATTACATCAATTTGCCGATGACAAAACAGAGTTACAGAGATTGAATGGCAGGTCAAAGGTAATGTCATACAACAGAAACTGAATTCCAAAAGTAATTCCGCATTAAAAGTTATGTCTTTAATATAATTTATTGTCAGATTGGTTTCCATGCAACACCCAGTGCTCATCTCAAGTGCCCTCCTCAATCCCCATCACCCACTTTCCCCTCTCTCCCACACAGCATCCACCCTCTCTTTGTTCTCAGTATTTAAGAGTCTCTTATGGGGCACCTGGGTGGCTCAGTCAGTTGAGCGTCTGACTTCGGCTCAGGTCATGATCTCACGTTCGTGGATTCGAGCCCTGCGTCGGACTTTGTGCTGACTGCTAGCTCAGAGCATGGAGCCTGCTTCAGATTCTGTGTCTCCCTCTCTCGCTGTCCCTCCCCTGTTCATGCTCTGTCTCTCAAAAATAAATAAACATAATTTTTTAAAAAAAATAGTCTCTTATGGTTTGCCTCCCTCACTCTCTGTAATGTTTTTTCCCCGTTTCCCTCCCCATGGTCTTCTGTTGAGTTTCTCAAGATCCACATGAGTGAAAACATATAGTATCTGTCTTTCTCTGATTGACTTATTTCACTTAGCATAATACCCTCCAGTTCCATTCACATTACTGCAAATGGCCAGATTCCATTCTTTCTCATTGCCAAGTAGTATTCCATTGTATATATAAACCACATCATCTTTATCCATTTGTCAGTTGATGGACATTTAGGCTTTTTCCATGATTTGGCTATTGTTGAAAATGCTGCTCTAAACATTGGGGTACATATGCCCCTATGCAGCAACACTCCTGTATCCCTTGGGTAAATTCCTAGCAGTGCTATTGCTGGGTCATAGGGGAGTTCTATTGTTAATTTTTTGAAGAACCTCCACACTGATTTCCAGAGCAGCTGCTTAAGTTTGCATTCCTACCAACAGTGTAAGAGGGTGACCATTTCTCCACATCCTCACCAGAATCTATAGTCTCTGCAGCTTGTTAAAAGGTTAGCTGATTTGTTCATTTTAGCTACTCTGACTGGTGTGAGATGTATCTCAGTGTGGTTTTGATTTGTATTTCCCTGATGATGAGTGACATTGAGCATCGTTTCATATGTCTGTTGGCCGTCTGGATGTCTTTTTTGGAAAAGTGTCTATTCATGTCTTCTCATTTCTTCACTGAATTATTTGTTTTTTGGGTGTGGAGTTTGGTGAGTTCCTTATAGATTTTGGATACTAGTCCTTTATCCGATATGTCATTGCAATTATCTGTTCCCATTTCATCAGTTGCCTTTAAAAGTTATTTTTATTAGGACTCCCGGTTTGCATGTGACACAAAATGGATGAAAAATCTGTGTCCCCCACAGAGAAGACAAACAGAATGCTTTATATAAGAAAGGTAGTTATTGGCTCAAATGATCTCAGCCTCTAGAAGTGACTGCCAGCACTAACTTTAGGCAAGGTAGACCAGGTATTCACAGTAGCAGCCAATTTCTCAGTAGGAAACAGATGCCAAAATAAGATTAGTATACTTTAAGAATATTTTAATGAGGTGATTTAAAAGTATATATGTATTAGGCAAGTTGTAGAAATCCACAAGAACTAATGTAATACATCATCACTATGCCTAAGTTATGAAAGGTAATAGGTCCTGGAATCCCAGAACAGAAAGAACATAGAAAGTCAGGGCATTAGCTTGAGGGAAACACACCAGCCTTCCCCCAGGAGGTATTCAATTCAACATACCCAACCACATCTACTCCCTTCCTCCATTCACCTGCGAGGTCTTCTTTCCAATTTCGAATGCAAGGAAAAGTCAGAATGTATGCAGATCAGCCTCCTGAGCAGGGTTGGAAAGGTCCTGAAGTCTACCTGGCAGAGCAGACAGAAGTTGTCCAGTGTTGGCCACTGTTCTTTTCTTCTGGATGAAAAATCGCTGTCCCCCACAGAGAAGACAAACAAAATCCACAGCTTGGTCATATCTCATTCCCACTCTTGAAAATTAAGACATCATCTATTTTTTTAATAGAATGGCAGGGAAGAATGGAAATCAGCATCACCAGTTAATAAAGTTATACTCTCTCTTCTGCAGCTTGTTAAAAGGTTAGCTTGATAGGCAGTTTCCATATTCCACCATGCATTTCCTATGCCTCTTACCTTAGAGCAGTACCTTGGCTAGAAGGTATTCTTTACCTAACAGAGAGAGCCAAGTCTCAATTCACACAGGGGCTCTGTCTTTATTAAGGTGCTGTGTTTCTCCACTGACCCAGACGTTTGGGCAAAGGAAGACATGCTCTAGTGAAGTTCCTGTCTTATAAACATTTTCATATTTGCCTCAGTATAGAAAAGCCTAGTAATATCTCTTTCCTTTCCTGACAAAACTCTGGATTGACTTCCATTCTGATCTCCTATATCTTGACCCCCTCTTTTCTACTAGTCTGCCTCTTCTCTCTTGTACCTTCACAAGTGTTTCTTCCTTTTCTTCCTTCTACCCCTTCCTAAGCACATCCTTCTTACTGGACAAAATCCCCCTCCTAAAGTCTGTAAAGTAGGCAGAGGTGATGAACAGCTGATGATCTTGTTAGCTATAAATGTTGGCCAAGGTAAGAATTGCACAATGAAAGAGCATAAACGTAGGACAGGATTCATTAGCAGCTATCCGGAAGACTCTTCTTGAACACTGATTGGTGAAGAACCCAATCCTGTAAAAAGGAAAAGTAATGACCTCATTCAAAATTTCAGTGACTGCTTAACTAACACCTTCCAAAATTATTCAGTAGTTGATATAGAAAAACATACCACACCTGTCCTATCTTCCTCCTTTATTAATGGCCCTAAATGTGGAATGACAGATTTAGTTAGAAAGCAAAATATTAAATAGCCAACTGATGACTCTGAATTACAAGACATTGCTGAGGAAATGGAAGATACTTTGACTCAGAAATAAGAAAAATTTTGGATGAAATTAATAGCTATTCAGATTAAACAAAGAGGTAAGTTCAAGACAAAGAATGACAATATGCTTAAATACAGATACCTGCTGATATTGAAAATAAAAGGAACATTAGAAGAATAACTATCCTATTTTGGTTTGAACAGGTATAATAGAAAATACAAAACAAAAAAAAATAAAAATTTAAAAAAAGGAAAATACAACAGAAAACTTATATAACAGCATTTTTCCAAATAAACCTATCCACTATAGTTTTCTACAATTGCCCTAAACATAAAAGGAAAAAATATTCATGCAATTGCAAAAACGAAGGTTCCATTTCTAGTTGATACTGGGGCCACATTCCCTACCATAAAGTCTCACATCTTTCCACCATGGCTTCCTCCTTTTGGGCCTCAAAAAAACAAACGAAACTAAATGGTAGGCATTTCAAATTCTGCTCAATACCTCTATCTTAGCTACTTTCTGTGTCCTTCTCACTAGTCAACACTCTCATTATTCACATGCTTTTCCATTATGGTTATTTTCCATCATGGTTAGTCCATTCCAGGAAATTAACTGAGACAAGATCTAACTTGTTAATGGGATACCACCATTAAATGTGGTGTTTCTGGAACTCCCAGAAGGGAATCACTGGTCTACAGTTCAATGATGGCACAGATTAATTAACCACTACCTGATACTTCCCCTTCTCAACATTTTAGATCTTGAATTTGCTCCCTATTGACTCTGTACCAAATATATTTTACAGTTGGAACATACCCTGGAAGGTGAACCAATTCAGCAGGATATACCCTTACCATAATTATCTCAAAACCAAAGAAAAATGAGTCTCTTAAAGGACTGTGGCCACCATATCCACATATTTTCAAAATGGATTCATCATCCCCTGTTGACTGCTGTTCAACCCATCAAAAAGACAAACTGTCACTGCTACCACTCTGTGCGAGATTTAAGGCCCATTGAGAAGACTGTCCATCCCCCACCTAACAATATCCTGTCTTCATCCCCATAGCTGCTTACTTACAGTGGCAGATCGAGATGCTCTCCATACTACAGTATCTATTTGTAGTTAGTTGAGAAAATCGACTGGATGGTTATTCCCTGAGGTTTTACAAAAATACCCCCTTACTTCTTCAAATTATTCAACTGTAACTTTAGAAACATTCAGTTTGTTTAGGACTCCAATCTTACACAGCATGTGGGTGATTATTTTCTGCTGGTCTCAACCTGCCCATAATCAATGTTCTTACTAGATTGGCCCTTGTGCTTCCTAGTATGATAGCAAAACCTCCTCAGCAATAATAACTGGTAAATTTTGGGGGGAAATGTGCATTACTTACAAGCCTTGGAAATTACATAAACTTGGGACCACACAGCTAGATGTGGAGAGAGGGAATGGAGTTGGGGTTCTGCTTCTGCTTTTATTTAAAACATGAGAGTGGGAATTTAGAACTCATGAAGAGAAAAAATAAGCAGCCAAATGGTCAGTTGTTGAAATTAACCAAGATCTCCAGAACAAAGTAGAAGGTCGGTAAACCTGAGGCAGGGCAGCCTAACTCTTTATCTAGTCCTGTGGCTGGCCTTGTGTGTATTCGTACAGCCATCTATGAATCAGGTGCCTCTTTGAAGTGGATGTCTCAGCAATCAAAGCTGATGTCAGGTACTTGGGTTAGAAAAAGGAGAGCCACACTGTCAGGGTTTATACTACAATGATCTTCCATCATACTCTCCAGATTCAGTGACTTGCAGACTTGATTCCCTCTATTTGCTGACAACATTAACACCCAAAGGATGCTGAATCTCTAAAGATGACTTTCAATTTTATCAGGCCAATCTGCATTCCATGATATCACATAAAATGAAAAGTTTCGCTTTCCTCAAATGTTGGAGACTATTATTCATGACTTGCCCCAGCCAATGACCACAGAACAACTTAGTGGATTTCTCTGTCTCATAGGACACTGAATTCCTAACTTCTTCAAACTGGGTGACACTTTTTATGATCTGACTAAAACTGTCATATGTATACCTCCATAGATGCCCTAAAGTTGTCTTCTGAAGCTCAAGGTGTCCCTTTCAACCCTTACCCAACCCCATACACTTGGAGTCTGTAACTACAACCCATTATTCTTTCTGTTTGTATATTAAAGATTGGGATAAGCTTTTGGTATTCTAACTCAACAGCAAAGTAGACATCACAGACCCAAAGCTTATGGGTCTCAGTCTCTCACTTGATCCTATAATAAGCCTACCCGCCTATGTGTTTGCTAGCAGTGGTGAATGCCATGACAACAGCAAAGCCAGCTGAGATCCCTGTGTAATCAATCCTCAGGCTCTCTCCTTAAAATCAAGTCCCTCATTTGGGTTAGACTTTATTTTTGACTGAACACATCTATAATTTTTATGCTTCTAATATGGCCCCCTATGAAATACTTCTCTTTTCACTCACACATATTTCTGTCTTTCATTCCAAAAACTTAAACTGCTATTTTCTTCCTCTCTTAAAAGAGGGAAACCTCATAAGGGTCCTACACTTCTTTGGGACTTCCTCTTGCCTTACTTGGATCTCTTCTAACTTCTGTGTTCCCTACAGAAGTTTACATGTGTATGTGCATCCACTCACTTAATAAATGATGTAAATACAATTACAAAGTCAAATTCCAATGGAAGTTGTGATGGTAGCCGTCACTGAAGAGTCCAAGACTACAACCAAGACTTTCAAGAACGTTGAAGGGCATGAAACTTCACCCTGCATGCTAGCTTACAAATTAGCTGGCCACAGTGTCATGAATGATGGCTGAGAACACAGAAAACACTCCCAGGTCAGGAAAAAAGGACAGTTCATTACTCAAACCAGTAGCAGTAGTCTGCTTATCAGCATATTTGAGTTACTTCCTCTTGCCTCAAGTCCTGGGGGACCAAGGTGGATGCTATCAGATGGATAGTTGCACAGTTAACAGTTCCATTACAGAAGAGGAAACCTTAAATTACGGCATCCCAATTTTTTTTTATAAACAGACAGGAAGCATGTTTGTTCTCTGCTCCAAAAGGAGACACTACCTCTCTCTCTTCCTTGGTTATCTGCTATACAAATATCCTTGAAAAGACAGTCTAGAACAAATGTGTTCAATGCCTCACTTCTAAGATGTGCAGGAGCAAGAGACCCCAAAAGAGTTGTCTGTTCAAAAACATGACAGGTTTGGATCTAGAGAACTGAACAAATTAAGATGGAGGTCACATGAGACTCAGTTTCCCTGATGACCAATAAGAAGGACTAGGAGAGACAGTGGAGGGCTGATAACTCCCCATGGTGACCTCTACATACCCTGGTCATCTGGGCTCTTTCCCCAACCCCAACTCCTCTTGCACACAACTAGCTTCTAGCACTCCTCTCATCTCTCCTAGTGAAATCCAACCTCACCACTCAAAGGCTGTAAACCTGCACAGTCAATTCTTCCCTTTTCTGAGAATAGTCCTTGACTATTTTCGCCCAAATGAGCTGATTTTTATGGTTTCCTTCCTACTAAAGCCCCACAAAAAAATCCCACCTCTTTCCCCAAGTTAGAATATCCCTTTGCAATATTGTCATGCCTGACATTTATGAAGGAAACCTTATGATAATGGTGTTCTGGTTGATTGTTTTGTACACCAAGTTTGTCTATTTATTTAACAAATATTCATGTAAACATTTAATAGGTATTTATGCACCCTGCTTGGATTCAGGCACTAGTAATACAAAAGTGAGTGATCCTGTGCACCTAGACTATATATACTCGTTGAAGAAATAAATGTGCTATACAAATAAATATACCATGTTATGGGATATACAATAAATGTAAGATCCATCCCTGGCTGCACATTGGAACTACTGGGGACTTGTAAAAACTTCTGTCCAGTCACCTTCCTAAATGAATTGATTTGCCATCTCTGAGGTTGACTCTGAATATATATCATTTTATAGAGCTGCTCAGAGGATTCAGCTGCAGGCGAGGGTTGGGAACCATTGTAATGAGCAGTATGGGGAGGGTGGACAGTGATTGGGTGGATGTGCGTGCAGGTGTGTGCTCTGTTAGGGAGATGGTCAACGGACTTAGAGAATTTGAAAATTTTGGAAGGGTCTAAATGAGCCAGCCATGGTCACACCCAGGGAGGAAGAGTCAAGGCCTCAGAAATAGTGAAACAAAGACTCCAGCCAAGTTGCTAGAAATACTGGAGAAAGAGCAAAGAAGCCACCATGGCTCGATGCACTGGGAGCAGCACAAGGTGACAGGGTTAGGATGTGGACTAGTGCTGTTAGCTCAGAGGATGGCCCCTGCAGGTGGAACCACCTGGAATGAAAACCCAGCTTCTTTAGCAGCAGAATGCTGGGAAAACAACCATTTCCTTGTGACTAATACCCCCATACGCAAGGTGGTGAGAGTAAAAGTCCTAATCCTTGGGCTATTGTGAGGATCAAACTAGTTATCTCACATCTCACAGGTTAAACAAGGTTATGGTATAGATGTCCACAGTGAGAATTGTCCTAATTAACATGCAAGAGGCAGATCCTGAAGATCCTTCTAGAACTTGGCAAAGACATTTTTTCACAAGAAGTGCCTTTACAGGTCAAACAGAAATCTGATTCTGTGAAGATTCTCTATGTTTTGTGGGTTTATTGTATTCAATGTTAAAAACCGTAACGTGAGGAACCAATCATGCTACATTTAAGGAAAAAAATTATTTTGAAAAAAATTGTCAAATAGATTTCATTTAATTGGTTAATTTTCTAATTAGTAGGTGGGTTCAGATATTTTAGAAACTAGGTCATCAAGTATATCATTCTTCGGAAATATACAAATTTTAAAATTATCATGTTGATATGGAGATTGCATTTTTAATATTATTTAATGTCATCATTATATTGTTATTACAATAAAGTATTTGGAAATACAGATAAACTCTATTAGCTAAAGTTGACAATGGATAGGTTCAAAGGTTTAAAAATTATATTAAACTGTCCTTAAATATAAGGTATTTGTAATAACCTGTGTCACATCAAAAAATAACCAATATAATTATTTTGGAAAGACAACTAACATATTAAACAACACCTGAATTTCATCCTTTGTAGCCTAGTAATTTACTTTTTAATTTCGTATATTGCATTATGAAAATATGCATTATTTAAATATTGTTATATCACCTTCAAGTACTATGATATTTAATGATTAAAAATTTAATCAGAGGCATAATAAAGGACAGGAATTCATTTTCGATGCATCACTGATAACCACTTTCCAGCCCTGCCCTGCACCTTTCTGCCTTCCATCTGGGAAAGAAGAGAAAGGAGTTAGGAGCCTCTTTCCTCTGGAGCTGGTGGGGAGCTCATGTCAGGGAGCACTGGCCCACGTGTAGGTGGAGACCCTCACCCCACCTCTGCCCTAAGCACAATCAAAGCCCTCTCAAGCTATTTTTGAACTTCTGGGGAGCTTGCCCTGTTCTCCCCAGAAAGGTTTGGTATGTTATAAATAAACCTTTTTTTTTTAAGTGAATGTGGTGCATCTCAAAATCTGAATAAAATTTTGGATAGGGGAGTCCATCTTCTTCACAGATGACCATACCAGGAGACAAAATGCATAATAATGAAGTACCAGAAAATGCTCTTAATAAATGTCCTATATGGGCCTTTAAATTAATAACAACCACATAGCAATCAATCACAGTAATATAAAAACTATAATTCTAGCATGATAAAAAGTGCATTTATGTACATATAATAAGTCAGCATCATGCTGATGTGGTGCAAAAACTGGCAGGCTGCAGTTCCACACACCTAAGCCAGCTACTGACCAACTATGTGATTTGGGGCAGGTACTGCATTCGCTAGCAAATGTTTTGTTTTCTGTTCAAGGGACTGAACTAACACCAAGTTTCTTTCCAATCTTATGATTTTAAAAAGATGCTTTTATTTTCAAGGAAAATACATTTTTAAAAGCCCCCAAACCTCTTGCAGTATTGACAATGAAAACACTCATAGCCATGGATATTGAGAAACAACAAGTTTCTGGAGAGTGAGGATGGCACTTTGTGTCCAATGGAAAAAGAATATTGTAGAAGATTCTCTGTTTAGCATACAAAATAGGTAGTTTAGTACATGACTGAGCAAGATTGAGTTGCATATACGACAAATCAAGGAGTTAAGGAAGGAAGATAAATAAGCCCCTAGTTGTCTTTCAGACAAACTTTTAAGAGGAATTTAACTTTTAACTAAGCGCTTCAGTTAATTCCTGTGAGCTCGATTTTATGAAAAACTCCCAACACCAAAGAGAAATTAAAAATATTTCAATCAAAAGACAAAAGAGAAAAATATAATGCTTCAAGCAAAATTACAACCAATTTGGCCAGTCACATCTCCTTTCTTTATGGGAAGTCTCACACAAGCTACAATAAACAAGTAAATATTTAATATAAAAACTTGAGAAGATGGCCAGAGACTGACCTCCCTCATGAAGTTCTACAAAGTTACATCACAGAAAAATGTTACCAGGATTTAAAAAATAAAACTCGGGGTGCCTGGGTGGCTCAGTAGGTTAAGCGTCCGACTTCAGCTCAGGTCATGATCTCACAGTTTGTGGGTTCGAGCCCCGTGTCAGGCTCTGTGCTGACAGCTCAGAGCCTGAAGCCTGGTTCAGATTCTGTGTCTCCCTCTCTCTCTGCCCCTCCCTTGCTCGCACTCTGTCTCTCTCTGTCTCAAAAAAATAAATGAACATTAAAAAAATAATAAAATAATAAAAACTAAATAAAATAAAATAAAAAATAAAACTCATCATCTTGAAGCTTGGACTATATTTGTAAGAAGTAATACATGACCTGATAATTGCTACATTTAATTCTCCAAAGTCTTCTGGAAAATGTGAAAATTAACAAAATAGAACTAAATAAAACTTTGCTTCTTATTAAAATATACTCTCAAATACCCAAAGACAATTTTAAATTAAATTTCACAATTAATGAGTTCAGTGACCCTTAGGATAGTTAAGTCATTAATGAGAAATAATTTCTAAGAAACATGAATGGAATATAGATTCATTCATTCAATCAAATAGCATGTATGAATTAGCTTACACAGGTCAAATGTGGTTTTAGGTGCTGGAAATTAGAAAATAATGAATATTACTCACTGAGAGAAGGATCAAGCTTTCCAAGTTCAAAGACAGCAGCAAGGACCCTGGGCTTGCTAGAGGTGGGTGGGGTTGTCATAAATGAAGGGATTGAGGGGGTCTGCAGCCTTCAGATTACCTCATCAGCCTTCAGGCCTGAGAGAGTTTAAGGTTTTATTCTAAAGGATGAGAAGCTAGTGGAGTGGGGGTGGGTCATAGTAGTTGCTTAGTTTTCCTCAGCACCATTCCAACCTACTTCTATTGTGCTCTATTATTATACAAAGTTTGGGAAACCATCACTTGTATCTTCCCCTTATCCTCCCTTTCAGCTAAGGCTGTTGATGCAAACAACATTGTCCCAGTTAGTTGGACCAATGTGAGAGCTGATGTTTGGAAAGAAGAATGGGACATAATGTTGTTGCTTATAGATGGTGTGAGTCTGGCCTGGGAACAGGATTAGCAAATTTAGCCAATAAACATATAGGAAACTCAGTTGTCCTTGAGTCAGATAAATAATGTTTTTTAGTCAAAGTACATTCATAAACATACTTGATAATTATTTATCCTAAAAAAAGTATTCACTGCTTATATTAAATACAAATGTTCCCAGGCATCTTGTATTTTACCCGTCCATCTCATACTTGGAGTCTGAGTTTTCTACCATACCCAACCACAACCTTTGTGGGTGTTGAAAAGTGATTGCCAAGCACAGAATCAGTCTTATCTTCCCTGACTTACAAATACAGTAGTGTATTATTGCACTAAATAAGTCCACTAACTACCTTCTCATTGTGACCAGTGTAGCACAACACATAGGGAAATTTAGATCTCCCTAACGACTAATGATACTGCAACACTCTTGGTCGGCCAGCTCAGCAATTTGATCTGGCAGATTCTAGAGGCCAGTCTAGAATTATCCCTTCCAGGACTTCCAAAGAGTATTTTACGGTAAGTTTCATGGAAGCATTAAAGCACTAAAGTAAAATATACTACACTCATTTAAGGTGTGAAATTTGAAGAATTCTGCCAGGTATGTATACACACACTATATATATATATATATATATATATATCTCAGTGCCAAAATTGAGATATAGAATACTTTCATTATCCCAAAAGTTGTCTTATGTCCTACTTACACCTTCAACCTGCAGGGAACCATTTATCCACTCTGTCATTATGGAGAATCTGTAGTGTCCAGAATTGATATACATGGAATCAACAGAATCCCTTTTCTGTGACTGTCACTTTTAACCCAGCACAATGTTGTCAAGATGCAGCTGCAGTGCTATGTGTATTAGTTATTTTCTTACTATTTACTGTAAAATAATGTTCTATTGTTTACACACCACATTGGTGTATTTATTCACCTACTGGTGGACATTTGCTTTGCCTAAATTTTGAGATTATTATGAACAGTGTAGCTATGAAAATGTACATACAAATCTTTGTGTGTGTATATGTATTATTGAAGTATAGTGGACACACAATACTATGTTAGCTTCAGGTGTATAACATAGAGATTTAACACATCTATATGTTCAACTTTTAATGTCTGTGGTCTTTGCTTCTGAGTTCTCTGGGAAGCTATACTTTAACATTTACCAAGGTCAGAATGACCTGACAAAACCTCAAAGCCTGGGTTCTATTTCTACCCCGGCACACATTATATGTCTGCTTTATTAAAATAAATCAATGAATAATTTTAATAATAATAATAATAAAACAATAACCCCAAAGGAGCATTCTGAATACAAGACAAGAAAAAGAAACTTCTCTGGTTCCCATAAGATTTAAGTCAGATAGCGCTGTATCTACTAAAAGCATAAGATAACATCTCTAACTTTCTGGAAGGTCCCTTGTCATGATAACTTGTAACTCTCTGCAGAAACATCGAACACTGCACCAAACACTCCTTCCCCCAAACACTCTTCTCTTTGGGAAGACTGTGTATCCCGGGCAGCTGTCCTAACTTGAGGTGGAATAAAACTTCCTTCTTTTTCTTTCATTCTTTTTTTTTTTTTTAATTCTAAAAGGTTTGTTCATTTTGCGTTGACACAGCATGGGTATAGCTACTGTCATCATGTTCCACTCAGGGTGTCACTGACTATATTCCCTGTGCTGTACCTTTCATCCCTGTGACTATTCATCCCATAACAGGAAGCCTGTGTGAATATGGTTTTAATCTCTCTTGGGTAAATTCACACAAGTATAATATCTAGGTCATACTGGAGTAGTACATTTATATATTTAAAAATCTGCCAAGTAATTTTCAAAACTGGCTGTACTCTTTATATACCACTAACAGTTGACATTGCTAGTCTTTTTACATTTTGGCCATTTTATGTATGTTCTAGTAATATTTTCTTTTCTTTCTTTCCTTTTCTCTTTTTTAAAAACAAAAGAAAATACATTTATCATAACCAGAGGGAAGATAGAGACAGGAGTGGCTGCAATGGTGGCTCAGTTCAGGGGCTCATCTCACTGTCCCACCAGTCTACACCACGTGGCTTTGCCCTTTGACAGTTCCCTCTGATGCATATATGATGCAGCAATCCCAGCATCATATTCAAACAGGACTATGTCCATAAGGACAGCCAGAGCAGTCAGTTTATTATTCTGTTTTCCTGTTAAAAGGTTTTGATTTGAGATAAACTTACATTTACAGATAAATCTCAGCGAGGCGGCATTCAGTTGTAAGATCTATATAGGGAGATCCCATGTGCCTTTGCCTACTTTCCTCAAATGGTAACTTCTTGCAAACCCTCAAGTGCAATAACCAAACCAGGATATTGACATTGATACATTAAAGATAAGGGATATTTCTGTCCCCACAGCGGTCCTTCACCTTGCTCTTTTATAGCCTTATCTGCTTTGATCTCGTTCCCACTCCTTGCTGGCGAACATGAATCTTCTCTCAAGTGCTCTAATTTTATCATTTCAAGAATGTTTAAATGGAATCATACCATACTCAACCTTGTGAGATTGTATTTTCATTTAGCATAATTCTCTGCAGATTCGTCCGGGTTGTGCCTGTCAACAGCTCACTCTTTTTCCCCCAGAATACGATCTCTTGGTCTGGCTATCTCACAGATTTTGTAACCACCCACCTGTTGCTGACAATCTGTGTTGTTTTTAGTTTTTAGGTGTTATGAACAGAACTTCTATAAACATCCATGTCCAGGCTTTTGCGTGAATGTGACTTTTCATTTACCTGAGATAAATGTCCAAAAGTGAAATTACTGATGAGTCATAATATCATTGCAGGTTTTGTGTTTCTTGTTTCTATCTGTTTAAGAAACTATCAAACTATTACCCAGAGTGGCTGTCTTGTTCAACATCTTTATTAGGGATAGACAGATAGACAAATAGATAGATAGGCAGACAAACGGATGGATGGATGGATGGATGGATGGATGGACGGAGGAATGGATGGATGGACGGAAGGAAAAACGGATGGATGGAGTGATGATAGATGGATGGGGCGATAGATAGATAGATAGATAGATAGATAGATAGATAGACAAATGGATGGATGGATGGATGGATGGATAGATAGATGGACTGATGGTTGGAGCAATAGACGGATGGATGCATAGATAGATGATAAATTGATATAGATCTATAGACATATAGACACCTATTCTATAAGTATGTGGATGTATTTCACTGTGATTTAATTTGCATTTCGCTAGTGCATAATAATGTTGAACATCTTCTTATACTCTTATTTGTCATCTAGGTATCCTTTCATCTGAAATGCCCCTCTCTCACTCCATCATTAAGTACAGTGCTGGCTGCAGGAGTTTTGCTGATGATCTTCCTCATGTTTCACATATTCCCCTCTATTCCTATTTTTCTGATCTTTTCTCATAAATTGATGTCAATTTTGTCATGTTGTTTGTTTCCCCTACCAGCATCAATTGATATAATCATATGATGTTTCTTCTTTCATCTGTTTATGTAACAGATTACTTGGATTGCTTTTTGAATGTTGAACCAGGTTTGCATCCATGATATAAAATATTAAGAATGTTTGTGTTTGTATTTATGAGATATACTGTCTGTAGTTTTATTTCTCTGTACTGTCTTCACCTGGCTTTTGTATCAGAGTAATGTAAGATTCATTAAATTAGATTGTTCCTTCCTCTTCTATTTTCTGGAAGACTCTTTAGACAATTGGTATTAATTCTTCCTTAATTAGGTAGAATTGTCCAATGAAACAATCTGGTTATGGAGATGTTTTTGCAGGTTGGGAGTTAATTTTTATTTATGAATTTGGTTTCCTTAAGAGTTATAGGGCTATTAAAATAATTTGTTCCCTGAGGAAAATTGTGGTAGTTTGTGTTCTCTGAGGAACTAGTCTATTTCACCTAGTTTGTAAAGTGTATGTAGTTTATATTATTCCCTTACTACCTTTTCAATGTCTGGAAGATTCATTGTGATACTCCCTTCTTCATTTCTGAAATGGCTAATTAATGTATTTTTTTCTTTACCAATCTTGCTAAAGACTCCTCAATTTTATTGATATTTTAAAAGAATCTGTTGTTTTCATTGCTTTTCTCTTTCCAAATTTATTAACTTTTACTCTTTACATTATTTCTTTCCTTCTCCTTCTTTCAGATATTCTGATTGATTGATTGATTGATTGATTTTAGATTCTTGAGGGAAGCACTTAGATTATAGGTTTGTGACTTTTTGTATGTGTAATATATGCATTTAGCGCTGCAGATGTTCCTGTCAAACCTCTGCAGCTGTTTCGCATAAAACTGTGCTTGGCAAAAGTTGGGGTAGGAGAGGTAGAAGAAATGAGTGGAGGGAATTAAAAAGCAGGAATAAAAAAAAGCAAATACTGTATATATCTGCTAAACATTAGTTCACCTGCATTAAATCTTTACATGTAAAAAAAAAAAGTATATGCTTAGTGGGTGTAGAAAAATAATGGAATATGGTACTTAATTTAAAATATTTATAAGCCTGTTCTATTCACTATGCATGAGTACACTGATATCTCAAATGGAATATGTGAATAGAACTGGATAAAATCATGACTAGAGGGAAATCATTTCCTGAAGTGTCTTCACAAAGAGTGCTATGTCAGAACATGTGAAGTCATCACACTGTACTTCAATACGTTCCAACCACTGAAAAATCATTTTCATAGAAATAAATTCCTCACACTTTGAGTAGATTTCTGTCCATGTTTGCTAATTAATAGCATATCATCTTGCAATATGCTAAAAGGAAAATGAAATATAATAAAGGGATCCCATATTCATAAAGTTGAAGATTAATCATAGAGCCTACCCACACACAATGAGAAATTAAATAGTGATATGATTTTGAAATAAGAAAATATCTGCTTTGCCAGTGGGTGGTGTGGTATTAAGTCTTTAGGAAATCTGGTAAGCATTTATTAGAAGGTTTAGGTAGTTCAAGGAACTGTATCAGAGTAGTATGGAGTGTTGGTAGAAAAGTACAAGTAGGGGGGCCTGCGTGGCTCTATCTGTTGAGTGACCATTTCGGTGCACGATTCACGAGATTGAGCCCCACGTTTGGCTCTGCACTGACAACAGGGAACCTACTTGGGTTTCTCTCTCTCCCTCTCTCTCACTGCCCCTCCCCAACATGTTCCCTCTTTCAAAATAAATAAATAAACTTAAAAAAAAGTACATGTAAATTTTGGTTGTTAAACTTAGAAGCTGTAAAAGGAAATTACAAATAACAACTGAAGTCAGATTGTATATGATGATTGCTATAGAGAAAGGGCAAAGTATTTATAAGTATCCACAGGACCAATAATCTGACAGTGCACACACGCCATTAAATTTAAAATTGTATGGAAAGGCAACATCTCAACAGCCTGAGATAAGGTAGCTGGCATTGCAAGTAGAAAAAAGAAAGGCATGTGAGACCCAAGAGAACGCTATTATCAATAACCACCATCAGGTTCTGGAAAAGAGACGTCACTGAAGAAGTTAGGGATACGCAGGATTAGGATAAAATAGGTAGTTGTGAGAGCTCATGATGATTTATGTGCTGTTTTTGTTTATTTGGGGCCGAATGTTAAGTAAGGGGTGTGCTTAAGATAGAACATAAAACCAACACCAGAGAGGGGGGAGCAGGGGCTTCAAGTATAATAAATTGTGACCAAAAGAAAACAAAACTAGGATCAGTTTGGAGGAATTTAAAGGACAGCCTAAAATCAGAGAATCTTTATTGTGATTTAGGAGCCTAAAGTTTTCTGAATAATAAACTGATATTTTCTAGGTTATGTTAAAACAGAACAAAATAAAAAAAACAAAGCAAAAAGAACTATATATATATTTTTTCATATATTTTAATATACTTTTCATATATATTTTTTTCATATATTTTTTCATATATATATATATACACACACATGTATTTTCATGTTCATTGTCTTTGATTTTCAGACTTTTTACCTAAAATGTGCCTTGGTATGGATTTCTTTGGATTTATCCTCTTGTGATGTTATTAAGCTCTTTGAATTTGTAAGTTTGTCCTCTGCCAAATTCCGGAGGTTTCAGCTATTATTTACTGAAATAATAATAATATTATTATTATATAATTAAATATTATATAATTATATTTTTAAATATAAAAATATTATTATATAATTAAATATATATAAATTTTATATATATATATAATTTATTTATTGAGAGAGTGGGGAGAGGGAGAACAAGCCAGGGAGGGGCAGAGGGAGATGGAGACAGAGAATCCCAAGCAGGCTCCACGCTGTCAGCATGGAGCCCAACACAGGGCTCAAACTCATAAACCATGAGATTATGACCTGAGCCGAAATCAAAAGAGTCAGATATTCATTCAACTGACTGAGCCACCCAGGGAGATGCTAAATTATTTTTTTTACTGCCCTTCTTTTCTTTTCCCTCTGGAACTCCAATGACACAAAATGAAATCTTTTGTTATAGTCCCTCAAATCTTTGACACCCTGTTCATTTTATTCTTTGTTTTGTTCCAGTTATTTATTTTTATTCAGACTCAGTAATTTCTATTGTTTTACCTTCAAATTCACAAATTCTTCCTACTTTCTCCATTATACTGTTGAACCTATCCCTTCAGGTTCATTTTTTCTTTCTCTTTCTTTTATTTGAATGATGGTTATTATATTTTTCAGTTATAAAATTTCCATTTGGCTCAACTTTATACCTTCTATTTTTTTACTGAGACTTTTTTAATGTTTAAATTTGTTTCAAGCATGTTTATTATTTCTTGTTGAAGCATTTTTATTATGGCTACATTAAAATCTATGTCAGATAATTCTACCATCTCTGTGATCTGGGTATTGATATCTCGATTGTCCTCTTAATTAAAGAGAAGATTTTCCTCATTCTTTATATAACAGAAGATTTTCAGTTGAAACCTGGACACTGTACATATTAGGTTATGAGACTCTGGACCATTTTAAACCTTCTGTTTAGCTGGTTTCCCTTGATACACTCCAACAGGTAAAAGGTACTGCCTCATTATTGCCAAGCAGGGTTAGCCTTCTGTGGGGTTAGACATACCCATTCAATGTCCCTTAACCAAGGGAGTAGGGCTTTTCGTTAAAGCTGGGTAAGGGGTCAAAGTTCCATCTCCCTGTAAGGTCTCTTACAGCTGAGAGGGGTGTCTCATTATAGCTCACAAGATGAAATCCACTAACACTTGGGGACAGTGACATCGTTACTGCTGATTGCAGTAAAAGTCCTTATTCCCCACTAGTCTTTCTCTGACACTACCCATCAAGCATGGGGAAAGAATGGAAATGGTGCCCTGTTACTACTGTTCCTTCATTCCTGAAGGTCCAGTGAGATCAGAGGCTTTTCTGTGATTCAGGCTCAAGTAGAATGATTACTGTCTAAGCTGTCTCTTTCCTTTCCTTCTGGCTAGAGAGAGCAAAATTTTGTTCATTTTTCTTGTCAGCACTTGTTGGTGCTTAGGAGTTGCTGGTTTCTTTTATCTCCATGTCTGAAATATATAGGGTAAAAAAATAAAAACAAAAACAAAAACAAATGCAGGGAACTCATCATGGTGTTCTTCCTTGGGTACTGAGATCACTGGATTATCTGCAGTCTTTCCTCCTTTTTGCAATATCGTATTACCATTTTATGCACAATCCTAATGGCTTTAGTTTTACTTAGTGGAAAGAACAGGAAAAAGTGTGTCTAATCCATCATGCTTGAAGCAGAAATCCCAATATTGTTAAGTATGTACTTTGCCTTGTTTGATTTCTTTCTTTTTACAATAGAATGCTTTCAATGGCCTGCAAGTGAATCTGAACTGTTATAGAGGCTGAGAGCAGGGCCAGGGTATAATTTTATGTTTTTGTTTTAAAAGAACCATTTTGACTTATATATGGCAAAAATAATACACATTAAAAGTGAAAGCAAGAAAAATAGGTAATTACTGAAATAGTTTGAGTAAGAGAGAAATAGATTTTCCCTAATGGCTCCAAAGAAAATGGGTAGTTCATCTTTTATAATGATTTCTTACTTATTTGCCAAATGTTTCTTGAGCTTATATTACTGACTAGATATTGACTATTCAGATATAAAATTCCAAAGTCACTGTCTTAACAGAACAAGATGGGAGTCAGGATACAGAAAGAATGCATATATAATTACACCCTCTTTCATCCATCTCTATTTTTCCTTCTCTCTCTCTCTCTCTCTCTCTCTCCATGCCCATTCCATTTATTTATTTATTTATCTATTTATTTATTTATTTATTTATCTTATTTTTTTTCGTATCCTTCACTAGCTTTGTGGACAACTCCTGCACCTACAAAGTACATAAAGCTGTTTCACCAGAAGACAGTAAAATGCTTTCTGTATTTTAATATAGATTCTGAAAATAAAATAACTAATGAAATAAATCCACCTTAACTGTTAATCCCCTGGATTATTTTTTTTGTAAATCATTCAACATTAAGGGAGAAAAATAAATGGTGGTGTAAATTGCAAAAAGGAAATGTCTTTGAGCAAAGCTAAGCTTATTAAAAGAGTTATATTCTGCTTAAGGGAGGAACTGCTCTTCACAGCAAAAGGTCTATGGTTTCTTTATTTCCCTGATATTTTTTTCAGGACATGTCTTTTGTAGACAACAAATCCAGTTTAACAGCATCGCACAGGAAAGCAATTATTTAAGAAGGCCACATTCTGACTTTTTATTGTATTCAGAGGTTTTATTCTTCGCACATAAGAGTAAAACCTCATGCTACACATGAAAGATGGCAGGATCCATTTGTAAGAGTTATGACAAGGAGACCATGGTACGCAAACCATCACTGTGACTATAGCCCAAGGCAATGAATGTAAAGAGAACCACCAGCAAAGCTATCATCTTTGTCTCTTTGTATTTATCTTGGAGTCTACTTAAGGATTCATCTCCCATCCCACCTGCTTTCCTTCTAACTATTGTGCTGTCTTATAAAGATGAAGGGAACAAAAAACTATAAATGACTGAGGTCATCATAGGAGAGGCTAAGTTTAAGGTGGAGATGCATTTATTCATCTGCAGGCATATCTAATGATAATTTAACCTGATAGAGGAGAAGAATCTAGGAAAAACAAACAAACACAAGATTGATGCAGATATGGTTCATCTCTTGGATCAGTGTTGTCAGGGAAGAGGGTCAGAACCAGACTAGGTTTTGGGAGTAAGAGCATGTGGTACAGACCAGGAGATCAATTGCTATTGTCAATGATTAAAATCAGTCATTGCTTTTTGGAAGATCCCAATCCAAATGTAACAAGATCCAAATCTGTGAGAGGTTGCTGACATTCCCATATGTTGTATTTTTGACAAAGATGGATATATAGTTACTTGCCTCAAACTTATTTTCATTTGCCACTGTTCATATTTAATATACTGCTTAACTAACTTTTAATGTGGGCATTCATTAGAGTACTCCAAATTTTAGAAGAAGACATAACAGACTCCATATTTCTTTACCCAAAAGTATATCTGGAGCTGTGTGATAAAAATTAGAGCAGTTCTTCATAAAAAGAGGAAAAAAAGAAAGAAATTCATTTGGATTTTAAGTAGAGCAATCTTATTTTTAAATAGCTATATAAATAGAAGACATTTCTTTGTGGAAGTCTGTAAATAACTGATCTTGAATAAATTATAATAGGGTAAGATAATTTAACATCTGACCCTTTCTAGCTTATTTCCTCTGCTGGGCACGGAGAACATATTTAGATTTGCATGATTTAGTCCCTTATTCGCTAATCCCAGTGCCCCCACACCATCTGTCACCAATTGCTCGGAGAAGTACCAGGGTTTGCTGGATATTTAGATGAGCAGAAGCAGACTCAGGAGGAAAGAGAAAGGGGATCCCTGAGGTAAGCAGGAGAGGACTCACAAAGAACTTTCCTCAGGAATTTTGAATAAAGTAGTTGGGGTCTGTATGATGGATAGAAGAAAAATGAGATTAAAAACAAAAACAAAATGTATTGCAGGTGATTACATATCCCTTTGATGGTGTTCAAGGACAATGATCAATATGAAATTGCATATTGGTTCTTCTGGTGTGTTCTTTAACTGTGATAGGACTATATGTAGGGCCATAAATGTTGGGGTTATAATCTCTCTCAAAGTTATAAAGACATATATATAGATATAGATATAGATATTTGCTGAGGGGGGACTCCAACTATTCCATGTTCTGGAAACAAATGACATCATTTGTTATTGGAGATATTTCCATCACTAAACAGTTGTATCCGTAATCTGCTTACATTGTCAATATACATACAATTCCAGAAAATAATAAGGGAAAGGGAGGGAGACAAAGCACGAGAGACTCTTGAATACTGAAAACAAACTGGGGGCAGACGGGGGAGGAGGAAAGGGGAAGTGGGGTGATGGTCATGGTGGAGGTCACTTGTGGGGAAGAGCACTGGGTGTTATATGGAAACCAACCTGACAATAAACTATAAAGGTTAAAAAAAAAAAAAGATTAATCACTGAGGTGTACACCTGAGATTTAAATGAAATCAACTGTCTTTAAAAAATAATAATCCAGTTATCTTGCAATCCAGTTAAGTATATAAGACTATAAGCTGCTCTATCATCAGACTGCAAAATGGAAAGAAATAGAGTGATGCCTGGGGGTTCAGTTGGTTAAGTATCTGACTCTTGGTTTAGGCTCAGGTCATGATCTCACCATTAGTGAGTTAGAGCCACACAATGGGCTCAACATGGAGCCTGCTTGGGATTCTCTCCCTCCTTCTCTCTCTACCCCTCCCCCACTTGTGCATGCTCCCTCTCTCAAAGTAAGTAAATAAACATTTTTAATGGAAAGAAACATAAAAAACAAAAACACACTGACCAAAGATGAAACAGAAATAAAGAATAGCTATAAATTATAAAACGATAAACAGGAATATCTTCTACTTTTCCCTTAGCAACTTAAATAAAATATCTAACTCAGCATTTTTCTGTGTAGCCAACTGATCCCTGGAGCACAGAAGGTGCATTCTTCTTTGGCTCTCTATGGCAGACATTTATCCATTATGCCATTTGTACTTATTAATGAACTGTTTTTGCTAATGACATTCACTTGGTTAACAGCTCTGATAACATAGACTTGCCTGCAATGAGTTGAGCCAAAAGGCTCATCCGGTAATAGGAACTAGGCAGAACTCCCTTGGATGCTACTGGTTTTTTTACTCAAAGAGATAGGCTCAGCAGGGAGCAAGATTTTGCCTTTCATCCTATGTATGCTTCACAGGTAAGACTCTGTGGTGCAGAAGCTACCTTGTGAGTCTGAGGAAGAGAGCTACACACCAATGACAGCAAAACTAAAACAGGAGCATCTGGGCTTTCAGTGGCAGCCTAATGGAAATTTATAACAAGACTCTTAATAAAACAAGACTTGTATTATGTTGTATGTTAAAAAGCTTCCGATTTTATCAACTATCAAAATATTTGAGTTGGTATCTTTCATTAAAGAAGATAAATTAATGCTAATGAATAAAAGATTAGAGATATGTAAATTACAACTGCAAAAGATATAAAAATATTACATAATAATCAAAAATTTACCATGAATTCTTTAGATTTTATAATAAATGAAATGATCACAACCAATTGTTATTAAAGCTTTCTATTATTTTTTTCAAAGTTTATTTATCTTGAGAGAGAGAGAGAGAGAGAGAGAGAGCACAAACAGGGGAGGGGCAGAGAGAGAGAATCCAAACCAGGCTCAGCACAGAGCCAGATAAATGGCTCAAACTCACGAACTGTGAGATGATAACCTGAGCAGAGATCAAGAGTCAGATGCTTAACTGACTGAGCCACCCAGGCTCCCTGCTTTCTATTAAATTTATATTGTGTTTATAACATAAAATGTATAAATATTCTATGTAATTTCTCACAGGCGCAGAAACTACAAATACACAATTATCCCAGAGAAGCAACTGTACATATGTTCCTCACTTGTTATAAGGTCAAGACAATACACACAGCATTCCAAAGAGTAATTAGAAGTCGTCCTGAGCTACATGGAGGAAAAACGTCCAGAAAGAAAATCTCTGAAATCTTTAAGAGAGAATCTCTTTTAAAAAGCATCTATTGTGTTATTTTAAAATTCTTTAGTCTTAGTGGTCTCCAAATAAGACCTTGTATTAAAATACAATTAGGACCATAAAACAATAATTGGATAAGAATAATGTACTTATAATCTGCTTATTCACTTAATTATCTATGGAAAAATAATTATTTTAATTAATTTTTATTTTAAAAATATTATTTTCCTATACAGAAAATTCAAATAATAGCTCTAATTACACAATATTTAAAATTCAAGATCTGTTCTATGATAAATGTGAATCAAGCAAGTCTTCATACACTTTAAATACCAAGAATTCTAATTATGGTATCAATTTAATAAACTAGGAGATGACTTAAAATAATGACATTTTTCTCAGAGTCATAAAACCTACATTAAAAATCTATTTGTGGGGTGTCTGGGTGGCTTAGTCAGTTAAGTGTACAACTCTTGATTTCAGCTCAGGTCATGATCTCATGGTTCATGGAGCCCTGTGTCTGGCTCTGTGCTGATAGTGTGGAGCCTGCTTAGGATTCTCTCTCCCTCACTCTCTGCCTCTATCTCTTTCAAAATAAATAAACTTAAAAAATATTTTAAATAATAAAGTAAAATATATTTGTAAATGATTCTATCGGAGAATCAACAAATCAATTGATTTCTTCATTTGAAATTATTAGCATATTTCTGTCATAGTAATTGAACATAGAAGATGATTTGGAATTTTTAAATTTTTTATTCATAGCACAGGTCTCTAGACTCCAGAGCATGTTAATTTTCTCCTATGATTTGTTGTTGCATGAAATAGATTTTGTGCTAATTCTGGTAAATTCCCAAGTATTAAGACATGAAAACATTCTGAATTAATATTTAACTAAATCTGCACTTGAACAATATGCATATTTTGAAGTAAATATGCCTCTTTCAAAATACTGACTCAACTCATTTCTTCATGTAATTACTTTTAAATTAATATATTCAAAAATATCAGTATAAAAATAAAAGGAAATTCCTGTGTTTAGGTATTAGGGAGAAACTCATACCACACTAGCCTGTTTGCCATAAACAACTATAAGACAAGAAAAAAAAAAGGATTAAATGACGACTTTCCAATGTGAGACAAGGGGTAGTAATAGCACATATTGTGAACACTCAGGAAAAAGAAACCAGTGAGACATGCTATATAATTACGCTAACCTTCTGCCTGGAGGTACTTTCCAGGCTAGGGTATAGGGAGAGGATGCTCAAATAAAACACAGAGGAGGGGGCCAGGGAAGTTGAAAAGGTAGGAACTGGGGCTCTAGGCCACAATTTGCAGGTACATGTGAGAAGGAAGCTGTGCAAAAGGACCAAGTTTGAAAATTTGAAAATCTCCGAAAAACTGGGAGGAAACATGCCTAGTGCATGTATGCAATCCATTCCAAGCAATAACAAAGAAGAAAAGACAATTAAAAATGGGTTGTGCACTTGTTAAGGCACTTCATAAAATTATATACATTAATGATCAATAATCACATGAAAAAGTGGCCAACATTTTTAGTCACCAGGGCGTGAAAATTAAAACCACAAAGTCACTACACTGCACAGCCATGAGAATGGCTACAATTAAAAAAATAGACCCAATAAATTTTTTGGCAAAGATATGCAGCAGCCTGGACTTTCATATACTCCAGATGGGAATGTAAAATGGTACCACCACTTCGGAGAACTTTCATAAATTTAAACATATACTTTCCTTAGGACAAAACCATAAGAGAAATGGGATGACCATCTAAAGACTTAATCATGAGCATTCGTCAGTGATACCTGTAATAGGCATGAGCTGGAAAAAGCAGAATGTCCATGAGTGTGGGAACGTGGCACCTTGGTACATTGGGAATACCGCAGTTATAGGGACGCAGCATGGCTGATACATGCAGCAACAGCAGTGGGCTGCAAAGACATGTGGGGTGAAATAATTCAGGCCCAAATAAGTATATTTTGCATGCTTCCCTTTATATGTCATTCTAATTTGGGCAAAAATCACAACTGTTGTTGCCTTCTAAGAAGAGAGTACTGAAATGGCCATGTTCCATATCCTGGTAGTGGCATGGGCAATCTGGTGATACTGGTGATGTGATGCGATTAGGAAAACTGATCAAACTGTACACTTACAGCTGGAGTACTTCACTGTATTCAATATATATATTAAATTTAAAAAGAAAAAGAAGAATAGAAACTACATGATGCTATTGTTAATGGTTAATTTTATATATACATATATATATAATTATATATATATATATATATATATATATAGTTAATGGTTACCTTATACACACACATACACACATATATATTTCTCTTTTTTTTTTTTGAGAGAGAGAGAGAGAGAGAGAAAGAGAGAGAGAGAGCACAAGCGGGGTGAGGGTAGAAGGAAAGAGACTCCTCATCAGGTTCCGTGCTCAGCATAGAATATGACACCGGGCTCGATCCCTCGACCCTGGGACCATGACATGAGGCAAAATCAAGAGTATGATGCTCAAGTGACATAGACACCAGGTGCCCCATATTGCTAATGGTTAGCTTTTAAATCTGTTCACTTTTTCTTTCAGTTTTCACCTTGACAATTTCCCCAGGTGAGAAAACAATATCTAGTTACAACATCCTAACTTTAAAAGCAGAGTTTGAGGGGTGCCTGGGTGGCTCAGTCGGTTGAGCATCGACTTCAGTTCAGGTCATGATCTCGCAGTTTGTGGGTTCAATCTCTGTGTCGGGCTCTGTGCTGACAGCTCAGAGCCTGGAGCCTGCCTTCGGATTCTGTGTCTCCCTCTCCCTCAGCCCCTCCTCTGCTCACACTCAGTCTCAAAAATAAATAAACATTAAATTTTTTTTAAAAAGCAGAGTTTGAATTATTTTTCATATAAAAAGTTTTCAACAAGGAATGGTTTATATATAATGAAATACAACCTTGGATTTATATCCAAGTGTGAGTTTCATCAATAAAATTATTTTCTAACATGTTGCTAGTTGCAACAGTAACTATAAATCAATAAAAGGTCATAAAAATGTTACTTCTTTTCTGCATACTAAATATATTTTGAACCATCATCAGCATTATGAGAATGGCTGATTTTAAACACATTAGTAAATACTAAACAGAAATAGTCAACAGCTAAATTGAAAAACAACTACAGTTGGAAAAAATAAATGTTAAATAATATTATGCTTTATTACCTAATGCTATCTAAGTTTATAAAAAGCAAAGGCCATTGGCATCATAAGATACATATAAAACATACACCTTTGCTTATTTATAACAACATTTTTCTTCCACACTCTAGGGCCCTTAATAAAATGAAGAAGTTCATTTTTCATTTTAAAAGTAATTTAAGCATGGGTGGCTCAGTAAGTTAAGTATCTGACTTCCTCTCAGGTCATAATCTCATGGCTCCTGAGTTTAGCCCCACTTTCTACTGTCAGCACAGAGCCTGCTTCAAATCCTCTGTCCCCTTCTCTCTCTCTGCCCTTCACCCATTATTCACGTGCTCTCTCTCTCTCAAAAAATAAATAAACATTAAAAAATTTTAAAAAAGGCTCTCTCTTCTCTTAAGGTAATACAAGTATACCGTGGGTTAATCTTGGAAGACAGATTGCCTATTAAAGGGTATGCCTTCCACCTACTAGAGTGGTTATCAACTGGAGACAACTTTGTTTCTCAGGGAACATCTTGCAATATCTAGATACATTTTTCTTTTTATCCCATTTTAGGCGAAGGGTACTGTGCTACAGGCACCTAGTGAGCAGAGCCAGGGATACTGCTAAACATTCCATAAGGAACAAGACATCTTCCTACAACAAAGAATTATCTGGCCAAAAATATCACTAGTGTCAATGTTGGGAAACCCTGATCTATTGGTACTACGTGGCTGTATTATTTTTACCAACACTTTACTGAATGATAGAAAGTCACCTCATATTATGAAGCATTATAGACCATTTGTCAGAGGATTTCAGTATATATAGAGGATTCCTTAAGTTACTGTACCAATTTTTTCTCAGGTCAGTGGGACTCCCTCAGAAGAAGGGCATCTGTCTATCAGTAGATAGAAAAATAGACAGATGCAAACATTAAACTATATAAATTACATATATATATATTACATATATATGTAATTTAACTATTATAAAAAATCAAATTACACTAAAGGTTATTTTCGTTAAATCTGTATTAAAATTTACATTATTCATTATCAAGATAATCAACATTTAAATGACTTTATCAGTATTTCAAAGGATTTATAGAACATCTGTGGGCTATCTTCTCCAACATTTGTTTGACAAACTGGAAAGTGTAATTATTAATTCGACAATGGTGAGAAGTCCCAAAACTGGTGACAGTAGCTGACTGTACAACCAGATGAAGACATCTTTTAGGTCAATGGCAGGTAACAATGTAACTAACTACCTCTCAAGGGAAAGGTGAGATTGCTATTGCTTGTTCCTCTCCACACATGCCCGGCATGCACCCACCCACATCTCTTTCAAACAGATGCTTATAAACTGCTTGTGTCCATTGGGTATTCAAATGTTATTTAAATATTATTCAAATTATGACTTCTGAGGTTTTTACCTGAAATATTTTGAGAAAATTCAAATAAAAACATTGTTATCTAACATGTATTCTTTGACGTTTTTATCATCAGTTTAAATGTAAGTAAAACTAGAATTACAAAATAAGAAAAATATAATTACAAAATTAGAAGAAAACACATTTAATAATATAAACAGAAGACATTACACAATAGGTGTGTTTACCGTTTTTTGGATAAAGTGGTAAATTGCACCTTCTTGGTTTGCTATTAGTTGAGGACAAATAATCCTATTAATTTGAAAAACACAAATACCAAAAGAATAAAATGAAGAATTTTCACAATAACTAGTGCAGAGTAAAGTCTTCACATATATGTTATACACAGTTGTATAAGAGAGGAAAATAGATGATAAAATAATAATTGATATAAAATTTGTCAAGTGTTCAGACATGATATATGTCTCATTGTCAGTAACTGTAAATAGCAACTCATTTCAAAATAAAAATAAGTTACTTTAGGGATTAAAAATATTCTGCAGGTAGCCAGGAAAAACAAAGTGCTGGGGAAATATTCAGCTTTTAGGTGCTGTAGACAGATTTGAGTAAACTTGTGTATTTCCTTCCTGACTCTCTGCCCTCCTTCCCTCATTGCTGTTTTGTCCAACCCTCCATTTCTACCCCAGTCCCCTTTCTTCTCCTCCGTGTCTTCCTCTGTCTCTCCCACTTTCATGGGAGGCTCTTCAATCTTGGAGAACAGATTTTCATTTTCCATTTGATTCTCCCTTGGTAACCCAGAAGTAGTAATTACTGCTTTCTGACATATAATTTCCTATAGGGTAAAAAGTAACCTTTCTTCCTCAACTGTACTCTTGTCATCTTTTGCTCCATTTAATCTTACCACTTAAACAAGTTTAAAAGCTAAAGAAAATATCTTAACAGAAAAAAAATTCTGTTTCTTACAGATAATGATGGGCTTTTCACTCCCAGTCTTCAACCATTACCGAAAATGCTACTTATTATCTGTTTCTTCTGCTTCAACATTCTCTCTCACAAAGTCCTCTATTGCATTTTAGGAAAAGAAAGACAAAATACTTTGATGTGAGGTGCTAATATTTATGAACAGATTGATTTTATGTCAAAATGTAAGAAGAACATTTATGAACTGACCCAGAAGAGAGTCACAAATGTGCTAAAAAAATGAAGTATATAAATCATATAAAGATTAATCCACATTGACAAAAGTGTTAACATTTTTCAGACATGGTGGACTAGATCCTACAAGGTACATCCATTACTCAAGAAATATATATATATATATCATATTAACTCATTTAAATTAATGGAGAACATTTCAATTTACAACCCAGGGAATAGTTGAACTTCTTGGCATGATTTCTCAGTAGCTGGTTAAGATTAGTATTAAAATTTAACCTTTCAGATCTACAATTAAAAATAAATTGCAGCCCTTAAATTTGGTACCATATAAAGTTTCACTGTGGAAAATGCAGTTCAACATTTTAGTTGTAAATCTACTTCAGTAAATTTTCTGAAGGGCAGACGAAGAGTAATCTCATTTAAGATTTCATTTTAGCCTTTATTTTCCTTAAACCAATCTTCAAAAGTCATATCATTATAAACAAAACATGAAATTATATTTATTTAGCAGCCTAGCCCAACAAGTCTTTATGAATATATATGCAATGGGTTCTCAGCAAAATGCTTGAAAAGATGCTCAGGTCCACTTAATGATAGAATTTTAAGAAAAAATACTGACTACATTTTAGAAACTAGAAGAATAAAACCTAAGGTAACTTGTCTATTATCACTGCATCAATATGAGCTTTATCCCATGAGAGCAACACAGGGTTCATTTTAGCATTTGCTCTTAATTATCTTAGATTAGAAATAACAGAAACACATATAAAATAGGTAATATTGTTTATACACATTTCAGTATATTTATCCAGTTTATATTAATTAATTAAATGACAAAAATTAATGATCACCTGAAAGTATTAAAAATGGAGTAGTCTCTCCATGAATACTTCTTAAATGATTGAAAATAAATATAAGTATCACTAATCATTAGGGAAATGTAAATCAAAACCACAATGAGATACCACCTCATACCTGTCAGAATGGCTAGAATCAAAAACACAAGAAACAACAAGTGTTAGGGAGGATGTGGAGAAAAAGGAACCCTCATGCACCGTTGGTGGGAATGCACACTGTGTAGCCACTGTGGAAAACAGTGTGGAGGTTCCTCAAAAAATTCGAAATAGAAATACCACATAACCCAATAAAGCCACTATTGGGTATTTACCAAAAGAAAAAGAAAACACTTACTTGAAAAGATACAAGCACCCCTATGATTATCGCATCATCATTTACAACAGCTAAGATATGGAAACAGCCCACGTGTGCAGATGAACAGAGATGCAACATATATGTACAATGGAATATCACTCGGCCATTAAAAAAATGAGAGCTTGTGGCACCTGTGTGTCTCACTCGGTTGAGTGTCCAACTCTTGACGTTCAGGTCTTGATCCCAGGGTTCTGGGATCAAGCTCCATGTCAAGCTCTGTGCTGAGACTGGAGCCTTCTTGTGATTCTGTCTCTTCTTCTGCCCCTTCCCCAACTCATGGTCAATCTCTCTTTCTTGCTCTCAAAAACAAAACAAAAAATGAAAGCTTGCCATTTGTGATGACATGGATTGACCTAGAGGGTATTATACTAGGAGAAATAAATCAGAGATAGACAAATACTATATGATGTCACCCATATGGGGAATCTAAAAAAAATAAACAAAAAACAAACAAAAATCAGAAACAGATTCATAAATACAGACAACGGACTGATGGTTGCCAGAAGGGAAGGGGTAGAATGATGGAAAAAATGGGTGAGGGGTGTGGGAAGTACAGGCTCCCAGTTATGGGAGGAATGAGTCATGGGGATAAAAGTCCCAGCACAGCACAGAGAATACAGGTGATGGCAATTAAATAGCATCATATGGGGTAAGATGGTAGCTACACTTGGGGTGAGCACAGCAAAACACACAGAAATGTTGGATCACTATGTTGTACACCTGAAACTAAGGTTACATTGTGTGTCTGTTATACTTCAAGTTAAAAAAATCTCCATAATAGAAAAGATAAAAAAATAAATTGAAAAATACTAAAAACAATTCTAGCACTTACCACTGTTTTTATGTGAAAAATCAATGTATCTATATTCAGTTAAAGTCTTAAAATCCTATAGATATGGTTAAATACATCAAAAGTATACACGTATAGGAATACTTATTCCCCAATAATGTGACAGAAACTATAAAAGCTGTAAAGAAAAAATCATCTTATGAACACTTACCAAACAGACATTATTAGGTGGCAAAAAACCCACCTCCTCTTTAACAGTTAAAAATATATATTGAAAGTGACTGAAAGAAGCAGTTGAAATTAGTTTAGGCAGTCAAAGTTATGGTTTCATATAATTGGAGATTCCAGTTATAAGTTTTCAAAGAACGATTTATCAAGCAAATAGTTTTAAAGTTGTGACCAGGGCAAAGTACCTTTCTCTTCTTTTCTCAGCTCTGCTTGTGTGGTGTTAACATCCATGAGTTCAATGGTTCATTGAGTTATTTTTACATTCCTATTCCAGAGTCAAACCCCCAGAATTGAGACCAGTTGGCTCTGACCAACCTGAAAGGCATCATGTTCTCATTCTTGAATTATGGCCAAGAGGATGCTATGCACCTGCTATGTTACACTCACTGGTTAAATTAGTCAGGGCCCACATATGACATTGGGAGCATTCTCACCCAAATTACATGCTGAAAAACCCAAGTCTGGTTAGGGCAGGACAGATAAGGGCTGAATGGATGCTGGAGAAGCTACAGATACATACTAAAGTCTGTCGATCTGCAGGCCCTGAGGACACACACTGGACTACAGTACGAAGACAATTGTGCACAAGATCAATGGCTTGCCAAGGCAAACTTCATGAAAGCTCTTGGGCACCATTAAGCTTACCAATTTTTAAGTTGTTTGCTTTTTGGCAATAGCAAAGTCAAGACAAACAGGAGCTGAAAATTTCGTCATTTAAATTTCAAAATATGGATCCAGAAGTGCTCCCAATGAAACATATTTCTCCTTATCACCATCTATTTGCACACACACAAAAAAAGGATTCCACAGGTAAATGATTCAATTAAAGGAACATAATAAAGCTATATATTTGACACGATATCACAACTGGAGGGGAAAAATCATACCGTCTGTTAACTAGCAGCCTACATAACCATGCAATATCAAAAAGACAATATAAAACATAAAAATGAGAACCGAATATTTCACTTAAATGGAATGACTCCTTGAGGGTACAGAAATAGAAATAAAACCCAAAACATCTTTTAAACATGTTAACCATCAGTGGTATTCAAGTTTTATTAGTTGTTCTGAAAGAAAATAGAAGCAGGGAACGCGATATTGTTAATGCTTTAACCAGCAGGAGTGACAAGCCAAGAGCCCTCAGTGATATTTTGAAGCTGATGAATATTAAAATAAGAAAATCAAATGCGCTGCATGTTTGAATGGTAACTGAGGCTCTTCAGAATCCCAAATTCATATTTGCAGTCAATTTATCTCTTCATCCTTCTGAAGTAGATAAATTGAATATCACAGTTAATAGTTGGATAGTGCTTTTGAATAAAGCCAAACATTTGTCTATTCAGCAAAGATACATGCACCATTTTGTCTTTCACAAGATCCCACTGTATCATTTTTTTAAGTGTAAAAACTCAAAAGAGGAAACAAATGTCAAATTTGACAAAGATTTTTCTCTCTCAAGTTGCCTTATATGGTGCAGAGTAATTTCTATCATACATAAAATCCAGAAGAGACGGACGTTGATTCTATTACAAAATTTATATTTAAATTCTAATCGATGGTAGATTTTTTTCCTTCAAGTAACAGAAAAATGTAAGTGACTAATTTCTTCAAGGATTTTGACTATAGAAGTATTCTTAAAATTAAAACGATGGTGAGGTGGGAGTGGGAAGAACTAAGTATTCTGTTAGGTGACTTTAAATATGAAAATCTTAAAAAAAGTGAGACTCTGGCTCATATAATCATTATAACTAATAAATGTAGGTGATATAAAACCACACACAAATGTGAATAACAGTCACTAACTCTTTCTACCTTGGTGGGTTGGGTAGCAGTTAATAAACAGGAAAACCATACTGCTAGGCATCCAACAAAGTAACCCCTGACTGTTTTACGTTTATTCTGGGAGAACTAGAGGTCAAAATCTAAGAGTGACCACCGCAGAGCCCAGTCTCAGATGACAATGTGGTGAAATGTTCTAGTAGAGAGATGAAACTTTTATTCTTGCTAACATTATTTACAAATGCTAACCAACATTTATTAAGACCCTGCTGTTCATTACAATCATGTTCAGAATGGATGGTGAGGATATAATGAAGAGACAGCTACAATTCCAATTGTCAAAGACTTTAGGATCTCATAGGAATGACACGGGTGCAATGCTAAGCACCATCCCAGGTGGTGAGGAAAAAGACAGGATATACAAGGTTGAGCTTCCATATCGGTAAGGATGAGAGGACAGCTAGGAATAAGTACTGACTGAGAAGGGTTTTAGGGAAGCGAGCCCGTAGGGTTTACGAAGGAACCCTTCCAAAAGCAGACAAGTGCACAGAGGTTTGGCTGGGCCAAGTGTTGCTGCATTTGTAAATGTGTATAACTCTCCTGAAAACCTTGCTAACAGGCGGGTGCCAAAACACAGACATTTTAAAATAATTGATTCCATATGCAGAAGATTATATAAAATCTCAGTGGGGTCTGGAGCTGCTTCTCATAATCAAATGATTCATATTTCTACAGTGAAACATGAATATCTGCAAAGATAAACAGTCAAAATGAGCCTCACGAAAGGTCAGATAGGTTTTGCCATCAGATGAATTACTAAAAATAAATTGTGTTCAGAATTTCTTTTAATTTTAAAATTATATATAAGGATCTATATACCTGTAATTCTTATATCCATGTTTCATTGGGTATAATTCATTAGCAGTGAAAAGAGGGATGCCAAAGATAAATGGAAGCAATCAGCAGAGGCTGGAGTTCACAAGGCTCTTAACTATTAGAGCCAAGGAGTGAAAATGATGGAGATTAGCACTGAGGCCCATCTTCCCTGCCACACATAGGGTCATTCAAGAGGCCCAGAGACCCAGCTGATGGCTCTCAAGGGCACTACGGGAAACAGTCCCAATGAGGAAGGATGGGAACTTGAAGTGTGACACAGAAGACAGGTGCAAAGGAATGGGAAGAATTAAGTATCATATTTTTAAAGAACAATTCACATTTGCCCTAAGAAAGCAGTTAGCACATGAATAGGATAAATAAAGTTAATATTTAAACTTAAATTCAAAAACTATATCATGAACCAAAAAAAATGAATGGTTTTCATGATTATACGTGTTTGTGTTGTGTAGTGGGCATATATCCCTGTATATGTGCGCATGCGACCATACACACACACACACACACACACGATGCTTATATACATTCCATGAAGTATTTAGGGTTAGAGATATACACCTCCGTCACACCAACATGATTTTTTATTTCAATGGAAATAATTAACCTTATACTTACAAACAGAGTGATAACTAAAATATAAGTGAATTAGAACAAAACACAAAAGAGAATTAAAAACTAAAATAATAAATTAGAATTTTTATATTTTATTTTGAATGGATAATTATGCTCAATTCATACCCTGATCCACTCTTTATCTGATTATGCACACATAGCTCACATATCTGTAAAGTCTCCTACAGTGAGAACAAGACTAGCCTGCAAATACAGAGCAGGATTAGAACATGGTGAACATGGAGACAATCCCATGGCAATCAGGGTGTATCCTGCCCACCAGTGTCCCATCAGGTCACCCAGGGGGAGGCTGGGGTTCAGCTTCATCAAGGTGGGCACCTGGGTTTGGGCTGCATCGCTCTGGAGTTAGGGCTTGTCTCTCTGATTTTGCAGACTGACTGAATTTTTTATAATCATTATGGGGTGAAGGAGACTAATTGTTCTTAGAGGAGGGTCTTCTTTAATTTTTTAATGTTTGTTGATTTTTTATTTTTGAGAAGGAAAGAGAGAGTGCAAGTGGGGAAGGGACAGAGAAAGAGGGAGACAAAGAATCCGAAGCAGGTTCCAGGCTCCAAGCTAGCAGCACAGAGCCTGACCTGGGGCTTGAACCCACGAGCAGTGAGATCATGACTCGAGCCAAAGTTGGATGCTAAATTGACTGAACCACCCCAGAGGGGGGTCTTTTGTGCAAAGGCACCTCTGTGCTAACCATGGTAACCTTGTCTAAACCACCCTTCTCTAGCTTGTTACCTTAGTCACTGTCACTATAGGAAAAAAACACTCCACTCTCATTTGTCTTCCACACAAAAGTTTCACATAGTGAAAATAGCATGGACGCTGGTTCTTGAGGTTCAAGGACATGGTCATTGAGGCTGAAATCTCTGCCTCTGCTGCTTTATAGTCTCAATCTTTGCTCAGGTGTCACGGGCCCATATTGAAGAGAAGGCATCAGGTTTTGCTCCAATAAGTTATTTAAGGAATGGCTACAATTATGGACTTAAGCCAGAAGCTGTCAAATCCTTATGAAGAGAAACCCATTTAAACATTTAAAAATTTAAAAATTAAATTTGGGGTGCCTGGGTAGCTCAGTCAGTTGAGTGTCTGACTTTGGCGCAGGTCATGATCTCATGGTTCATGGGTTCTAGCCCCAGATCCAGCTCTGTGCTGACAACTTGGAGCCTAGAGCCTGCTTCAGAGTCTGTGTTTCCCCATCTCTCTGGCCCTCCCCCTTTCTCAAAACTAAACATTAAAAAACAAAAATTTTAAAAAAAGTTAAATTCAGAAAATGACTCTAATGGAACTTGTACCCACAGAATAATTACAATGTAAAAGTACATTATATATAAATATCCTTTAAAAGAGCCTAATTTCTGGTTTAAGTTTGAAGTACACTATTTGTAGATATGTTCAGAAAATTTTGAGTCCACTATGAGTTAAACTGAAGTTTTAACATGAAGAAAAATTTTATAGCACTTAAGTATGTAAAAAATACATGGAAGGTAGGGGGCCAAGATGGTGGAGCAGCATGGAAATTCTCTGTGTATCTCATCCCTGAAATGCACCTATATCAGCACCAAACCATCTTGCCCACCAACAAAACTGATCTGAGTATTAACACAACAATCTGCACAACCTGAACCAAGAACTTGGCAGGTACACAGCACAGAGACATGAGCTGGAAGAGAGTGAAGCCATGGAGAGCAGGGAGCTGATTTTGCTTGCAGAGAGAGGACAGAGATAGGGGGAGAGTACAGGAAAGCAACCCCTGCCTGAGAGCAGCTGGAGAGACAGTTAAAGAGTGGAAACATTCATAAGGGACTGAAAAAGAAAAGGAGAAAAGAGAGGGTTTTAATTCCATTAGGACTCTGTAAACAGGGGAGCATGGAGTCTGAAACTCCACAACTTGGTACCTGGCAGTGCTCTGGTGGGAAGGGTGAATCCCCAGGAGCAGAGAGCAAGGTCTGATGGGTCCTTGGGCCACACAGGGAGAGGCGGTTCCCCTGCGGGGAGGACATATGTTAAAAACTGTGTGGCCTCCCCAGGGGAAAAGGTCCCAGGAGACCCCAGAGAACAGCCATGTTCTGGAGCAGTAAAGCCTGGTGCCAGATGTGTATTGTGATTTACCATAATCCCTGAACCGCTGCTGCTACACAATCATGCAAACATTTTCTGTGGTGGGCTGGCACCCAACTGCAGTATCTAGGTTTCTGCAGTGGCACAGTCACTCAAGCATTCCCAGGGATGGGCCAGCACCTGACCATTGTTCAGTGAGACCCTCCTCAAGAGGGTTGGAGTGGACCCAAATCACAGGGTCCTCAGAAGTGAGAGGTTTGGAAACACAGCCCCATCTGAGATAAAACTCAGGAGGGAGGTGCTACTTGGCAACCTGCAGGCTTGGTCAGTGTACAAGTGGAGAGTGGATGGAAGCCAGAAACAAAAGAGGGGTGTTTGATTGCCAGTCAGTGAGAACACAGGGTTCTGATACTAGAGACTGGGAAGCTGGGTGATGCCATTCGCATCCCTCCTGCGCTTGAGTATACACACCTACATGTGCCACGACAATCCACCCCAGGAAACTAAGAAGCACCACCCTGTAAAAAATGGAGCTGTTGTAGCAAGCCCCATCCAACTGTGCCAACCAAGCCCTAGAGGAAAACCACAAGGCTTTCTGCCTGCTTAGCAATACGGACTATAAAGTGCTTCATAGTTTGACTTGTAGGGTAAACTGGATGTAATTTCATTCGGATTTCATTCTGTTCACTGGTCCATCTCTTCACTTTTTTTTCTTTTTCCTTCCCTTTTCTTATTCTTGGGTATAGAAAGAAAAATATATTTTCCATTTTATAAAAAATATTTTTCTTTATTTTTTCTACTATATTTTTGTAATTTTTTATTTCTATTTTACTTGCATTTTGTTTTATTTTACTGTATACATTTTTTAATTTTTAAATGTTTTCTTACTTTTTTCCTTGTCTTTTCATTCCCTTTTTTCTCTATTCTATCAAGTTTCCTTCAACCAACAGGCCAGAACACACCTAGGATCTAGCTAACTTATTTGATGTTTTTGTGTTGTTTTCAATATTTTAATTTTTTTTATTTTATTCTTTTTCTTCCTCCAAAATGATGAAATGAAGGAATTCATCCCAAAAGAAAAAACAGTAAGAAAGGACAGTCAGGTAGTTAATCAACACAGATATAGGCAAGATGTATGAACCATAATTTAGAATCATAATAATAAGAATACTACTAATTATAAGAATATAATCTCTTTCTGTGTAGATAAAATAAGTAAAATATAGTCAGGACAAAATTAAATGTGCTATAACTGAGATACAATATCAAATGGATGCCATGGCAGCAAATATGGATGAAGCAGAGCAGCAAATTAGCGATACAGAGGACAAATTTATGGGGAATAATGAAGGGAAAAAAAGAGGGGAAAAAGGAAGGAAACTAAGGCAAAAGAGTATGATATAAGAATTAGAGAACTCAGTGACTTATTATAAAGGAACAACATCCAAATCATAGAAGTCCAAGAAGATATATATAGAGAAAACGGGGTAGAAATTTTATGTGAGCAAATCATAGCAGAAAACTTTCCTAACCTGGGGAAAGACAAACACATCAAACTCCAAGAAGCACAGAGAATTCCCATTAGATTCAACAAAAACTGACCATCAACAGGGAATATTATAGTCAAATTCACAAAATACACAGACAAGAAAAGAATTATGAAAACAGGAAGGAAAAAAGTCCTTAACCTATAAGTGATGACAGATGAGGTTTGCAGCAGACCTATCCACAGAAACTTGGCAGGTAAAAAAGGAGTAGCAGGATATATTCAATGTGCTGAATTGGAAAAATATGCAGCCAAGGATTCTTTATCCAGCAAGGCTTTTATTCAAAATAGAAGGAGAAATAAGGAATTTCCTAAACAAACAAAAGCTAGAGGAGTTTGTAACCACTAAACAAGCACTGTGAAAAATTTTACGGGGGATTCTATAAGGGGAGAAAAGATGAAACAAAACAAAAAAGACTAAAAACAACAAAGACTAGAAAGGACCAGAGAACACTACCAGCAACTCCAGCTACAGGAAATACAATGACAATAAATTCAGATCTTTCAGTATTCATTCTGAATGTCAATGGTCTACATGCTCCAATCAAAAGACACAGAGTAACAGAATGGATAAGAAAACAAGATCCATATATATGCTGTTTACAAGAGACCCATATTAGACCTAAAGACACCGTCGGATTGAAAGTAAAGGGATGGAGAACCATCTATCATACTAATGTTCACCAAAAGAAAGCTGGAGTAGCCATACTTATATCAGACAATCTAGATTTTAAAATAAAGACTGTAACAAGAGATTAAGAATGGCATTATATACACCAAGAAGCTCTAATAATTATAAACATTTATGCCCCAAAAGTGAGGGTGCCCAAATATGTAAATCAATTAACCACAAATATACAGAAACTTATTGATAATAATGCCGTAATAGTAGGGGACTTCAACACCCCACTTACAGCAATGGACAGATCATCTAAACAGAAAATCAACAAAGGGAACAACGGTTTTGAGTGACACACTGGAAAGGATGGACTTAACAGATATAGTCAGAACATTTCATCCTAAGGCAGCAGAATACACATTCTTCTCCAGTGCACATGGAATATTCTCCATAATAGATCACATATGGGGCCACAAGTCAGCCCTCAACAAGTACAAAAAATTGAGATCATACCATGCATATGTTTAGGCACAAGGCTATGAAAATCAATATCGACCAAAAGAAAAAAAAATTGGGAAGACAACAAATACTTGGAGGCCAAAGAACATCCTACTAAGGAATGAATGGGTTAACCAAGAAATTAAAGAGGAAATTAAAAAGTACAAGGAAGCCATTGAAAATGATAACACCGCAGCGCAAAACCTCTGGGATTCAGCAAAGGTGGTCATAAGAAGAAAGTATATAGCAATCCAGGCCTTTCTAGAGAAGGAAGAAAGATCTCAGATATACAACCTAGCCTTACACCTTAAAAAGCTGGAAAAAGAACAGCAAATAAAACCCAAAACCAGCAGAAGACAGGAAATAATAAAGACTAGAGCAGGTATCAATGTTATTGAAATTAAAAAACAAAACAAAAACAGAAAAGATCAATGAAACCAGGAGCTGATTCTTTGAAAGAATTAACAAAATTGATAAAATTTTAGTCAATTTGATCAAAAAGAAGAATAAAAACTTTTTAGAAATTCTAAAAAAAATTATTTTTCAGGACACTGGAAGCCACTTGAAAATTAAAACAGCATACTTATAGAAATAAAGACCTCACAGTTATTCTGTGGTTTAGTGTATGCTAGTTATTCTAATAACTATGAAAACTTTTCAACTTTAGTGTTCTAAGCTACCCAGAAATCATCTGGGGAAAGATAGGTCAATTTCACCCGAGGGTGACAACTAATATTAGTCAAAATCAGCCTTAAAAACATATCTTCGTAGGACACCTGCGTGGCTCAGTCAGTTAAGCAACTGACTCTTTGTTTTGTCTCAGGTCATCATTTCAGAGGGTCTGTGCTGACAGCACGGTGCCTGCTTGGGATTCTCTTTTTCCCCTCTTTCTGCCTGTACCCTGCTCACATGTGTGCCCTCTCACAAACAAATGTATTTGTGAAATTCCATGTGAATTTATATGTATGTACAAAGATCTGCATTTATATAAATGTGTACACATGTATATGAATAGAGTGTCATGAGGTAAAGAATGAAGTCTCACCAAAAAAAAAAAAAAAAGTGGACACAGGTTCACACGAAAGAAAATAGACTTTGGATTTAAAATAACTAAAAATAAGGGTGCCTGGTTAGATTAGCCGGTTAAGCTTGGTTAAGCATCGGGCTTTGGCTCAGGTCATTGTCTCACGGTTGGTGAGCTCAAGCTCCATATCGGCTCTGTGCTGACAGCTGAGAGCCTGGAGCCTACTTTGGATTCTGTGTCTCCCTCTTTCTCCAAAATAAACAAACATTAAAAAATATAAAATGACAAAAAATCGGAGATTTTAGTCCCCCCACCCTTCAAAACCTGGATTACTGAAGTAAACACTCAGTGCTTGGTCCAGAGTGAAGCAACCAGCATTACGGTTCTGGCTCAGGGAGCTCACAGCATCAGACGAATTCTGCAAGACTCCAGCACCCCCTTCAGGAAGCCCCAGCTCTCAGATGCGCCTCTGAACTTTCTGTAGACCACTACGAGGAGAGGAAGGTACTCAGTGGATGGATAATCAGATAGGGACATGAAAGGAAATGCCCAGAGATTTTGACCCAGCGCTGCTGTAGGCCAGCAGTTCTGCGTACAGCCACCAGAGGGGGCAGTGTGGCTCCGAGAGATAGTGGGTCAGCGTGCTAGGGCAGAGGACACGGAAGTGTGGATGCCATGTCGTTGCAAAGAGGACACTCACAGTGACATGGTGCAATTCTCAAATGATCAATACAAGTGACACGTTACAGAACTCAGACCTAGATACTAACAGTTGTTACTTTGGTGGATTATCATACAGGTGTCATTTCTACTGACTTATTTTGATTTCTTTACACCTTTATCACTTTTCATGCTCTGCATTTTATTTTTTTCAATTTTGGTTAAGAAAAGTGTTATTTTCATCAAAAATTTAGAAGAAGAGAGAAGGATGGGTGAAATAAAATGAACCCCTAAGTTCTATGTGACTTTCTAAAAGAGTGACCACGGGGTTCTCTCTGAGTTTCCTGACAGGAGAGGGAAAATAAGTAATCGTTTTCAGTTATGTATATTTAGTAATAAAAAAAAATCATTGATTAGAAAAACAATCTATTTTAGGCCTCACACAAAAGCAAAAAAAATAGTTTTCAGTGAGGTCCTTAGTGATTGTTTTATAAAAAATATTCTCCCTCTGGTAGAAAAGTGATGTGATTTTGGGAGCATTTTCCTTATACAACTCCACATGGATCTAATCCACAGATGGCAGCAAGCCCCAGCAACCCCCGGAGGACATCAGCTGATGCTACTGCGCACTTAGTATGTCTACATTAGTGAAGAGGCAAAGGCCCTTAATAATATTTTGTGAAACCAAGGTTTGATATGTACTTACCGATAAAGAATAGATACCCCTGATTTCTGACAAGGCTCTAAATACAGATGTTCCTCACTAAGGCCCCATCCACATGACTCAGCAGTGACACCAAGCCAAGGTTAAGACTGACTTACCTACAGTTGTCCAGAGAGGAGAGCATGGCTATACCCCAAATAAAACAACCTAGGACACCCTTGAAGAGAGTAAACGTTCCCCTAGAAGTAAAAGGGTCTGTTTCATGCATATAAAAATGAGTAATCAGGGATCCACCAACTAATGCACGAACTCAGCCTGCTCATTTGTATCTTGCATGTACATTTAAGGATCATTGTACTGCTAGTCAACCTTGAGCCTTAAATATTCCAATAAAGTATGCAATGAGTATCTAACTTTAAGAAATTCCATTCCTGCTGAATTTCTTGGAATAAGAAAATACATACCTCTAGGAAAATTAATGAGATTCAGTGTTGTATATATTAAATAAGATAGTTAAACACCAGAAGATATTATATGTACTGGTGACTAGTAATCTTTGGAATAACTGAAGCAATCATGTCTGGTTGTCTGATAAAACTTCTTTCCATTTGGCAAAACCATATCAAGTCACTATGTTTTTTAATCTTTTGAAGTCTTCCAATCCCAAATGGCAATTTTAAGTGGTTCAATCTAATAGTTCATGCCAACAAACTTATTTCCTATGTTCCATGGAGAATATCTGCATTTATTCTTTACATCAGGAGCTAGAGTCCAGACTCTAAATATGCCTGCCTGTGCACTTAGGGTTGATTCTGTTATCATGGAAGTAAAATGCACTATACCCACTGCCACCTGGCACCTTCCCTCCTGTTCTCCAGAGTCTCCATCTCTGTGATCTGGGCAGGCTGATGGCCAGCTTTTTCCAGATGTGGAGTTTGTGATCCAAGCTAAATCAGTAAGCGCTGGCCACAGGTGTTGGTGCAGAGGTGGGTGTGTGACACGGGCAGGCTGAATGGAGAAGAATGAGGGTCTCTGATGGAAATGGTAAGAATATAAATCTGGAAGCATGCAGGCCCCGGGGAGTACAGAAGTCACACTGAGATTGGGTCTTAAAACCAAACTGATGGGTGGCAGTATCACTAAGCCCTTGGATCAGTCATTTCCTGAGGAATTCTGGACTGTCCGAGTCATAAGTCAAGAAACTTACCTCATTGTTTATGCCAATTTGAGTTATATTTGTGGTTACTTTCACCATAAAGGGTATAGCACATATGTCAAAGTGCTCATAGATAGGAGTGTGTATGTAGAAAATCACTGAAAACATATTACACAAACATATGCATTTAACAGTAAATTAATTATACTCTATCACTTTAAAACCACTTATATTTAAAATCATAAATAAAGGTGTGATATATAGGGGCGCCTGGGGGCTCAGTCAGCTAAGCGTCCGACTTCAGCTCAGGGCATGATCTCACGGTTCGTGGGTTCGAGCCCCGTGTCGGGCTCTGTGCTGACAGCTCAGAGCCTGGAGCCTGCTTCCGATTCTTTGTCTCCCTCTCTCTCTGCCCCTCCCCTGCTCACTCTCTCTCTCTCAATCTCTCTCTCTCTCTCTCTCTCTCTCACTGTCAAAAATAAATAAAATATAAAAAATTTAAATATGTGATATATATACTATATATTATATATTTCCTTTGCCTCTAGAGTAGACACTCAATGATTCTAAAAACTTTCTACAACTAGGGGTGATGAGTGCTGGGTTTGGATTTCTGATCTGATATGTGAAGGCTAATTCTTTGAGATTTTACTGATATGCTGGGTGTAAACAGAGAGGAGCTAGGAGTAAGTTGGGGTGGGGGTATCAATGACCTTACACAGTGCCAAGATCCGTAACGCCTTAGTTATCGTGTAAGGGAAATCCTTATTCTTAATGACCCAAAAGTCATTCCAGGCACTAATTCTATTACAAGACACAACTGCCTCCATCATGGTTTCTCTAGTTTTGCTATTCGATCTTCAATGTTCAGACAAACAGAATAACAGCTGATTATATATGACAGGCTTTCAGAGTGTCTGGGGTCAGAGATAAAACCTTCTGAAGTGAGAAAAAGATGTAGCCATTAAAGCAGCAGCACCTAATAGTGTGACTCAATTTGCTTTAAGTAGAAAAAAACAAAAAACAAAAAATCAGAGTGACAGAAGCTATCGGAGAGGCACTGGATGTTTATGATGAAACTGATCATTTCAAGCATTCGAGAAAGAGACTTCAATGTGTGAAAATGTAGGAGAGGGAGAGTGGCAGAGAGGGAGAGTGGCAGAGAGGGAGAGATCAAGAGAGAGGAAGACAGACCATTTTGCTGTTGATGAGGCAATTTTTAAAATACCATTCATTTTGGTCTTGCCACAAACCTACACAGTGTGAAGGGCAATTACTAACATCCTCACTGTGGAGATAAAATGGAGGCTCATGTCCTGTGTGGTGACTGGCTGCAGTTCTTTCAGGTCATAGTGAAGGGTGCATGTGGGATTGCAGACCAGATCTGGGGCGGCAGTAACTCGCAAGGTTTCCCTCACTTCCATATTATGACCAATCACTCCTCAACTGCAAATGCACATTATATCTCAAAAAGATGCTAATATAACTCAAAAAGGAAAAGCTTTAAATATTGTCATCTCTAACAGTTGCCAGTTATATCAGTTTGGATCTGATATAGCTTTTTTACCCTATTTCAAAACACAGGGGTTTTTTTTTGTTTGTTTCTTACCATAGAAGTTTGGATTATCTTTATTTATTTTGAAAATATATATAAGATATAGTTTGGCTAAAACCATCTTTTGAAAATTTGTACAAAATGCTTAAAAATCCCCATAGCTGTCCCCATGTGTGTCTAAAGTGACTCTGAATCTTCTCGTGCCCTTTCACTTCCTACGTGAAAGGCAAGAACACCAAACAGGTGTTTTCCCATTTCTCCTGCCCAAGGTGTGGCCATCTGACCCATTTCTGGGCCACAGAAGGGAAGTGGAAAGAGCAGGTGGTGCTCCTGGCCAGGCCAGCTCCTCCTCCCCACTCCCCCAGAGAAGAGGATTGGGACACCATGGATGATCCTGCCCTCTCTTCAGCTCTAGGGCTGGGTAAGGAGCAGAACCTTAGCAGCAAACCGCAATGGTGAAGCAAAGAGAGTCCTGACGTGTGTGCAGGGCTGAAGACACGCTAGGGGCTGCCAAACAGTGGGTCTGTCTTGGGGTGTGGAGGGACATGTTGTAGATTTAACTGTGACTTATAGTCATTCACCTCCCAAACATCCAGATTATGTTCTTTTGATCACTGAAATTCTCAAAACTGCTTAAAGCATTTGAATTCTGCCTTTTATTACAACTTAGAAGAGACAAAAAAGGTATCATCCCCCAATGTAAACTTGCATAGTCCTTGCCTGAGGGCAAACGGGTATCCCTTAATCAAATAGGAAGTTGTGTCTCCACCTGTTAGCACCCTTCAGGGGCTTGGCATTTCTCTCGGATCATAAGTACCTTGTTGATACAGACTTACGTTTCAGTCTTATACCTTCTGTTCTGCCACCTACTGTCTGCTGCAGGAGGAACAGACTTTCCCCCTTGTGGCAACCTCCCCCTTTTCTGTGCCCTTCTAGGAGTACCAAAGCTCTCTCGGTACCCCCTCCCCCTTCTGTGGTGCTGCCTGCTAAAGACTGGGCATGATCTTTTCAAGCTTATCTGCACAATCTCTCCTACATGAAACCTCGCCCATCACCTGTAACCACAATCTTTTTGCTCTTGTTGTTCCTTTTAATCTCCCTAGAAAACATTTTAATGCTCGTGTGACACCATCACACCCTTTTTTCTATTCTTTTCTGTGCTAGCTGCAACCCCTGCCCTGTACGAAATTATCAGCAACACTCCCACTGGACCATTCACTGAGGATGGGATACGCATAGGATTCATTTTCCTTAGCTGCCCAGTACCCAGCGCTGTGGTCATATTAATGCTACAGTGCAGGTGGCAGGGTTGACAGAAGTGATTTCTCTGTGAAGGGTGATTCCCTTCATCATGTCCTCTTTATTGCTACTTACTCACCAAGGATGATCATTATCAATGAGGATGGGTTTTTTCCTGAAAGCTTGACTTCTAGAGAGTTTACTATAGATGAATAAAGGACTGTTCTCAATAATAGAGATGCCCAGGGCACCTGGGTGGCTCAGTTGTTCGAACATCTGAGTCGATTCCTGCTCAGGTCAGGATCCCTGGGTTGTAGGATCAAGCCCCACCTGGGGCTCCATGCTGAGCACAGAGCCTGCTTGGGATATTTATTCATTCATTCATTCATTCATTCTCTCTCTCTCTCTCTCCCTCCCTCCTTCCTTCCTTCCCTCCCTCCCTTCCTCTGGCCCCTCCCTTGTTTCTGTCTCTCTCTGCTACACAGATGATAAAGAAAGAGAGAGAGAGATGATTGATAGAGAAATAGATGATAGATAGAAATTTCCTGAAGCACTTCTGCATCTTATTAGCAGAGATTGTCAGACTTGTACACCAGACTAAATCCAGCCTGCAGGCTGTTTCAATAAAGTTTTATCAGAACACAGCCACTCATTTTTTACATAAGATCTAAGGCCACTTTTGTCCTACAAGAGTGGAGTCAAATAGTTACCACAGAGACCCATACAGCCCACAAACCCTCAAGTATTTAATCTAGTCCTTTATTGAAAAAAAAAAAAGGTACAAAACCTTGCTGTTAGGTTATAAGTAACAACACGTTAATAGTCAAAAAAATTAGAGAAATAAATTTCCACAGTTCTTCTTTAATGGCAAAAAACTCTGAGCCTGTGGTTTCTATTATGCATCATACGAACTCCTATTATGTTTTGCGGATCTTCGTATCATCTGCCTGAGTTCCCAAGATGTGTTTGAGATAGGCATCTACTTAAAGGACTGTATCTCAGGCCCAGGCATCCGCGGATCACAGGTGGGCAAATGCTCCTTTAGAAAACCACAAGAAAATAGTTTTTTAATTGAATTGCAGTATTGTCCTCATCTGATAACATCTAACTCTCAGTAAATTCACTTACCATTCTAGTGATTTCCTCTGATACAATTAAGCCACTTAGCAAACTGCCCTGGCCCATAATAAAAGGACCACTTATGCTTCCTTCAGGTAGAAGTTATAGCACACCTTGTGCAGTAATTATTTGAGTGATGCAGATAATTAACATCAAAACAGCCGCAGATGTACTCGAGGAAAGAATCTATGCTCTAGGATTTAAAATTATTTAATGTAATTTAAAGGGAGTCAGGAATGCCAGGCTTTAGGTACATTAATGTGATAGATGACACCATTACAGACCCTGTTAGATGTAGACACGACTTGCTATATTTTCTTATAGTTCTTAAATTACTGCTTTCTTCAACCTCAATGCCTCCTTTAGAAAATAAAGCTGGTCTTACTTATACCCCTTTAAATAAACTGTTCCTCAAACTGTTGCTGGCCGGAAAAGATGCTAAATAAAAAAAGTATTATTTTCCCAGGGGCTTAGACATGTGCACAAATTATTTGGCGAGTCCATTCATTAAACTAACAGATACAAAAATACTCGTGGCTAAGCTGACATGTGTACTCCAAAGAGACGACCTGGGATTATCTTACAAGGCAAATTCAAGATGTAAAGCCACGCAGCCTCGGATTTGTAAATCAGGCGACCCCATGCAAACTCTCGCCAGAGCCCAGAAGCCTTCCTGTTTTGGGAGGAGGAACAGCGTCGTAGAAGCTGCCACTATCCTGATTTCAGACCCCAGTTTGGATCTCAGTCCCTCTGCTGGTGTCACCCAACCTAAGCTTTCAAGTGAGCAACATTTTCTGACCAGGGAAGCCTGCCCCCGGAAGCCCAGTCAAGGAGCTCGGTGCCACACTTCCGCAATGAGGCACCTGGACTTGCCCTAGTCCACAGAGTCCCTTCACTGACAGGGGCTCCAACATTCTCCTTGGTCAGTGTTTTGTATCCTTGTCCTATTAATAGAACTGAGAACATGACCAGTAATGCCTATAAAAGTAAATGTTGCTTTGAACAATTTACTTGTTTAATATATTTATTTAATGTGATACTTAACTAAAAAATAATTTGAAAGAGTTGCATAAGATGCAAATTACTTTAAGAAATTAACTAATACATCTGAGCACAGGGAAGGTAACATCTTAGAAAGCTTTTGTAGCTCAAGTATATATTAAGAACGTTTCTGCAAAATTAATAAAGTCCTTTCCAACCCGATTGTGTTCTTGCTGATTTGTTCCACACCAACAGTGTACCAATGGCTCAAGGAGAGAAGCAGGTTTTCTTTCTGTACATCAGGACAAAACTATTCCCTAAATTTATTTAAAAAAAACACTAGAATACGTTCTATATTATTTTTTATGATTACCACTTCACCTCTAGTGATAATTGTAATGGCCTCCTCTTTCTTAGTTGATCTTTGAACACACTCCTACCATGTAAGTGCGTACAGTGGGGGGAGTGCCCAGGACCAGCACTTATCAAGTGCAGGGTTACACAAGAAGGACACTTAACTCTCACAGCGGAGACCTGAGGATGGCTGCATCTGAGTGTTTGTGCTGGAAGCTTGGACAGAGCCCCAGAAATGTCCATCTATCTACTATACACACATACATGTGCAAACACACACATCCAGTGTTATTAATAAGTCCTCAAAAAGCTATTTACATCACATGTCCTTGAATACTCTGAGTTATAAAATCTATTGTGAACTTACCTTGAACTATAAATAGCAAGAAACTTTAGGACCTGAAATTTATCTCTTTTCCATTATTACTTCCATACTTCTATGCACTCGTCAACAAATGGAATCATATTTAAAAAAATTATGCTCCTATGCTTGAAAAATTTATTATCTGAAATATGTTCTTCCATAGAATTTAAACAGGCTTACATGAGAAATTAAGCTACTGTTGGAAATATAAAGCCTCCGGTGTGTTTAGATTTACTTAACACAGACATCTTATGTATATAAAGAAGTACCTTTAGCACTTTTACAAATTGAGTAGATTTTTAAATATTGAAGTCATAAAAAATTAAGTCATAACCACTGACAAAGGAAAATTATCTCAAGTCTTCATTTTCAAAATATTATAAATCCATCCAAAATTATTTAATGTCACCTTTACAGTCACATTATAACATTTTCGCATTGTAAGAATAGTTATTTTTAATATTTTAAAATATTACGGTAGCAAATATTTATGAGTAGTGCCCATGCCACAGCTTTGTGATAGATGTTACCAATGTCCTGGTAGACAAAACAAACAGGTTCTTTATCTCTCTGGAGGCTACATTCTACTAAGAGCCAAATGAATTTAACAAATAGCAGACATGTATATATATATATATATATATATATATATATATATACACACACTATATATATAAATTTATTTTCATAAAATGTGAATTACAATTATGAATTTCTTTAAGAGTATTTTTTTCTGAAATATTGTGTTCTGCCTTTAAGTAAGCTAAAGTTTAAATAAATATTTCATTCACTACTACCTCAATTGGGAAGAAATTATTCTGTGCTTATTTCCACAAGTTGCTATTTCTGATTCTCTCTTCATGGATTTAAAACATTATGAGACCATTAAAATATATTTCTCCGTGCTTTCATTGAAGCAACTCTTAACCAAATTTTATCTTAATTCCTATTTTGTTACTCCAAAATTCCAGAAGCCATTTCTCCTTCAATCAGAGTACAAGCCTCACTTCAGAAACACATAAAAGAAAATTGATTTTCATCCTGAAAATGTCAAACTTCTGCCTATAATACTCAGCTATGGTTTTCTGAAACAGCAAAGTTCAAAAAGAGCCATCGACCTGGTGGCCCTTTGACACATGATGATGGATGCAATGTGTCTACTGTTTTACTGCCAGAATGTCCTCCAAGAGAAGGAGACAATCAATGAAGAATAATACATTTAAACTGGGTAGAAGATTTGCCTGTTTTAATGTATTCAAAGAGAAAATCCTGGCTTTTCACTTCTCTGGGGAGACACTTTATATTCTCTGTGATTAACTCTTTTCTCTCTTTGTGCCTCAGAGGAATCAGACATACACAAGGTGAGCAGTGCCTGGAAGGTAAACTCTGTGCGTAACATCATGAACTTAACGTGAAAGACAGATGCAATGCATTGCTCTTTTTCAAAAGAGAAGACAAAATATTATATGAAGGATATAACTTTAAGAGAAACGTAACCACTACTCACCCCACTGTCCTGTCCTTCTGTCACGACCGGTTCTGGCAACATCAAGTGCTTCTGGTAAATGATGATATTTCCATTGTCCTAGAGGATAGAGTTATTGATCAGTGTCACATCAAAAACAAAGACTTCATTCAAGTGTAAAACACAGGAGCAATTCATTTTCTTATAGATTATATGTATGTTTGCGGTGAATTAATGAACATTCTGAAGAGTAAATCTTACAATCATGCATGTAAGTGTTGGAAGCAGTATGCTTTCAACTTTAAACTTAATTCTGTGGGGCACCTGGGTGGCTCAGCCAGTTAAGCATCTGACTTCACTCAGGTCATGATCACATGGTTGTAAGATCAAGGCCTGTGTTGGTCTCTGAGCTGACAGCTCGGAACCTGCTTGGGATTCTCTCTCTCTCTCTCTCTCTCTCTCTCTCTCTCTCTCTCTCTCTCTCCCTCTCTTCCTCTCTCCCCCCCCACTCATGCGCACTCCCTCTCTCTCAAAATAAATAAATAAACTTTAAAAAACAAAAACAACAACAAAAAAACTCTACGAATGCATGCCATTCCACGTGCTCTGGGTTATATTCTTTATGTAAGAAACAGAAAATCCCTTTCACCTACAAAATTTTATTTTCCATTTTACCAGGTCCTAGCAAGGTCACACAGTATGCATTCTCCTTCAATGACACTTTAAAAATGTGGTGTTTTATGATATGGTAAATAGATTAAAGACAAATGAGGACAACTGTGTGGATTGAAGGCAACTTTTGAGCCTACACCAAATTTAACTTTCAGAATGTTGTATCACATCATTATTACCTTAAGTTCACAAATTGTGCATCTAAGATTTTCAAAGAAGAAATGGATTTTCTGATACTGTAATGCAAAATCTGAAGGCATTTTAGGAACTGCTATTTTTCCTGCTGGGCTCTAATATTCCTCAAAGTGGCAGAACAGGTCTTAATTATTCATAGCTCTTAAAGTCCCATAGCTAGTACTGTACTAAGTGTGTACATATCACAAAATAGGCACAGACATACACAGAAACAGCTATAGTTTGTTTCAAACACTGAAACATGTTTTCTTGGAATTCCACAGAATATGAAGTTAACAGATTCACTTAAGTTATGGAAAAATATATTTGTTCTTCACAAACAAACTTTGTGAACTACTGAATAAGTGGAAATAAATGCATAAATATATTAACATTTCTAAAAGGATTTACATTTAATAACAGTAAGTAGTCACGTAAGAAAATGAGATAAATACAAAACTCTAGAGGATATAATGGAAATTTGATTATACTGTGTTTTTTGAATATATAAAAAATGTCTATACAAGTTAAAAATTAAGAAATGCACAAAAGTCAATTTTTACATCTCTTAGAGGATTACAAACTATCTGACCTTAAGTACAAATGAATAGGGTAGTTTTTAAAATAAAAAAAAAGCATATTCACCTATTTATTCAAAATAAAATATACACTTCACATAAACATATAAAATATATCCTTGAACCATTTCAGTCAGATTATGGATGGGATTTGACTGGATGTTCAGAATTGATGCCACCACCCTCCATTCCCACTCTGGCTTCTTGGTGGCAGTACAACTTAGAGTACAACTCTAAGACTCTAGAGAACAGGACAATTATTACAGCGAACTCCTGACTGTACTTGGGCTCTAAGGATAGCTTCCTTTGAGTCAGAAATATCTAGATTTTCCCTAGGAGTTCCTTATGTTTCTGAATAGTTGCTGAACCCTCAATTAGACCCACTTTAAAGATACGATTTTATGCTGTACTTTGGGTCTATTTGGTAACATGGTGGGGCTGCTCACCATGATTTCTGAGTAATGATTACACACATTATAAAATACAGTAGAAACTGTAGAAGATTTACAGTATTTAATGTTTCCAGTGTGATGAGATAGAAGATGAATTAAACAGAAGTTTGTATAATTTCATCACATGTAAACTATAATTATGTAAAAAAAATCTTAATTTCATATGAATGTGTGTATACCTAATCATTATATTTCTGAAGACCACATAATTACTTAAATTTTTACCTTTTTAGTACTTCTATCAACAATCCTACATTTGGGGAGTTACAAGTTAGAGCCTAACAGTATGGTCCCAGCACAAAAACAAACACATCAAACAATACAATTATAGGGAGCCCTGAAATAAACTAACACCTATCCAGCCAATCGTGGACAAAGGAGGCAAAAATATACAGTGGACAAAGATAACTTCTTCAACAAATAGTGTCGGGGAAACTGGACATAAACATGCAAAAGAATGAAATTGAGCCACTTTCCACAACACATACAAAAACTCAAAATGAATTAAACACCCAAATGTAAGACCTAAAACCATAAAATTTCTAGAAGAAAACAGGCAGTACTTTCTTTGACATCAGCCATAGAAACATTTTTCCAGATAGGTTGCCTTAGGCAAGAGAAAAAATGCAAGAATAAATTATTGGGACTGTATCAAAATAGAAAGCTTTTGCACAGTGAAGGAATCAATAAACAAATGAAAAGACAACCTACTAAATGGGAGAAGATATTTGTACATGGTATAATTGATAAAAGGGTAGTATCCAGATATGGAAGGATCTTCTACGACCTAACACCAAAACAATAAGTAATCTGATTAAAAAGTAGGCAGAGGAGCTAAACAGACATTTTCTTTTTGCCAGAGAAGCATCCTGATGGCCAACAGACACATGAAAAGATGCTCCACATGACTTGTCATCAGGGAAATGAAAATTAAAACCACAATGAGATATCACCTTACCACTGTCAGCACAGCTAAAATCCACAACACAAGAAACAACAGGTGCTGGCAAGGATGTAGAGAAAAAGGAACCCTCTTGCACTGTTGGTGGGAATGCAAACTGTGCAGCCACTGTTGAAAACAGTATGGAGGAGGTTCCTCAAACAGTTAAAATAGGACTCCACTGTGATCTAGTAACACACTCCTGGTATCCACCCAAAAAAACTCATTCAAAGGGATACATGCACCCCTATGTTTATAGCAGCAGCATCTACAATAGCCAAAATATGGAAGCAGCCCATGTGGCCATCAACAGATGAATGGACAAAGAGGAGGAAGTATGTATATTCAATGGAATATGACTCAGCTATAAAAAGGAATGAAATCTTGCCATTTGTGACAACATGGATGGACCTAGAGGATGTTACGCTAAATGAAGAAAGTCGGTCACAGAAAGACAAATATTGTATGATTTCACTTATGGGTGGAATCTAAAACACAAAACAAATAAACAAAAAGCAAAAATAGGCCCATAAATGCAGAGAACAAACAAATGGTTGCCAGAGGGGAGGGAATGGGAGTATGGAAAAAATGGGTGAAGGGGAGAGGGAGACACAGGTGTCCAGTTATGGAAGGAATAAGTCCAAGGGATGAAAGGCTCAGCACAGACAATACAGTCAGTGACACTGCGATAGTGTTGTGTACTGACAGACAGCAGCTACATTTGTGGTGAGCACAGCATAACATATGGAGTAGTTAAATCACTATGTTGTACACCTGAACTAATGTAACAGTGTGTGTCAACTATATTTAAATTTAGAAAAAAACAGTAAAAAATAAAAATGAAACCAAAGTTAACCCTAGAGTGAAAAACAACAGTAAAGAGCTTATACCTTTTCAAAAATTGGGAGGGAAGATAAAGGTAACATCTTAGGTTAGAACAAAGACTTGAAGTATTTCATTTACTGAGAATATTAAAATGTAAAACTATTTTCCTAGATTGATACCCCTCTGGAGCTCTGTGTAGTACCAGGGATAAACCCAGTATTTTCTCACTGCTTTGAACTGCCCCTGATAATTTCTGGGATAAATAGTATAAGAAAAGAGTCTATTGATTTACAGAATATAACTCCAGACAGCATTTTGGAACTCTGTTATGCTAATGAAATCAAACCAGGTCTAGACTCACTGTTAGGAAAACTAGTGTGTGCTTTATAAAACCTTATTCATGACTGGCTTCTATGGCATAGTATTATAGCATTTAGTCAATAAGATGTATTGTTTTACTGCATTTCAGCCCTTTAGCAGTGTCCCTAAATATACAATTGTAGACAGATTTATGGTGTGATCTAATTGAACAACCACTTCACCTACGGTAATGCCTGAATAAGGAAGTGTTTGGGTATTTACTACCGTAAAAGAATGCATGTTTAAAAAAAACTAATTTTCGTCCCTGAAAATATCATCTACAATAAGGTGATACTTTGATTTCTGAAACTAGTGTAAACATAAGAGAAGAATAAGTGGAAAGAAATATGAAATTATATTTATATAATTTTTGCTTTATAAGAATGGATGTATGCGTGTTGTATAACTGACAGTCAATTACTAGAGGTAATCTTTATTAAAAACAAAACAAAACACTCAGGTGTGAAGTGAAAATAGTAGAGAAGATTAATATAATTAAACAAATGCTTAAAGTATTTAAAGTTATGAAAAAATATGAAATAAATAATACTTAGATTTACTTTGCTGCTTAAGTACTGTTACTAACAATCAGTAGACATGGAATTGTACAAAAGTCAAATCACACAGCTGTTTCATTAGGTGCCGAGGGAAGGAGGAGATGGGATGTGACGTTTTATAATGTGACAGGAGGGTTCAACTTATATCTAGTGTGAATGTGTCTCATCAGGTGGCAGTAAGGCTTGGAGAGCAGATAATGCCCACCCCCAGTCTCTACTAGAAGATTAAAGACAGGGTAGTGCCTTCTAAGAAATAAATGGCATTTCCAGTCTACAACCCTCCAGCATTTTGTTTCCAATTCTTCTTGAATGCCTACAATCATTTCAAACATAACGTGAGCAATGCCAATCTCCAGGCCCCCCTTCTTCCTCCAGCACTCTGCTCTCTGAGACCAGCAATGCTGTGCTTTCCATAGCCCCGGCTAAGACAATGATGCATTCTATGCACTGGGACCACAACAGGAAACTTTTGACTTAATAGATTTAACGAAGAAAGAGCACAGTCATCTAGAACCAGGTGACAGGTGAACAGGGTCTTGTTTGGGGACAAAGTAGTTAATAGATGAGTTGGCAGAAAGCTTAGAGACTATTTTGCATAACAAGATACTCAATGAATGGCCACTTCAGAGCATTTGGATATTATAAATCATTATAATTCCCGTTTGAAGTCTAAAAGGCCTTCTAATACTCAGCATGCTACAATAACTCCATGAAATTATTTTCGGAATAGTTCAAGAGTATGCCTCTTGTCATTACTTTCTCGTGCTGAGAGAGCTCGCACAAACACACAATTCTGTAAATTATGTTTTCTAGAATATGTGTGGTATCATTAAAATGAAACAAAAAAAATTGAAGGTGCTAAAAGGAGAAATGGAGTCCATGTACAATTAAAATAAAGGGAGGATTTAAATATATGTTCTATTCAAAGAACTTACTACTTTTAGATTGTCTCTGCTTGAGAAAGCTTTTATTAGAAAAAGGCATTGTTTTCTTCAAGTTGCAAATAGTTTCACAAGTTTTTTAACGGCCTTATAAATACACAGATCTATAAAAAAGACTTGTCTTATGCAAATTTAGGCAATGGTCAGTCTGCAAAATCGTATTTCAGAGACCAACAACCACTTGCTTTCATTCAGAATCCAGTTCATACTTTCTCATACAAATAGTCACAGATATCATCTGACCCAAATGCTGGGAAAATGTATGAATTCTGTAGATAATTGGTTATTTTTTAAATTATTTTTAATCTTTTCATGTTTATTTTTGAGAGAGACGAAGCAGGCTCCAGGCTCTGAACTGTCAACACAGAGTCCAACGTGGGGCTTGAACCCACAGACCCTTAGATCATGACCTGAGCTGAAGTTGTATGCTTAACCTACTGAGCCACCCTGGCAACCCTATGGATTATGCTTTGTTATTGGCAATACAAACATTATCACATTCCTGGCTTTGTTTTTAGTGCTTTGTTCAGTTATCTCCAGTAACTTACTGAACCTCTATATCTCAACTGGCAAAGCCCCAGTAAGACATCAGTGAACTATATGATGTGAGTGAGGGACGTGATAAAAACAGGACTCAGTTTCTTCTGTGTTAGATCACATGTGTCAGTATGTGCATATACATGTATGTAATGGGACATGTGGGGCAGGAGACTTTCTTAAAAGGTTGTAAAAATTTCCAGCCACTATACTGCAACCTTCCTAGATTTATCTAGTCTCACAGAAAAATCTCGAATCCTTGAATTAATTCAACAAGGAGGCCATTAATTAGACTAAGGCTGAGGTGGTTCTAATGCCAAGGCAGCCTATGGAATGAATCCACAATCTAATCATGTAAATGCCTCAAGGTTACACAATCAAAATGCTAAGGACAACCAATCAGAGAGAGCCAACCAGGCTTTCAGTTACAGCCAATCAATAATCCCCTTACACTGAGTAAGCCTTTTCTCCATCAAAGTCTCTCTTCATGCTCCTGTCAGAGCAGGGCTCCAATACATTCCACTTCAGTGCTGCCCTATTCGAATCAGTAAATGCTCAAACTCTTAAACGGTTTAATATGCCTCAACTTATCTTTTAGCAAAATTCCTATGACATTTTGTAATTTTTATGTTTATTTATTTTTTAAACAATTTTTTTAATGTTTTATTTATTTTTGAGAGAGAGAGAAAGACTATAAGCAGGGGAGGGTCAGAGACAGAAGGAGATACAGAATTTGAAGACAGGCTCCAGACTCTGAGCTAACTGTCAGCACAGAGCCTGATGCGGGGCTCAAACCCACGAGCTGTGAGATCATGACCTGAGCTGAAGTCAGACACTTAACCGACTGAGCCACCCAGGTGCCCCTATAAGTTTATTTATTTTGAGAGATAGAAAGAGAGATAGGAGGAGGGACAGAGAGAGAGAGAGAGAGAGAGAGAGAGAGAGGAAATCCTAAGCAGGCTCTGTACTGTCAGTGCAGAGCCTGACACAGGGCTCAAACTCACAAAACCGAAAGATCATGACCTGAGGCAAAATCAGAAGTTGGACGCTTAACCCAGTGAGCCACCCAGGCCCAGTGCTGAGCCACCCAGGTGCCCAGTAATTTTCATTGTTTTTAATAGCAGTTTAGTTGAAGCTTTTCATGAGTTCGATCTTCTTAAAATTGCAAATTTTGTCTGTTATATAGCTTTTTTATTATATGCTGACTATATATATATATATATATATATATATATATATATAGGTTCCTTGTTTTTATAAATGTATTTTCTCAGTAGTTGGTATCCTTTGAAGGATGGCACAACATGCCACCCAAAAAGATGCCACTCTGGCAAGAGGATTATTTTGATCTAAAGGCACTTAGAAAAACTGCAAATATAAGAAAAATGCTCTCACCTTCCTTTTCTAAAAAGCTGATGAAATTCCCACTTGAAAGGTGCCCTGCCTGTGCCAGAGGAAAAGTAACATTTTTACCATTTACACAACAAAGAAGTTGAGAGGGAGAGTTGTGTACACACAGACTTTGTTAAAATAATCGCTCAGTAACTTTTCCACACCTGCCTCTTTTGTTTAACATATTCTCATAGCATATAGGGCTATATACCGTTTCTTTGGGTCTTGTTTTCCTTAAGAGGGCTATCATGTGATATAAAACTTATATAAACATGTATGATTTTGGTCTTGTTAAACTGTTTTCTGTTAGTTCTCCAAGGAGGGAGGGAGGGAGGGAAGGAGGGAGGAAGGAAGAGAGGGAGAAAACAAAGGTAGACCCAGTCAATAGTCAGTGTCCAACCTAGGTGAGCAAAAATGGTGCAGCCCAGATATAAATTTATAACACTATAAATTTTAATTGCTATAAATATGGGCTCCTTCCTCCAAGTACCACATCCATATTCTCATCTGATTTCCAAATGCAGCAGGAGATACAGATGTACTATGCACGGTATTGTTGTACCTTATATTACTGTCATTATATTGCATATTGTATTATAATTGTTTTTAGGAAAGTCATTTGTCTAGACAAAATCTTTTACATTATAGAATCAGTATTAGAACCCTATTCTTCCCAGCCTTAGTATAGTATCTCTTACATGTTATTTTGAATATCTCTTTTTAGAGATACTGTCAAATATTTTAAGGAACAGTAACAACACTAGAATTAAGAGTATACAGTTATAAAAATTGGGTATTTCCAAATCATTGAAGAAATCAGAAATTTGAGACAAAGTACAAAATAACCCTGAAGCATGTATACAATATGGTTTTTAAAACAAAGTACTGTGAATACCTAATAAATTAACTAAAGGAATTAAAATCAAAACCTAAAATGGAAACCAAATCTTTACATAAAAAGAATAGCAAAATCTACGTTTGTATTTTTCTAATTGGAAAATAATGCGATGTACTATCAAATGAATGCTTAGGATACAGTTGGTTTCTAGTGAAGTATATTATCCTCATGTCTGAAAGACTTCACTTTCTGTTGTTCTGGCCAGTCCTCGTTTACACATAGTTTTCTTGCATCACTTTGATTTCCTTTGTTCCAGATTTTTCCTTTTTATAACAAAATGTTACTATTAGTAGTTATACATTTTTAGCCATAAATCCTGTCTTCAGCAATGAAGCCATCCGCCCCAAATGCAGATCTAATGATAAATACTGAATTTCCATTTCTCAGGAAAGTTGACAGGACTTGCCCACAATGTTGACATGTACCACATTTACCACTGGCCACGTGGGAAACAGAATACAGATAAAATGCTGAAGACACGGGTGGCTCAGTCAGTTAAGCATTTGACTCTTGGTTTCAGCTCATGTCATGATCATACAGTTTCACGGTCTCGAACCCCACAACAGGTTCTGTACTACGGCATGGAGCCTGCTTGGGATTCTCTCTCTCCTTTGCTCTCGGCCCCTCCCACACTTGGACTGTCTCTGTCTCTCTCAAAATTAAAAAAAAATAAAAATAAAAAATAGCTGGAGAAGCACCAGCATCCATTACAGAAGTGAATAGCTACAGTAACCAGACTGTGCCCTGAAGTAAAAATGTAACACAGGTAGCTGTATAAGGTGTGTTTACACATCTCTCAGGAAGCAGGACACTATATTAAGATCAAATAACTCTTCAGTAAAATGTCATTTGATTTCTTTGATGCCAAGATCTCTTGCACATGGGCACCAAAAGTTAAGCCATGGACACTGGTTCCATTAATAGATGAGAATTTAAATATTGTCAAATTATGCCAGTTTTATCAGATTTGTCAATTAGAAAATGAGTCAAGTTTAATAATGGTCATTCATACAATTCATAAATCAAAGCAAATGTTTTAGGAATTTCTTCAGTTGAATTTGAAAAAATCTAACATTATTATTAATTAAAACAGGTCAAATATTCAACACATAATTTAAAGTCATTTGCTATCATGGTGATAATATGAATTAAATTTTTTGATGAGCACAATCATGATAAAATCAATACATTCAGAAGTGATAAATCAGAACAGGAGGTGTCTAACCCTAAAATACTTGTATATTAAACAGATATATTGAACTACAGATAATTTGAGGAAATTCCAGGCAGTAGGCAGTTTGGACATTTGTAGCTCTTCATTAATCAGATGCTAGAAAAGCTTGAGCCTTTGATAAATTACTTTGTAAAGTAACATAGGTGTCCTAAAGTAACATTGTATCCTTCTATAATGAGTCTTCTAAAATGTGGTTGCATTTTTTCAACAATAAAATCTTTGGCATCTTTATCAAAATCTTTCAGTGAGTATAAAAACTCATAAATTAACTTTTGGAGCTTCTCATGAATTATAGTTACTGACAATGAAAATTGCAAAGAGGAAAGGATATATAAATAAGGCCTGAGAAAATATGGAGAGATTGGGCAAGTTAAAAGAAATGAACAGTGAAAGAGTAAGATTTTATTTTGAAATTCTATAAATTCTCCTTAAAATACTTTATGGAAAGAATCTTGTGATGAACTTAACAAGGTTTCTGTTTGTTTTTGCCCCCAGTATCTAAGTTTGGCAAGACAGTCATAAGACTCACAAAGAGAGGTAACATGTTGAATTTTGTTACATAAAAATTTTTTCATAGAGAAGTTCTCTATATGAAGAAAAAGGACAATTCCTATAAAATTATTTGGATTGAAACACTGAAACATTTCAAAATAAAAAAATAACGTTGGGATAATCTTTCAGTTAGCGGAATTTGTGTGGGTTATACCTTAGAATTTGTAAAGAAATTACAAATTAATAGCCTACACAGAAAAGTCATCAAAGACCTCAACAGTTTCATATTTGTTAATCCTGAAATACTACTAAAGAGAAGATAGAAGGCTATTTTAGCAAATAAATAAAAAATATGAGACAATGTTGAAAAAATGTTAATTATAAAGTACCATAAGGGCACCTGGGTTGCCCTTTGACATCCCACTTTGGCTCAGGTCACGATCTTATGGTTTGTGAGTTCAAACCCCACGTTGGGCTCTGAGCCCAAAGCTCAGAGCCTGGAGCCTGCTTCGGATTCTGGGTATCCCTCTATCTCTGTTCCTCCCCACTTGTGCTCTGTCTCTGTCTCTCAAAAATAAATGTAAAAATTTAAATTTTTTTAAAAAGTACCATAAATAGACTTTAGAGAGATAGAACTAAGGGACAGATTAAAGTACACTAAAGTGCACTGAGAGTAATCCTTCTATAATATTTTTATATTTAAATAAATAATATAAAGAGAGGGTCTTGTTTTGGCTTTACGTATGTAGATACGTGTTCATTTATTCAGTACAGTTTTACTGTTCAAAACTTCTAAACATATTTCCTATACATAATATTATGATAAAATAAATATGATTGCTCAGTAATATAAGTGATCATTTTCCACCGTCTTCTGCTCCCAGCAGCATCCCAGGAGGGAGAGCCTACACTGCGGGCTCATCTGAACTTAGTCATTCAGTTGCCAGAAGAGGCAGCTGACAGAACACCTTCAGAAACGCACTGTCCCTGCAGAAGTTTCTACTCTGAAAATAATTAAACTCGCAGAAAAGGTTCATACTGTATACATTCCTATATTTTCACCAGAAATTATCAACTTTTAATATTTTGTCATTTTTCTTCTCTCTATATATGTTTATACATATATATTCCTTTTTTTCTGAAAAAGTCACCATTAAGTTGCTTACATCAGAGCACTTTGCCACTGGTCATGAGGATTATTGTATGCCTCAGAATTTAGTTGTGATGTCTAAATTAACCGAGCCTACATTCTGGGACAGCTATTAAAATAATCTCAGCACGGAAATTATAATAAATCATAATCACTTTCAACATTAATATATGAATACATTTATGTTTTTCCTATATCTGATTAATATTTCTTGAGAACCTATTATGGCACTTTCCCTTTTTGAACAAGTAAAGAACAGGATAGTCAAATTCCATACAAATGGGGGATTTATAATCTCAAAAGGTGTGGCAAAGAGGAGATACATTAATAAGCATACAATAGGTCCCTAAGAACTTGGAAGACGACAGCCCCTGGGGTGCTCTCTCAGAGACATAAGGTGGGCTCTTCTCAGGGGCTGCATTTCACACGAACTTGGAAGAAGTTCAACGGTCAGCCTTGTGGATATCTGGACATACATAGAACACTACAGTCATGGGAAGTACCGAGGGCAAAGGCTTTACTGAAGTACAAGTTCTGTTCAAAGAATGAAGGGTAAGAAGACGACAGAGTTCGAAGGCAGAGAGTGATGGGAGCCACAGAGGCGATGATTTAAAGAGCCTGTGCTGGGCTGGACGGGATGCAACAAGGCCTTTTCACAACATCGTGCAGACTTGGGGTTTGAAGTCAGAAATGGCGGGCTCAGGTCCCCAGCCAGCCCAAGGACTGCTTGCACAGCCTACGAGCCAGAAACATTTTGTTTTGTTTTGTTTTGTATTTTTAAATACTTGTTAATAAGACATCAAAAACAAAGAAAAAGAACATTTAGCAGAGACTCTATGTGGACCACAAAGTCTAAATAAACAGACAACAAAACTTTATGGCCCTTTCCAGAGAAAACCAGGCAGCTGCTGGTCAATGGAGTTTTTTTGAATTGTTTTTTTTATATTTATTTCTGAGAGAGACAAAGACAGAGTGCAAGCAGGGAAGGGGCAGAGAGAGAGAGACACACAGAATCTGAAGCAGGCTCCAGGCTCTGAGAAGTCAGCACAGAGCCGGATGCAGGGCCTGAACTCTGGAACAAAGAGATCATGACCTGAGCCAAAGTCATGAGCCACCCAAGTGTCCCAGTCAAAGGAATTTTAATTTGAGATTTTAACATTAGAATTTGAGAATGGAGGAGTCCCATAACATGCTGTGCATTTCCTCAGGGTCACTCAGATCTGTCAGAAGGCCGTGACAACCAACTGGGCAACAGGTGGTGATGGTGATGGTGAGGTCGAGGGTGGTGGCCAGACCCTGGCTGCGTGAGGGATATAATTTGAAGGTAAAGCCAGCAGAGTTTGCTGACAGATTCATAGGAGGATGAGAAAACAGTCAAAGGGGAAGTCCTCTAATTTTAAATTGAACTACTGAGTAGATTTTTATGAAAAGGGAAGTACAAATCATGTGCTTTTAGATAGTGTCCAGGTTACAGAGTTTTTCTCCCTCTAGAATTAAACAGAAAAAGCGAAAGCTGCCCTAGCAATGAACGCAGAACACATCAACAGTCACAGAAGTGACCATCTTTCTCAACTAACTACGACTCCTTAGTAGATGTCCATTTTGATCATTAGTTTCTTTCTCTGATACCAAATTTCAAAATCAAAGCTTAAGAGTGGTAAATGCATTTTGTTCAAGACATGGATGTAATCATATTCACTTCAAATATATTTTGTCATTCAATAAACCCTTGCTGCCTCTCTACTGGAGTTAAAGAACTATTTTCGTTAATGTGCTTAAGTAGCCTATAAACATTTTCTCATTTTGCACAGCTAATCTAAAATAATCATTCCCTCAGTTATTTTAGTCACCATCAGACAATTTCCAAAGCTTTATGGTATCTGTTTTTCACAAACTCAAAGTCTTTAATGTTGATATTCCCACTTTCTTAAAAGATTCAATAGCCTTTGCTATATACTCTCTTCTTATATTAAAAAAAAAATTCTAAGTTCTCATTATTTCAAGATGTCTCTTCCCCCTGTATTACTGTACCATATTGCATTTAGCCATTTGCTTCCTGAAGGACTTTCAACTTGGCCAATATTGTGCAAATAGTTACACAGGATATATGAAGAACACTCCATCATAATCAACAATTCTGAAGAGAAGAAAAAACTCCTAAGAGAAAAATGATTATTCATATTAAAGAAACCTCTCATCTCATTGCTTTGTATACACTTTCTCCTGTCAGGAGATTATGAGGATGTGGATATTGATCTGATACCACTAACTGATCAAAGTGTCGGAGGAACAATTATTGCTTCAAACATCAGCCTGGGCCACACCAGTGATAGCGGTGGGCAGCTCCCTGAGTGTGGCCATAATTCCGGGAGCCATTCCTATGCGGTTCCTGGTTATGGCTTAAGTTTAAACATGCCTGTTACTATTCACAACACTTTGTTGCTTACTGATAGTAAATTGATTATTAGAGGATTATCTACAGAATGATTTAACTGTGTTGGACATCCCTCCTGCCGGACAGGAGTGCCTACATCCTGAGCACGGAAGGCCATAGGAATATGCCAATCCCATCCACCCCACAAGAGATTAGAGTTTGACCAAATAAGCTAGTCAGCTGTAACCTATTGCTTTGCAAATTTACTACTTATTGGCCTAGATTGAGCAAATCAGACCTTTTTTTTTAACCTTATAACATGACAATAAGAACTTTCATCTATTTTTGAACTCTTGCAATTTAAAGTTAAAAATATTATTTGAGATCACATAAATATTTTTAAATGTGTTGCTTAGCAATTTGTATAAAAGAGAAAACTCTTTCCTCTTTCTTTCTTGCATCATTAGCTATTCAAATACCAACAACTATAACTAACCACTTTTTGCTGTGAAGAGATCAGGAAATCGCTTCATGTGTTTGTGACTAAAGAGAAGTAAACTAGCACAATTATTTTATGGCTTTGATTTGATGAAAGGAGAGACTCTGTAGGTCAGAGGAGCTGAAAGAGTTTTCTTTTCACATAAACTTATCTTCAGTCTTGACTCTACATCTTACTAAGTTCTCTTCATATCTCAGAGCATCAGATTCTTATTTGAAAAACACGGATGGTAATACTCCTGAGACACTTTGATGGAAACAAAATGTTTACCAGCTGTGAAAAGTAATTGCTGATAAGACTATGCAAATCAGAGGAAGTCCTGGGCATTGGTGACCAGGGCTCCCACTTGTTGAAAGACTCTGGGAAACAGTGGCAGGACCTAGTAAAATCAAGTATACGTCATCTTATGACCCAGTAATCTCAGTTAACGCCATATAGATACACAGGAGGAAGGAGTGTGTGTGGACATGTAACCAATGTTCCTAGCAGCTTTCTCAGCACATGTCAAGCTGGAGAGCATCTAAATATTCATCACTAATCAGATGGGAAACAAACTGTGGTCTGTCCAAACATTAGTAAAATGAAGTTAACTTTAGCATAGTGTGAACTTTGGGTGGGATATTAGCTCTGAAGTTATACAGAAAACTTCATAGACACTTTGATAGACAACTTTGATGTCTTAATGTGAGTAGTATTTATGGGAGTTAACTTATACATGATAGTTTATTCAGGGGTACATACATGAAGAATGCAACAGGGGCACCTGGGTGGTTCAGTCAGTGGAGTGTCTGACTTCAGCTCAGGTCATGATATCGAGGTTTGTGGTGTTGAGTCCCATGTCGGGCTCTGTGCTGACAGCTCAGAGCCTGCTGCCTGCTTCAGATTCTGTGTCTCCCTCTCTGCCCCCTCCAACTCACACTCCGTCTCTGTCTCTGTCTCGCTCAAAAATAAACAAGCATTTTAAAAAAATTGAAAAAAAGAATGTAATAAATTGTTGAGTAAAGCTGATCATTTTATTTATGCACTTATGAGTCAATAAAAATTATTTAAAGCAGTTTGCATAAAACCTGTCAAATAGAGATTGGAAGGGACAATAGCTATAGATCAAAGTAAATGTCACCTAAAGCATTTATAAATCAATTGCCAATTACATTTAGATAAAAGTGAACATAAACTAGTCAGAGAAAGATAAATTTTAATAATTTGGTAATTGGCCAAATGTTCTGTAAATTATATTTCACAAACAGATGTTTAGGATATCATCTGCACACTGATAAAATATGACACAATTTAGATGGTAGGAAATACCTGCATATTTAGATAAAGGTCAGAAAATTTAATAGAAAAGTAATTTATCATCCATCAGGAGATCAATGAGATGCTTAATGAACTTTTTCAGTGCCACAAGCATAAGATTTAATATGGTACATATAACACGTATTACTCTCTATAAAACCGTTGACCCACTTATCAAATCAGACTAAACTCTCCCATTATTTTTTGATGCTAATAGAAATAAAGAGGAGATGCAATTTGTTGCATTTATACAGCATTTGATAAACCTATTTTGACAGATGTCTAGAACAATATTCCTCCTCTAGAAAAAAAAAGTTTTTTTAGAAAATTAGAATACCATTACTTTCACATTTCAAGCCAGATTTATAGGAATTAACAGGTGAACATAACAGAGCTATTGATATATTTTTCATGCTCTGATCCAATCTTGCATTAGACCTCTCAGATTGGAGAGTATATTTTTTCATTCACTTCTAAGCATTATGACTTTATTATAACTTCAGACTAAACTTGTATTTTTTTGACATATCCTTGTAGTTCTAGTCAAACACACTGTCACGTACTCTCACTACCCGTTCTTCCTGTACCTTCCCAGATACAGATACACATACTATTCACTTAGACATCACTTATGTCCCTGGGCTAATTAGCTACATCCATATTTCTTTTAAAATTATTTAACGTTTATCTATTATTGAGAAACAGAGACAGACAGAGTGTTAAGTGGGGGACGGGGAGAGAGAGAGAGTGTGTGTGTGAGCAGTGAAGGAAGGGGCAGGGAGGGGAGACACTGAATCTGAAGCAGGCTCCAGGCTCTAAGCTCTCAGCACATAGTTCAATGTGGAGCTCGAACTCACAAACCATGAGATCATAACCTGAGCCAAAGTTGGACCCTTAACCCACTGAGCCACCCAGGTGCCCCTTTATATCTGTATTTCTAATGAATGTTAGTTTCCACGTATCTTAACACATTTTTTTTTTTACTTTTTCTAGCATTCTATTCCCATTTTAGGTGATATTTACATTTGCTTATCTCAGGGATATTTTCTTAGGAAAGTAACCAAATGATGTGAATAAAGAAGCCCGTAGTATGGTGTCCCATGAATTCAAATCTCCATCTTCCCACTCACCAGAGGTAGGGCTTAAGAGTGATCTGATCTCTTGCTAGTTTACTTTAATCCCTTTTGAAATGGGAATGATTACCCTTACAGGATGTTTGCAACAATAAAGACTCGATCAGGTGGCGAATTACTGTCACATAATCCCTGAAGAAGTGGTACTTACTTTAACACAGGCTCATTTCTTTCACTGCCTTGACATCTCAGCAAATAGAAGAAACACACTCTCAAGCCAAAGATAAACACCTCCACCTTTCATTGTAACTTTTTTGAACAATTTTCATGAGACACATACTGTTTCATTTTGGTTTTTTTCCCCTCTTCTTAACCTCTCACAGAACAATGCTATGTTTAAATGAGACAGTAAACCAGTGCAAATCCCAAGTGTTTGGGGATATTGAGACAAACAGTTCATAAGAGAATAGACTTCATTTAATTTATGTTAGCCCTCCAAAGACATGTTTGGCTATCCAACTGTCATGTGTATAGAAATAATATGTTAATAGGATAAAGGGACTGGTTTTTTTCCCCTTAATTGTCCTGGCCTATGGGTATTCATTTCAATATCTGAGAGATGAGGAAAAAATGTGGAGCCAGTGCCTCACTTCATTAGCTAATTTACTCGCCTTAGCACACCTAAGTTTAAATATCTATTCCTTCAAAGACAGGGCTATGTGTTTGAACCCTTCCTTTATCTCTTCCATAACCAAAACCGCTGGGGACTTTCGTACAGGACTTTTTATCAGCTGACCTATGTTATGCTACTATTTATAAGAGACTGGCAGGAACAAAAAAAACATTAGACTCACACTGACCTAGAAGACAAAATACACTAGGAGTGAGGAACAAAGGAGTGAGTCCTCTCTGATTGGATATTAAATGTCTTGGAAGTGACTCTGAATCTTCCACGGTAATGTGTGCTGTTTTCTGGGTCAATTATTTCTTTAATGCCCTTCCCAACTTTGATCAAGTTTTCTTCCCAATGTGTCTAGTATAGAAATGTGGGAGTTTCAAAGATGAACCCAAAGGAATAACACTATAGCACATAATTAATCTTCATATCAGGGATTCCTGACCTGAATATTAAGATATCGCCTGCTTTTTTTCACTAGTCATTTTTCTTGGTAAAAAGCAAACAAAATCAATTCTGTATTTTATTGATGAGAAAACCCCCATCTCTTCTTTCCCCTGCATGCTCTATATGAATCAGATGTGTTTTACGTACATATATGATGTAGGGAACAAAGGTAGAAGAAAAAAATTAAACTTCCGTAAAACTCACAGCCCATTGACAAGTCCTTGAGAAAAATTGAGTGACCTTCCTCTAGGAACTCAGCTGCCTCAACGCTGACACTTTGCTGAGGGCAAAGGGCAATCAGTTTATCATTAGCCTGACCTCAAGGACCCTGTAAGTCTCCTTTAACATATAAAAATTCCTATGGAAACTTCCTTTGTCTATACTCCCCCAAATTATATGTTGGTAACCATCCTCCAGGCCTATGGCTCACTGATATACATCTGAAGGGTCTCATAACTGAGGTTTTACTAGACAGTAATAAATGACCTTTTCCAACAGCAGCTAGCCTCTCAAGGTCCTCGAAATCTTGCTTCCAATTTCCTTACAGACTTATGCTGTCCCTGACCCCCTCCCAACCTGAAGGTATATAATCAGCCACTCCTCACAACCCAAGCACAGCTCTTTCTGTCCACAGGTCCTGTTCCCATGTTTTCATAAAACCACCTTATTGCATTGAAGATAGCTCAAGAAGTCTTTGACTTTCACTCCTGAACCCCAACATTTTCACTCACATATACACATATTTTATCATACGGTGTAAGAGTATAGTTGAAAAGGCAGATACAAAATATACCTGCGTAGATTCATTACCCATCCTCTCAAAATAATTACACTCTCTTGATAATTGCAAAGACACTTAAAAAAAAAAAGGTAAAGTAAACGTTGCCTTGGAATATTTGGGTTACATTCTTACAAAGGTATTTGCTGCTTTGCGTCCAGAAAGGTGCCCTCGCACTGAGCACCCTGGGCACCCAGAGAAAAACTCTCACCTGGAATGGGCTTCCCTCATGGTTAGGTCAGAAATTCTAAAGCATCTGTGTTCATATTGGGGATAACCAATATTCACTCATATAAGCGCTAATAAAAGAGTTGAACTCAGATTCTAGAAAACAATTTTTACATGACACCGCAATACAATGTGCTCATTCACTTCCACTGTGTTTAGATTTTAGAGCCAGGTTCTATATCATAAACACTTTACAGAATCATTGCCCAAATTTGTTACTTAGAAAATATATACACAATTATGTGAAAATTAAAGAAGAAAGCTATGAGATAGGATTCCCATTAATAAACTAACTTTTCATACTTCCTTAAATGTACTGCGTAACCCATGCAGATGCCACCCACTGTGCCCTCTAACTAGGATAATGTTTTCTATAACCCTCATCACTCCTTTCTCACAGAAGTAAAAAGACAAAGGTAAATTGTCTAATTTAAATTCAAATTAATAATCCAAGAAATTAAATTCCCATATGCTAAGTTACACGCTTCATCTATGAAGAATGATGTTTTTCCACTTATACGCATTTCATAATTTTTTTATGCTTTCAGTACTTGAGATATTTGTCGTGCAGGCTCATGAAATAATTATTAAATAGCCGTCTGTCTACATGGAAATCCAAGCAGCTCATTCTCCGAGTTCTTCCCTTCACCTTCCCGCGTGTGTCCCTGAGGTCATGTGAACACACTGAAAGTGGTGTCGCAACTTGATACCCAATTAAGGAAATGCCTGGGCTCTCTAAGTGATGAGGACACCATAATCCAAAAACCCCAATGTTGAAAACTCATCAATGGAATCATGTCAGCCCTAGCTAATGCATGCTACGTGCATGGTAACAGTGTGCTGGACACTGTGCTAAGCTACACACACACACACACACACACACGTATACACACGTGGTCACACTTGGGCATCATAACACATTTATGAGCTTGGCACCATCATCTTCACCATCTTAGGGATGAAGGAAATGAAGTCTATAGGAGTCAAGAGTCTTGGTGTCTTGTCCCAGGCCTTGTATTCACAGAGCAGGGATCTTACCTGTGACATTACACTGCCTCTAACAAGGACTCTTTACCCTTATTCATTGCTCTTTTTTTTTAATATTTATTTTTGAGAGAGACAGAGACAGAGTCCGAGGTGGGGAGGGAAATAGAGAGAGGGAGACACAGCATCTGAAGCAGGTTCTAGGCTCTGAGCTGTCGGTACAGAGCCCTACATGGGGATCGCATGCACGAACCATGAGGTCATGACCTGGGTTGAAGTTGGACACCTAACTGACTGAGCCACCCAGGCGCCTCTCTCTGATATTTAATAAACTAATTAAATTACAATATCCCACTGGTTTCTGTAACTGATCTTTTCTTGCTAGGTATGACAATAAATAATATCTACATGACTCCTCCCAAATATCAAGCTGTTGGAAGTAACGCTCAGGAGAAGAGAAGAACTAGTATTAGTAATTTTTGCATAAAAAGAAACTGAGGCATTGGCAGAGTAAAGCTTCCCCTAAATCACAAAGCTAGAAGGCAATGGGGCCACAGTAATGAACCCAGAGCCCGTGCGGCCACTCACCCCCCAGGCTCGCGTTCATAGGCAGGTTAGAAGGCAGAGTTTGTTCTCAGCGGCATTACTGTAGTGATGGAGAGATAAGATACATGCAGGCAAGAAATCACTAGCAACACAAGCCAAATATGATGAACAACAGACAACACAGTGTCGATGAGAAGTCCTGCTGAGACTTAGAAGCGGAAAAACCCACTCTTTTCTCCATTTTTGCTTCTTTAGAGCCTTTCTCTCACCCTCTTTGTGAATCCATATCCAACTCAACATATGTTAAAAATGCACTAAAAATTTGTGCATCTCTGATTAACAAGGCTTCATTCACTCTGCTCTGTCTAGCTATAATTAGGCCACATGCACAAAGAATCAAGGAGGAGAAATGTCTTTTACCTTATTTTATAAATGTAGGAAAGAGAGAGGGAAATGCATGCAGGATGGGTTTAAACAAAACTGACACACAAGAGTAAGTAAATTGTCACAAATAAAAATGAACAAATTTAACATTTCTGTGTTAGAAAATGGACTCTAGAAATATTCGGGACTTACACAGCATAGGAGATTTGCTTTCTCCTTATTTTTTTAATTATACAATAATAGGTCTGAGTTTCCATTTGACATAATCCTGGAAATTGCATTGTCTCACTTTTCTTCATCAGTCATGCTCTTTCAAATTTTACAGTGCATATGCCGGCTGCACTGTGTAGACATGAATTCTTCCTTAATTAAGAGTTATGGCATATCACAGGAAAAAGGGAAGGAGTCTTGTTTATGAGGGCCATAGTTCATCTGTAGCCCTGGCCATCAATGCCCAATCGCTAGTGAATTCCCTCCTTTCTTGGTTTCGAGGAGTGCACATTTTGAACCTTATGTTGATGTGTGATGACATCTTTCCTTTCTTCCTTTACGTCCCTCATCTCTGCTATGTCGTTGACGTGCATATTCACTTCTGACAGTGGTTTCATCATCCCAGTGATGCATCTTCCACAGACTAGTTATCAGAATAGGGGACATACCAGTACCTCAAAACCAACATGTTACAGTGTAATTAATCTTTTCCTCTAAAGGGTCTTTCCCCTGAGGCTTAAAACCATTCCCCTATCATTTTAATGGGCCCATGACCTGACCTGTCTGCCGTCCCATGGCCCATATCTTGTTTTAAAATTAAGTCTTATTTTCTCTTTCAAAATAGCTCTCAGATTACTTCCTTCTTCTTTATATTTACTGCCTTCAAGTTTGTCCACTCCATCACATATTCTCTCTCCCTTACAATAGCCTTCTGGCTAATTGTAATGATCAGTGTTTGGCCGCGGAGGCGGGTGGGCCCTTCAGGCGCCCAGACAACAAGAGCTACTCACTATTTCAACACTCCCCCACCAGGGGACTTTCAAGGGAACCATTCACCTAACTTTTCCACCCGGAACAATGGACACGTCCTCACCCGGAACACTTCATACCACCCCCCAGCCAATGTCATAAAAGATGCACTACCCCCTTCCCAGGTGCGACTTCCCTGACCCCTTTCTGTAGGGACCAGGGAACCTCACCGGAGAGAGCTCCCAATAAAGGTTTTTTTACCTCCATATCTGGCCTCGGTTTCTGCATCCCGTTTGCTACATTACAATCATAATGACAGAAAGCCAGGGGATACTCAATCCATAATTATAAAATTCAGGGTTAAACACAACTATATCACATACTATTACAAGTACTAAAGTAAAAGTACTCCATTGAAGGTAACCTCATAGTGTTTCTATGAACCAAATACATTTGCCAATTAAGAGATACAGTGTAGGGGCACCTGGGTGGCTCTGTCGGTTAAGCAGCCGACCTCTGCTCAGGTCACGATCTCACAGCTTATGGGTTCGAGCCTCGTGTCAGGATCTGTGCTGATAGCTTGAAGCCTAGAGCCTGCTGAAGATTCTGTGTCTCCCTCTCTCTCTGTACATCCCCCACTCACACTCTCTTTCTCTCTCAAAAAAATATATAAACACTAAAAAGAAAAAGAAACATTAAAAAAAGAAAAAAGAAAAACAGTGTTTGTCTACTAAGGCAATCTTTTGATAAGGATTAGCCAAGTCTTACCAAAGTCAGCCCTATTGTGGATATATTAATTTATGAAGATTCTCTTATAGAGATAATGGTGGGGGTGGACAAGAATAGCTACCCTACCTTTACAAAACAAAACATAAAAAAAACAAAACACAGAGATTCATGGTAATCTTTGGGAAGGAAGAAAATCACTGCTCTTACTCAAGTAATTCCAGAATCCAGTTGTCTACATTTCTATTCGCAATTGCAATTCTTTTGCCACCAGAGGTGTTTAAAATGTCTATCTCTTCTTCTACCAAGTGAGCCAATTAGTTAAGTAAAAGGAATAACTACTTCTCAGAGACCAGATTAGAAAACACAGCAATTTCTTACTCGAAACATCTCCAAAAGCAAGGGAATCAAGAACAAAAATGAACTTTTGGGACCTCACTGAGATAAAAAACTTATGCATGGCAAAGGAAACAATCAACAAAACTAATAGGCAACCAACGGAATGGGCAAAGATCGTTGCAAATGACATATCAGATAAAGGGCTAGTATCCAAAATCTATAAGGAACTCACCAAACTCCACACCTGAAAAGCAAATAGTCCAGTGAATAAATGGGCAGAAGACATGAACAGACACTTCTCCAAAGAGGACATCCAGATGGCCAACAGACACATGAAACGATGTTCAGCATCACTCATCATCAGGGAAATACAAATCAAAACCACACTGAGATACCACCTCATGCCGGTCAGAGGCTAAAATGAACAAATCAGGAGACTATAGATGCTGGCGAGGATGTGGAGAAATGGGAACCCTCCTACACTGTTGGTGGGAATGTAAACTGGTACAGCCTCTCTGGAAAACAGTGTGGAGACTGCATAAAAAATTAACAATAGAACTACCCTATGACCCAGCAATAGCACTGCTAGGGATTTATCCAAGGAATACAGAAGTGCTGATGCATAGGGGCACATGTACCCCAATGTTCATGGTGGTACTTTCAACAATAGCCAAATCATGGACAGAGCCTAAGTGTCCATCAACTGATGAATGGATCAAGAAGATGTGGTTTATCTATACAATGGAATACTACATGGCAATGAGAAAGAATGAAATCTGGCCATTTGTAGCAAAGTGGATGGAACTTGAGGGTGTTATGGTAAGTGAAATAAGTCAGGCAGAGATGGACAGATACCATATGTTTTCACTCATATGTAAAACAGGAACAGGAGAAACTTAACAGAGGACCATGGGAAGGGGGAGGGGAAAAATAGATAAGGAGAGGGAGGGAGGCAAACCATAAGAGACTCTGGAATACTGAGAACAAACTGAGCGTTGATGGGGATGGGGGAGGGGGAAAAGAGGTGATGGGCATGAAGGGGGGCACTTGTTGGAATGAGCACTGGGTGTTATATGGATACCAACTTTACAATAAACAAACCAAAACAAAAAAAATCATTTGTAATGAATTTCCAATAATCAAAATAATAAAACACAACTATGTACTTCTAAAAAAAAGAAGAAAAGAAAAAGTCATTTAGGTCTGAAATGTTTCCTTTCATGAAGATACCAATCGACACCCTTTTCTGATCAAGTAATATGAGAGCTTTTTTTCTTAAAAATAACAGAAAACAATTCTAACTGTACATGAATGTGTAATAATTCCAGAATTCTTATGTCCCTATTTGTCCTATAAGCAGCATCTTTTGTTCTAAATCGCACTTCCCCACACTTGGAGAAGGAAGAAAGGCCAAGAACTCTAGATCGGACCAATTTTGCTATCCATCACTCTGCAATTCTGTAAGAACTGTGGATCCTTAGGAATTACACTGTAGGTTTCAGATGAGTTTGAGTTGTTGTAGATGACCTTGGTCAACACGGTTGTTACATAAGTTTCTTTTTTTAATTATTTTTTAATTTTTTAATGTTTATTTATTTTTGAGAGAGAGAGAGACAGAGTACAAGCTGGAGAGGGGCAGAAAGAGAGGGAGACATAGAATCTGAAGCAGGTTCCAGGCTCTGAGTTGTCAGCACAGAGTCAGGTGTGGGGCTCGAACTCACAGACCATGAGATCACGACCTGAGCCGCAGTCGGACACTCAACCGACTGAGCCACACAGGCACCTCTAAATTAAACTTTTTGAAGTAACTGTCGACTCACAGGCAGTTATATGAAATGATACAAAGGATGCCACATACCCTTTCTTTACCCAGTGTCCCCAGTGGTCATACCGTGCAAAGTTACAGAACAATACACTAAGATATTAACATCATCAAGATACAGAACATTTCTTCTGATGTTTGAATTTTTAAAATAACATAAAATCAATGAAATACTTTCAATTTTGATTCTAGGTTCCTAAATAAAATGACCATTAAAAGCCTTTTATCTATTGTTAGGGGTTCCATCATAAAAAAGGTAGAAAGGGCAAATATTTTCCATCACTCACTTCTGCAGCTGAAGGGCCCAACTACCTACTGTTTACTTCTACTAATTGTATTATCTTCTTGAAAGGCTATATCTGGTTTTTAATTGGCATTCCAGTGAGACAGAATCATAAGGTACATCTATCAAGCATCTAACATTTATTTAAATGTACCTAATTGATCTGATAAGATATCAAACTTATATGTCAAATGCTTCACCATTCCCTAAAATTGAGGATTATTATATGGAGATAGTGATAAAGGTTAAAGGATAACAAATTCATTTTAGGGCACTTATTTTTTTTAAAAGCAAGTCCAACAGCATAAAATTCCTTAAAAAATATCTCATTTTTCAGATAGTGTCTTACTTATCTGTAAGTTGCCACAGTAGAGATACAAGTATTAGCATCATTTTTCACCTTGGATTATTTTTAAAAACAATACTTTACAAGGTAACTTAGTATGTGGTACCTTCCAGAAATGATTACAACTCTCACACATTTAAAATTGTTTGGACAAGTAAAAAAAAAAAGGGAATGATTTTATTTGTTATTTATTTTATTTTATTTGTTTATTTGTTAAACGATAGTATAATTTAAAACATGGCATTTCTCATTTGCGTATTTTTTTATTGTGGTAAAATATATATAACATAAAAGCTACCATTTTAGACATTTTTAGCATATAATTTTAATGGCATTAAATACATTTGAATTATCATGCAACTGTAACCACATCCATCTCCAGAAATTCTGTATCTACTAAATAACGTTTTCTCATATATATATATATATATATATATATATATATGTATATATGTAGTGTGTATATATATATGTAGTGTATATATATGTAGTGTGTGTGTATGTGTGTGTGTGTGTATATATATATATATATGTAGTATATACACACCATAGAATATTTTTCTGTGTTTAAAAGGAAAAAAATCTGAAAAGCTGTATTAGTCAAAACAGTATGGTATTGGCACAAAAACAGGCACGTAGATCAATGACATAGAACACAGAGTACAGAAATAAACCCACGATTATATAGTCAATTAATCTATGACAAAGGAGGCAGGAATATCCAATGGAAAAGATGACAGTCTCTTCAGCAAATGGTGTAAAAACACTTTAGGAGCCACATGGCAAACAATGAGCCTGGACCACTTTCTCACATCATGCACACAAATAAACTCAAAATGGATTAAAAACCTAAATGTGAGACCTAAAACCATAAAACTCCTAGAAGAAAACAAAGGTAGTAATCTCGACATCAGCCTTAGCAATACTTTTCTGGATCTGTCACCTCAGGCAAAGGAAACAAATGCAAAAGCAAATTATTGGGACTACATCCAAATAAATAGCTTTCGCACAGTGAGAAAAGCCATTAACAGGACAAAAAGGCAACCTACAGAATGGTAGAAAATATATGCCAACAATATATCCAATAAAGGGTTACTATCCAAATTATTTAGAGAAGTCATATAATTTAATACCAAACAAATAATCCAATTAAAAATGGGTAGAGGAGTTGAATAGAGATTTTTCCAAAGACTACATCCTGATGGCCAACAAACACATGAAAATATGCTCAGGATCACTCATCATCAGGAAGATACAAATCAAAATCACAATGAGATACCACTCACACCTGTCAGAATGGCTAAAATAAACAACTCAGGCAACAACAGATTTTGGCAAGGATGTGAAGAAAGGGGAACCCTGTTGCACTGTTGGTGGGAATGCAAACTGGTGCAGCCACTCTGGAAAACAGTATGGAGGTTCCTCAAAAATTCAAAATAGAAATATAATCTGATCTAGTAACTGCACTACTAGGTATTTATGCAGAGAAAATGAAAACACTAATTCAAAAAGATATTTATTACACCCTATGTTTATTACAGCATGATTTACAATAGCCAAGATATGGAAATGGCCCAAGTTTCCATTGATAGATGGATATAGAAGATGTGGTATATACAACGGAATATTACTCTGCCATAAAAAAGAATGAAATCTTGCCATTTGTCACAACATGAATGGACTCAAAGGGTATTATGCTAAGTGAATCAGTCAGGCAAAGAAAGATAAATACTGTATGATTTCACTTATATGTGGAATCTAAAAAACTCAAATGAACCAAACAAACTGAAACAAACAGACTCATAGAGAGGACAACAAACTGGTGACTGGCAGAGGGAAGGGGTAAGGAGAGATGGGAGAATGAGGTAGTGAGAATTCAAAGGTACAAACTTTCAGTTATAAAAAAAAATAGTAAGTCACAGGGATAAAATCTACTGCACAAGGAATAGAGTCAATAATATCATAATAATACATGGTGATAGAAAGTAACTACATTTACCCTGGTGAGCATTTCATAGTATAGAGTATATATTGTTAATAATGTAGAATTATTGAATTCTGGCGGTGCCTGGGTGGTTCAGTTGGTTAAGGCTTTGGCTCAGGTCATGATCTCACGGTTCGTGGGTTCGAGCCCCGCATCTGGTTCTGTGCTGACAGCTCAGAGCCTTGAGCCTGTTTCAGATTCTGTGTCTCCCTCTCTCTCTGCCCCTCCCTTGTTCGCACACTGTCTCTCTCTGTCTCAAAAATAAATAAACATTAAAAAATTTATAAAAAAAAAGAATTACTGAATTCTGTATTCAATAGGCGATTGAATAGAATAATATTCTACACCTGAATGTAACATAACATGTTGTGTCAACAATACCTCAGTGAAAACAAGAAATTCTGGTGTGTGGGACAATATGAAGACATCATGTTAAATATGTTTTCAATGTAATATTTTTAGGGGAACTGCTCTCACCACTGCTAATGCAGTGGTCCAGTTGGCATGATTACTTGGAGAATTACCTGACAGATAAGGTGGTTATTTGAGTTTTATTGATATAAGATCCTCTTTTTCTCTTGGGCATTTCAATGACTCATTCTTGGTTTTCCAGATAGCTTTGATTTTAAAGTTCTTTGCCTTGTTTCCATAAACACACCTATACTCCTCAGGTGATACAATGGTATGAATGTTAGTACAGATGATGCAGCCATATGGGATCTCTGAAATGATCTGATCTTCTTAGCAATTTGACTTTCTGTAACCAAGCACAAAATGCTAGGTTCTCCATTTTAAGTCTCTGAGAGAACTGCATGATGATTTATAAGCAAAAAAGGAGGGGAAACCCCTAAAACAAAAGAAAGCCAATGATCAAGTGCTTTGCTTAAAGGGTTTAAAAAGAAATGCATGTATAAATATCTGTAACAGTGAGCTGTGTGGTATCACGGGGGCCAACAGCATTGATTTACCAATCAGCAAATCATGGTTACTGTGAACAGTGAGGCAAAAGGCTATGTTCTTCATCACTGGTAGAGCAGCTGATAACAACACCCCAATTATCCTTCAAGAAGCCACTCCCCCTGCACTCAAGTGGTGCTAGCAAGTGGGATCCATGTACTGAAGTGGTGCTAGCAAGTGGGATCTGTGTACTCAAGCAGTGCTAGCAAGTGGGATCTGTGTACTCAAGCAGTGCTAGCAAGTGGGATCTGTCCACTGGGTCCAGAGGCCAGCACATGATTTACAGGTGGCGCTGGGCATTCGTATTCAGATGCACAGTAACTGGTTGAGCAACAGATACAATCTACATCCAACTAATGAGGGTCACACAGAAGCAAAGACATCAGGGAAGTATTACTCTTCATCCTGGATTGTTGTACTGGTACAATGTAAGCCTGTAAACATCAAAATCCACTTTTGTCACCAACTGTAAGAAAGGGCCTCCCTACTCCCTGAAAACAAAGTCACCGTGTATTACTCGATCATCCTTTTTCCAGAGAATTGGACCTAACAGATTGTTTAATGTATGAATATGGTGTGTACACACACACACACACACACACACACACACAGTTGATCTTTGAAGAACACAGGTGTTGTGGTTGCTTGACCTCCTGCCCAGTCAAAAATCCATGTATAATTTTTGACTCCCTGAAATCTTAACTACTAACAGCCTCCAGTTCACCAGAAAACTTACAGATAACATAAGTGTTTGATTATTTTGTGTATGTATTATACACTGTATTCTTACAATAAAGTTATGGAAAAGAAAATGTTAAGAGAATTATAAGGAAGAGAAAGTGCAAAAAATCTGCATATACATGGACCTGCACAGTTCAGACTTGGGTTATCCACGGGTCAACTGGATAGAAAGGGAGATTGTAAGAAAAATTATAAGGAACTGGCAGCTGACAAATCCCAACATCTTGAGTCATCAAGCTGGAGACCCAGGAAAACTGATGGTATAACTTGCATCTGAAACTGAGGCCTGAGAAGGACAGCCAATGTAGTTCTAGCCCAGAATCCAGCAGGCTTAAGACTCAGGAAGAGATCATGTTTCAGTTTGGGTCCAAGGCAGGAAAAAATTGAACAGCAGTTTAAAAGCAGTCAGGAGGAAATCCCTGTTGCTCAGCCTTCTCCCCCTTCCCCAACTGAGGCCTTGACCTGATTGGATGAGGCCCACCACATTAGGGAGCGCAATTTGCTTTCGTCTATCAACTAAATATTAATCTCATCCAAAACCATCCTCACAGAAACATCCAAAATAATGTTGCACCTCAGGTACCTAGTTAAATTGATACATTAAATTAACCATCACACACCAGAATCATGCAGAATCTGAAGATGAACAGAGATCACTTAGAGATGATACAATATGAACTGTTGCTTTTAGCCATTCCTGAACCATCCCTACTTCCATTTAATCATGTGAGTCAGCTTGAGTTGTGTTTCTATTACTCACCATTGAAAACAAATCAAAACAGAAAACTCAAGTAGTGTAGCAGGAAATGTTGCTAATAAATTAGGAATTTTTTAATATTATTTTAAAAACATTAAAGCCTTTATGTTATATCCTTGTCCTCATTTACTTCTTCCCCCAGAGACTTTCTTATAGAGAAGAACGTGGAGTTCAAGGTGCTCAAGTCACACTTATGGAAGAGTGAAGAGTGAATTCTGTTGTGTTTTGGCAGAAGAAATATTAAGAACTTTGTTCTAACACAGCTCTTGCCTAGTGCAGGTCCACGTACTACTGATATTCCCTGATGAAATTCCAGGAGTTGGAAACATGGGGAAAATATTGTCAAAAGACTTACTCACAGCGCTAAGTATTTTCACTTGAAAGAGCTCTCCTTCCTTCTTAGATTATGCCTCTCCAACATTTTGGTGGAAAACTGTTTTTGTTATTTTTTTTTCTTCCAATGCAATGATAATTGTAACAAGAAAGTTGATTTTTGTGATTTTTGGTGTCCTTATTTGGCAGAATAAATGCTTGTCTGTGCTGTGCCTTCAATGCAGTAAAAGTGTTGTCCTCCCCAGACCCCATAGAACATTATAAGGTCAGCTGCATGCGGTAATTTCCCTGAAAGGTTTCCTGGTTTCCTAGGTGTCACTAGAGAGCTCACCCAACAATGTGAGGTGAATTCCTTCCTGAAGATAATGCTGAGACCACAATGGGGCCCTTTGCTGATCTGGGGACTGAGCTGTCTGCAGGTCTGGGAACCACGTTCTGGAAGCCATCACTGCTGGGGCTGCTGTTGCTTCTGAAGCAGCTGCTGGGAACAACTGGTCTCAGCATTACTAAGAGCCACCGTTAGCTCTCCAGGACAGACGGGGACACGGCGGCCACAGACACACATCTGCCAGGTTCGTGGCTGCCAGAGTGCGGACAGCAAACAAAGGCTATGCTTCTGTTCCTCCCACCACCCATGGCAGATACTGCTCACTGTTTCCTGCTAACTACTATCCACCTCAACGAGAGCCCCTGAAAATCAGAGGGGGAGAATGTTGGGGATGTTCTCTGTCACCTGTCACAGGCCAGGGCTGATCCAGAGTGTGCCAGCATCTATGCTGGGCTTTTTTGCGGCAGGCATGCTGTGTGCACATTTCCTGGTTATGCTGGGCTGGACCCCCTTTCAAAGCATCAGCTCTGTTCAGCTGTTCCTCAGGGCTTTAGGATTCTGTAATTCCTCCCACTTCTATGCGTTTCCTCGGCCTTATGGTGGCCACTCCTTCCCAGGTTCCTGACGACTACTGTCATTCTTATGGTGACACCATCATTCATGGAGCTCTGGTGATGTGTCAACAGTAAGCATGTGAACCTCATACGTGTATCACGTAAATGTATATTTAGTCTTCCTTACAACAGTGCTACGTGGTAAGTCCTATTTGTATCCATATTTTTTGAGATGAGGAAAATAAAGCAAAGGGAGCATATCTGACTTGCTAGGGGTGGAAGGTAAGTCTCAGGGAAGCAACATTAAGAATAGTTGTGGGCGATGTTGAGAAGTGGAGGCTTCTGTGCTCAGTATCTGTAGATTGCTGTCATCCAGAGTCACTCCTGTGGGCAAAACGACCATGAGTGAGAGAGTCAAGGGCCAGGATGGTGTAATAGTCATGATATTCCAATGTCTTCCTTGATGAATAGACAGAGATACTCATTTCTTCAGAAGAACTAAGTAGATTAGGCATGTCTGCAACTTTGGAGAGAAAGGGGTACCCACTGGACCATGCAGCTGGAGATAAAGTTGGGATCCAATCTAATATACAGAAAGATAAATATTCCCATCTGTGAACAACTGAGTTCTACCCAAAGCTTCTCACTTTTAAAGTCCTCTATTTGTCATGGCCCCAAAATAGAGTCAGTTGATAAAATGCAATACATTTAAATATATACAATCTCTTCCTCAAATCTCAGGAAAATTATTGGTAGTTTCAAAGTGCTTTACCCTTTTAACACTTACAAATTCATTCTTGATTTTTCAGTTAGTAACTATTGAATGAGACAACCAATAATCATCCTATTTATACTTTGCTAGTATAAAATCTTACGAAGCAAGGATTATCATGGAGAGGGATCAACTCAAGGTCTACAAGTCTAAGTTACTGGCTCCAGATAGTACAGATTTATGAAGACATCCTAGCTTCCAAGAGTAAATGGAGTCAGTAATGTATATCCCTTCACTGACCCTAAAAGTTACTGCACGGGATTGCTGTGTATCATTTAATAGTGTGGTAACAGAAAATTAGTAAAACCTCAGATGCTGGTAGTTATTGTGCTCAGCATGAATCATCTTTATTTTTTTCTTTTTTCACTATTGTTTTAACTGAAGTCTAATTAACATACAGTGTTAGATCAGTTCGGATGCTCAATATGATTCAACAACTCCGTGCATCACTCAGTGCTCATCACGGTACATGTGCTCTTTATCTTCCTCAATTTTTATAACTCGATGAGGCAGATACTCTTACATCCAAATTTTACAAAGTAAGAAAAGTGAGGTTTAGAAAAATCAAGCAGTTGTTAAATGCCACAAAGCTGAAGAATAAGCACATCAGTGAACTCAAACCTAAAACTGTCTATCACAGGACCTCAGTCTTCCGGCAAATAACTGTCCCTGGATTGAATCCTTCCAATAGCCTTTGGAATTCAGCACCAACAGAATTCCTATAGAAATAAGGTTTTCCTCTCTTGAAACCTCTGTCCTCTCTCTGAATAGAGAAGCTGTTGAAAGAACAGATTCCTCCTATATTCTCAGATCTTATTTGCAAGCAAGAAAACCAGTGGGAACCAATGTTAAGGCATAGAATTTCAATAAACAGTATACAGTATGAAGAGATACTATAAAGAATTTTTAAACTACATCAGAAACTTTACTTACAGTAAAAGGACATATAGTAAATTCTGATTCTTTCAGTGTGAAATACTTTTTTTGAAAGCTTAATTAATAAAATATAAGAGAGAGCTATAAGGAGCAAGGGCTCATTAGAATATATTATAGCCAAATATGTAGGACATATGATCATTTGATTATGCATTCTTAATTATAAATTAATAGGTTTTTATGGATTTTTTAAAATATAAAATGTGTGAATCTTCTATTGATGTATTTATAATATATATGGCAGTTTTTGTGCAATCTAATAATTAGTGTGGTTCAAGAGATAAGTAAATGTCTAAATATTTTTTCTACGGCAATAAGTATATTCTTGCTTTCAATGCCTAATTAGTCCCTATTCACCGAATGAGATACAGCATTTTTCCTGATTTCCTACACACACACATACCTAACATATACACACAGGATGAGAATAGTACATATATATTGGTGATTCGCCTTCCAAATTTGAAGAGGGCACGTTACAAAAGTGTCTTAAACATGGAGGAAAGTTCGTGATCAAAAATCAACACAAAACAAAATATTGGTGTCACAGATTGAAGTGGTTCATCTTTTTTTTCCTTCAGATTTCAGCCTCCCAAAAATTAAAAAAAAATTCACCCAAATGTAGATGACCTAAAAATTACAAATTCACTTTGTATATTGAGTTGTAACCCAGCTTTGCTTAATAGAGTGACAAATATTTCTAGTGTTTTTCCCCCTATATTTCATATGGTGCACTTGGCAGATTGAGAGGCCAAACACCATCACCTGGAAGGCTGGTTTTTTACCAGAAACTCCTGGGCCTCTAGTTCTCCTTTAGCCATTTTGTTACTTCACTTCAATTTTGGTAAAGGCTCCACCCTAAAATTCAGTGGATTTTTTGTGTCAAAGATCAGCCCATGTAAAGTAACTATTTGTTCTTTTTCTTCCCACTCTCAAATCATGCTGTAATTAATATAAGCACATTTAAGGCTAAGACCACATCCTTAGTCATATTGTCACAAAGTCTCTGTTGCTACTAAAGTTGGTAATAACTACATCTAAGTAACTCTTCTCAAGTAATCAAGTATTATTCACATCTTATTTTTTAAATTGATGTCTTTAAACTTCTGAGCTAATAGGTCTGTGTAACCAGAGTTACTGTCTGTGATAGTTAATGTTTATGTGTCAAATTGACCATGTTCATGGATGCACAGATATCTGGTAACATTATTTCTGGATGTGTCTGCAAGTATTTCTGGAGGAGGCTAGCATGTGAATTGGTGAACTGCGTGAAGAAGACACCCCTCCCAACATGAGTGGGCCCATCCACTCCATCCGGGGCCCTACTAGAACAAAAGGCAGAGGATGGGGTAATTTGCTCTCTCTGTTTGAGCTGGGACATCCATCATCTGCCTTTGGGCATCAGGGATCCTGGTTCTTGGTACCTGGACCACCAGCTCATAGTTCTCAGACCCTCAGACTCACGCTGAATTATACACCTGCTCTCCCGGGTCTCCAGCTTGCAGATGACAGATGATGGAATGCCCAGCCTCCATTATCACGTGAATCCATTTGTATAATCAATATCATGCTCACTCTCCTGTTCTGTTTCTCTGGAGAACTCTAACACACTACCTGAATGGCCATTGTTGAAACTTTGGAGATTAGGAGATTAGGCTAAAGATAATATAGGTAGATCAATAACACTTGGCCTTTTAAGGAAATATCATGAACGTGAAATTTACATTAGAGAGACTTGACCAAATTAGTCAGGCTCAGCTCTGTATATATCTGATCTCTTTAAATACATAAATATGCATAATATTTTCTCTTGCACTCCTTTAACTCTAGGAACAAGTAACAATCCTTATGTCAGTCCCCACCCAGAGCTACTCTGCCATCAGGACTTTGGAAAAACACAACTTTGAAAACATCTGTTGTTCACTGAACAGTTATTTAGCACCTCCCGCATGCTGGAACTGCTTAGTCACGGTCGATACAACAGGAAACAAGACATGCAGAGGCCAAATCATTATGGAGCTTATACTCCGTGTTGAGAAGCATACAACTTAGTGATAAGTTTTTGTGTCACATCCTTAGTATCCCATCACCTGAAAAAACTGAGACACATTTGTCTCAACCACAGACTGGCAAGTCTGAGGAAACACTACACAGCATGCAAGGTAAGACCTGCCTGCATTGCTCCGCCAGCCAGCTTGGCCTCCTGTGGCATGGCTCAGCTGGTTTGAGATTTGACTGAAGGGCAACTTCTGATTGATTGGTTCGTTGATTGACAGACAACTTTTCTTGCCCATTACTTAGGTCACTAAGGGCACTATTTAAAATACAGATGAGGGGCACCTGTGTGGTTTAGTCAGTTAAGCATGTGACTTGAGCTCAAGTCATGATCTCACTGCTGGAGAGTTTGAGCCCCACATCAGGCTCTGTGCTGACAGCTAGAGCCTGGATGGAGCCTGCTTCAGATTTTGTGTCTCCCTCCCTCTCTGCCCCTTGCCGTCTCACCCTCTGTCTGTCTGTCTGTCTCTCTCTCTCTCTCTTAAAAATAAAAAAAATTAAATTAAAATACAGATGAATTTCCTATACAGAAACTTATAATCAGTGGCAAGATGTATATATATAAACAGAATGATGAATGAAGATTTTATAATTGTATTCTTTTGCTTTACATTATTGCCATAGACATAAAACTTGTATTAATTATCTGAACTAGAGGATTATTTGTAGAAATAAAACATTGCACGGATAAATACTTCCAGATATGTTCCTAAAGGTAAATGGAGGAACACCTGCTGAGCATTAAGTATGCATATTGAAGACACTTGTATAAATCCTTTCTGCGGAAACAAGGCAACCACCCTTCCTTCATCCTTGGGTACCCCTGGCCACCACTGCAACATCTTCACAGCCACGGCCTTGTAAACAGTCACCTCCAGCTTGGAACTCTCCCCACACAACTCATTCTTCTCAAGGCACAACGTATTTTCATCCCCACAGCTCCCCTTAGTGCAGGGACTGCCCTAATCTCTGTCTCTACCTTCTGCATCCAAGATTTGCCAGGCAATTTCCCCAACATTCTCCCATATGCACAGGCCTCCTGAGTCATGGATCCCTCTAACAATTTTTTCACAAATCATACACTTCCTTGTTTGCCTGCTTTGCACATATTTCCTTCTGTTCCCATTCCCCTTCCTATATTCTTGGGACACTGTCATTATGCTTTAGGTGCTTAATTTTTTGGCAGAATTAATTGTTGAAAGTCTGATATATAGTTTTTCAATATTTGTCAAACACACAGATTCTCCTGTATTAAGGAGTATACAATCTAGCCGGGCAAGTAAAACCAAATACGAACTAAATATGAAACAACAACTATTAATAAATTCTAGAGATAACAGTAGCACAGGTAAACTCATAAGGCCAGGCTGTGTTCTGTTCTGGGGCATCAGGTGAGGCTTCCTTAAAGAAGTGACATTGAGCTAAGATATGAACAAATAACATAAATCAAACAGAATAAAAAGAGGGGGCATCCAGGAGGGTGTGAATAAACACCAAGGAATGCTACTAAGTCTCTGACTGGCACACTGGGTGAATGAATGAATCACCCTGTGTGAATGAATGATTTTATTCACTGCTATACAGAACAAAAAGAACCAGATCGGTAGGGTTTCAAGCTGAGTGGGGCAAAGATTATGGGTTCTTTTTTCTTAATAACATGAGATGGAATATTAGAGATTTATTAGTAAAGATGCCAATTTTATACTTAGATACAAGTATTGGTATTGTTGGATGGGGGGCCTATGTTAAAGATTTGTATTTGTGAGTTACTTGCAGATAGTTGGTGATAGCCTAGGAAATAAGGAGAGGCAGGGAGAGTGAAGAAGGTCTCTGACTAAGTCCTGAAGAAATCCAACTTTAAAAGGGGGAATGAGAAAATAAACATGCAAAAGACTGAGAAATATTGCCTTAAAAGCCAAGAGAAGAAACATAAAAGCAATCAAAGAAGCCAAAGAAGAGAAGCTTTGGGGAGTCATACATTTCAAAAGCAATTGAGAAGACAAAGAAAATGGTATCTGGAGGGGGAAAAAAATCCCTTCAGTTGAAGGATGTGTTAATTAGTAATTTAGGAAAAGCCCTTTATGGGGAAGAAACTGATGCCAGATTACACTTGAGTGAGGGAGCCACAGGGGTGTGGCTAAAACATAGTTGAACCCAACATGAAACAGTCTAGCCAGGCAGCTAAGGTACTTAGGAAATAATTAATCACAGAAAACATACAAGTATGAGCAGAGATGTACAAAGTACACTAACATTATTTTAAAAATCTCTGCAGTAGAGGTGCCTGGATGGCTCAGTGGGTTAAGGGTCCGACTTCGACTCAGGTCACTATCTCATAGTTCGTGGGTGCGAGCCCCATGTCGGGCTCTGTGCTGGCAGCTAGGAGCCTGGAGCCTGCTTGGGATTTGGTGTCTTTCTCTATGTTCCTCCTCTCTTCACTTCCCCCACCTCTATCAAAAATAAATGCACATGAAAATAAAATAAAAATCTGTGCAGTATTTGAGGATATTTTAAGGAAACAATATTGTAAACATGACTTCAAGGAGAGGCAAGATAGCAAAGCACAGATGGAAAGGAACAAATCTCACAAGTGAGAGGAAAATGGCCTGATGGAAGCATGGGGGAGATTTGGGAGGAAGAAAGAAGTAAATTAAATCCATGACTCGCATGCTTCTTATGAATGAAAGACTATAGACTTCCGAATCCCTACCCCCTGTCCGCCTGGAAGGTTCTGAGTTTGTGAGGACTTAGTATAACTAATAAGAACATGCGGATGTTTGTAAGAAGACTCCTCAAGGCAGCCTGAATGGAGGAACCAGAGATCTGTGTCAACACAGTGGAAAGCCTTAAAAGTGGCAGGGTTTAGGCAATGAGGGTACATGAAGGCAGCAGCTGTGAGGACAGGGAAGTCCTCTGTGGATACCTGGACCAGCTCACAGTAAAGTGGAGGCTGGAGTGCAGGGGACACAGAAGTCCACCGAGGACACCTGGACCAGCTCACAGTAAAGGGGAGGCTGAAGTGCAGGGGAGTTGAATCCCCCCCCCACTCCAGTATAGAAATAGAAGTTAGAGAAAAGTCAGTAAAGAAAGCCTAATTGATTAGTCCCTGAGTGGTAAAATGTGATACCTCTTTCAATTGGAAATTAAATTCCATTGCCATGTAATCATTTGCATTCTCTCTGATAAAACAAACAGAAAAACCCTGTGAAGTGAATAATTCATTTGGAAATGATGAACATTTAAGGGAAAATTTACATAAGGCTACCGATCTAGCATAAGTGCTTAGCTCAGAGGTCAATACTGATTACTTTTCTCCTCTCGCTTTAGACCAGAGCATAGCATCTGAATGAGTGGCTTTTTAATATATTTGCAAAGGATGATAAATATTTTTAAATAGCAGTGAATGAAGTTGGAGTCCTCTCAAAGATCAAATATTAACATTTTAAGCTTAAAATTGCAAACCACAAAGTCAACAGAGCAGGCAACCACTACTAAGGTGTTATAGTCCAAGTTTCAGAGGAACAAAGGAGGTTACAAGTTAACCCACAGGAAAACTTGTGCACAGTACAAAGATAGACCCAGAAACAGTTCATTTATAGGAAGAGATGCTTATATTCAGGAGTGATATTTGGAATACTTAACAATGGGGCGGACCCAGGAGAATGTAGGCACACATCAGCCAGGAATGATGGTTTGAGAACCAGTCAGGGTTGTCCTGTGTGAGTTGAGTTTCATTTTAAATTGTGGGAGAGCAATTAGTGAGAACTGTATGTATATTGGTGTATGTACACGCACACACACCGACACATGGATAGATGCATGAACCAGTATGGATGGCAAGAGTGAAGTAGCTTTTTCCCCTGGGCAATGCATGATGACGGTGCATCATTTGTTCTGGAAGCCTTCTGCTGTGAAGCAGTGCTTAGCTCAAACAGATACCGCCCATGTCCTCACAGCTCAGAATGCCCTGCAGCTTCCCTGGTGGAAGGAACTGTTGACAAAGCACATACAAAGCAACGTGTCCAAGATTGTTACCACTGAGCATAAAATGAACAGTTTAAAGATTCTGTGTGCACCATGTAAACAGAAAGCTGCATAGTTTACAGAGGAGCAGTGCTTTCCTTGATCCCATAAGTATTGGCTGATCCTTGAGTGTTTGTAGAACATTCCATTAAAAAAGTCACTATGGGGATGCCTGTGTGCTCAGTCAGTTAACCATCTGACTTCAGCTCGGGGCATGATCACACGGTTTGTGAGTTCAAGCCAAGTGTCAGACTCCCTGCTCTCAATGTGGAGCCTTCTTAAGATCCTCTGTCTCCCTCTCTCGCTGCCTCCTTTCCCTCCCTTTCTGTCAAAAATATATAATTATTAAAAAAAGAAAAAAACAGTCATTCTGGTGTACTTGTATCTAAATATTTTAAATCACCCACTCAGTTTTGGTAATGCTTATAAAACCTTTCAGATTTTCTATATAATCTTGAGTTAGTTTTTATAACTTAAATTTTAGGTGCATCTGGGTGGCTCAGTCGGTTAAGCGTCTGACTTCAGCTCAGGTCATGATCTCACCATTCCTGAGTTCGAGTCCCGTGTCAGGCTCTGTACTGACAGCTCAGAGCCTGGTGCCTGTTTCAGATTCTGTGTCTCCCTCTCTGTCTCTGCCCCTCTCCTGCTCATGTTCTGTCTCTCTCTCGTGGAAATGAATAAACATTAAAAAAATAAATTGTATGACTTTTTTTTTTTACTTTTTAACATTTGAATTCTTGACATATATTTTCATATTTAAAAATATTTTAAATGTAATTTGTGTTGAATCTATATTAAGCCCCCCTTTCCATTCCTAATATTGTTTATTTTTATTTTTATCTTCAATCTTTTTCCCCCTCATGTGGTCAAACTGTACAAAAAGTTGAGTATTATTTTCAGTTTTTGCAATAAGAAAGACTGTTAAATTTCTTTATTGTATATATTTTATTTTATTAACTTCTATCTCTTTGTTTGGCTTATTTTCCAGTTTGTTTATTTTATATTTTATTAGCTTATGACTTATTAATTTTACTTTTTTTTCTTTTCAATATAAACATTAAATATTAAATTGCTGTTAAATACTGCTTTAGGTACCCTGGATGCATTTTGAAACATAATGTCCTCCTTTCAATCGTATTAGCTCCTTTCTATCATAAGTTCTTCTTTGACTCAGAAGTTATTTAGAAGTTTAGTCCCAAATATATGAATTTTTATAACTTATCTGGTTGTCATTGATTTCTAATTTAATAGCATTTGTCTTCAAAGAACATATTCTCTGTGATATGGATTTTTTTGAGATTTGTTGGGTCTCATTTACGGTTTTATATGTTGTAAATTTTTATAAAAATGTGCTTGAAAAGCAAACATGAATTTTCCAGTTGTTAGATGAAGTGATATAAATCAATTGAATAGATAAAACTTTTAAATTATCTTCTACAGCCTTATTGTTTATTTTCTGGTCATTTTGATCTACCAACTATTGAGGGAGGTAGGACAGGAATTTCCATAATCATGTATATGTGTCTATTTCTCTTTGCAGTTGTTGGTTTCGTATAGATGGAAATAATGAATTTAGGTCCATACAAGGTTAGAACTGTCTTGTCCCTCTCATGAGTTTAACACTGTCATCATCATATGTCCTTTGTGTCTGTAGATGTTTCGTTCCATAAATCCAGTGCTATCTGGTATTTATACAGCAATCCCTCTTTAGCTTTATTTCTGCTTCCGTAGGCATATATTGTTCATTCACCTACTTTCAAACTTTATGTGTCCTTATGTTTGAAGGATGTGTTTTGCCAATAGTGTTGCTGGGTTTGCTTTAAACCCACTCTATTGATTTTTGTCTTTTAACTGATGAATGAAATGAATAAGCACGTGTACATGAGTATTCACTGCTACTATCTAGGGATTTCTTAGTTGAAATCAAGAAACTCGCTTGTTTCTTTCTTCTTGCCCTTACTGAACACAACTGTCACCCTCCTTCCTCCCGATCCCAAATTTGCTCTTCTCTGGTCTGGAAGCTGGTTGTGCTTGATCCTCTCTGTAGTGAGGACTTGAATATTCCAGTCTTTCAGCTTCTTCACCCCTAGAATCTGTAGTATGTCGCTGTTTCACACGGGGCACTGCTGCTTCTGGCTATCCTCAAGCGAACCCACACTCTAGAGAGCTTTGTCAAGAGAGGTATTACAAGCCCATTTAGTTCAATGCACAAGGTTGTTATTTTTTTTTCCCCTTGTCTCTGGGTCATCACATCCACTGTGTTTTCCTGCCTAGGATTTAAGCAGTCTGGAATAACAAAATATATTAAAGCTAATTGGCTCCCAAAGGGCTCAAATCCATGATCTTAGGCTCATTAGCTCTGAGCATCTAAGCAGGAAAAAGAACGTCCAAGCAGGATAAATACAACAATGAATCCATTATAAAGCAGGAAAAGCGCATTAAGAATTTGAAATTTTTAATTTGTTGACTTTGAAATTTAAAGAAGTAAAATTAAACAGCTTTCTTATTAGTATCAAATTGTTTATCCCTAACTAAATTCAAATGATCACTTGGTGTTTAAGGGAGATGTAACCTCCAGTATCTGGTGGTCTTGCAAAGGATCAGTGGGCGGTCCTCTACCTGTGGGTGCATGTGTGTTCCTGGTGACCCAAGCATTACCAAAATGAAAGATGTTTCTTAAATCACTTATTTTGAGTACATCGTTCACCTTCCTCCTTATTAATTTAGTTTTGTGAAAGCAGTTTGAAGTTACTAGATATGGCTCAGATCACATGGGTAAAATTCAACACTACGTTAGGGTGGAGGAGAAAATGAAAGTTAGCATTACACTTTTATAGGCTTTTTAATCCACACTGATAGATGCTGTTTGTTTTTAAATCAACTGGTAATGATCACTGATTAACCAAGATATCTGTGGTAAAATAACTATTGTTAGTTTCTAATTCAGTCAGCAACTTTGTAAACATCAAGTAAGTATCTGTGTACTTGTCTTCCTCAAATTCCTTTCTACTGTGGCTGTTGAACTTTATCTTTCCAGTTGTTTTTCTGGTCTCAAGAGACATCCCCGATTTCTGAAGTCACCTCCTGATGTAATAGAATAAAACAGCAAGTAGTGTAATGTAGTGCCTGACACCAGTTTTATGGGAGTAGAGAAGGTGTTGAACAGAGCTGTTAAGAGCACGGACTCTAACCTTGGCTCCAATTCCAATCTGCTACTCATTACCTGTATTATTCAGGGCTAATGACCTAATTTCCACGTGCTTAATTTTCCTTCTATGTATAATAATGTCTAGCACCTGCAGAAAGCTGGTAAGTCAGCACATCTAAAAATGCTTAAGTGTTAGTTTCTACTGAACATATAGTTTTCATTCCAGCTTTATATCATCCTTTATATGGGTCTTGAAATTATCACGCCATAACACCAAACTGGATGCACACAGAAGACCCTCTGTTTACCATTTCTGTGCTTTTGAGGATCTACAGAGAGAGGCTGTCTTAGCCGGATAAATTTAGCCACAGTGATGTCAGCCAAGCTTCATTTCCATGGAGAAACAGCAAATGCTCTTCAAGTCTGAAGGCTCTGAGCATATGTAACGTAACTGCTTCTTACTCTCCTTTCAAAAATAAGTTCAGCATCTCCATCCTTCTTCCGCATTACAAGTCTGAGGGAAAATAACTCACACATTGCTATGCAAGACTTAGGCGCAAGCTTGCACTTTGCCATCGTTATAAACTTGACTATACTCATAAAATTTTATTTGGGAAATTAACTTTCCACAGAGATGCACATGAAGTTATCAATAACTCTGTGAATTAACAATTAAAAGTGCTGCTGGAACAGGAGAGACAACGAATGTTTCCTAAGGAATCAGGACACAATCAGATTTTTCAGATCCAAACTCTTTCTTCTTTTTGTGTTCCCCTCATTTAAGGGGTGTGGGTCCATCATTATTTAAAAGCTAAATATTCAGCTTGACACACCCTGGAAAGTAAGAAGCAAAACTGGGGATACATCTAACACTGTCAATTGCAGCTAAAGCAATACATTTGGTCAACGTGAGGAATTAGGAAGATCATTTCCCAATGATCACCTCTTTTCTCACTGACATCATACCAACATATGACAAAAAAAGGTTTTTCAAAATACATTTCAATTTTAAATGAAAAAAGTGAAAATCTGTTTTTTGCCTTCGTAAAAACTCTGTTGCTGTGTAGGTACTGTTGTATCAATTCACAATGTTTTAAAAAATGTTCGCTTTTTCATGTTCAGAGCGTTTTTTGCTTGTTTTTAATGTTTATTTGTTTATTTTGAAAGAGAGAGCAAGAGAGGGGCAGAGGGAGGGAGAGAGAATCCCAAGCAGGCTCCATGCGGGCAGCACTGAGCCCGATATGGGGCTCAAGCTCACAAACCGTGAGGTCATGATCTGAGCTAAAATCAAGAGTTGGAAGCTTAACCAACTGAGCCACGCAGGCTCCCCTTGATTTTACATTCACGGCCCCATGATTTAAAAATGAAAGCTTTACTTATTCTTTACCAAGTGATGCACATGAAATAGAAGTCAACCCAAGTATGCAAACCACTCATCATTCATGTATTTTTTAAATAAATACTAAAAATTTTAGTATTGATGAAGGTACATTACATTGAGCAATAGAAATTAATAAGAAACAGAAACAAACATTTTTCAAAAGAGATTGCCTCATAATTCTGTTAAATGGCACACACACATACACACACACACAATACTCATTACTATTTGAACACTGCTATTTTTCTTCCTGTATGCAACTAATCAAATGAGATTTTTATATTTTAATCAAGGGCTGAGCTATTGTCATTTTTTTCATATTCATATTTGGGGATAAGATTCTTTGTCTTAACAGCTTTTTAACATAACAGTCTTCCTTTGAAATGGGTCACAAATGCCATATACACAGATTTTTAAAAATGTTTTCTGCTAGGACCGATATGGTTTCCTAAAATCCTGTAAGGAAGAGCACTTCTCCCTCTTTAGGAAAGTCTCTTGAAAACTTTTTAGCCATTTAGGGCACCAGTCTTCCTTATTCGTATTATTTCTAGTTTTCAAAACAACTTTTTAAAACAGCACAAGTGTTTCTCTCTTGCAGATGAAAAATGGAAGCACAGAAATGTGATATTCACTGCTCCTGGCCAGGAGGATCTGTCTCCAGCGCCTTCTTGATGAACTCCAGCAGCCAATTCTATTCTCTCCGCCACATTTCCTCTGGTGCAGCCCATGGTGTAAACTGTATATTAAATACAGTGGCAGGGAGGTAACAAAATTCTTGGAAGCAAGTGTAAGTATACAGAATGGGGACATGAGTGAGAAAAACAACGGAAATGAAGAGGAGAGAAGGCAGAAGTCATGCACACAGCATTCTTGGCCACTAATCCTATTTCTGGAACAGACCCTGATTGTGGTTAGTGAGCGTCCCTCCCCAAATCTAGGGCTACGCTGCTCCATGGGAGCCCATTTCAATGCAAGTGGTGGGCATAGAGTTTTTGCCTTCAATCACACACTTCATCCACGTGGTAGGTGGGCCAATCGAAGTGAGTTAAAATGAACCTGGGAAAATCAAGTCTGTGATGAAATGTACACTTGGTTTTCCTGACACATTTAGGACTCACACTGTGGAAAACTCTGGGCACCTTACTGAGTCTCTGAAAACAGAACACAGGGAGAGCCAAGAGATGGATCTCTGGATCTCATTTGGCTTCATTCCTGCCTGCATGGAAATCCTGATGTATGGTTGGGTGTTTCGATGATGGAAATCCTCCACTTTTTGTGAAAGCCATTTGGATCTTCCCCATGGAAATGACAGCCAAAGCTTACAGTATGTTGATCCCTCCATTTACATCTCAGAAATTGAGTATCTTTCAGAAGGGAGACATTCTAGTCAGCAGTATTTCCTCAAACTCTATCATGTGACTGTTTCCATAATCCCTGTGATCGCTCCCCATCCTGGTAGAAATATTGAAGGAGCTTAGATTGAAATCCACTTTGGGAGGAAGTCTCTTCTGACGAGCCCCAGTGTGTTTCACCCATCGGGTATGCCAACATGACCACATACAGCTCTCTTCTGATTAGAAGACCAGAAAGAAGCAACCTCTCCCCTCTGTGGCTATATATCTTGGATTGCTCAAGGCAGTTTTAATCTGCACTTATTCTTCTTAGCAAAATTACTAAGAGTGCCTTCTTTCCCTCTCAACATGGCTCCTGGTGTCAGGAGAAACTATAATCACACTCTCACCAATAGTTCTACTGCAGGATTAAGTCATTACACTGCTAATGACAGCTACTGTTTAATTCCTGTCTGGTTTATGTATCTAAAGTTCATGGTATGGTTTTTACTTATGCATATTGCACACTGGTAGTCTCAGAATATTCCCTGTGGCCAAACTTTAATATATTCTTTCAAAATATCACAGAATTATATATTAATATAAATTTCAAATATATTTCAATTTAAAACAGATACAATTTTCTTTTTAAGTGTGGTGAAGGTGGTATCAAAGATTTCAAGAAAAATGTACAGCAAAATTTTGATAAAATTATATTGTTAATATTTATTTTAAGAGGCACCTGGGTGGGTCAGGTGGTAAGTGTCTGACTTCAGCTCAGGTCATGATCTCATGGTTCGTGAGTTCAAGCCCTGCATTGAGCTCTGTGCTGAAAGCTCAGAGCCTGTAACCTGCGTCAGGTTCTGTGTCTCCCTCTCTCCCCTTCCTCCACTCATGCCCTCTCTCAAAAATAAACAAATATTAAAAAATTTTTTAAAAGACCAGCATTAGTAACCAAATGTCTCAATTTCCAGTTAACTGAATACAAGTCTTTTCCAAGTGCATAGTGATGAAAACAAGCTGATGAACGATTCTCAGGTTAACATTCTGAATCTGTCTCAGAATCCTGGCCCCAGCAATCTCCATACTCTACACGTGTGGTGTGCATGCACACACGTGCACACAAACGGCTTTCCCAGAACTTTAGATCTGTGATTATAAGGCAGCTATTCCATTCATGCATTGATGTTCTCATTTTAAACTCTCCAGTATATTTAAAAGACTACCTGGTGTGATAGACCGCATGCCTACTGCCAGTTCAACCCCTACATTATGGGATGCCACATTATGTATCAGAAATAAAACCACAGGTTATTACATTTTTTCTCTCTTTGTAGCCAGTTAACACTAGACCCCAGTGCCTTGTGAAATCCCTCAACCATAACGATCACCCTACTGCTGACTCACAACAATATTGCCAAACCGGTCACGTGCAACCTTCTCAAAGGGCTGCCGTCCCATAGACTTGTGCCGACATCTCCCCCCTTACCTGGGCCAAGAGAGATAACAGGCTCAGCGTATGTTTCCTTCTGTTAATTTTTATATATAAGCCTTTGTCCCTCTCCCTCACCTTCCCCCAAAGCCACTCTCTCTGTTTTTAAAAACATTTTTGATTTTTGATTTATGGAATTTATTTTTATAGCAGGAGATATAGATCAAACTTTATCCACTTCTTTAAAAAATAGCCAGTTGCCCAAACATCTTTCACTTAATTATATATATTTCCCATGGATATGAAAAACTTTTTTATATCCATTTGACTTTTTGTCATTGTTCAGTTAGGCATACAGTTTTATATCTCAACAGATGAGCATTTTTTCCTCCAGATTTATTTTAACATATTCCTCATTGGGTTTTACCTTTCTAAGTAAAATTCAGAACAGATCCATTATAAAAGAAATTCTGCGTAGTATGTACAAAATACCCACAGTGCCATCTTCATTCATACTAGCAAAAAACTGCCCATCAACAACAGATGGATTCATATGACGGGAAACTTCTCATTGTATCAACATCGCAAAGAAACAGATCCCAAATACTCCGAACACAAATGGATTTTTAAAATGTTGAGAGAAAGAAGCCAGACACAGGCATAGAGAGACAGACAGATGCACACGCACTGCATACAGTATGTCCAAGAAAAGGAAAATGTAACATGGTGATACATTCAGAATATTTAGAATATGGTTGTCGCTAGGTTTGGGGGATACAGGAAAGAGACATAAGAAGATGTGTGTGTGGCAAATATTTCACTTTAAAATATATATACATGCACATCTATATAAGTTTATTTACATTTTACTGATGTAAGAAGCGTAGCAACATTTACACATAATGAAATCTACGGTGATCTCTATTGCAAATTTTCTGATGTTTGCTAAACTCTTGTACCCGTTGGTAACCTGTGATTGCCAACCATGATTAGACAAATAGAGGAGCCCCTATCTGTTCTTTTCCAATAAACGCATTGTCAAGAAACCCGATTTGTGATGTAAGCTACTCTACCATTGTGCAAAATATATTAATTAAGCCAAAACCTCATCAGCCACAGACGAATGTCACAGTACATATGGGATGTTATTAAGCATTCAGTTGAGAAGAGACCTCAACACATTATATGTACATCTGATAGATGTTAATCTCCTCAAAACCATCAATAACGGTAAACATAGTTAAACATAAAATTAGGAATCAGTAAGTATACACTATTCCCTTTAAAACACATAACATATTGGGGCTCCTTCGTGGCTCAGTCTGTTGAGTATCTGACTTCGGCTCAGGTGGTTATCTCACAGTTCATGGGTTCAAGCCCCACATCAGGCTCTGTGCTGACAGTTCAGAGCCTAGAGCCTGATTCAGATTCTGTGTCCCCCTCTCTCTCTGCCCTTACCCTGCTTGTACATGCGTGTGCTCTTGCACTCGCTTGCTCTCTATCTCAAAAATGAACATTACAATAATTAAAAATATGGGGCACCTGGGTGGCTCAGTCAGTTAAGTGCCTGACTTCAGCTCAGGTCATGATCTCACAGTTCATGAGTTCGGGCCCCGCATCACGCTCTGTGTTGACAGCTTAGAGCCTTGAGCCTGCTTCACATTCTATGTCTCCCTCTCTCTCTCTCTGCCCCTCCCCTGCTTATGCTCTCTCTCTCTCTCTCTCAAAAATAAACATTTAAAAAATTAAAAATAAATTAAAAATAAATAAATAAATACTTATGTAATTACAAGTGTATACAATTTAATTTTTAACAGTATCCCCATTTTGCAAAATGCTTGCAAACTTCCTGAACTGCTAACACTGGTCTTTGGTTCAGCCAGAGCTGGCAGGAGGGAAGTGTATGCAGTCATGGACATACGCCATCTCCTGTTTGGGGTAGTGGTTCCGAGCTATGTCCCGTTATCAAAATCCATTCAAGTAAACACATGTAAGAGCACACATCAAGGTCTGTACTGGAACTGACTTGAACATAGGTTATTGAGGGGAATCAACAACTTTAAAGTACCCAACACTGAAAATGTGGCTAAATGCGACTGAGGTGCTAAGGTGTCATTTTGTCCAGTTACTTTACTTAAATCTGGCTAGCAGCCACGATCCTGGACGTTGTGGATTTAGGCATCGCTGTGCCAGGAGGGTGTTGGTAACAAATTCACGGCCTTTGAGGAGAGAGCTACATACAATATGTCCACGTACAACGTTACCTGCAGGGGGCGTGGCCTTATCATCACTGCACTTCTTTTATACCCTTGATAACCAGGTCAAGATTTTTCTTTGGTAAGTTTCCCTTTCTGACCACCTCCCGAACACTGCAAACATTCTGACCCCTATTTTATTCAGAATGCCTGATGTTTAGGAGTCCATAGAAAGAGCTGTCAGAAACACAGTCTCCACCACTCCCTCCCGGGAAAATGAGCGAGGCTGGCTAACATGACAGGATTCATTTGCAACTTGATGTACGAGAGGACCCCTTCCTGCTTTTACGACTGCAGATTTAGAAGCTTCTCTCCCTAGCATAATGCATACTCTGTTCCCTAATTCACACCAGCAAGTTATCAACAACAAGGCCACCTCCACAAAACATCACTACAGAGCCTTATTTATGAGCACCGTAATTTATTGTGGAAATATATGAGCAGTTATCCGCTAAGCTCCGGTCTTTAAAAAACATGAAGACCTTGCCAAAGACAGGTAGGCCGACTTCTTACGATCGTAATATATTAATCCCCGATAAGCCCTCCCAGAGTTGAAACTTGCACCCTGCAGTTTACTCCATGCACCACTGGGAAACGCATCCCACACAACATACAAAACGAGAAAAGAACAAAACAACCTAAGCATGGATTAAGGGCTGTGGTCAGAATCTTTTACTCTTTCTTGTATCTGTAACTTTGCAAAGTGATTTTGTAAAATCTTTCCACGAAGACCTAACATTTATCTCCCTCTATGTCTGAATCAGGGTGTAGAGCCTGAGGGGAGGCCACCCCAACTTGGGCCCCTCTGGCGGGAGATTATTGTGAGCTGAAGACAGTTGAGACCCTGCGGGCTCAAGAGAAACTCTTGTCCATACTTTAACTACACAGAAGAATCTGACTGGGCGTATTTCCCCAGCATAAGAATTATCTGCTGAGATACATTTTATGGTGACCCATCTGTATGGGACCGCAAACGCCTAATTACCAAACATCTGCTCTGCCTGGGAGGCACATTCTTCCCTTGGAAGCCCCAGAACCCTGACCCTTTTCCTTAGTACAGAATAATACACATGCTTCACTGTGCCTGTCTTTGGAATTTCCAGGTCTGTGCGGAGTCACAATACCTAGGATTATTAAATGTGATTTTCCCCTGTTAATCTAGCTCATGTCATTTTTCTTCTTAGTTCCCCTGGGAAGACCTTGAAGGAGACAGGAATTCTGCTCCCCAATGAGGGCCAGTGTTGACTCGCAGGCAGTGGCAAAACAGACACTGTATCAGCCCGGAGCCTATGCTTTTAAAGGAGCCTCTGTGCTCTGCCTGCTTGTCTAGAGGTCCAGGCTCTCAGACTGGCACTTGGAGCCCTGCCTCATGCAGTAGGGGCTCAGTCGCTATCAGCTAAATGAATGAGTGTCACTCCGTAGCTCAATCCTCCAAGTGAATGTAGAATAGAATCCCAACCCCATACTGTGGTCTGCAGGGCTGTGTGCTAAGCCCCCTTCCAGAAACTCACACCTCCCCTCATACCACTTGCAGCTACACCTGTTTACCAAAATGGCATGCCTGTTCTCACCTCTGGCCTGCTCTGCTGCTCATGTGCTCCACCCCATCACGTGCGCAGAGCCCTAGGATCATGTCCTCACCAGGAATGTCCAAAAGGCCCTTCCAGTGATATACCTACTACAGCCACACTTGGGTCACTATCGCATTGTCTTATTCAGCTATCTCAACACTTGGCTGTATCTGCAACAGTCTTGTTTCTAGTTTCCTTTACTTAGCGTTAGTATCCCATTTAGGAATGTAAGTTCATGAGAAGAGATGTGTGTGTGTGTGTGTGTGTGTGTGTGTGTGTGTGTGTAATATTCCTCGTTGTGAAACCTGCACTTAGCAGTGAGAGCAGGAAATGACACGTAGTAAAATAAGTGCATAGCAGATAAATCAATGAGCAACATCCTATGTCCCTAACTGAATAAGTAGCATCCCATGTCCTTAATTAAGCATTTTGTATAATAATTATTGCTGTAACTTGTAACTTTAAAGACTGTTCCTGTAACTTAAGCTTTTAAACTGACTGCCACCCAATTATCCATTAACAATTCAATAAAGAAATAAAATTAAAGTTCTCTTTGGAGCAAGGTAGAAATAGAACAGATGAGGGATGTCAACTTAGTTTTGTTTGATCAAAAGTGGATGGCCCACTTCTAACAGGTTAACAGAAGCAAAAATAAATAAATAAATAAAAAGAAAGAAAAAGAAGGGGTGACTGGTTCAGTTGGTTGAGCATCCAACTTCGGCTCAGGTCATGATCTCAGAATTCTTGGCTTCAAGCCGCACATAAGGCTCTCTGACAGCTCAGAGTCTGAAGCCTGCTTCAGATTCTGTGCCTCCCTCTCTCTCTACCCCCCCACTCACACTCTATTTCTCTCTCTCTCAAACATACATAAACCTTAAAAAAAATTTACCAAAGAAAAAAAAATCTGGCTGTGTGGGAAGCCACAAAAAAGAAAAACCAATTTGCACTGCTAAATCCCTTAAAGGCTTCATAATTGTTGATGTCAGACGTCTTTAAAGGGTTGTGTATTTGCGTGTGTGTGTGTGTGTGTGTGTGTGTGAATAACAGAAGAAGGAGGGATAAGAACAGGAGGATTAAGTGATTGGCAGTGTGAAGTATAAGAAGCAATTAGACACCCCGACTTCCTCTTGGATCTCCTACTTCGGGAATCCTTACCATTCAGCTAAGTAGGAAAAGGCAGAAAGTCTACTTTCTGCAAGTTGAAACAAAGATGCTCTGGGCTCTGGGGACAGCAGAGAATAAGAGGGAGGTGCCCTATTTAGTAAATGCACACACGCCAGCCCCCTTCTTCACTGGCTTTTAGAATATAGACTTAGAATTCTAACTCTAGGACCAAAATGGAACTGTTTTTGGGTGAACGTGCGCGGCCCACAGAAACAAAACCACACAAAACTACAAATATGGAGGTTGAAATTTACCCAGGAGAGATGAGATTGCTTGTCCTATCAACACACACCACACTGACACCCATCAGTTAGGTCGGGCAGAGTTTCTCATCAGCTTCTTAGTGCCTCCCACTAAAATAGGAGCTGGCAGCCAATACAAGATATTTGAGGAAACATGTAGTGTATGAAGTTGATAAAATAAACAGAAGATTGAGGAAGTGAGGACATCATTTTTTTAAATTTATAATTATGTTCTTCAAATGGATATTAACACGATAATTACATCAGGATACTTAAGAGAGTATATTTATAGAATAGACAGATCTCTTTATAATATAATAGTAATAATAATAATAATAATAATAATAGTTGACAACAGAAATGAAAATAACTTTAAATTTTGGAATATAGAATTGGAGAAGCTTCTCAGAAAGCAGAGCAAAAAGACAGAGGGAAGTAAAGAAAAGTAGGGGTAAGACAGTGGAGAACCAGGCCAGGCAGTCTGCTACCCACTAACAGAAGTGAATGCAGTAAGAAACAAAATGCAGAAAAGGTGGGAGGAAATAACCAAGAAAATTAGAAGACTTTTCATATTTAAAAAGCGACCAAAATAAGTAAAAATTAAGTAAACAAAAATAATCAAATTGTGAAATTTCAAAATATAGAAAAGATCTTAAAAATTCTAAAAGGTTAAAAAAGAAAAAGCCAGGAGTAACAATGACATCAGACATCTCAATAAAAACACTAAACAACAAATATTTTCTAAATCCTGGGACTGCATTTACATGGCTCGCCAAACTATGAATAATTTCAATTTGTACACAGTCGGGGCATCAGGAATGCATCATCAATGCACTTTTCTTTCAGGAAAATTTTGAGGCTCTGCCCCACCAAAATGGGGACATAAATCAATTAAGAGCGAGACATGGAATAAAGGCAGGAGATAATCCAACACCAGAAAGAGGCATGAAGTTTCCAAGATGAAAGGTATCCTGATACCTTGAAGGTATCCTGATGAAAGAATTTCCAGAATAGACCTTCACTGCAGGAGGCTTAGTGGGCTGGCCACCAGAAGGACAGAAGTTGCAAGGGAGAAATCTATTACATTAGGGTAATGTGGACCGCCATTGTGAGCAATGGTACAGAACTATAATAAAAATGTGAGGCGTCAGTCCTAAAAGGACTACTAAAAGCTAAGAGAAGCATACAAGGAGTCAGTATTTATCCGGGGGACAAAATAGGGATCTGGGTAAGACAGGAGCAGAATCACAGAGCACTACTTTGTCAGCTCTCCAGCATGGGAACAGAATTGGATGAACAGAAGTAACATTCATGAGACCTCTGCCACCGTCACATTCACATGGGAGAAGGCAACGGCTGTGCCCGTGAGGGGAGGAGTGGTCGGAACAAAGCAACCTTCACCTTGTACACACAGACATAAACACAGGTGATTTTTATTGTATGTCTTCTACAGATCTGACAGGCCATTCTCCTCCTGACCACCTATCCTAGGGTACAGCAATGGGCAGATGTGTTTAGTGAAAATCAATCAACGCCACAAGACATTGGAGGCAACATATCACAGATGCACGTATGGAGGTAGATAGAAATGCTGCTTCATGCACCCTGTTTGTCTCAAGTCCTCAGACCAAGGAAGAATGCACAGGTGAGAGAGGAGGGGGGCAACACCATGAACATTCTTGTGATGTCGCACGCGAAAGGCAATACCATGCAAAATCAACGCACGATTTATTCTGTCTCTGCTTCGTTCCAAGTCTTATTATTGCCCTATTCAAAAAGTTCATATATCACATGTGATTTCAAAAAAGAATTAAACATAGTAGTATAAGGAAGTTATTAAGGAAGAAGGCAGTAAACACAAAGGGGTTGTTTTATATTGAGAACCAGACTAGGAGATTAATGGGGGTGCGAGCACCCACACATGTGAGTAGGGGAGGAGCAGAGAGAGAGAGAGAGAGAGAGAATCCCAAACAGGTTCCAGACTGTCAGCTCAGAGCCCAATGTGGGACTCAATCCCATAAATGGTGGGATCATGACCTGAGCCAAAATCAAGAGTCCATAGCTCAACAGACCAAGCCACCCAGGCACCCCATAGCAATTCTTTTTCAATTGAATGTTAAATGTGTCTTTATGCAGCTATCTATGGAGAATAAGCAATTATATATATATATATTTTTTTTTCATACTGGTAAAGTTGTGGGAGCTTACCCAGGTAATTTACCCTGGCCATTTTTTTTTTCTTGAGACATCAAGTGATATTTGTTATATCATCTCTCATATTTGTTATTCTAAAAATTATGGGAAATAAAATCTTATAATTTGTGAATTTTTTAACAATACTTTAATATCTTGTGAACTAATGGCCTCATTTCAACTATATCTATCACAATTTCAAATTTTTTACCACTTGTTTACCACAATATTATTTCTTATAAGTTTTAATGATTAGCAAAAATCTAAGAAGCATTAAATTTGAATTACATTAGGATGTCCTAGAAGTGGATAAAAATGTTTCATAATATAACATAAAATGACTCATAGCAGAAGGAAAGGACCAAAAGGCAATTGAGCAATTCCAGATTTTTTTTTTCCAGTAGTGAGTTTATCATCTCTTTTGTCTCTTTAATTTTTTTTTAATGTTTGTTTATTCTTGAGAGAGACACAGTGTGAGCGGGACAGAGACAGGGAGGGAGACACAGAATCTGAAGCAGGCTCCAGGCTCTGAGCTGTCAGCACAGAGCTCAATGTGGGACATGAACTCACAAACTGTAAGATCATGACCTGAACTGAAATTGGACAGTCTCTTTAGAGTTGAAAAAATGAGCTAAAGTCTATTAAAAAATTTTTTTCTAGAAAATACAGAAAATACAGAATTTTCTCTAACATATTGTTAAAAGCACATAAATTTATAGTATGTATTAGACATATGACATTTTAGAGGGCAAAAGATAATCGAATATAAAATATTACCTGAAAAAATATATGCCTTGAAGTTCTTCTGAACAGAAAACTATAACTGATATGTAACTCTTAAAAGGAAATAATACAACATTCAAAACTTCACTAGAGTAGAACCTTACAGTCACTGTGAAAAAGCAGATTTGCTGATATTTCTATTGAGATTTGTGATAAAACATATTAAAAAATATTCTACTAAACTACCTGCTCCTGAGATATTTTTCATGGTAACTGTGAATTCCATATTTCATTTTATAATCATAAAAAACATAAGGGTAAGAAAATAATTTGCATGTACTTCATAATATATGACAGTATATCATATATATATATATATATATATATGATTTTTATGAGAACTGAATCATATCCAGGCCTTCCTTTGCCCTTTTTTTTTTCTAACTTCAAAGTAAGTTATAAGTTGTGATTAATCTTTTATTTGCCACCTCTAGGCAAAACGGAATTATCTCTCCAGCTACTTTTACAAAGCAATGGTTTGCCTCTGAATGAATCGTATTTGGTTATTTTCCTAAAGTTCATTTATCTTTTACTTGTAAGATCTAATATTTAAAAAATAAATAATATTGTATTATTGTGTTTTTCTCCTTCCTAGTTTGTCTGAGGCCTTGATCATACTGCCCAACTGTCATGCCGGCCTGGGGACCATGGTGAGCGGTGAGAATCTCAGTCTGATGAAAGATGGCAACACTTTCATCACCATGATTCACTATTATAGCACGCTCTAATTTTGTCAGTAAATATTTTAACTCTGTGATGAAAACATAAAATCTTTTCTGTCTTCTGACTAGAGGTTAATTTAAAATCAAAGTATAGATTATCTTTATTCTAAAACTGCTGGCACCCAAGGGTAATCAAAAGGAAATCGGCTTGGAGGTCCAGAAGATCACAATCCACATTCTGTTTTCTTTTCCTTACTTGGTTTGATTTTTCTTTTCTTTATTTTTTCCCTTCTAATTTGAAAGTTTGGTCTAGCATTCAGAAGCACATGCTGAGGCTGTGTGGTTTAGTGCTGAGGATTTAAATGAAGTTTCTAGCAGACATCCTGACACATATTATGTACTCAAAACGTGGTAGCCATTAGCACAGCTCTAGTTAAATAAGCACTTTCCTGCTTTGCATGATCTGTAAAATGCCTTTTAAAAATTATTCAATTCAGATAAATTGGAAAGAAAATTAGAATGATTATCTATTAAAACGTTCCTTGGAACATGGTTGAGGGTAAACTGACTAGAACAAGACACCTTCTAACAATTCACCCACCTACATGCTCACCATTATAATATAAGTAGCTTAATTTCTAATTGCTCAGTTAATGAGGTGAGCAACAGAAAGTGTGCTTTTAATAAGAAATACTAATTTCTAAGCATTGAGCGATCTGTGCCCTATTAAACATTAATAGAAATATCCATATTACTAATCAAAAGAAATATCATAAAAAGAAATCAAATTCCTTTGCAATTAGGTTAACATTCTACATTTAAAAGGCAACATTAATTCCATATTTTGAAATAATACTCAACATTCAAAATGTGACATTTTCCTATTAAATGTACTCAAGTTTTATATGAATAAAAGGTTATTTTCAGGTTTAACTGAAAATGATAGCTACAAATTCACATGAACATTAAGGATATTCTATTTATAGTATTGGTAAGGGATAGTATATTACTACTGGTTTTTAAGTATATATTTTAATTGTGATACATAATACCATAATCAAGTATGAAAAGTACTCAAATCATGTAAAAAAGTTATACAGAAATCAGTAATAGAAAAAAAATAGTATAATTATTTTCAAAAGTCACATATACACATCTCTAGATAACTTTTTAATAGTCCTAAAAAGAATTAGGGTTTAGGGGTGCCTGGGTGGCTCAGTCGGTTAAGTGTCTGACTTCACCTGAGGTCATGAGCTCATGGTTCATTGATTCAAATCCTGCATTGGACTCTGTGCTGACAGCTCAGAGCCTGGATCCTGATTCAGATTCTGTCTCTCCCTCTCTCTGCGCCTCCCCCACTTCTGCCTGCCTCTCTCTCTCTCTCTCTCTTTCTCTCTCTCTCTCTCACGCTTTCTCTCTTTCTCAAAAATAAACAAACATTAAAACAATTAAAAAAAATAGGGCTTATATGTAACATCAAATAGGCTAGAATTTATATAATTAATATAATAGTACCATACAATACTAGATGGCTTTCAGGAACTTGTACTGTGTATTACTTGCACACATGCAAAATAGAGCAAGAAAACACTTTCCTCAGTCAGGATTAAAGATGATGGCGGAGTGGGAGGACCCGAGACTTGCCTTGTCCCACAGTAACAACTAGATACCTATCAAATCATCCTAAATACCCTGAAAATAAACTCGAAGACTGGTAAAACAAACTCCTCAACTAAAAGGAAAGAAGAGGCCACAGTGAAGAAAGCAGGAAGTGCAGAGATGCAGTTTGGGAGAGACACAAATCAAGATACAGAAGGAGCCCTGGTCACAGAGAAAGTAAGAGAAAGATTAGCACACAGCGGAGTTCACAGAGAAAATCACCAGAGTAATCGGCTTGGAAAGCCAGAGAGGCCACATTTTCTAAGTTTTTGCAAACATCTGGGCTAAAAGTCTAGAGTTGTAATGATCTGTGGGCATCGCTAGAATAGAGCCTCCAGAACATTGTGTTGCTCTTGGAGAGAAGGAGGTAAACAACCCACAGACATACAGTATGGATACAGTGCTCTGAAGAGCACCTGGGGCACATGAGAAGGTTACTCACTCATTTTGGAGCGTGTTCCAGAGAGACAATATACATGGAGAGACCCTGCTGGGAACAAAGCAACTGGCAGGCTCTATTTCCCTCTCCCCATCCCCAGCAGAGACACAGACACCTTGGGGAACCTGCACAGCTCTCAAGCCCCACTCCCCTGCACTTTGGTGGAACTGCCCCTTCCAGTCAGGTTTGCCTCTGTTCCAGCATGGCAGGCATGCTAGGATTCCTCTCTTACAAGACTGGCCCAAACCCCTGCTCACACCTCATCTCCCCATGAGGGAGTTTTGCTGAACCTCGGTTCTGGAGGTAGTGGTGAAAGGTTTCATTTCACAAACAGATCAGAGTACACCTAGGTAAAAATGTACCACAATCAGTCAAGGGACCAAACACTGCCCACAACAAACAAACAAACCTTTGCATACGACTGAAGGATAAAGCAGCCAGGACAAAACACAGAGTACATGTAGCACACACTGGAGACATTCCCAAAGACCCAGGTCCTGGGCAACAAGGGACACTCCACAGAAAGATACTAGAGAACCTCTTCTTCATAAGGCCATCACCCTCAAAAACAGGAGACACAGCTAACTTTCGTAACACAAAGAAACAGAAATAGACACTTAGACAAAATGAGAAGACAAAAGAATCTATCCCAAATCAAAGAACAGGAGAAGCCCACAGTGAGAGATCTAAGAAAAACAGACAAAAGTAGCATGACTGATGCAGAATTTAACATAACAATCATAAAAATATTCACGAGACTTAAGAATGGAAGACATGAGTGAGACCCTTAATACGATAAGGGAAAACATAGCAGAGATAAAGGGCTCAATAAATGAAATGAGAAACACACTTGATGGAATGAATAGCAGGATAGAAGAAAAAGAGGAATGAGTTAATGACGTAGAAACCAGAGTACTCCAAAGTAATTAGGCTGAACAAGTAGACTGCTAACCAGCAAAGAAACTTAATCAGTCATCAAATCCCAACAACAAACAAAAGTCCAGGATCAGATGGCTTCACAAGAAAATTCTACTAAATATTTAAAGAAGAGCTAATACCTATTATTCTCAAACAACTCCATAAAATATGAAAGGAAAGAACACTTCTAAATTCATTTTATAAGGTCAGCATTACCCTGATACAAAACCAGATAAAGACATCATTAAAAAAGAGAACTAAAGGCTAATATCCTTGAATACCACAGATCTAAAAAATATTCAACAAAATACAAACAGCAAACCAAATCTAAAAATACACTAAACATCATTGACATTGATGAAATAGAATTTATTCCTGGGTTGCAAGGATGGTTCAATATTCCAAATCAATGTGCTACATCGCATCAAGAAGAGAAAAGATAAGAACCATATGATCATTCAATAGATGCAGAAGAACCATATAACAAAGTACAATATCCATTCCTGATAAAAACCCTCAACAAGGTAGGTTTATAGGCAACATACCTCAAAATGATAAAGGTCATTTATGAATAACTCATAGCTAACATCATCCTTAATGTGGATAAACAGAGTTTATCTCTAAGGTCAGAAGCAAGACAAGGATTTCCACTCTCACCACTTTTATACAACATAGTACTGGAAATCCAAGCTACCGCAATCAGAAAACAAAAAGAAAAATAAAAGCATCCAAATCAGTAAGGAAGAAGTAAAACTTTCACTATTTGTGGATGACATGATACTCAATATATAAAAAACCTGTAAGATTCCACCAAAATATTGCTAGAACTGATAAATTAAGTCAAGTCCCAGGATACAAAATCAATGTACAGAAATATGTTGCATTTCTATACACCAATAATGAAGCAGCAGAAAAAGAAATTAAGAAAACATTCCCATTTACAATTACACCAAAAATAATAAGATACCTAGGGAAAAAACCCGAAGAGGCCAAAGATCTGTGATCTCAAAACTACAGAACACTAATGAAAGAAATTGAAGATGACAGAAACAAATGGAAGATATTCCATGTTCATTGATTGGAAGAATAAATGTTGTTAAAATGCCATACTACTTAATATAATCTACAGATTTAATGTAATCTCTATTAACTACCAATAGCATTTTTCACAGAACTAGAACAAACAATCCTAAAATCTGTATGGAACCACAAATGATCCTGAAAAACCAAAGCAATCTTGAGAAAGCAAAGCAAAGCAGGAGGCACCATGATTCCAGACTTCAAGTTATATTGGAAAGCTGTAGTAATTAAAACAATATGGCACTGGCACAGAGTAGACACAGAGATTAATGGAACAGAATAGAAAACCTAGAAATGGACCCACAACTGTATGGTCAATTAATCTTGGACAATAGGAGAGAATATCCAAAGGTTAAAAGACAGTCTCTTCAACAAATAGTGTTGGGAAAACTAGACAGCAACATTTAAGAGAAAGAAACTGGATCAGTTTCTTACACCATACACAAAAATAAACTGAAAAATGGTTAAACACCTAAAAATAAGACCTAAAACCATAGAAATCCTGGAATGGGACACAGACAGTAACTTTTTTTTTTACCTCAACCATAGCAACTTTTTTCTAGATATAGCTCCTGAGGCAAGGGAATCAAAAGCCAAAACAAATTCAAGAAACAAAAAACAAAACATAAAACCAAACAACAAAAATTAACTACTGGGAATACATTAAAATAGAAAGGTTCTGCACAGTGAAGGAAACAATCAACAAAACTAAATGGTAACCTGCAGAAAGGAAGAAGATATTGCAAACAACTCTCAGATAACAGGTTACTACCCAAAATATATAATGAACTTATAAAACTCAATATACAAAAACCAAACAACCCAATTAAAAATGGACAGAAGACATGACCAGACATTTCTCCAAAAAAGACATACACATGGCCAATAGACACATGAAAAAATGCTCAACATCACTCACCATCAGGGAAATGCAAATCAAAACTACGGGATATCACCTCACACCCATCAGAATGCCTAAATTTAACAACACAGGAAGCAACAGGTGTTGGTGAGGATGCGGAGAAAAGGGAATCCTTCTGTACTGTTGGTGGAAATTCAAACTGGTGCAACCACTCTGGAAAACAGTATAAAATTCCTCAAAAAGTTAAAAATAGAACTGCCCTACAATCCAATAATTTCACTATTGGGTATTTACCCCAAAATACAAAAACACAAATTCAAAGTGATACATGCACCCCTATGTTTATAGCAGGATTATTTACAATAGCCAAAGTATGAAAAGAGCCCAAATGTCCATCAACTGATGAATGGATAAAGAAGATGTATCTACACAATGGATTATTACTCCATCATCAAAAAGAATGAAATCTTGCCATTTATAATAACATGGATGGAGCTGGATAGTGTAATGCTAAGCAAATAAGTCAGAGGAAGACAAATACCATGTGACTTCACTCATATGTGGAATTTAGGAAATAAAATGAACAAGTAAAGGGGAAAAAATACAAATCAAGAAACAGACTTAATTACAGAGAACAAATCGATGGTCATAAAGGGGAGGTGGGTGGGGGGATGGATGAAATAGATGATGGGGGTTAAGAAGTGCACTTGTGATTTACAGAATTGTTGAATCACTACATTGTACACCTGAAACTAATATTACACTGTATGAACACTAGGCAAGTTTAAAACTGTGTTAAGTAGTACATTTTCTAGATTGGCTTTTAATGATGAAAGCAGTTGTACAATGCAATATATTGGCTACAGATTTTTTTTATTAATTTTGTTTTCTAATTAACTTATTTTGCAAAGAACACAAAAAGTTCTATAATTTGAGACTGAGTTATTCCATTTTAAAAATGTGAAAACTGGGGCGCCTGGGTTGCTCAGTTGGTTAAGCGTCCGACTTCGGCTCAGGTCATGATCCTGCCATTTGTGAGTTTGAGCCCCACGTTGGGCTTTGTGCTGACAGCTCAGAGCCTGGAGCCTCTTTCAGATTCTGTGTCTCTTCTTCTCTCTGCCCCTTCCATGCTCATGCTCTGTCTCTCTCTCTCAATAATAAATAAAAACATCATAAAAAATAAAAATAAATAAAAATAAAAATATGAAAACTGTTTTCGAGGGGTTAAATGGTTTGGCCAAGATCACTCATCCTGTTAGGAGGATAACCAGTAAGTTACCATTATTTTTGGTCAGTGCTATGATGTTCTCAACTCAAACAGATCTTTCTAAAATTCGACAGTTTATAACTCTCTATATTCATAAATATGCTTCCCTACCTGAACACCAGATATAAACGATCACTATTTAAACAATCCTAAGGAGAGCCAAATTGGATAAGGAGACAAATTGTGCCTTAATTACTTTCTGTAAAATGCTTATTTCAAACAATAAAAGTAGAAAGACCTTTGAAGACTGAATGCACTTTGTGTATATTCAAGGGAATCTTGTTAATATCCTGGAATTTTAACAGCAATGGGACATAAGGAAAATTTATATAGACTATTTAATATCCCAATGATATTCAAGATATATGATGTTAAATTGTAAATCTGAACTCTCTTCCTAATTGAAGCAAAAATGGTTAATAATTTAGCTTTATGATACCATTCTGAATATTTCAGAGATCATTAAAATTCAAGTCTTTCCATGATTTAAAATTAATTATGAAACCCTCAATATGTCAAACTGATAAATTATATAAAAAATGATCAACTTGATTTGTCCTAAAATTTAACTCACAAATGTTACAAGTCATGATGTACTGACATTTCCTGAAGGACCATATCCAATATTGAGAAAATTAAACGCTAATTTGTTAAGAAAATGGAGTAATTTTTTCTGAAATAATAGGTAGAGTTTAATGTTAAAATTATTGACCTTGAAATCAGCACATGCTACTCTTTAACAAGGACTTGAAAGCCTCATTTATGAAACGAAGATTACATTTCTAGATATCTTTTAATAAGAAAGATTTATGTTTATTTCCCTTTTAACTTCCTGACTCGGTTCATGTAGTCAGTATCACCAATCTGTAGTTAGTACATGTAACAGTGGGAAATTTATACACTCATCACTGACTCCAAATATTCTTGGAATCTCATCACTTATTTTTATGTACTCAACTACTGTGCACCCTTCAAATCCCCCAACCGAGTCATTTTACTTTAAAAGAAACCAACTGAAGTTAGATCATATATGCATGTTAGAAGATAAATTCCAATGATTATTTTCAAAATTTCTTTAGAGTCTTATAAATTCTAGATATTGTGAAATACCTATAAGTGAACATTTTAGATGCCACTGATCCTTCTTCCAAGCTTAAATAATGCCAAGTGACAGATCAATCAATAGAATAGTTCTCAAATAATTTTGAAAAATGTATATAGTGCTTGCGTTTTTAGTGTCCCACAGAATATGTTTTACAATGCGTTTTACATAGCCTTGGTGAAAGTGCTACAATGGCTCTGATTTTTAAAACTTTCCCTCAGTTTTTAATTACTATTTTATAATAGTATTTTATTTTTGAGAGAGAGAGAGAGAGAGAGAGAGAGAGAGAGAGCCCATGAGCAGAGGGAGAGGCAGAGAGAGAGGGAGACACAGAATCGGAAGCAGGCTCCAGGCTCCGAGCTGCCGGCACAGAGCCTGATGCGGGGCTCGAACCCACGAACCACGAGATCATAACTTGAGCCAAAGTCAGAAGCTTATCTGACTGAGCCCTCCAGGCGCCCCTCTTTATTACTATTTTTTACCTTTATGTTTATTTTCAAGTGATTATAGGCTCACAATAAGTTGTAAACAATAGTACAGACTAGTCTATGTTATCTATTACCAAGCTTCCGCCAAAAATGATAACTTAAAATCTATAGTGCATTGTTGAAACCTAGAAATTGGCACACTTTCATCTGTCTGAAAGCTCCAAAATATGGCTTTTCCTCAAAAACCATCACTGGTTTAAACATTTCTTATCCTTCTACGTTTCTGTATTTTTCTCATTAACCTACAAATATTGTTTATTATCATTAAAATTAAACTATTTTAAACCACTTGTTAAGTTTCTATCGTTTTGAATGTGTTCTGTGTTAAATTTCTGAACTCCCCCATACTGTTACTTTGTCCGTCCTCGCCACCTTCTGTTTTTATTCCCCTTGTCACAATCTCAATTTCATTCTTGCCTTATGCAGTTTTCTCTTCTGTACATCATCAGCAAGAAACTACTACTTATAAGAAACCCTGCAAGTTTGCGAAGTCAGAGCAAAACTCTAATACATTTAGGCCTTCTAAAATGTTATCAGTGTTTGCCTCGTGTATGAGAATGCAGTTGGAAGAGATAACATGGTCTATATTCCCCACTGGTTTATGAGCAAACAAAATAGTTTTTTGTTTGAGTAGACAGATGTCATATGTGTGTGTAATATCAGATAAACCACATGTGCAAATGGACAGTGATGTGGCAGAGTGGTCCTAAGGGGTTCTTGTCAAACCCTTACTAGGTCACTAGAGTGTTATTTCTCCTCACTGTCCAACAAATGGCATGGTTTCACTTCCATGTGTCAGTTTATATGGGCTGTCTGCAAGTAGAGCTTGGCTTCAAATGATCTTCCTACCCCTACTGTGTAAGGTCAAAGGTTTTTGGAAATGGATCGACACTGGCCATCAGTTTGTATGTATATAAATACCCATGTGACTGTAAGGTTCTACGGCTCTCCTTTAGAACTTACTTATAGAACTTTGCACGTATTAAATAAGAATTTAGATTTCTAAATAAGAAAACACCATTTTCCAAAATTATTTTGGTAGGTAAGTATGGAGTATGTGCCTGTTTTCCCTCTTATTTAAAACACTTGAGAACTGTTCACCTTATTAGGTGGGCACACATGTATATATTAGGATGAATTAAGTTTCAAAATTCTTAAGAAAACAGAAAATTTTTAAAGACTGGTTTAAATTCTATTCCATCCCCCATTCTTATTAGACTTTTTAAAGGGCAGATTATTGTCAATGCCTAGAATATCATATCAGTTTTGATTATCTCACTAGTTTAATTGGTTGGTTGACAAACCTCTGTTAATCTCTCAATTGCACCCAGAATGGAGACTTGTGTAATCATCACAGAGAATCAGAGTCCACTGATGTGTAAAAGTACCAAGAAGCTATGCAAAATGAGATGCTGTCAGTGCAGAAATCCCCCCATGGCAAGTAAAAACCTGGAGTCATTGCTCATGATTGAGAGAATGTAGACATCTATGAAAGATGTTCAGCTCCTGCTGGGCATGAAAATTTACTGAAAATTACTTTTCTGATCAGTGGATATCGTGGACTGAATGTGTGTGTCCTCCCAAAATGTAGATATTGAAATCCTAGCCCCCAGTGTAATGGTATTAAGAAGCATGCCCTTTGGAAGTAGAAAGTCATGGAGTGTGGAGCCCTGGAAGATGAGATTAATGCCCTTGTCATGGAGACATGTGATCTTGTTTTCTCCCTCCCCCTCCATCACGCTAGAACATAATGAGCAGACAACCATCTGCAAACCAGGGGGAGGACCTTCACCAGGAGCCCAGCTGTGCTGCGACCCTCGTCTCAGACATTCAGGTTCCAGAACTGTGAGAAATGTCCATTGTATAAGCCACTCGGTCTGTGGGCATTTGTTATAGCCTGAACTAAGTGGGGTCACACTGGACTCCGCTGACAATTACCCAAGTTGTCCTATGGCTCTTTCCTATAGATTTTCAATTTTAACACTAAACATCCCATTGCTTAGCCCAAGAACACCAAGATGTCCAAATTACCTTGAATTCCCTTTGTCCATTTCAGGTCACTCTGAGATACCCAAGAAGTCACCGTTGTTAGAAAAAGTGGTCTAGCTATATACAAATATCACCACTTTCCATGTATAAAAACCCAGACCTCAAGCAAATATTTGGTATACATGACTAAGAATAGTCCTAGTCCACATAGGACATGTTTGTTTTTACTGTTGAATATATCCACAGTAGTGAAATAGATGTGTGATAGTGAAAAGTATACTCCCAACACTCAGATATTTATGGAAGCGATTTACATCTACAATTCTTGGTTGGAAATTCAGCACTAAATTCTCTTGAGTTTTTTCTCCCCCAGGAATTCCTCCTCCTACTCAAGGCTGAAATATATGTTAAATTCTTCTTTCTTAGACATTCCATGTAGTTAACTCCACTCTTAATGAGACAACCATAGTGCACAGATATGACAAAATAGTAAATAATTAAAAATACTAATGTGACATTTCTAAAAATCAAATAAATTTGGTGACTATAAATATGTAGGTCAGTTATTCTATTCTGGCTTATTTCCATTGAAATCATCTCTAAATAAACACTAGAAAGGTGGCTCTTAAAGAACAAATCAACGAGCAATTCAGCAGAGTGTGAAAGATACAGTTACAGGATTATAAAATCTCCATTTAGAGAAGCTTAGAGATCAATTATAGAGATAAATCGAAAGTATCCACCTGACATTGATAAAACGTAGGTCCCTTTGTCCTGTATGTGTTTCCTAATTAAACATCACTACAACACATCATTTGCCTCATAAACACTCAGGCCTTCTCACATGCAGATGTCTCATTCAGACAGTTTGCTGGGCAAGTGGCCAGGCTTGACCCTCACTGAAAGAGCATGTACAGACAGCACATCAGAATCCATGATTCTTAAGTGAGAAACGGGGATTTGGGGTCTGTTCATGACAAGTCTAATTATCTACGCAGACAGACGGACTTAAAGAGATAAAATAATAAAACAGATAAAAAGATAACAATTAAATGCTTTTTAATGATGCTTAGCTCTATTAAATATGTTTTGAGTTTTTCAGAATATTTTTCTCTGAAATTTATATATATATATATATATATATATATATGAGATGCCACAGTTTTTATCTAGTTTGCTTATGCACAGTGGAAAGCTCAAATGCCAAATCTAAAACTAGGAAGGGTGTTTTGTATGTACAAATAGTTAAATACATTTTAATATATACTACTCAAGGTAAAAGACAAATATAAAATACTTTTACATAGTAGACAACATATATAAAATACACAGTAAAATATAAATAAAAATAAAAAATAAACTACCACTCTCCAGGAGTAACGAAATGAGCAGAGAGACAGAAGATGCTTTTCCTTTTCCTCAGGGATGGATATTTGTCCACAGAAGGGCAGGAGATATTTCTCCAATGTCACCTGTCAGTTCTGGGAGTGCTCACAATTTACTGGGGCAACTGATGGTGAGAATGGTGTCAGGCACTATGCTATGTTTTATACACAAATACTAAATTTGATCCTATTAGCTAGGCAGGATGTGTGTGTGTGTGTGTGTGTGTGTGTGTGTGTAATTAGCCAAGGCCCAGAGAAGGTAGACACCATGCCCAGGTCATGGAGCTGAGCTGAGGGTAGGATCCAGGACTCTCTCACTTCTAGATCCAAGCTCCTAAACTCTCAGCAGTGTTGTCTCACAAGGGCTTCGACCATTTTTAGATTTTGCTTTTTAATTTTTTTTATGTTTTTACTTATTTCTGAGAGAGAGACAGAGACTGAGCATGAGCAGGGGAGAGAGAGAGGGAGACACAGAATCTGAAGCAGGATCCAGGCTCCGAGCTGTCAGCACAGAGCTCAATGCAAGGCTCGAACCCATGAACTGTGAGATCATGACTTGAACCGAAGTTAGATGCTTCCCCAACTGAGCCACCCAGGCGCCCCAAAATTTTGCTTGTTTAATTGAAAAGTTAGAGGAGAAGATTCTAGAAAGAAAGAAATCTTGCTCATAAATAATTACATAATTTTCTGGAAAAGGGGGAATCTAGACTTTGTGTATAATAGCCCCAGACATTGAAAAGAGCCTTAGAAAATAAAGCATTAGGCAAAGGTCCTGGTCAGTCTTTTAGAAGAAAAAAACAGGAGTCAACTTCACACATGAAGTAGGAAAGGACCCACATTTGGCGTGTTTACGGACACATAGGGCATCATAAAGAAGATAAAATTACACATGGTGAGCATCAGGTAATGGTGAGCTCACAACTAGGAAGCTGACATCAGGGGAAAATCATTTTGAACTAGAGGCAGGGAGTATGCACAACTTGGGCAGACATTTTGTGGGGGGGTGATAGAATGGGAATTGGAAATGTTAAAAGAAAAGTTTCCTTATCGATCTTTCTCGAAACCAGTTGCATTCATGGTAGAAGATAAAACTAAGCATTGGTCAAAGAACACAAGGAAACACTGCCTGAAAGGGAAGTTTATTTCCCTGGATGGTCTATCACTTAGCAGCTATGTTCATAATGAGTATAATACAGTGTATTTTCATATTCTGTTGAACTCCGCACAGCTTCCCCCAAACACACAACAAATGAACAAGAGCAGAACTCCAGGATTTTATTTAATTCAATATTGCATAAATATTAAATGCAGGCAGGGAATTGTAAATGGCAAAAGGAGACTCTGCTGAATGTAAATTGTGATGAAAATACCTTGGGGAAATTGTGGTCCCAATTTGCAACTTAGGAAGATAATTTATGCGAATAACAATACCAGACTCTTCAAAAACCTCCATTTAATGGTTTATCTAACAGATTTTGTTGCTACGGAGGTTTGCCGTTCAATTTCTTTACTTTTCTTAGGATGGTCCTGGAGATGTAGCTCCTGCCCTGAGCCCTTATCCTGTCTAATGGAAATCTCCACAGCCTCGCACTAGGACTGGGGGCTTTTAAAGCCATACTCTGCCCTGTGACCAGCACAGTGCTGGCACTCAATGAATGTTAAAATGGATAATTAACTGACAATAATAATCATCATTCTGGCTTTAAGAGGCTCCCTCAAACGGGCTCAGTGAGTTCTGAATATCTCACTTATTTCCAAATTCAAAACAGCTTTCACTCAAATCACTGAACATTGGGTCTGAAGTACCCTCTAGAATGGATTTCTTTGTTCAAAAGAAATCATCCATACCTTACTATCTCTCTGAATGCTAACTGTTAATATTGCTTCTCACTTAGCATGTCCTTTTATTCTACAAAATGATATAAATTCAGGTTAAAAGTGTTGCTTAAAAACCTGTGTAGTCTTGGATATATGCATGGGCTTTAAATATATTCAATTATATGAATGTTAATTAAAGGCCTACAAAATAGAAATATTGTCCTTGATTCTTCTTAGAGACATTTGAGCCACACTGCTTTGTACCAAATGCAATACTGTGCAGAACGTCACAGAGCCAGGCCTCCATGAAGTAGTTCTGCCTCCCACCCCCTGGTCAGAGGCCTTGTCAACAGCCCATTGCACATCGTTATATACTCCCTTTATTCCCGGACACTGAACCTCTTTCACTTAAAGCTCATCCTTTGACATATTTTTGGGAGAGCGAATGATATGTCATCCTTTTCAGCACTAAAAAGTAAGTTTGAGTGACCTGGGTGTCTCAGCTAGTTGAGCATTTGACTTGATTTTGGCTCAGGTCATGATCTCACGGTTGGTGAGAAGGAGCCCCATGATGGGCTCGGTGCTGACATTATGGAGCCTGCTTGGGATTCCCTCTCCCCCTGCCCCTCCCTTGCTTGCAATCTCTTTTTCTCTCAAAAATAAGTAAACTTAAATGTTTAGTAAAAAAGAAAATTACTTGTATATTAACACACACTGGCTTGTAAAAACAGAAGAAAACAATTTCCATTCCTCACTAGACGAGGTTTCTCAAAATGTGTTATCTCCAGCCTATTGGGACACTGATTAAATGTGCAGGTTCATAAATGCCACCTCAGACCTATGAAATCTGCACCCTTGGGAGAGAAAACAAGAAAATATGCAAGTTTCCAAGTTTCCTGGGTTATTCTTTGTGCACCAATTAGAAGAAAATAAGGTTTGCCACCATCCACGTGCGTATTTTTTCTTGGAAACAATGAGATCAGCATGTTAAAATATAACCCCGATCTTCCAGTGGAATTCATGGCCTGGAGAAGCATAAGGTCAGGGTAAGGGAATTCATTAATTTCTAGTGGAAACATGCTTTTATAGAATCTGGAATGTGCAAATACGTGGGTGTTTACATAAGCCAGGCCGCCACCTCAGTGGGACAGTCTAAAAGAAGCACAATCATTTTATTTATTTTTTTATAACTTGTTTTTAATTTTTTTAAATGTTTTTGTTTATTTTTGAGAGAGAGAGAGATAGGGTGAGCAGGGGAGGGCTAGAGAGAGAGGGAGACACAGAATCCGAAGACATGCTCCAGGCTAGCTGTCAGCCCAGAGCCCGACGCGGGGCTCGGACTCACGAACCGCTAGATCACGACCTGAGCCGAAGTCAGATGCTTAACCGACTGAGCCGCCCAGGCGCCCCCAATCGTTTTAGAAGGTATGGCAAATCAGATCTCTGCTCTGGACCAAAGTCCTTCATGGACACTTCAGTTTTGTCCTGTTATTGTTTTCTTAAATAAATGATACCTGCTTCCTCTGTGTCTGCTACTCTGCGGGTTTCCTTTGTTCTGAAGTGTCGCACTCTGAAATTGGACCAGTTTTGGCAAGTCGCTCATGCAAGAGATGAGAATCAAAGTAGTTTTGCATGAGTTTAAAGCACCAAGCTGGCTGTCAAAAAATGAATCAGTCTTTAGACTGTAGCATAATGTGTAAAACACAAAGGTGGAAGTTACTGCTTTAGTTCTCTTCTCTAGGAGAAAATGAGAGTTTAGAGATAAATTCTACTCACTTGTCCCCATCTAAGAAGCACATGCTATATTACTTTCCAACTTAAGATTCTCAAAATAATACAGTAGGGAACTGCTAATGCAGATTTGGAAGTTATGAAAAAATAAAAGCAAAATAAATTAAAAATAATTGAAATGCAGCGAAAAACTCAAAGCTTTATTACTGTGTTACTTTATTAACTACAGTTGAACTACTCAAATCACATTTGAAGGTTATGTGCATATTTCCAGATTCTGATTCTCATCTTGAACTACAGAAATTCAGAGTCTTCCTCAAACTGATTAAAATTCAAAATACCATGGCACCTGGAGGGCTCAGTTGGTTGAACGTCTGATTCTTGGTTCGGGCTCAGGTCATGATGTCATGGCTCGTTCCTTCAGCCCTGCATCTGGTTCTGTGCTGAAAGTGCGGAGCCTGATTGGGATTCCCTCCCCACCTCTGCCCCTCCCCTGCTCTTTCTTTCTCTCTCAAAATAAATAAATAAATATGAAAAAAGACTCTCACAGAATACCATAGATCAGTAGTCCAAACAACGGACATGTATTTCTCACAGTTCTAGAGGCTAAGAAGTCCAAGATCACGGTATCCATAACTACTGGGTCCCAGTAGAGCCTGCTTCTTGGTTGGTCAAGGGCATTTTCTCCTTGTATTCTGAGAGGGTAGAGGGAAAGCCCTCCCTTCTCTTCCTTTAGGGACAAAATTCCATTCATGAAGGCTTCTAAGTACATGGCCCAATCACCTATCACCTCCCACAGGCCTCACCTCCTACCACCATGACCTCAGGGGTTAGGATTTCAACATACAGCTTCTGAAGGACACAAACAATTTAGTCCACAATACTAGGTGATTGCTAGATCATAATTCCTTCTATTTGTGTTTAAATATTTTTTTGTGTTTTAAAACTCGTTCAATGCTGGCAATGTTGCTCAAAGAGAAAGGCAGATTCTGGCAATAACTTTATGAATCTGAGTGTTCAAAAACTTAGTCCAGTATCTCAGGATAAATTTCATAAGGGATGGCACTTCAGTGATATGATCAAAACTATAAGATCCAGTGCCTATCCTGCCTATCATACTTTTCTCTGGTACTCCAGGATGGATAGAACAAAAGGAATTTGGGGAAATTAGTTTCCACTTCTCAAAAATAGGTGTATTTTTTTTTTCATCAGAGCAGGCAGATTTCTACTGAAGCTTCAAAAAAAATTACACCAGAAAATATTCTATGCTGGCTGCCATGCTCAGAGGCTGACCTTGGGCAGATGTGCAGTTGGCAATCTGTGCTCTGCAAAGTCGGCTCCTGGCACCGTGCTAATGCCAATGTCCTACACAGATCAGCATCCGGAAAATCAATATGGAAATCCAAAGTGTGCATCAATGGCCAGGAAGTAAGTGTTCTACCAGAATCTCACTGTTCCAGCAGGAAGTGATCCACAGTGCTGCTCTCAATTAAGAGATAAGAGTCAGGACAAGGGAACATTTTAGAAGTCACACAGCAGATATCTGCCTGTGTATAACTATTACAGGAACTGAAACTTTGTTTGTGGGTTATTTCCTATATACATATGAATTCTAGACATTCTTCCACAGTCCTCCTAATTATATCTAATCACACATACACATATATATTAAGTATTGCTACTCTGGGGATAAAGACAGTATGAAAATAAGTAAGAGTTATATGCATTGAGAAACATGTATGAGAGGGAGTCTGAATTATTATAATTTTCTCAGCTAATTTTCCAGTACCCAACTGAAGAAGACAGGCCCCAATTACAGAAGAATAATGGATAACAAGAAAGCACTCAAATTCAAATTAAAAGGCTCTCAGTTATAAGAACTCTTGGATTTATTACCTAAATAGAAATATGGTCCAGTTTAAGAAACTTTTGTTTCTCATCTGCTTTCAGTATGAAAAGCAAATATTATTGCATCAAAGCATGGGAGGTGGGGAGCTACTGAATCTAGTCAGATGTACGTGCTCGTGGATATCAGAAATTATGATGGTTATACACCATTTTGCAATAATCATTTATTACAGATGACCTTGCTAGAGAGTCCGAAAAATTGTCAGGGTTGTGAAGACTTACCAATTCTTGGTCATTGGTTTTTAGGTTAATATTATATTTACCTTATAAAACATTAACCACAAATAGGAATGTAATGAAAAATATACAATATTCCATTCATCAACACTTCTGACCCTATTTTTCTCCCCAGAGTAATGATATCATTTGTTTGATGTGCAAATCTCTGGTCCTCTTACTAAACATTGATTAACACATATGAGAGAAATTCCAGGTGTAAATATACATACACTTTCATCTTCAAAGAGATTTGCACGTGCCACACAGACAAGTATGTGTTTTGCACAAATGAAGTCCTATTTTCAAGCTATTATTCTCTTGTATCCTTCATGAACTGATAGTGCATCTCTGAGTTTGTTCATGTCAGTTAAGGAGAGACTATTTTATTCTTTTAAATACCTAGGATGTAATATTTAGTGCAGATTTGCAGTACTTTATTTAGACAACTATATTTAGGGATGCCTGGGTGGCTCAGTTGGTTAAACTTCCGATTCTTGGTTTCAGCTCAGGTCATGAGCTCACACTTTGTAGAACAGAGCCCCACATCAGGCTCTGCGCTGACACCATGGAACCTGCGTGGGATTCTCTCTCTCCCTTCCTCTATCAAAATAAATTAAAAAACATTTTAAAAAAATTAAACACCCATATTTGTCAGCCTATTGGTAGGCCCTATTTTCATCATAGTGAAACAACACTGGTGTAGAAATTCTGCATCATCTATTTAATGTTTAAGTAAAACATTCTTTTTAAAAAAATTTTTTTAAATGTTTATTTATTTTTGAGAGAGAGAGACAGAGCATGAGTAGGGGAGGAACAGAGAGAGAGGGAGACATAGAATCAGAAGCAGGCTCCAGGCTCTGAACTGTCAGTACAAAGCCAGGTGTGGGGCTAGAACCCATGGACATCAGGCCACAAGATGCTCAATTAACTGAGCCACCCAGGCACCCCAAAGTAAAACTAATTCTTCTAAGTGAATTCATAGAATAATATGGCCTGGTGAAAGAGGGCATGTTCATTTTCAGTTTGAAAGTCAGGCCAATTTATGTCTCAAAACCTCTGCCAATTTAGGGGCACCTGGATGGCTCAGTCAGTTAAGTGTCCAACTTCAGCTCAGGTCATGATCTTGTGGTTTGTGGGTTTGAACCCCACGTTGGGGTCTGTGGTGACAGCTTGGAGCCTGGTTCACATTCTGTGTCTCCCTCTCTCTCTGTCCCGCTCCTGTTCGTACTCTGTCCCTCTCTCTCAAAAATAAATACATATTAAAAAGAAAAAAATCAACTCTTCCAGTTTATACTCTTCAAAGAGTATACAAGATTGTAAACCAGCATATTATTTAAGATTTTTTTTTCAGTTTTGTCAAATTGACGAGCAAGTTAGAGCAGTGTGGTTCTTTATATGTTTATGGCCATTATAATTCTACTTATTTTTTTAATAATAATTTTTAATAATAATTTTTTTAATTTTTTTAAAAATTTTTTAAAAATAATTTTAATATTTTTAATAATAATTTTAATAATAAGTTTTATTATTTCCTTATTAAACTGGAATCTTGATTTTTTTCCTAATTATTCTAGCCTTTCCTTATACTGAGTAATTATGCACATTTATATTTCTATAAAAATATACATATATTCATATTTGCATGCATTGTATCTATATGCGTGTATATCCCTACATATGTAATAGTTCAATTTGTCACTTGTATTTAAATATGTTCTTATCACAGAGATTTATATTTTTAATGCTTTAAAAATTTTGTCATTTTTTAAAAAAGCTTTTGGGTTTTGTGCCTATCTCAGAAATATACCCTCAATTCAGATATTATAAACATACTTCTTTATGTTTTCTGCTGAATCTTGTGTTACATTTATCTATATTTAATCAATTTGTAATGTGTTTTGAAGTATGGTGTGAAATAAAAGCTAACACACATGAGATTATAAATGGAAAGGTAATTAATGGACATGGATAGGAAGAATTAGTTTAAAAATGTCAGTTCTTTCCAAAATGATCTCTGTATGTAATGTAGTCCCATTCAAAATCCCAACAGTACTATGCAAAAGAATAAAGCTGGACCACTTTCTTATACCAAACACAAAAATAAATTCAAAATGGGTTAAAGACCTAAATGTGAGACCTGAAACCATAAAAATCCTAGAAGACACCACAGGCAGTAATTTCTTTGACATTGGCTATAGCAACATTTTTTCTCAATGTCTCCTGAAGCAAGGGAAACCAAAGCAAAAATAAACTATTGGGACTTCATCAAAATAAAAAGCTTCTGCACAGCAAACAATCAATAAAACTAAAAGGCAACCTACTGAATAGGAAAATATATTTGCAAATGATATCTTGGATAAGGGGTAATTATTGGAAATATATACAAAATTCCTAAAATCCAACACCCAGAAAATAATCTGATTAAAAATGAACAGAGAACGTAAATAGACTTTTTCCAAAGAAGACACACAGATGGCCAACAGACACATGAAAAGATGCTCACCATCCTTGATCATGAGGGGAAATACCAATCAAAACCACAATGAGATACCACCACACACCTGTCGGAAAAGCTAAAATCAACAGCACAAGAAACAACAATCCTCTGGAAAGGATGCAGAGGAAAAAGAACTCTCATGCACAGTTGGTGGGAACGCAACCTGGTGCAGCCGGTGTGGAAACGAGTATGGAGGTTCCTCAAAAAATTAAAAATCAAATTACCATATGATCCAGGAATTCCACTATACAATGAGGAAGGGAAATCTTAAGAAAGGGAAAAACAATAGAAACTGGGAATAAATATCTGCAATGCATAAGCCAACAAGTAATGAACGTAAAATTCAAATCACTAAGGAAGAGACTTAACCATTCCAAGGTTGATAGAGTATCATTACCATAGTATTCAAGGACAGTTGAATGGTAACAATACAAACAACAAGTGCTTACAACTGATGGGGGGAATGGAAAAGGACATGAGGTGTATGTTTCCAATTTCATTATAGATAATAGTGAAAGTGAGTGAACTACCGTTGCATATTAAATAAACATTAAATAAACAAAATAGCGGCAGCCCATGTATGATCAATGATAACAGTGCTTCATAAGTCAAATTTTATGACCGATCTTATTCTCTTCCCCTGAAATAATCTATTTATGTGGTTACTTATGTGGTTACTTTCCTGAAAGAAAAAAAAGCAACTGTCACACAATATCTACTGAATATTCCATCGATAATAATTTCCATATAAATGCAGAATTCTTATTGTTGCGTTAATTGATGTGCCACTCAATTTTTTGACATAGTGGTAATACTATGTCTAAAATTCCCATGTTAAATTAAATGGAACACATATGGTCTTTGAGGGTACTCATGGAGATATTATGCTATAATTATATATGCATTATATACATAAATACAAGCCAATTAAAGACATCATTGTCTCAATATATCACATTTTTTTCCTGTTTGATCATACTTTAAAAGAAACACTGACTTTAGACAAAAAGAAATTCTGTTTTATATTTGTTTTTTCTATTTAATGCTTGAAACAAAAGATTCTGGGCATGATCTTAACAAACCTCTTTCTTCCTTCTTTCATTAATTAACCCCAAGAATCCACTGGCTCAAAGAAATGCAAATAGTTATGACATCTCTAGAGTCTAAAAGAATGAATATAGATTTTAAACAAGTTATTTTTCTTATTCTCCTTAGATCAAGCATAATAATCTTTTAAAAAGAGTAATCAGATACTTGTAAAGAAATAAATGTAAATATCAGAAGGATCTGAGAAAGTTAAGTAAATTCTTACAGGTAATATTCTGACCCATGATCTGTTTTTATGCATGTCAGAAATATCATCAAATTATCAATGTTACAAGTATATATTGTTCACTAGGCAATATTAATAATTTATAGGTTTGAAATTATTTTTTCTTTTACTGAGGTAAATTTGATTAACTGAATATTCACATGCATTTGTAAGAAATAATATAGATATATCCTGTGTAGTTTCCCCTAATAATAGAAACTTGCAAAAATTATAGTACTATATCATAACCTTGATATTGACATTGCTACTCCCCACAGATCTTATTCAGACCTCCCCAGTTTTATTTGAAAAAGTAATGTAATTCATTACAGGTGAAGGTAAGGTCTATCTTCTAAGATTTTTTTGCCAAAGCAGAGGAAAGACTGCTACTGGTTCTTAAGAACTTTTACCCAGCAATAAGCTGATACATTTCTGCCTACTTACATTGAGTAAAGCAACAAAAGGTGGATGGGGGATTCTTAAAACAATATTTTTGAGAACAAGTATCATTCACAAGCAACTGGACTTTAAAAAAAAATATCCAGACTTCTTGTTGGTCCTGTTTTCACTGTTTCTGAAATCATCCAAATGATATTTGTTCTACAAAGAAAGCATAAATACTTGGTAACATTTCCTCTCCTTGTATTGGTGAGACTGCTACATAGCGTTTCAAGTGAAATACCCTATACAGTCAGACACAAACAAAGGTGTATTTTACAAAGCAAGCACGTTACACACCACAGAAAAAGGAGTGCAAACATTAGCACATCCGGACATTCTTTGGATCAATAAATCAACAACTGCTACATCTCATTGGCCTAGATTTAATTCTACATTTGAACAAAAAGGGGTTGGTAAAAAAGGAATATTCACCTACTTCATTCTCTTAAAATATTTAATTCTTATTTACATTAATTTTGCAAAGTTATAAAATATTGGAAGTAATAGAATATACTTCCACAACTTTTGTTCTTTCATTAGAAATCAAATATAAATATTTTTGTAGCTAGAAGCAATTTAAAAATATAATTCAGAAATGTGGACATTAATTAGCTATTAAAAGTAACATGGAGGAGTCTACAATATCACTGGAGTGATAGTAAAACCAAGGACCAAGGGATATAAAGCTGTAAAAATCTATGCCAAGCTAGTCTTAACTGTTGAAGGAAAAATTTTCACTGTATCTTCAGAAACAGTAAAAGCCATGAAGAAAGAATAATTTAAAGTCAAAGGAATACACACACACACACACACACACACATTCAGATACACACAACTATATAAATAGGTAGACTACTGAAATTCAGACACTGAAAAATCTCTAAAGGATTCTTAAAACTAGTTAAAGTGAATCTATTGAGAAATCAAAATTTACATATACTGACGTAAGGAGACCTAATAATTTATAATTATTTTCAATGTTATTTTTGATAATTTTCAATTATTTTACTTTTCAATCAGTATATAATTTTAACCAACATTCAGTGAAATAGGGAAGAAATTAGAACACAAATTAATGTTTTCCAATTCATGCTTAGATAGAATAAAAGTGTAAGAAAGGGTATGATGGAATTTCATTTAGTTAGGCAAAAACATTTAAGTATTAATATTGGGGACCATGATATCTGTTTGATTTTTAACTATAATAAAGTTTCAATTACTTGTGGACTCACAGGCTACATCTAAATGGGTTATAAACAATTCAATGGAAGGGAGAGACGTTGGCGGGGGGAGGGAGAGAGAGAGAGAGAGCATGCCATTAGAATTCATCCAAATCAGTTATTTGGTAAAAATATACTTTTTTTTTTCAAACAGCTGAACTGGGTAACACCTATCCCATCTTGTCATTTTCTTAGCTACGTATTTTGACGCTCATGTCTCCTAAAATTTCATTACTTAAGGCTTGCAATCATTTTGGTTTATAATGTCATTTGCATCGAATTACCAATTTTACAGGAATGGAGTTACACTGAGAATGGAGCTTCACCAGTAAAGTCTGAGATAACAACAAGGCATTGTACACTGCCAGTGAACCAAAATAATATTTCTTGTGGCAAGGAGAGTTTACATCTAAATTCCAGAAACATGCAAAGCTTTTCTTATAAAGTATATGCCTCGCTCAGCAATGCACATTAAACTGAACCACTAAAGTATGCTGATTGATCAATAAAGTTTGTGACTCCATTTGTAAAATGTGCAAAATTTAAGCCATTTCACTATTTGGTTCACTGAGTCAAGTACATAATGGTTCAAACAGTATATTATGCATTTGAAGTCAGGCAAATTGCACATTGCAATGTAGTCAGCCATGAAAACATGCTATTTCAGTGATTAGCTAAAAATATTAAATTTAAAATAAAATTTGTAATTTGGACATAAAATTAAACCAAATACGAATTAGTCTGAATTTCTTTTATCTGTCTTCATTAAAAAAAAAAAAAACTTTTACTATCCAACCATTGATTTAATACATGACTCTCCTTTGAAAGCAACATGGTTGTTACTGAATGCATGCATGAAAATGTAGTTGCTACATTTTTACAATTTATAATATATGATAGAAATGCATGAACTCAATAAATAGTGATATTTTACTAATTGAAATTCACCTTTTACAACATAGTTATATGTGGTCCAGCCCATACCAAGAAATGCGTATTGCAGGCTAGATTTTTTCCATGAAGGATCAACTCTTTCAGTTGATTTTATATAGGGTAATGGTTACAAAATGAATGTCACTTTTAAGTGAGGGTTTTGGAAGATGCTATTTTCTAGGGACTGTGGTTCAGAGAATTCAGGGCTCCAATTATAGCAGCATCTGGAAGCCTGGGTCCAAAGCTGCATTTGGAAATATTTGTAATAAGGGCAAGTGTCTTGTCTAGTAGCAAGCTGTTTGACAGTGCAATGGTGAGTTACAGATTTCAGGCAAAGGTGATTCAGGTCAATTAAACAGAGGCTTATAATCCTCTGCTACCTGGTCAACGCTAGGCATAGGAGCAAAGTATAAAAGAAGATCTCTTTTCTCAAAGGACTTTTTGGAAAAACTCATTATATACAGGAAAAATACAATATGAGGGAATAATTATATGTCATAATATATGATAAAGACAACTGGTTCTGTGAATTTTCATAAATAGAGAAAGTTCTGTGACATTTATGGGACTTAGACTATTGATAGGCTTGTGCAGAAAATAAATGATATTTCTACATCTTAATCTTGCTATGTCAAGAACACTGTGAATAAGTAAAATTTCAAATTCAAGTTGTTTTAGAAACAGTGTAGCCCATCCCACATCTCATGCCATGGGAACGAACCAGAGTAATTCAGCTGGACACCTTGAAGCATCAGGGTTCATGGCACTGCCTGCAATATGCTGCCAAATATCAGCAATCGTGTTTGGAGAGGTAAAATATAACTGGGTTTTGAGATAACTGGAAGATAGAATGGCTTGGATTTAATCAGCTTGTCATCAGTGGGAATTTGCTATCAGTTATAAGGAAGAATAGGGATATGGCAATCGCAGTGTTTTAGAAAACAGGACTTGTTTGTAAAGAGAGTTTGAGGAAGAAAAGAGGTGACCAGTTAGACTTGATGAGTTTATGGAAAACCGGAACTAGATTAGTATTAGCAGTGAGAAGACGTCTGAGTCGAAATGTAACCTGACCACTGACAGGACCAGATGGCAAGTGAGGGTCAGAAGAAGATAGAGATGCTAATATGATTCTCAGCAGACAAGTCTGGAAGATTCCATGTTTGAGATGTAAAGGAGAGGCAGTAAAGAAATGTTTGAGAAATGCAGGATTGGGTTATTAGGAAATAGAAGGAGGTGGTACCTTAGCAGTATCTGCAAAGAGGCAGTGCATAGGGCCATGGGAGAGCCGGGGTAGAAGACTGAGAACTTGCCTCTAGAGGAAGGCCATTCCCGGAGCGAGCACAGGGAGGAAACGGGAACAGAAACAATAAAAATGGAAGACTTCAGGCACAGAGGAGAAGCAGAGCCAGGGTGATGAGGTAGCATGAGCACCAAGAAAAATTATTTTTGAAATAATTTTGAAATTTTACCAAAATTTCAAACCAAGAGTAGAAGATTTAAAAATTATGACATAGGACTTGGTGGGAAAAGTCACTGTCACTTTCTAATTTCATGAGAATGAAATGTCAACATTTTATAGTCCCTACCCTTATAATTTGTATTCCAAAACAGCCGTGTACAACATGAACAATGGCACACAATGGCTCTGATTAAACTTCTATGGCTTTTAAGAGAAAAAAAAAAAAGAAAAAGGAACAATGGCTAGATTCAGGATAAGTTTGAGAAACAGATCCAATATGGGACCGACAGATGAATAGGATGTGGGGACTAAAATACATGGAGATACTTAGAGATTAAAGGCAATCTCTAAGTCCTGGTTTGTGAGATAAACAACTAGGTGAAGAATATATCTGTTAACTTAGCTTGGAAAGTAACTTAGGTTGGAAGAATGCAACTGTTAACTTAGGTGAGGTGAGGCTTTGTTTGGGCAGGAAGGGGAAATCCAGAATAAGGACACAACTTAAGTCTGGTAGAACCATTGAATATCCAAGAACCAAGAAGTTCAACATACGATGTGAACCTCAGGAGACCAGTCTGTACTTGAAATGTGAACACAGAGGTAAATAAACATATGAAAGCTATCCACTGCTTATCTAATTAGATAATGCTTATCTAAGGCCTAACAAGTAATGCTGAATAGAAATGAAAGGTCAAGGACTGAATCCAGGGCTCAGAAGGGGGAGAAAAAAAGAGAGAGGGCAAAAGTGTATGAGAAGCTAAGAGACCATCTCAAGGGACAGGTCATGGTCTATTACGCTTGATTATGGCTGGACAGTTGTGTAAGGCGATGACTGAGAAACCATCGTTGGATTTAGCAAATCAGGCATTCCTGCAACCTTAATTCTGCCAGGTGGTAAAAGACTGGCTGGAGTAAATCAGGGTTAAAGACGACCTGAGGACATGGAAACAGCACGTCTACAGATTTTTTTTTAAGTTGCTAGTTAGAAGAAACTAGAACCCTAAGAGCTACAGAGGGATGTAATCAGTTTTTAAAAGATGGTTAATAGTCTAACTTGTTTTCAGGCCAATGCAAATAATCCAGTAGAAGGGGGAAAATTGATGGTGCTGCAAAGCTAAGGAAGCTTGGCAGGCGAAAGGACCTGAGCAGGGCACAGTGGGAGCCAATGTACAAAACCAGTGATGACCACCCCGAACGACAGGGTCAAGGACTATTCCTCAGAGGAAACTAACAGTGTGAATGTCAGGGGAGTCCTTGTTCCTATGGTGGTAATATACAGTGGCCACATTCTGATCATTTTCATTTGCTCACTGCATTTCCACAGGTGACAGAGAAGAGGAGTATGTGGGAGGACAGGGGCTGGAAAGAGGGGCATGGGGATGCCCAAAAGCAAAGAAGGGATTGCCTGGTGAACAAAGACATGGTTTCCACATTCTTTTGGATGAGAAATAAAGTTGAAAAAAAATATATTGGCTAGCATGCTTAACTAAAAGAAACAACTTTAATGCATTAATTGACTGGCCGGACAAACAAAATTTTCCTTTTCTTTTTTTTTAAATCAACGTTTCCATAAAGTTTAATGCATTGAGCCAATTTCTACAGACTCTTAAGATTAGTTTTTCCTTGTAGCTGACTTCATTAAAATATTCTCCATCCCCATTTGGAAGGCAAACCTCTAGGTAATATTGCAGGATGTTAAAGTCATTTAAATACAAATGACATATGCCATATTTGCATTTAACAAGTTAACTCAGATCCATCCTACCTGTAAGGCTTTTAAAATGTTACAGAAAGGCCAGATAAGCAAAATCTTTTCAAGTACTGAGCTTCAAGTCGCAAAATGTAATGTGAAATGTGGAAAGACAAATGCCTCTGCTTTGATCTCTGTAGGAATTTTGGGCTGAAATCCACATTGCAACTGATCTGTGAACTGTGTCTTGTCTAATGAACAGATTCCTGGTAAAATCCTTTGGGCTTGTTAGCTTTTCTCCTGTTGAATAGGGCAATCTCTGGGGTAATATGATGGTCCACAAACACTATCACTAAAGATGAAATCTTTAGATGGTTACAAAACAGGAAAAAGAATGGTCTACCTGGCTACGCTACTCCTTGCATGCAACTCACCACAGTTCCTCAGGCTTTAATTAAGCAGCATGAGGCAGCCCAATTAATTCAACATATGCCCTGATAAGGCCTTGCCAAATTCATGCTTATGATACAAGAAATGCAACTGGTGTGGATCTTGTCTTCTTTCAACCTTTCATAATAAGCCTACTGTTTGAAGGCTAACCTTTCTTCACAATGGCATCCCACTGAAGAGTGAAGTTGCAGGCATGGAGATAATGGGCATAAGAAGTCTATCTCGGCACAGCCTGCATGTGTGATGATCCTTATACTGTTGTTTGTAGGTTTTGAAAAGCCTGTTTGCTAGGAAAACATCCAATGCCCCCTTTGGACAGCTGCTCCAGATACCCCCAGAATCACCATGTTACACCGATGTTTTTGTGTGCATTTGTTCATTGCATCTACAGGAAGCCAGTATTGAAATGTTAGCTAAGTTTGGAGGAAATGGAACAGCAAGGATCATGATCCTAAGAAATAATTATTCTAGAAGTTTCCCAAAATGGCAATTATTTTGTTTATTTACTTACCTGAGAGAGAGTGCATGAGCATTCGAGCAGGGGAGAGGCACAGGGGGAGAGAGAGAATCTCAAGCACCCTCTACACTCATTGCAGAGCCCGACCTGAGGCTTGATCCCAGGACTCTGAGATCATGACCTGAGCCAAAATCAAGAGTTAGACACTCAACCCACTCAGACACTCAGCCACCCAGCCCCCTCCGCCCCCTCCCCCCCGAAATGGCTACTTATAATTTCGAAAGTTTTAACAACCTTAGAAACCTCTATCCTGGGGTGCCTGGGTGGCTTAGTTGGCTAACCATGTGACTCTTGGTTTTGGCTCAGGTCATGATCTCATGGTTCAGGAGTTTGGTCCCCATGTCAGGTTTTGCATTGAGTGTGGAACCTGCTTGGGATTCTCTCTCTCTCCCTGCTCTTCCCCTGCCCACGCTCCTTCATTCTCTCTCTCTCTCTCTCTCTTAAAATAAATAAGCATTAAAAAAAAGAAACTCTGTCTTTGAAAGATGAACTCTGAGGTAAATTATAAATTTTTGTAAATAATATTAAAAACTAGGTAGATTTTAAACCGATTTCCAAAAAATATGTGTATCTTGTCTCACTACTTGTGAGATATGGAGACTTAAAAAAAACTCCATAAAAATCTGTTTCTTGCACCTTTTCTCATTTCTATTCTTACTAGGACCTGCACTCCCCTTTTCACACACTTCACAATACAAATGATGTATATCCTACTTGTAAGGAGCACGGAGTTCATGATTTCTTTTGAGTCTCTGGTGCTACAGAGACCTCTAAGGAATGACCAGAAGAAGCCATCACATGTGAATCCCAGACCCTGATCTCTAGACACCTTGGTGCCAAGGCCCCCCAGCTCCAATGAGTATGGGAGTTACAAGGACTGGATGCTGTCCTTGTTCTCACAGATTCCTGGATACCTGAGAGGACATACCCTCCAGACCACAGCAGTCCTCGACAACCACCAGACCGTGAACAAAGATGTGACTCTCCCCCCTTTCCCAAGTCTCCCAGACACTCTTGTCTCTGCACTCTCTCCATCCCTTCAGTAAACTCTGCTCTTCCTCCCTCCTGCCTCATGGTGGATTTCTATCCTGTGCATAGCCAGGCACTCACTTGGCTGGTCCTCCAGGACCCCCTCTGGCTCCTCAGACACAGCCTGCCCACATCACTGGCCGACATCACTGACCACGTCACTGATTAAAGGTCATTCTTTATTGCATTAGCAACAAAAGAAAATTTGAAATATGCAAAATTAAAACCAAATACAGACCACTTCTGATTTCTGCACAGCCTCTCCTAAAAATTCTATTTTACTGTTGGGAAATATATGTATAGAGATAAGACAATCAAGGTTTATGTAAAAATACAAATTTTAAAAGAAAATAATTCCTGAAGATCACCAATACAGAAGAAAGCTTCATGATTTTGCTGCACTACTAGGAAAAAGTTTAATTCCCTCCCTGAACACCCCGAATATGAATCACCTTATGCTAACCCTGGCCACAAAGCTTACTCCTTAAATATTTTATCTCCTCCAGGCCTCATACATCATACCCAAATATATAAAGGAGAAAACATAACTAAGTAACTTTCCCCTGTATATTCCATAAGCCTACACTTATGTCTACTGACAATATTATTGCACCATTTTACAGATAGTAAGATCAAATAGAGAAAATAAGTTACTTAAAGAAAAGTTTTTTTTCCAGAATTGAAGCCTAAATTCAATATTGGCATGTCATTGCCTTTTTAAGAACCACCTTATTTATCTATATGTCTAGTTCATATACTGATTCATTAAACAAATGATCATTGGTTCAGACAGGGAATCAGAAATTAAAACACACTGTATCTATCCAAAAGACTAGCACAGAAACTCTTTGGTTTGGCCAGCCAGCCAGGTAGATGGTCAATAAAACACTTAAAGGATATTTCCTATTTATCTAGAAAGTTATTTTTATTAGAGGCAGGATTTTAGATTTGTACACTGCCCCAACACTAGCAACTAGATGTGTACCTGGCTTGTTGTGAGTACTCAAAGATTCATTAATGAATTAATCTATTACTCCAAATCTTCCATCCAATTTCAGAAGGAATTTGCCAGACCACTAAATGGGAACAGGTGTATAGGAAGCAAAAGGAGACTGGATATACTTTGGAATCAGAGATGTAAATTAAAACAAAGTCTCTCTCTCATTACTCCCATGGGCTTGGGACATGTTTCCTCTCCGTGATTTAGGGCAAACAACATTTATAAGACAACATAAAATGAGAATTAAATGACCTAATGCAAGTAAATCTCAAACAAATGTCTGACATTCAATTATTTGATTAGTAACTGAATTAATGAATGGAATAAGGATGGAAAAATATGTCCTAGAATGAAGTTCCCCCCCATGGATTTATTTAAGAGTATTACTTATCAGACAAAATAACTAAATTCATTGATTTACCCACTATAGGAAACAATATAGAGGTTCCTCAAAAATTAAAAATGGAAATATTTATCATCTAGTAATTCCACTTCTAAGTATTTTCCCAAAGAAAATGAAAACACTAATTCAAAAAGACATACATACCACTGTGTTTGTTGCACCATTATTTAAAATTGCCAAGATATGGACGTGACCTGACCGTCCTCTGATGAATGGATAAGGAAGAGGTGGTATATACACATAATGGAATATCCAGTCCTAAACAAGAATGACATCTTGTCATTTGCGACAGAATGGATGGAGCTAGAGAGCATTATGCTAAGCTATATACATCAGTCAGAGAAACACAGATATCATATGACTTCAGTTATGTGTGGAATTTAAAAAAAATAATGAACAAACAAAAGAGAAACTGACTCAAAGATACAGAGATCCAACTGGTGCTTGCCAGACGGGAGGGATGCATAGAGGGATGCACAAAATGGGTGAAGGGGGTTAAGATGTACAAACTTCCAGTTATAAAACAGATAAAATGTGGGGAGGTTAAGTATAACATAAAAAATATAATCAATAATATTATAATAGTTTTATATGGTGACAGATGTGAAGTATACCTATGGGAGTGACCATTTTGTAATGTATACAAATATCAAATCACTATGTTGTACACCTCTAATTAATGCAATATTGTATATCAATTATTCTTCAATTTTAAAAAAAAGAAAAAGAAGAAACACTTTAAAAATATTTTAGAATAATTTTGCCATTTTCCTGTCAGGTACTTTCACATTTAATTAGAAGAGTAAGGATCCACACAAAAAGCACTTTACAGCTCTAGGCACACTCTAGCAATTCTGGACACAACCAGGAAGAAAATGGGTTGTTTTGACTGTCAGGATCAGGCAGGCTGAAGCAGTCAGTGCTCACCCCTGTTCTCATAGGCATGAGACTACTTCCCCTCACACTACAGAAACAGAAATACAAACACGTCTCTGTACGTCTCCCTCTCCTTCATTTCCCCAACTATGCAGCGTTCATCTAAGCTCACACATTCTTGGCTCCGTGCCGCTTCCTGCCCATCTTTCTGCATCCCACAACACAGCTCTCCCCCAAGACTTGCAGCTTTTTATTCACGGAACTTGCAAATATGAACTACGCATTTTATATTTTAAGAAGCTCCAAGGGAAAACACCAGTAAAGGCCCATGATTTCCACAGGAGTGGTTTTGACTGGAGTGGTGTGGAGAACGGGAGAACGGATTCCACTTTATGTAACTCATGAAATCTCGTAGGCAGTACCATTATCAGGACTGCATCCAGCCCTGTGCTAGGGTAATGATACCCACCCTCGCTCTGAAAACGGAGAACAGTGGTAAGCTGTGAGTTTGAGGAAATGAACACGACTATGGGCTTTTTCTGTATCATTCCTTCTGCAAAAGTAGCATCTAAGAGAAATGAACAATAATCCTGAAGCATTTTGTCTTTTTTTAAGCTTTCAATTTGTTGGTGAAGAACAATAAAGAGTGAAAACTTTGTTTTCACTCTGGGATAATTTTCTATGAAGGTGGTTAAGTTGAAATGGACATCCTAAGCACTCATGCTGCCTTTCATGTTTTTTCAAAGGAGAACTGTTCTCCCTTTTTTTCAAGCAGGATGAAGTTGGGCGGACATGGGAATTACCAGAAAAATCAAGTTTTCCCCTCCCCGTGCCCCTGTTCTTGGATGAACTGTCCTAATCACTGTGGTCCAGCTAACACATTAGACTTCGCAAGATTTAGTTCTGTTATTTCCCCAACTCTGAAAATACTCCAAACATATCTTATCACCATACTTAAAAAGACTCTATTAAAACGGTCTGTTGTATGCCGGCCTCCCCTACTAGACTATGAAGCTGTGAACACTGAAGACACAAATCTTATTGCTCATTTTTAAAACCCTAAGCACAATACTGCACAGTGCCTGGTGGTACGGTTTTTGATGTTGAATGAAAATCTGTAAAATAATGTTCCAGATGGTTTGTACATAGCACATATGTAAGTTCATTTCAATCTAGAGTTCAGTAATTTTTATCATATTCATTTTCCACTTAGGAAAATTACACTAAAATTAATCAAAAATTTATTTTTGTTTACATAGTTCATAAGTGTTTGATCAGATTCAAATCTTTGGCTATATCATTCCAAAAAAAAAAAGTGCCATTTCTATTACAGCACTGTGCTGCTCTGTTAGGAGTGAAAAAATGAATAAAGAATAAGCCCCTGAAATAGACTGGGTTCAGGCAATGGTCATTTATTATTAATACCGGTTCCATCTGGTTTGACAAGTATCTTCATCTAGGAGGTAAGTGGGAGGTAATTAAGATGCTATTGTCAATCCATCTACAAAGGTGTGAGCCTGAGTGACTGGCAGATTCATGATGAAATCTACAAACAAGAAGGTGTGTGTGAAACAAGAGAAATTATTTTAAACCCATTAAGTTATCATCCCTGCTTGGCAAATGTAAATGCATGTAAATGTAGGCTCCCAGTTATTAATTTCTTTGTATTCCAGTCACCCAATTGCCATTTATGGAGTGAGAGAAGTTAACTTACACTTTCTGAAGAGAACTGTAAATTCTCATGAATGGAGAGAAGAATGAAAAGAAAATGTAATCAGCATATAATCTATTATATTCTTAGAAAACACACACACACTTTGAAGCAGGGATTTGGAAAGGGTAGGAATCTAGGCTCAGCAACAAATTATTTCACTGCAAAAGTTAACACATTCACACACATATACAGATACACACATAATACACAATGTGTGTGTGTGTGCATGTGCATATGCAGACACTTTGAGTTACATAGAATTCTCTAGGAACATCCTTCTTTGTGAGAAAACTTCCAAGAACGTGTACTGAGCCGTAAGTGTTGGAGTCTCCACTTGCCTCATGCATCTGAAACATGTCCCTTCCCTAGTAATTGTGACTTAAAGGACCCCGATAGGATTCAAGAATATACACTGCAGATGTCTGTGATGCATGAAATTGGCAGAAAACCTTAAAATCCTGCCCAAAGAGGGGGTTTCTGTCACTTAAACTAAGTAGGAAGAAGACCTGTTCTATATACTTTTCCCATACATTTAATTCAAGAGGAAATGACATTTCCTCACTCACACATTGGCCTGGAATTTGTCTAAATGTCCTTTTTGATGACAATGGAGCTCATCAGGAAGTATGGGAGGTCCCAGGTTCCTAGGTCCCCTTAGCTTCTGTGACTCCAAGATCTTACTGAGCTGCCAACCAGCAGAAGGACATTCCCTCCTCTCTTGCCTCTGTCCAGATATCCTTCCTCACCAATGAGGCCAAGAATGTGCCAAGTGCCTCTTTCTAACCCGTTTTTCTGTAACTTAAGAAATATACAGTATTTTCCTGTTTTGCATTTCTTTTTTTTTAAGTTTATTTATTCATTTTGAGAGAGAGAAAGGGAGAATGCCAAGCAGTCTCCACACTGTGAGTGCAGAGCCCAACACAGGGCTCCATTTCACAAACTATGAGATCATGACCTGAGCCACAGTCAGGAGTTGGACCTCAACCGGCTGAGACACCAGGCACCCCTTCTCTTTCTGAAATAATATTTCTATTGAATTATTGGTGTTAAGTTAATCCTTAGCCATTCTATTATATTCTGGATCCTACCATGAGGTTCCTGATAATGTACTTTTGCCCAATTTATCTATTTGGTTAGCTGTATTTATCAAATTGATTAATGTATAACATATATATATATATATATATATATTCTGTATATTAATTTCAAGTACCATCTCTCTGCTTCTGACTTAGGTTTTTATTATCATTTTAGTGTCTTGACAATTAGAATTTCTCAGATAATGCTATAGATTTGGTCAATTATACCATGTATGATTTGTGCTCTCTGTCTCATTTAAGACACCTTTCCCAATATCTGTTATGTTAGTATATTCTTCTATAGTGTCTTCTAGATGTGCTACAGTTTTAAGTTTATTTTTTTAACACTCAATGTGGGGCTTGAACTCATGCTCCCAAGATCAAGAGTCACATGCTCCTCCGACTGAGCCAGCCAGGCACTCCTAAAAGTGTTATAATTTTGTATCTTCCACGAATATCTCTATTCCACACAGATTTTGTTTGTTAGTCCAGCATTCTTCTTCCCCTCTGATCTCTATTTAAATTCTATTTCTCAACCTCTATAAAATTTTGCTTCTACTGTGCATTGCATTATTTTCACTGAAATTTTTATTTATACAATTTCATGTAGATAGTATTTATAATAAACATTTATAATTTCTAATATAATACATAATTTATAATTATTTCTATTCAAAAATTAGGTGTATGAATATAAACACTTCTCTCCGTAGTCTTTCTAGGAAGGTGTATAATTTTTCGTAAGTGATATTTATTCCTAGCCATTTATTTTTGCTATGTCACATGATATCTATTTAAGTAGACATTCCAAATGTAGCTGATAATTTTTTTATATAAATTGATTTGCATCCAGTAACCTAACAAAACACATTAATTCTAAACTCCTGCCTATGGATTCTTCTGGGCTTCCTATGTAACAGACAAGTAATGAACGTATAATTTTTTGTTTTATAAAATTTATATTTTTTTAAAAACTCTTAAAATTCTCTATTATAGTATAAAATAAAAATAGAGTAGGCATCCTTGATTTGTTCTGGATTGTGAAGGAATGTTTTCAACATGTCAACATTAAATATGGTGTTATTAAAAGGATTTTGTTTTGGGGAATACATGATCTTTATGACTTTAAGGAATTGTCACAGTATTTTTAGTTTACTGATATGGTATAAATCATTAATGGGCATTTAAACTACTCAAAACATTTAAAAGTTTACTGAGTTTACCAGGACTTCCTCTCTCTTCTTTTAATGCACGGTATTACTTCAATCTATCTACTAATACAATGCCAACCTTACATTCTGGGATTGAATACAAGTATACATGTTTATAACTTTTGCGTTCAATGTGTTTATATTCTCATTAGAAATTTTGCAACTAGGCCTGCAGCTTGAGTATCCTGCACTGTACTTGCTTGATAATTTATCAGGTTTATGTTTGCCTCACAAAGTAGATCAGGAAAAATCCATTATTTTATTATTCTCAGGATTATTTGCTGTATAGGTGGACTACTAAAATTTGTCTACCAAGGCTTCTAGTCCTGACATTGTCTGGTAGGGAGACTTAACTAATGAAATACTGTGTCAACTGCAATGAAATTAAAATTAAAAACAAAAAAAAAAAGGTACACATTTCTCTCTTACCCAGCCCCATCTTCTTGAGGAGGTTGGGGGTGTAAAGGGACTGGATCTTCACTTACGAGATTAATAATATTGTTTCTGTGAAAAAAAATACAGGTTTCTTTTACTTTAGTTAGGCAAATTGTGTTTTTCTAGGAAACCACATTTTCCTATATGTTGATACACTAATTTTTTTAAATTTTTTAATGTTTCATTTATTTTTGAGAGAGTGAGAGAGACAGCGTGAGCAGGGGAGGGTCAGAGAGAGAGGTAGACACAGAATCCGAAGACAGGCTCCAGGCTCTAAGCTAGCTGTCAGCACAGAGCCTGATGTGGGGCTTGAACCCACAAACCGTGAGATCATGCCCTGAGCCGAAGTCGGACGCTTAACCGACTGAGCCACCCAGGTGCCCCGATACACTATTTTTAATAGTAGTCACTCATGCATTTATTTTATTTAATTTTATTTATTTAATTTTAGTTTTAGTTTTTAAAGATCTTTGGCTATATTCTCATTTTCATTTCTACTATAATTTATTTGTGCCTTCTCTCTTTGATACAATTCATATTTTAGATTTTCTCAAAATTTTAGTCACTTAGAATAGCCTCCTTCAACATTCTCAATAATCATTATTACTGTAAATTTAATTTCTATCTCATTAACTTGTTTTATAGGTATTATTAATGCATTCATATTTTGGGGGTTATTCTGATGCTCTAAGTTTTAAAATTGGTGACTTAAGCTTATTAATTTTAAAATTTTGTTGTCTTTTCTAGTCAAAGCTTTTAGGATTAGAAAATACTCATTGTTTCTACCTCAATGTTAGAACATTTTATATTGGATACTTTGTTATTTTTTGGTTCTACACATACTGTTTTGTCTTATGATTTTCTGATCATGCATTGTTTATGGAGATATATTAATAACCAAAATTTTAATATATGTATTTTTAATTTTTTTAATGTAACTCAATGTCCTCAGGGTGGGAAGTCAGTATGATACTAATCTGTGGGTATCAGTTGAATGCACTGTTACACCAGTCCTGGGGTAATTTCCTAAATGTCACATGATCACTGAACAACTTTTGAGCAAGGGATAAGCGATAAAATCGCCCACAAATTCTTCTTATACTTTTGGAAATTCTTGCCTTTTAATTTTGAGGTTACGTTAATAATTTATTCAGAAAAACCGCAACATTGTTATAGAAATTTTATAAATCTGCATGATATGTGGGGCAGATGAAAATGTGTCTTTCAACTTTTCAACTATTCAGAGGAAACGATTTAATATTTTTATATTGCCTCTTCCCCATTTTCTGTTTCTTAAATATACACACAAAACAAAACTCTTAGAACAGGACTTCTTGGTCTCTAATTGTTGGCATTTTATATTCTCCATAAACAATAAAGCAGATAAAAAATATACATTCTTACCAGTTTCTGGCTCTATTTGCTATTCTTTATACCTAATTTGCTATGTAATATGTCCCCTGAATTTTTTTATTATTTTTGTAATTTTAAGAATGTGTTTTTTAATTTGCTTTATCATTATACTATCTTGTTCTCTACTAATATTAGCTAGCTTCTCCTTCTTTATGTCATGGTTACTTTATGTTTTATCCTGTGTTTTGTATCTGCATTTTCTAATGTATTAAAACTGTGGGTCTTTTTTGCCATATTTATTTCACTCATCATGCTTTCTTTTCTTGTAAATTTTATAGGGTTTCAGTAAAAATTGTTCAGTGTCAACTGCAGTTTTTCTACAGAAACGTAAATGTGAGTTAAAGTTGAATTCATCCAGAGATAATTTTAATGTCCTTTTCCATCAGACAAATTAGGACATCATCAACCAGTGTACATGTGAAATTATAAGCATGCTTGATTTTTTTTTTCCAGGTAAAATTACATTTCCTCCATCAAACTTCTTTGTCTAAACCAACATTCCACTTTCTGTGTCTGTAGAGAGTGAAGTGTTTGTTTTTCACTCTTCCACATGGATAGGTTTTTAGTTCCCTAATTCTATTCATGTGCCCCTTACTGTCTGGCCAGACTGGAAAGATGCTAGTAAACATCCTACTTCTAACATCCCTAGGACTCTCCAAGCGAAGGTGTAAGATCGAAGGTTTGGAAGAACCATGCAATAAAAGGTTGGGCTTTAAAGCTCCCTCACTTGCATGTTCCTGATTCTACTTTAATTGGAGGATTTATAGATTCCTTCATTTCATTTATTAGTTCATAGATTTGTTTTTTTAAAAGTGTTTTTAAAATATTTTAACAGATTTTTTCCTTCTGTTTGGGGATCAGAGTATATAAGCTACCCTACCGTCCCTTATCTACATTTTTTCCTGATACTCTTGATATTTTCTAGTTTGACATTGTCTTGCTTTTCTGTTGGCCATCAATGAGCAAAACTCCAATATAAGTTCTTTTGCAACCCACTCAATCTTAATTTAGGGAGCTTATAACCTTTTAATAGAAGATACTAGCTGCATTAGAAAAAGTCCTTTTAAAAACAGCCCTATGGGCGCACCTGGGTGGCTCAGTCTGTTGGGTGGACAACTTCAGCTTCAGGTCATGATTTCACCTCTTGGGGGTTTGAGCCCAATGTCGGGGTCTGTGCTAAAAGCTCAGAGCCTAGAGCCTGCTTCAGATTCTGTGTCTCCCTCTCTCTCTGCCCCTCTCCTGGTCACACTGTCTCTTTCTCTCAGAAATAATAAATGTTAACAAATAATTTAAAAAATAAAAACAAAAAAAAAACAGCCCTATGATGTATTATATTTTGAAAAAGAGAAAAAAATTTCCAAAGCATGGATTTCTTATCTACCTACATTTTTAAGTTTGGATAAATTAGGCATATAATATACTGGACACACCTATATTCTAGTAAATATCATTTTTTGTTATTTCTGCATACCCATTCATTCTGAAATATCTCCCAGAAGGGATTTAAGAACCTGTATAGCACTGAGATCATTTGACCTGCTTTGGTAGGTACTTCAAAGCAAGTATAATGGCAGCCTACAAAAAACAGCTAATGATCCTAGTTTATTTTTCAAGATGTGCAGCAATGTGAGTCTCGTCATGGGGTGTTTCTGAGATGATTTTTTTCACTCTACTCAAGAACCAGAGTAATTATCTCCTGACTTGCTTGTGCCTGTAAGCACCATCTCCATTACGATGCCACCATTAACAGAGTAATTAGGAAGGCTATCATGGTCTCAATGTCGGCTAAGTGATGAGACTCTACCTCATAAAATGTTCATTAGAGGACAAATTACCATTTTTTTAATAGAGAAAGCATCTTCTTAAAATATGTCTCTTCTGATCCTCTTTGCCATCATCGTCTTGGGTTTGTTTACTACTGCTATTCATTATTACAGCCATTAGGACTAGGTACGTTCAGAAGGAATTGTGTTCTGAATATAATTTTTAGAGCATTAACTCAATTTTAAAAGTACCTTTGTGGTACTTAAATAGTAAAGAAAAATATGTCATGAATACATATCAGTGCAGCCACAATAGATGTGAGTAGACAGTTACTATGTTTTTGAGATTGAACTTAACAAGCATTGTTATTGATATCTGTATAGATTTACTACTTCACTAGAATGGCACAGATTATTGTCTTGTTGTTGCTGTGTGGCGGAAGGATATGTATCTTTTCATGAAAATTAAAAACATACAAATAAAAAAGGAAGTTAAAAAACATAATGAAAGTTAAGTTGTGGCTAGAAAGTTTATATATATGTAATATATATATATATTAATTTAAAGCTGTATGTTTTTGCTCTGTTAATCATTATCCTATAGATTCTATTGTCTTTCAGATCTCATTGTTACTTGCACATTTTGAACAAGCCTCATGTCTTAAGATGGAGCATTTCCACTCATGTCCACAACAGGATTGCTTTTGACAAATAAAGAGCTGCCTATCAGGTAAGATGATTAGTTCAGCAGAATGAAAGAATTTCTAATTTGAATGTGCCCATTTAAATTGATATATTTGTACACTTTTAAAGGATGTTCGCTAATAAAGTGATGAGACAAATTAAAAATACTTTTGAATCAGAGGTCCAGGATGTTTTGAGAATTTCAAATTCTTACCTTCTCTTTCGCTTTAAAATCTGTCAGACAGGACCCTGCAATTCCTGTCAACCTGCGAGGAATCCAGAGTCTGAGCTTTCCTGATAGCTGCACAGAGCCCGAGGCAAGCCCACACCCCAGAACAGGCTGCTTCAATTTTATACTCCATTTAACACCTCATTTTTATGCTCAAACTTCATTTTAGTCTGCAGTGTTAAACTCCCAGCATCTACCTGATTTGGGCCATGGATTTCGATAAAATAATCATGAAAGACAGTTTGGGCAAATCTAGGTTTCCAAGCCCAAAAGGGTAAGAGCCCTTCTGTTTATAACTGCGAAAATCTTACTTGATTTTTAAAACTAAGGGACATAAAACCACACCAAGTGAGCCTGAGTTCCAAAGAAGCTACAGAATACATTCTGAAGATAGAGTTCATCAGCAGATGGCCCATACATCACTAGATTGATATGCCAAGGAGAGCCACGGGAGAAAATTCATGTAGTAGATATGGATGGAAACGATACAGATATTTAAATTCAGAAAAGTATACCAAGGATAAGAATGGTCAACTTCTTTTGGAAAGGACTACCTGTCCTAAGAGATACATATGGAACATTTGTATGCAATTTCCTATGGTACAGGTTTTAGATCTTGGCTTAGATTTCTCAGGATTGTTCAGATGTCTCATGATCGGGCTAGCTTCATTTACAATCTGTACAGCTACTCAGGATCCACACTTGGAAGGATATCACTCTTGCTTTAGTTCTCTGCTGTTGCTGCTTTGAAATTCTTCACAATTTTTGAGCAAGGGTCTCAAACTGTCATTTTGTGCTGGGTCCCAGAAATTCTATAACAAGTCTTGCTTCTTCCAGAATACAAAATGGGGTTAAATAAAAAAAAAAAATTGTAAAACATCAGTTGGATGAGGCATCATTTCTTCTAAATTGTAGACAGTCATGGGAAGGGAATCAGGACAGAGCCTAGGAATAACCATGCCTGATTCTCAGGGCCTTGCAGACTTATTAAAACAAAATGGCACGCAGGGTACTGTTCTTGATATTTAAAACCAGTTTCTAATTTCTACCATAAACCCACAGTTTAGTTAGGAAGAGATGGCATTATTTGTTAGGTGCCTCTGAAGTTGTTTTCTAAAAATCAAGCACAAGAGATATATGACCTCCTGCCTGCCTGTTATGGCTTCACATAAAACAAGCAAGGTAGTTTATTGGTGGGCATTTATTTTTCTCAGGACAAAGACTACAGATAGATTTTATGTGCTATAAAAGATGAACAAAGCGAATAGAAGTAACCCATCTGATCATGTTGAAATTTCATGATATGGATAAAGCCAATCAACCTCTCTTGGAAAGAAATGAGGAGTCAAGAGTCTATGTCAGCATCTGGCAATTGATTACAAAGATAGTGGCTGGAGTGTGGAACAAAGACAGGGTGTTGCTGATTCTCCATTAGCCACATTTGTTGAAGAACATTAAACAGGGAGATGTTGATTATGTCTCCCTCATAGAAATAAAGATGTTCTACTTTTAATCGAATATGCTTTATAAGTAGATAGACTCTAGTAAGGCACATTCGCCCAGAAGAACTAAAACTAAGATTTATTTTATCATTCCCTGGTTAAATTCACATTTATAAATTGTCCTTTTCATGACTACCTCAGGGTTCTGCTTCAATTTAATATTAAACCATGTACCATCAAATATTAATTAGAAGAGTCAGATCCATTTATATTTTATGCTGAAATGTAGCCAATTCTTTCATAGTGATAATACAATTACGGAACTAATTTTAAAGTGCATAATGGATTTTTTCAAGTTAACTTATCCATAATAGGCTGCAGCCAGATGTTAAAGAAGATACTGAAGGGGGGAAAGACCCTAATATCGTAGCATATTAATAATCTAGTGCAGGAATACCTGAGTTGTTATAGTGCTATCAGACTATTAAATACATACTAAATATTAATTATTTAATCCAACATTTTTGTCTCATCCATCTCCAACAGAGTCTCCTTTTTTATCCTAAGTAATTCATAAATGTGCAGGCCATGTTTCGTGAGGGCCACAGGAGGGTGGGGTAACAACAGCATGAGAAGGGAAGAACTCCATATGCCACCTGTCTTTCCCTCCTTGGCTTCCACTAGCTCTATCCTATGTAACCCCCCAATAATTCCATCGAAGCCATGCTTCCTGAACTCTCAGTGACATCCCCACTACTGCATGGAATCATCTTGGCTTTTCCACATCTTAGCACTCCTTAGCACTGCATTTCTGCCAACACACCTCTTTTTTCTTGAACCTCTTACCTTCTCAGACACTTCAGTTATTTTCCTTTCCCGTGTGTCTGGCCCCTACTATTCATTTTCTTTAGCAAGTTCATCCTATTCCTTTATTAAATGAAATTTTATTCCAGGCCCTTTAGCTTTTTCACAAGAAATCTCATCCACAAGCCATCACTGATGTGACAATGTCTCTCATGTGTTTCTTCACATCACTTCTGATCTCTGTGGATCAAATCCATACATTTGAAACTTGGAACTTAGATTTTTCAAAGTCCATAGACACATACATGAAATAAAACTCATAATCATTGCTCTATGCCCTATTCTGCCAATGACAAAAATAGAGACTAGGATCCTGTTCCAGCATGTTCTTTCAATCATTGCTATATGTTCAATCACACAGGATTGATATCTCAGACTCATTCCGATATGTTCCTCCCCTGTACTTCCCACTTCTAAACCTTTACCAGTATGGTTTTGGCTTTCAAATATTTATAAAAATTATTCACTTTTCCATCTCAATAACAAGTACCTTCCTCCATGCAGCCATCATTTCTTACCTGAACTGATGAAATAGCTTTATAAATATTGTCCACGTTGACTAGTACAGATCCTGTTCTCCAGTCTTCAAGAAGAACAATAAATTTAAAAAGCCAAACCCAGTAGTTTAATTCCCCCTATTCGAACAATCAATAGCTGCTCCTTATTCCTATGGCCAAGACCAAGATCCTTACCACGACCACCTATGGGGCCCCACATTTCATGATCTTTGGCCATGCTCCTGGATTTCTGTGTCACTCACACACCAGACACTACACACTCTGAGCCATTGCACATGGCTTTTCTTCTTACGGCGCACTATCTGACTCCCCATTTCTACTCTCCACCTAATTCCCTCGTTGCCTCCAGATCTCAGTTCAAGTATCACTTCTTCATAAAGACTTCCCTTCCTTGTTCTCTCTACTCCAGACCAGAGCGAGCCTATCTATTCTGTATTGTGGTACTCTGTGCCCTCAAGTCTGGAGCCCTGTTTTCTGTTGGAAATCTACACTGATTCTCCAGGATACTGTCATATCTGTCTATGCATCTATCTGTGCATCTTAACTGATAGTTCAGCTGGAACCTTCTTTATGAAGACTTTGTTCAAAAATTATTGAAGAAATCAAAGTTTATTGGCAAGAATAAATTAACTGATAAGAAAGTCAATTTACACAAACTGTTGAGAAACATTTCAATAAGATAAATCAAGAGCTTTAGAGAGTTTCAAGAATGATCAGCTTTCTTTCCTTCCATACTATTTTCCTTACTCTTATTCTTTCCTTGATTTCTGTTTTTCTCACTCACAACTGTATACTTAGAACAGAATTTTGTGTATCTTATATGCTCAATAAACTATGCTAAATGAATTACTGAATCAGAGTATTCATTTCTGTTTTTAAAACTGTATAGCTATATAATCTGACAAGATTATTTATTCTCTATAATTCTTGGGTGGTGTCTTGTCAAATAGAATAAGAAATAAAGCAATCTATTAAAAAGCTGTTTTAAACACTGGAAAAAGAAAAACAACTAGAAGTACTTTGTAAACTTAAAAGCTGACAAAAATATATTTATCTTTATCATATTATTTTGGAATGTCTATCACTATAATTTGCTTTGTAAAATGTAAAAAATCAAAACAAATCCCTATATGGGCTATGCATTGCAATCCCTATCAAAATACCAACAGCACTTTTCACAGAACAGATAATGCTAACATTTATATGGGACCACAAAAGACCCTGAAGAGCTAAAAGCAATCTTGAGAAAGAAAAACAAAGCTGGAGGCATCACAATCTCAGATTTCAAGGTATACTACAAAGCTGAAGCAATCCAAATGGCATGGTCCTGGCACAAAAACAGGCACATAAATCAGTGGAACAGAATAAAGAACTCAGAAAGAAACCTACACTTACACAGTTAATTAATATTCAACAAAGACGGCAAGAATATACAATGAAAAAAAAGACATTTTTTTACACAAATAGTGCTGGGAAAACTGGAAAACTACATGCAAAAGAATAAAACTGGACCACTTTCTTACACCATAAACAAAAATGAACTCAACATTGACTTAAAGACCTAAATGTGACACCTGAAACAATAAGTATCCCAGAAAGGAGCTCAGACAGTAATTTATTTGACTTTGGCAATACAATATTTTTCTAGATATTTCTTCTCAGGCAAGAGAAACAAAAGCAAAAATAAACTATTGGGACTTTACCAAAATAAAAAGGTTTTGCACAACAAAGAAACCCATCAACAAAATGAAAAAAAAACAACATATTAAATGGGAGAGGTTATATGCAAATGACATATCTGCTAAAGGGTTACTATCCAAAATAAAGAACTTCTACAACTCAACATCCCTCCCCCCAAAAAAAATGTCCAGGGCTCCTGGGTGGCTCAGTCAGTCGAGCTTCTGACTGTTGGTTGCAGCTCAGATCATGATCTCATGGTTTGTGAGTTTGAGCCCCACATCAGGTTCTGTGCTGACAGTGTGGAGCCCGCTTGAGATTCTCTCTCTCCCCATCTCTCTGCCCCTCCTCAGTGTGCTCTCTTGCTCAATCTCTCTCTCTCTCTCTCTCTCTCTCTCTTTCTTGCACACAGTTTTTCACTCTCTCTCTCCCAGAAATAAGTGAACCTTAAAAAAAAGTCCAATAAAAAAATAAGACATGAACAGACACCTCTCCAAAGAAGACATCCAGATGGCCAAGAGACATATGAAAAGATGCTCATCATCACCCATCATCAGGGAAACACAAATCAAAACCACAGTGACATACCACCCCCCACCTGTCAGAATGGCTAGTATCAAAAAGAAATAACAAGCACTGGGAGGAGGTGGAGAAAGGGAGACCCTAGTGCACTGTTGGTGGGAATGCAATCTGATGTAACACTGTGGAGGACAGTAAAGAGGTTCCTCAAAAATTAAAAACAGAACTAGCATATGATCCAGTAATTCCACCACTGGGTATGTACCCAAAAGACACAGAAACGCTAATTAGAAAAGACACATGCACCCATCTGTTTACTGCAGCACTGTTTACAATAGATAAGACATGGAATCAACCTGTATCCACTGACAAATGGACAAAGAAGATGTGGTTATAGGCATACCATGAAATACTACTCAGCCATAAAGAGAATTAGATCTTGCCATTTGTGACAATATGGACAAAGCCGAAACAGATCAAAGCATATGAAGAATAAACTAATGGTGGGGGGGGGGTATGTGAAGGGAAGAGTGAGATACAGACTTCCAGTTATGAAATTAGGAAGTCACAAGGATAAAAGGTGCAGCAAAGAGAACAGTCAGTGCTACTGAGACAGTGTTGTATGGATGACAACACTTGTGGTGAGCATGGCGTAACACAGAGATGTGGAATCACTACGTCGTACTCCTGAAACCAACGTCACCTTGTGTGTCAGCTACACTTCAATTAAAAAAAGAAAAATATGTTTAAATTTTTAAAAGTAAGCTCTATGTAAGACATGACTGGATACCATAATGTTTAATCTTGAAACTGATTCCTAACTTTCATGCCCCTTCCAACGGTTCAGACCTGAAACCGAGAGATTAATTGAATGCTCCTGTCACCAGAGAGGCCCCCACGAGTGTCAGTGATACAGAATGAGGTCTATAGCTTTGTCATCGAAACATGCTGCTCTTTATGAAGTCCTGTATAGTTCAGAGAGATGCTCAGAGCCATGTTTCTGAGGTTAAAGGTCTGGGGAGATTGCTCTCGACCCCTTCTAGGGGGCAGGTAAGAAAGGCAGCCACTCCAGTAAATCAGGGCAGGCTGCAGACTGACAGTAAACTCAATTTCTCTTTGCTCTCAACTACACTGAGGGTAAATTCTCAGTGGGAAATAAAGATGAATTTCATGATCAGAAGCCGCCATTACCTAGTTTTCTTAAAGGCATCAAAAAATGGAGTACCTATCAGAATCTGTGCCATTTCTCTCAAAAGAGTGAGCTATGGTCATAAAGATGGAGTTTATGCAAAAACTCTAACATAAAATGATCCTAGAAATCTGACCCTGCACTTTTTCCTACTTTTCTTTTTCCTCACTGGTATATCCTAGTAATGGACTTCAACCTGTCACCCAACCTGCTTTTAGCATAGCAAAAGTTGTAAGGTGTCTCTCTTGTACTATCCCAGCATTAATTCCAGCATGTCTTTACTAGTTGGGCTTCAATATTCCTATTTTACTTTTCATGCGCCTGTTTTCATGCTATTTGGCCATGAAAGCAAGACATACAACTATAGTGGGGGTGGGTTACAACTGCATCAAAATGAATGTCCAAAGTCTCAATGCAGTTCTTTATGGACATTCTATGTTTGTATAATGCTCATGTTTGGCTTCTTCAAAACACCCACTGAAATTAGTGTTCAGATAAAGAGAAGAAATGGTCAACAGGTATTATAAATAAAAGAATTCTAAACTTGGAGAAATAAGGAAAATGTTATCCCCTCAGATTTTAATGCAGAATAAATAAAATGTTAACTAGAGATCAATCATTTTCTCAATTGTTCCAAATATATTGCGTCTCCAATGTGTATTTTTACAATTCTCTGTACTCTAAGTACAGATTTCCAGTAGTTACATGTTCTCTGTAGACACACAACAGGTTAAAAAAGGGAATTGAATACTCTCATAACACTACTGACCAGAGATTAAAACCCAAAACCAAACTTAATTCTTTTTTGGTATATTTTTAAACAGTTTTTAAAATTTTTAAAAGTTTAAGATGTTCAGGTTCTTTTTTTCTCTCCCCACCCCCTTATTATGATGTAGCCTCCCCGGATGACATCCCTTAATTTTACTCAATACGGTTCCTTTTGGATAAATTCCTGTCGCAGAGCCGGCTGGGTAAAGTGCAGTGGGAGACACAGCACGTACCTGTGAGCGGCAGTGAACACTGAGGGGTAACTGTAAACAAATGGAGGATACTGAGCGCTGCTTTTCTTGGCACCGGGGCAGGTTCTTTCCTTTTGTTCATACAGCGCCTGAAACACTACATGTGGCAAGTGGCTTCTTTTATTAAAACTGCTTTAGTAAAGTATACACAAGTATTTAACTCAAAGGTTTTTATTATTATTATTTTTTTTATATTTATTTATTCTTAAGATTGCTGTCAGCACAGAGCCTGACGCGGGGCTCGAACTCATGAACCATGAGATCATGACCTGGGTTGAAATCAGATGCTCCACCACCTAAGACACCCTGGCACCTCGTATTTAACTCAAAGTTAAGTGCAGATAGACTTGGGAAGGAATATGTTCTTTGTTTTCTTTTTTATGCATTATTCAAAGATTTAAACAATAGCAGCTGTGAAGATAAATTCTGCAAGGTTATAAAAATGAAATATTCTATGTTGAAGATTCACATGCCAATAACCTACTAATAAATTCTCATATAACCTCTACTGAGGCTTTTTTTCTTTTCCATTAAAAATATCCAAGCTGGAAAGAAAGATCTGCCGTTTCAAACCTCACTTGTGGGCTAACGTCCTGCAGTGGTAACTTTTTGCACGAAGACAACACTCAGCGAGAATTAGTTTCCAGAACAGCTCTCCTTCTATTCTGTTTTAGCTAACTGCTGTCCTGCAACTGTTCCTGTCAGCTCTCTTACTAAATATTTCAACAGGAGACCTCTGAAAGCCATGGTATTTACATATATAACAAAGCTTCTTTGTAATGTGAAATTTTATAAAAGAAAACTTTCAGATTTGATTATAGCTCTACTCTGAGTTTCTTTGCCTATATCATGTTTTGTTTAATGCATTTACCAAATATCAGTTGACTAGCCCCCGTGTACTACTCCTTGCACTAGGAATTCAACAATGAGTAACACAGACCAAATGGTAAACTTGCTTACAAAGTTCTATTTTTATATTATTATTATTTTTTAGTTTATTTATTTTGAGAGAGGGAGCAAGAGAGCGAGCACGCATGTGCGAGCAGGGGAGGGGAAGAGAGAGAGGGAGACAGAGAATCCTAAGTAGACTGAGCCCTATTAACACAGAGCCTGACGCGGGGCTCAATCCCATGAACTGTGAGATCATGACCTGAGCTGCAATCAAGAGTTGGATGCTTAACTGTCAGTCACCCAGGTCCCCCCACAAAGTTCTATTTTAAAACTGGCTCTAGACTGACCTGAAGGAGCCTATTTATCCCCGGTGAATTCTACCAATCCTGTCTGCCTCTTATTTTGCATAATCATTTTTTATATTGAGAAGTGACACATTCTATTTCCAATGTGCATGATGAAGGATATTTCTCTTTACATCCTTACACTTGTCGTTGTATTACATATTTCTTCCCATGCATTCGTATGAACCCAGGACTGAGTTAATGGACTTGCTATTTTAGGGTCCATTTGTTAAACCTTCAATTTTCTTATAAAGTATCAAAGCAGTTCCATGATTAAAAACTAGCCTATTATTACTCACTTATTTTTTGCCTAAAATAGTACCTTATTTAGGAATCAAAAGTGTTCTTCATTAATACAGATGCATGGAGCTACTACACACAAACTATTGATTGGAATATGTTAACATTCACAGTAAGAGAAAAAAAAAACAGTAATTTGGAGTTGTCACAGCATGAAAGAAAAGGGAGTCTTGTATTGAGAGGAAGGTTCTCAAAAGTATGCTACAAGTTTAAAATTTGATGAGGCTGTGATTGTTTTGCCTCAAAGTCCAATTAAAATGCACATGCAAATGTTATAATGGAGTACGTGATACCCATTGCTCCTCTTATATATATTATACATAGGCCTTGCTCCTATTATTGTGCCTAACATTGAACAAACATTAAATTTTGACTAATGAATGAATAAATTGGTAACTAACTGAAATAAGCCCAGAGGGGTTGGAAATGAGCTGACACTATCAAGCAATGACTCTAAGTCATCAACTTGAAAACTTTTCTTAAAAAACTACTTCAGTAAAGCTATACTTTTCTGCTTAATTATTAGCAAAAAGAAAATTTGAAGGAAGTAATTTGGCAAGGAGGTGGGCTCAGGCACTCCCTCAGTGGGCTTCAGAACAAGTGTGGACAGCCACAGTGAATGGAGAGCTCTGCTCTGTGACCATGTCAGAAGGCAGGTCTAGTCTGAGTGCATGAATCCAACTCAGTGATGGTGTGTGCGTGTGTACCATATTCTTTGCTTTTTTTTTTTAGTGTTTGTTTATTTTTGAGAGACAGAGACAGACTGTGAGCGGGGGAAGGAGCATAGACAGAGAGGGAGACACAGAATCCGAAGCAGGCTCCAGGCTCTGAGCTGTCAGCACAGATGCCTGATGTGGGGCTCGAACTCAAGAACTGTGAGTTCATGGCCTGATCTGAAGTCAGACGCTTAACTGAAAGCCACCAGGGGTCCCTTTTTTTTCTTTTCTTTTTTTTTTTTGGAGGGGGGGGCCAGAGAGGCATAAGTGGTCAGAGGAAACAATATACACATTAGAAGGGAATGCGCATTATAAAAAGCGATTAATTCTTAGGATATGCAAAGACAAGTACCGAGGTGTGAACTTTCCAGGGACTACACACTTCTTGCTTTCCACTCCTGTTTCAGCCACATCAAATCATCACACGTCTTTAAACAATCACATTAAAAACAACCACATTAAAAACAACCTGGTGTCTTGTTTAGTAGCGTGGAAGCTAGAATAATACTGGGTTTCCCTCAGCTCTGTGATGGACTAATAGAGGTCCTGAGGTAAGAAACTTACTTGTACAATGTCCCCATCTATAAAGTGGGAATGATAATGGTATGTGCTTCACAGGCTTGTACTGAAGTTAAATACACTTGTATTCATAAGGCTCTGAGACTAGTACCTGGCACATAGTAAGTACCATATATATGCACTTAAAGATATAACTGGATGGGTGAATACACACATCTATGAATAATATTTTCCTTGGTTTAGCAATATTCTTCTTCTGATAAAGGGTTACTATCTTTTTCTGTGCTTTTATATCTCAATTTGTGCAGAGTATCTGTCACATATAGGTTGAATGGAAAAAAAAAAAGAGTTGGGGCAAAAAAAATTGCTTCAACGCATTAATTAATGTGACCCAAACCAAGAGGATGCATTTATGTTCATATCAGACAGTGTCCTAGAAAGTAAGCCATTCTGTTTTGACAACACAAAATGTCAACTAAGGGAGGTAAATCAAAATCAAAAATCAAAAAACCCACATCCAGGTCTATCAGAATAAAAACAAAGAAACTCAAAAAGGCATAAAGGCAACAAACAGAGGAGACAGATGACCCACAGAGACTACTATCATTCCTGGGTTTCTCACCCTGTTATCTTACAGCTCTCTAATAATATGTGCATATATGGGCCTATAGATTCTCTAAAATGCTATGCAAATGGCATCAATGAACCAATCTGTCCATCTAAGTGTATCGATATATTATAACATATATATTATACACATGAATTTTATACAAGCTACACATTCTTGTACAGCCACACAAGTGTTTGTTTATATATACACATACACACAATGAAATATTCTGCCATAAAAAAAGAAATGTCATTTTTGACAACACAGGTGAAACAGAGGACACTGTGCTAGATGAAATAAGCCAGACAGAAAGCATGTGACCTCTGAAAAAGTCTAACGCACCGAAGCAGAGAGCATGATGGTTGTCAGCAGCTGGAGGATGGGGCAAATGGGAGACGTTAGTGAAGGGCAGAAGCGTTCAGTGATGGGATGAGTGAGCTCTGAGGAGCTAACTCACAGCATGCTGACCATAGGTGGCAATGCGATGTTGTAGCCCAAAATTTGCTAAGAGGATAGATCGTAAGCGTTCACACCAACCACGTATCAAACAATGGTAACCCAGTGAGGTAATGGATGCCTTAATTACCTCGACAATGGTAATCATTTCAAAATGTACACGTATGTTAAATCATGGCGGTGCATCTTAAATATGTATACTTTTTAGTTGTCATTTTTACCTCAAGAAAGCTGGGGGTAGAAAAGCAGGTGAGCATCCTCAGTGAAGAGTATGGATGAATCAGGGCAAATAATTCAGCACTACAGAAACTACGTTTTGTTCATGAATCAGTAATATTCTTTTATGACTGTGTTGCTTTATTACTGCATGTTATGTTCACTAAGCCTTGTTTACAGCAATCTGTTACCAAATCTCTGTGAGGCTGCTTTGCCTTTAGATCTTCAATGATTTGTAGTTTACAATAAGCCTCTGAAAATATTTAAGTAAGTTATACTGACTCAGGAACAGCTAATACAGAACTAATAACTAATACTGAACTCAGGAGTAGCTGACCTTGAGATATGATGTGTATTCTGAACCATGGTTGATGAATCTATACTAGTTAAGGCTATATCTAAAAGTTTTCGAAAACACAAATAGTGTACAACTTTAGGTAGAAGACAGAAAACATCAAGATTGTTTTATATTCTGTATTACACAGAATGTCCTCCTGATCTTGTTTTAAAAAAGTGAAATTATATTTTTCCCAAACTAATTCTATTAAAATGTCAGTATGCTGTGTTTCGCCTTTTTAAAAATAATGCTTCCTCTAAGGTTTTTTTGGATCCTCGTCTCTGGTAGAATTCATTATATAAACATGAGAAGGACTTTGTGTCAGCATCTATTTAGAGAAAAACAGCATGTCTAATTTCAAATGTACAAGTCCTTTATACACAGTCTCAATTATACTTATTTCTACTTCCTGCTTCCATTCAATCTCTAAAATAATTTCAAGATTAAAATACATTACAAGCCATGGTGATCTGAAACTATAGTTTCAGTATTAGCCTTCACATAGCAAAATCTCCTCCCTTTTCATGTTTTCAGCATGGCACAGGTCCACAAGTCCCTGAGCGGGAAGTCACACTCAGGCAAGGATTTCTTTCAATTTGTTCAGAGAAACCAGCAATTTTATAAAAATTATTTATGAAGTATAGCAAAGCAAGATGTCCAGAAATACTGTGTGACAAACTTCTAATGTTCTTACCTCCTCTGTAGAAAAGGGAGGAAGGGTCAGGTTTACCTAAACATGGTCTTAGACGTACACATTCTCTCTCACATCCTGGGACTATGGGTTAAACACGGTGCCTCTTTTTTAAATATATTTCCAAACAATATCATTTGAGGTATTTACACATTGATTTTGTTGGTGTGTGACTATGGATCTGATTTTTTGTTTCTTTTTCAAAAATTTACAGACAGGGTGCCAGGTGGCTTAGTCCATTAAGCATCCAACTTCAGCTCAGGTTATGATCTTGCAGGTCACAAGTTTGAGCCGAGTCAGGCTCTGTTGCTGATATCTCAAAGCCTGGAGCCTGCTTCCGATTCTGTGTCTCCCTCTCTCTCTCTGCTCCTCCCCTACTCATGCTCTTGTCTCTCCCTCTCTCTCTCAAAAAACAAAAACAAATGAAAAAAACATTAAAAGAATTTAAAAAAAATAGTAAAATTCACTAGGTTTTCTTGCGTAGTTTTCTATGACTTTTGAAAAACAAGTAGTCATAAAACAATCATCTCAATCAAGATACAGAATAATTTCATCAACTCTCCCCCCAAAAAATCACCTTATACTGTTCCCTATAACTATCTGAAATACAAAATCAAGTGTTTTTCAGGCCAATTTCATTGTTTCTGTTTTCTAATTGTTTTTTATCATGAATTTTACTTTTTAAAAAGACTTCTAGAAACAATCCATTTATTTTTCAACAAAGATTATACTAACTGTTACATACCAAAAATATATCAGGCATGTGATACATGAATAAACAAAGTATCTCTGTCCTGTGGTTTATACATATTTTAGTGGGCTCCGGTGGGAGACTGACTGGTAAACAATAACCACAGTAAGAACATTATGTATTAAGGAAGAAAACATTTCCTATAGAGAGTTTGAAATTGGAGAGCAAAAGTATGATTGCAAACACAGATAAGATGATCACTGAGAAGCTCATTCCACAGTTACAAGGATTTTTAATTCCAAATCCTTACATGGCATAGAACCTGAAATTTTCACCTGTTTTTAGTGATTTACATAAAATATGTAAAATTTAATGTCCTAATTGAGTTTATAGAACCATATCTTTGATTCTATTTTCGCTATATTGGACTGTTTTTATTTCTAATTAAACTTATCTCCTCCATATACGTGAAAATTGCATAGGCAGGCAATGTCTTAATATAAATGTGTACTACTAAAGTTTTTTTTTAATTTAGAAATGTGTTGAATAGCTATTAAAACAAGTACAATCATAACCCTATCCTTATAACACCCAATTACCACAGCTTTAAGTAATTTAGAAAGTTATTAACCTATACGGATAAGAAACGCCAACATACAAACTGGAATAATGTATATGAAGGCGGATGCCCAAATGAAACCCAAACAGCCAGTCTGAGCTCTAAGACCCTATATGTAGGATCACAAAATCCCATAAAATAAAAAAGGTTATCTGAAATAGGACATCAGAAAATCATAGGGGTGCCTGGGTGTCTCAGTCGGTTATTTATCTGACTCTTGATTTCAGCTCACGTCATGATCTCATGGTTTTTGTGTTTCAGCCCTGTGTTGGGTTCTATGCTGACAGCTCAGAGCCTGGAGCCTTCTTCAGATTCTGTGTCTCCTTCCCTATCTCTGCCCTTCCCCTATTCGCACTCTGTCTCTCTCAAAAGTAAATAAAATAAAATAAAAAGAGTGAACCTACCTATCTCCATGGGAACCACTGCATGTTCGTATTCTTGAAGTCTCCTCGAGCACTGTCAGGGCCCCAGGAGAGAATCCTGCAGTCCTCTGCTTGGAGATGAAATTCCCTACAGTGGCCAGTAGATGAGGAGTCCACAGAAGTTGGATAATCTCATAATTTACTTTGTCCAGCTTTTTAGTTTGTATATTTACATTTCTTCTCCTTAGTCATGCCCTATTCTCTTACTTGTCTGTTCTTGTCTACACGTAGCATTCCTGAGTCCCACATCTCTTTAAATTTTCCACATTACTAAAGGCCGACAGAAGTGTGTACATGGCCGTGTGTGTGTGTGGTACTTTATGATTTTTTTAAGTTTATTTATTTATTTTGAGAGAGAAAGTGAGCATGAGGGAGAAGGGACAGAGAGAGAGAGAGAGAGAGAGAGAGAGAGAGAGAATCCTAGGCAGGCTCCATGCTGACAACATAGAACTCAATGCAGGGCTCAAACTCATGAACTGTGAGATCATAACTTGAGCTGAAATCAAGAGTTGGACAGTTAACCAACTGAGTCACCCAGGCACCCCTAAAATACCACATTTGTATCATGTATTTATATAATTTAAATTGGAACAAAAATGTAGTTTGAGAAAAATGCATATATATGCTCAATAAGAAATAATAGGTAATATTTTTTAAGGTTCACAAAATGCTATAGTTCTATATTATTTACATAAATGAAATAATCATCAGATCAAATAATTTTCAAACTGAGGTAGAAAAAGGTTAAGGGATTTATCTACCCACAGAGTATAGGAAATTACAGAGCCAGGATTTAAACCAGGATTTCTAACAAAGCACAAAAATTTTCAAGAAGAAAGTAATATAGAAAACATTCTGAGTATTCCATTGGATCGTTTTCAAAGATTATATAAATTTGGTGATTTAATCACACATAGTTCCTAGGATCTTCAGGTACCAAAGTACTCTTTAACCAAGAAGAGAAACTCAAAGTCTTCCTTAGGTGGACCCTAAAGTGTCCCAGGTCCCGGGCATGTACCTGAACAGATCGGAGTTAAAGACAAGTGAACTGTGAAAAAGTGAAAATTAGACCTTCCTCTTTGAGATACAATTAATGGAAGAGGAGAAAATGGCATTCAAATACTTTACTGCAGGATACCAACAAGGCAGTGTTCTTATTAGAAATGTAGGTCCAATGTCCTGAGTAGCTTCTGGAATCTTCTCAGAAGTATTAAACACCATGTATCTAGAAGGCCCTCCCCCCACTCCAATTTTTCTGTGACACCAATGAGATGACCATTTATGACAGTATGGTAACAGCTGGTTTTTACAGCATTATTATTTCACTATACATCTGATCTTAAATCCACCTTTAATGTAACCAGTGTAAATGAATAGTCTGTGTTCAGTCCTTGGTTGGTCCCTTTTGATGTTTTTTCCTAACTCTACAAAAGACAGCTCCTCCTTCCTAGTTGCCCAGACAGATGGTTATCTTCTCCTCTGAGGGAGCAGTACAAAGAGGACGTGAACCATAAATTCACTCGGCAATCATTCAAATGGCAATTGTAAACCAGAGCAAATTCAAGGTGTTGTGGCTCTTAATTAAAGGTGTTACTTTATCGACTGATAGACATGAAATGCTAGGACATTACTGCCTTGCAGATTACAAGGCACCAGATCCTACCTGTGAAAACTATGTGAAGGAAACCTATTTACAATGGAGTCAGAAATCCTGCCCAGGGATCTCATGCTTGGAGGCTGTGCAGTCTGCATGACCAGCAGAAGGAAGAATTATCTGAACAAGGAAAAACACTCTTCACATAAGAATTCCATCTCCTGCCATGAAGATAAAAAAGATTCCCTCCCCGCTCAGTGAAGGTGCACTAACCACTTCCTCAGCCAATAAGAAATCACCAGGACCTTGAACCAATGAACTTCTACTTGAAACAACTTTCCTGGGGCACTTGGGTGGCTCAGTCAGTTAAATGCCCTACATCGGTTTAGGTCATGATCTCAGCATTCATGGGTTCAAGCCCCAGATCTGGCTCTGTGCTGACAGCTCAGAGCCTGCTTCAGATTCTCTGACTCCCTCTGTATCTCCCCCTTCCCCCTTAGGCTCTATCTCTTTCTGTCTCTCAAAAAACGCATTAAAAAACTTTAGAAATAGAAAAGAAAAATACAACAGCTGTCCTAAAACCTAACAAAAGCTGCCTTCCCTTGGTCTCCTGAGATTTGCCCTTTGGTTTACCATCAATAGCTTCTCCCCAAATGGCCAGTTGTCTGCTATTCCCAATTCCCAAAGTTACCCACCTTGCTAGTTAAACAACTCTTGAGATCAATACACTGTATGACCCTACTTCCAAACCTTCTGACCATATTTCTATGAATTAGATGAATCATAAAATGAAGTCCTTATTAATGGACAGCAACGTGTGGAACTCCAGCCTCGCAGTGAACAAACACTTAGGGAAGGATCTGAAATCAGAGGAGTCTTGTTGCCAGACTCAGGCAAATTTTTATCTGCCTTTAACTGACTGGTCTTTAAGTAATAAATTCACACCTTGTAGAGTTAAATGTCTTTGAGATTTTTACCATTGTCAGTAAAAGAGATTCCAGTCAGGAGGATGGACTGTCACTCAAAGTCATTCAAATGTTAATATGCAGAATTCAACTTATTCAATCACAAGGGCAAAAGTCAAGAGCCTAGTTTACTTGATGCTGATGCAAGTCTTCAGTTAAGGCTGAACCAGATATCACCTAGTGAGAACTCATTCTTTTGAAGGCAGAATTCTCTCCAGGAAACCCACTGGTTCCACTGTGTATCTATAAATGAAGCTGGGTTTACACTGAATGATTAAAGAAGAGATGCACGCAGCATGTCCCTTGAAGAATACAGAATTACCTAAATTATATATTTTTGTTTTTTAATGGAAGAAATAACCAAATGCATCCCTGCTCTGTCCATTTCACACAATAAATACAATAGCATATATTGCTAGCAAATTTTATTAGACAACTGTGCAAGTCTTACGCTACTTTTTAAAAAATAATTCTTAGAGTCTCTTTCTATAGAGACCTGAGATGGTATTTTTACCACTTCCACTTGGAAGCCAGAGTGTAATCTCCATTAGCCTCTGAAGCATCTTCATCTTGTCCACTGAAATTGCAACCCCAATTTAACCCACATCTATCACTGGCATTTTCTCTGAGGCATTGCTGGAGAAGTATCTGCTTTTCAGCAGATACAAGCACCATCTAAACTGCCTGCTAGCTAATTTCAGCCTTCACCAGAGGGTGACATGTTGACGCACATGCTAAGCAAAGATGCATTATGCAAGATGCACTTGCCAAAAAGAGACGCAGTCTGTAAGAAATCCAAGACACAGGAGTAGAGAGATTCTGAAAACCCTGTCTCGAGTCTTCTGTCAGTCAATATACCTTTCTGCATGTCACACTGACAGTGTGACTTATTAAGGCTCATTCCCTTAAACAGTCACAATATACCAATTTTTTTTGAAAAAATGGAAATGTGCTCAATATAAATCAGGACTTGCATGTTTTTATCTAAATAGGGATTTCCCTAGGCATTTAAGAAGATAATCTCACGTACTGCATTTAAATTTGATTTAATTTAGAAAAATCCAGTTTATAAAAAGTTAAGACTTTTCATGTCACATGTTAGAACACTAGTGATCAGAGCCGACTTGATGTTTTGTGTGGTAGGCTGTATTTTTAATTAAAAATTTATTTTGAGATAATTGTATCTTTAGTTTAAAAAAAAAAAGAAAAAGAAAACAATAAGGAGGAGCCCATTTGCCTCTTCCCCAGTCATCACCAAAGTGACATCTTGGAAAATGATGTAACAACATCACAACCGAGAATATCGATATTAACACAGTGAAAATTAAACATAGTTTCATCACCACAAAAATTCCTCACCTTGACCTTTTCTTGCCATGTTCACTGGCCTCCTGCCCCTCCCTCTCCATTACTCCTACCTGAAAGGCTGATTTTAGGCAAACAGGCTTGAGTGATGGGCTGTAGAAACACAGCAACCCCCTGGGCTGAAAGCAGGCAGGCCCATCAGGGACCGGCCCCAGGACATCCATAGGTACTACCTGACCAATGGACTACTTACAATGAGGCACAGGTACCAAAATAAGGAAGGTTCCCCACATCACGTGACCTCCTCATCTCCCCACTTTAAGACAGCCCCCACCTACTGCTCCTTGTAGACAGACTCTCCTCTGCTGTCCTGCCTGCTGCTCCCTTACCACGTAGTCAGTCTTCTTCTATCTCCCTTGTTCTGCCTCAGATGAATTCTATCACCTCCCACGCCACCAGCTAACACTCATCTGTCACCCACATTTGGGGACCCCATCCAACCAGGTGAGGCACCATATTTGGACAGCACTCCTCTGTTCTCCATGTTTATAGTTCTGCCTTCTCGAGAGTGCTCCACGAGTGGAAACACAAAGTATGTCATTGTCGGGTCCGCTTCTTCACACCCAGTGCTCTTGGGGATGGGGCCTGGCTTCTGGAGCATCAACAGCTCATCTGTCCTTCTCGCTGAGTGGATTTCACAGCTGAATGTACCCTCCCTCGTTTAACCCTTCACTCCCCAAAGGATATTTGGATGGTTTCCTGTGTGGGCCCTTATCCATAAAGCTCACATAAAGGTTTCAGAATAGATTTTTGTGTGAACTTTTCCTGCTCTCTAGGATAAAGGCCGGAGTGTAATTGTGTGTCATATTGTAGTTGCTCATTTAGTTTTATAAGAAATCATCTAAATGTTTTCCAGAGTAATTGCAAAATTTTATATCCCCACCAGCAATGCATGGTCATCTAGCATCTCTACTTCCTTGCCAGGATTCGGTGTGGTGACACTACCCTCACTTTAGCCATTCTGACAGGTGCAGTGACACATGATTATGGTTTTGTTTATTTTTTTAATGTTTCTTTTTGAGAGAAAGACAGAGTGTGAGCAGGGGAGGGGCAGAGAGAGAGGGAGACACAGAATCCGAAGCAGGCTCTGAGCTGTCAGCACAGAGCCTGGTGCAGGGCTCGAACTCACAAACTGTGAGATCATGACCTGAGCTGAAGTTGGACCCTTAACCAATTGAGCTACCCAGGCACCCCACCCAGATTATGGTTTAAACTTGCATTTCCTGAATGACTAATGATGTTAAACCTCTTTTCATGGGGTTTGTCTATATTTTTTTTGTAAAATATCTCTTCCTGCCTTTTCCCCATTTTCTACTTGATTTGTTTTTATTGATCTGTATTGAGAGTTCTTTTTATAGTCTGTGTGCTAGTCTTTATCAGATATGCAGTTTTCACATATCTTCTCCCAGTCTGAAGCTTCCCTTCCTGTCCCCTTAACAGGATCTTCTGTAGTTTTCTTCTATGATGAAGACCACTTTTCCATCTCTCTTTAATGGATCAGACTTTCTGAGGTCAAATCTAAGAACTCTTTGCTTCACTCTAGATCCTAAAGATTTTTCCTAAGTTCTTACCTTAACAGTTTTATAACTGTAGCTTTTGTATTTTAATCCACGATCCAGTTAATTTTTGTGCAAGGTGTGTCACATCAAGATCCTTTCTTTTGTATGTGGATGTGCAGTCGCTCCAGCACAAACCATTGGAAAGTCCGTGTTTCCAATACTTGCCCTCAATTAGGCACCTCAGGTTTTCATGATTCTTGACACCTGGGGTGACCCAAGCATTCCTTCCCGAAGGGTCTGAGACATTAGTAGTGCTGCCTGAATGAGGTGCTCTAGTTCTCCGGTGACTTCAGTCACAGTGCCTGGTACCACCAAGACCTCCACTATTCTGCAGACACGCTCACCCCTGTGGCCTCCCCAGAGGCATAGCTGCCACCTTATCCCTGGTCCTCAGCACCAGCCCCTGCTGGAGCACGTGTCACCCGCCAGAGGAGCCTGAGATCTGGTCCCAAGTGGCCTGCAGCAGACTTAACCCCTACGGCAACACTTGCACCAGTTAAGGACGTTCAAGTGATCCATTTCCTTGCAGGACTATTCTGGTGTCTGAGGCTCTCTGAGAAATCGGCGCCTACCATCTAAGTCCTCTAAGTTGCATACGGAGAACTGTTTGCAGCATTCCCTTATCCTTTGGAAATCTGTAGAGTCTGATCTGCTATCCCTGACTTCTATCCCTGTCTCTGTCACCCGGCCAAGAGGCTTGCCAATTTTACTGATCTTTTAAAAGGAAATCCTTTTGCTTCACTGATTTTCCTATGGCTTATGGATTCCCTTTTGTTCTCAATTTCATTGATTTCCAATCCTATCTTTATTATTCCCTCCCTTCTTCTCCCTCTGCATTTATTTTGCTCCTCATTTTCTACATTCTTGAGGAGGGAACTTACATGACTGTTTTCCTCTTTTCTGATGCAGGTGTTTAATCTATAAGTTTCCCTGTGACCATGGCTTAATGTGTGCATCACCAATGCTGACACATTTGGGGTACACGCTTACAATGTGGCAAGGGGGCTCTCCCTCTTTTCTTTGCTGCTCTGGGTGGAAGGGACCCTTGTTTTTTCTATGGTGTTTTCAAGTTTCCCATCTCGCTAGATTGCCTCTACCTTGGTATTCTGGATAGAGCAGACTTTCAGGGCAGCTGTTTGGGGGGGAGGGGAGTACCCGAACCCACTAGATATTTCCAAGTTGTCATCTTCTCTAGCACAAGTTTTGGGGTATATGGCCCAGAAAACCAAGGGAAATCATAACAGCATCATTCTTTTCAGGTTCCAAAGTCCCTGTTTTTTTTTTCTCTTTCAGAGCCTTTTTGTCGTTTATCTATCACATATAAGGAAAACGAGGAAAATATTATACCTATAAGAAAAGTACACAATAAAAAATATATGTCCACTTTATCTTCCTTCCAACCTGTTTTTGATGGACTCCTGCTTTCACAAATCTCCCAGAGGAAGCGGGGAGTATTGTTTCCAACCATACAGAACACCGTAATGGCATAAGAATTATGAAATATTTGGTAGAAGACTGAAGTGCTCATCTGCGCCCAGCCACTCAGCTGTTTGGTCCAGCTGCCATCGCCTAGTGGGTCCTGGCTGCAGTGCTCACTTATAAAGTAGGGTTAACTATAGGTTCCCTGCTATAGCACAGAGTACCAACCTGCTTGGTATATCTAAAAATTGTTTGTACTTGTATGTTGTAAGGCTCTCTTATATCTTACTTGAGGATTACAGAATACAAATATCAAATTCGAATATATGATGTAATCGTTTGATAGATTAAACCATTTCTCTCAAATAGACAGCATTTTCATTGCATCTCAAATACAGATAGTTTTGAAGACTTGTAAAACCTGGAAGCTTGAGCCCATGATTTTCCAGAAAAAAAGTAAAGCTATCTGTGAAAAAAGTAGCTATAACAGACTACTGCTTCAATATCCCATCCAGAACAAAAACCGAAGTGTCAAAGTGGCTTATTTCTCAAATGGCCAGTGCAATGTGAAAAGGCATTGTGTCAGGCACTGCCAGGAACATAAGAATAAACCCAAGCCTGAATCTTGAGGTCTTGAGACACTCACAACCCATCAGTAGAATCAGGTCTGCCTGGCTTCATTATTTAATTGTAATTGCAACCTTTGCCTTGAACAAAGCGTATGGATTGAGGGGGACATCACCCAGAGGCAGCACTGAAATGTTTTAGAGTCTCTTACCACCAACTAACAGATCCCTGCCAGGAGACAACAGCAGTTGCAGCAAAGCTGGAAGGGATGGTGTGGCCTCACCCCAATGCCAGCTGAACCTCTTGGCACTAGGTTCCCTCATGGCATTGAGCCTCCCTGCCATCAGGGGAGAAGAAGACACGAGGAAGGGAGAATCAAAGGAGCACATGTGATCATCTCTGCATCCTCTGGAACTGACATTACATCCCACACCAGCAGGAACTGCAAACTTTCCAACAGGAATTAACTAACCTGAATCCAGATCCCTTCTCTGGCTGCCCAACACCGGCGAAGGCATGAGCATCAGAAGAAACATAGGAATGGAAATCATGCGTACTGAGATCATCACAAACATACTTTGTGAACTCTCAAGCTCTGGGACAACGTAAGGGGGAATCAAAGGTGTCAACTACATCCATTCTCCTAAGACACACCAGATATGAACATTAGTGACAAAAATATCATCTGTTATTCTACTGAATGTATGATTTAACTTTTCATTATCCCATACAAGGTACCATAAAGTAATATTTTTAAAGCTAGAAAGCATTGTAGCTTGCCATTGATTTTTTTCTATCACTGAATTTGTAAAAAAATAAAAAACTGCAAACCTATAGAATCTAACATGGGGATTTGTAGAATCACATAAACACTAAAGATCATGAAAATATTAATAATCTGTTAATGATATCAATCTATCAAAATAGATAATCTACCAAATGAGGTAGAAATCTTCCATGAGTCAAGCAAGTGAAACTGTATCCAAAAGCATCAACCCTGGACTCTTCCATCACCCCGGAGCCTGCCCACTGCTTTCAGTTTGTTCCCCCAATTTCCTATAAGAGAAACAGAAAATAGGTATTGAACCAACCAAAATATCTTATAGCCCTAGAAGATTTTAAGGTCAACTATTTCCCCCTACCTAGTCCCTACGAATGCTGCAATTTCTGTATTTATTCTGAATCTAGGACTTCTAGGAAATGGGGGTCTGTTTGGTGAGAACAGGAATCATGGCATGTTCCCTCCTGGAGAGCACAGTCCACAGGAAATAGGTTTTGAAAATGGAGCCGTGGCAGCAAAAACGAACACTAGAGCATCCTTAGGAAGGCAGAGTTTTGCATATTCCATAAATTGAAAGTTTCAAGAGAGGCTGGAAGTAGTGGTAAGAGAAGCTGTCATTTAATTTAATCAAGACATCAGAGATTTAATGGATCTCATATAGAAGATCACATTGATTGCCACAGTACACAAGTCAAATCTCACACAATGCATGCTGGTAATCTCAGAATAGAAGGTTCAGATATATTCTAATGTGAACATTTTGATGTTCACATTCAAAGATGATGGTATGGAGGAAAAGAAATGGTGTAAGTTCAAGGGCAAAAAACATCATGGCACAATGAAGGGAAAATATACCTCTTTGAAGATACTGACAAAGTGCACGTTATTAAATACCTGCTGGAGAAACTAATAGTTTTTTTTTTAATTATTTTAACCTTTCTGTATTTTTGAGAGAGATAGACTGCAAGCAGGGGAGGGCCAGAGAGAGAGAGAGGGAGACACAGAATCCGAAGCAGGCTCCAGGCTCTGAGCTGTCAGCACAGAGCCCAACATGGGGCTAGAACCCAGAACCATGAGATCATGACCGAAGCTAAGTGGAACACTTAGCTGACTGAGCCCTCCCCGCCCAGGCACCCTGGAGAAACTAAATATTAACATGAAAAGATCTGTTCCAATTATGGTTAGGAATATGCATATGGATTATGGTTTTAAAGCTTCCTAAAGGAAAGATTGTAAATAAACCAGAATTGTGTCTCAATTTAGTAGAGAATATTTTGTTCCCATTGGGAAAATGTTGCCATTATGTAATAAATACAGTTGACCCTTAAACAATGCCAGGGTTGGGGGCACCAAACCCCAATGTAGTAAAAAAATCATGTGTAACTTCTGACTCTCCCAAAACTTAACTACTGATCATCTATTGTTGACTGGAAGTCGTACTGATAATGAAGAGTAAATTAACACACATTTTGTATGTACATGTTTTATATTTTGTATTTTTACCATAAATAAGCTAGAAAACAGAAAATGTTAAAATCATGAGAGAAAATACATGTACTGTACTGTATTTATTTAAAAAATTGCATATTTACAGGCCTTCTGAGAGAGGGAAGTAAAGTCTCAAATACACAACCTAACCTTACACCTAAAGGAGCTGGAAAAGGAAGAGCAAAGCCCCAAAACAGAAGAGAAGGGAGAAAATAAATACTAGGACAGAAATCAATGATATTGGGGGGAAAAAACATAACAGATCAACAAAAGTAGGAGCTGGTTCTTTCAAAGAATTAACACCACTGACAAACCTCTAGCCAGGCTTCTTAAAAAGAAAAAAAGAAAGGAGCCAAATAAATAAAATCATGAATGAAAGAAGAGAGATCACAACCAACGTCGTAGAAATACAATTATAAGAGCATATTATGAGCAACTCTATGCCACTAAATTGGCCAAGGTAGAAGAAATAGATAAATTCCTAGAAACATATCTCTACTAAAACTGAAACAGGAAGAAATAGAAAATTTGAACAGACTCATAACCAGTGAAGAAATTGAAATAGTAATCAAAAATCTCCCAAAAACAAAAGTCCAGGGCCAGATGGCTTCCCAGGGGAATTATACCAGACATTTAGAGAAGAGTTAATACCTATTCTTCTCAAACTGTTCTAAAAAATAGAAATGTACGGAAAAGTTCCAAACTCATTCTACAAGGCCAGCATTACCCTGATTCCAAAACCAGACAAAAACTCCACTAAAAAGGAGAATTACAGGCCAATATCCCTGATGAACATGGATGCAAAAATTCTCATCAAGATGTTATCAAATTGAATCCAGCAACACATTAAAAGAATTATACACCATGATCAAGTGGGATTTATTACTGGGCTGCAGGGATGTTTCAATAGCCACAAAATCAACATGATATACCACATTAATACAAGAAAGGATAAGAATCATATGATCCTCTCAATAGATACAAGAAAAGCATTTGAAATAACACAGCATCTCTTCTTAATAAAAACCCTCAACAAAGTAGGGATAGAAGGAACATACCTCAACATCATAAAGGCCATATATGAAAAACCCATAGCTAATATCATCCTCACTGGGGAAAAACTGAGAGCTTTCCACCTAAGGTCAGGGACACCACAGAGATGTCCACTCTCACCACTGTTGTTCAACAACTATTGGAAGTCTCAGCCTCAGCAATCACACAAAAAATAAAAAGCATCTAAATTGGCAAGAAAGAAGTCAAACTTTCACTCTTCACAGATGATATGATACTCTACATGGAAAACCTGAAAAGCCTCCACCAAAAAACTGCTAGAACTCATACATGGATTCAGCAAAGTCCCAGGATATAAAATCAATGCACAGAAGGCTGTTGTATTTCTATACAGCAATAATGAAGCAGCAGAAAGAGAAGTTAGGAATCATTCCCATTTACAATTGTACCAAAAACCATAAGGTATCTAGGAATAAACCTAAGGAAAGAGGTAAAAGATCTGTATGCTGAAAACTAAATCGAAGACACAAAGAAATGGAAAAACATTCCATGCCCACGGATTGGAAGAATATTATTAACATGACTATACTACTCATCTACACATTCAATGAATCCCTATCAAAATAACACCAGCATTCTTCACAGAGCTAGAACAAACAATCTTAAAATTTGTATGGAGCCACAAAAGACCCCAAATAGCCAAAGTAATGTTGAAAAAGAAAAACAAAGCTGGAATAATCACAATTCCAGACACATAGATCAATGGAACAGAATAGAGAACTCAGAAATAGACCCACAACTATATCATCAACTAATCTTTGGCAAAGAGGGAAAGAATATGCAATCGGTTGGGGCACTAGGGCGGCTCAGTCACTTAAGTGTATGACTTTGGCTCACGTCATGATCTAACACTTGAGTTTGAGCCCCGCATGGGGCTCTATGCTGATAGCTCAGCACCTGGAGCCTGCTTTGGATTCTGTGTCTCCCTTTCTCTGTCCTTTCTCCTGCTTGCATTCTGTCTCTCTCTCAAAAATAAAAATAAACAATAAAAATTTTTAAAAAATGAATATGCAATGGGAAAATGACAATATCTTCAGTAAATAGTGTTGAGGAAACTGGACAGCAACACGCAGAATGAAATTGGACCACTTTCTTACACCATTCACACAAAAAATTTGGAGTAGATTAAAAATCTAAATATGAGACAGGAAACCATCAACATCCTAGAAAAGAAAACAGGCAACAACCTCTTTGACCTCAGCTGCAGCAACTTCCTTCTAGACATGTCTCTGGAGGTAAGCAAAAATGAACTATTGGTATCTCATGAAGATAAAAAGCTTCTGCACAGTGAAGGAAAGTCAACAAAGTTAAAAGGCAACCAACGGACTGGTAGAAGATATTTGCAAACAAAGTATCAGATTAAGGGCTAGTATCCAAAATCTATAAAGGACTTATTAAACTCAACACCCAGAAAACAAAGAATCCAGTGAAGAAATGGTCAGAGGACATGAGCAGACACTTTTCCAAAGAAGACATTCAAATGGCTAACAGACATGTGAAATAATGGTTAATATCACTCCTCAGGAAAATACAAATCAAAACCACGATGAAATACGAATTTATGCTTGTCAAATGGCTAAAATTAACAACTCAGGAAATAACAGATGTTGGCAAGGATGCAGAGAAATAGGAACCCTCTTATACTGTTGGTGTGAATGGAAACTGGTGCAGCTACTCTGGAAAACAGTATGGAAGTTCTTCAGAAAGTTAAAGACTGCACTACTAGATATTTATCCAAGGATACAAAGGTACTGATTCAGAGGGGCACATGCACGCCAATATTTATAGCAATGCTATCACCAACATTCAAATTATGGAAAGACCCCAAATGTCCATTCAATAGATGAATGAAGAAGTGGTATATATATACAAGAGTATTACTCAGCCATCAAAAATTATAAAATCTTGCCATGTGCAATGACAAATAAGTCACTCAAAGACAAATACCAAATGATTTCACTCATATGTGGAATTTAAGAAACAAAACAGATGAACACAGAGAATGGAAGAAAAATAAGATAAAAGCAGGGAGGCAAAACATAAGAGACTCTTAACTGTACAGAACAAACTGAGGGTTGTTAGAGGGTAGAGCGTCGGGGGATGGGACAGATGGGTAATGGGCATTAAGGAGGGCACTTGTGATGAACACTGAGTGTTATATGTAAGTAATGAATCACTAAATTCTACTCCTGAAACCAATACTACACTGTATGCTAACTAAATTGAATTTAAATAAAATTCTGGATAGGTAAAAAATAGAAAAAGAAATCTGCATGTAAGTTGACCCATCCAATTTTTTCAAGGGTCAGGTGCATATAAAACATATATATTAGATTAGTATTGTACATAAAATATATAACACACATTTAAAAATATTTTCTGGTATGTCACACGTAATTTATATATAGTTTTTGCATTTCTCTGATCATCTTTGAAAGAGCAGGTACTTTTTAATTTATATAAGAAATATAATTTATTTATTTATTTAATTAAACATATTATTTATATAATATATATAAGAAATATAACTTATATTTCAAATTCCTTGTTCCCTTTTAGAGATTCATATTTTCATCCACAAAATCAAGGTTAATTTTAAACCGATGTTATAATTGTTTTTATATATTGTTTTAAGTTTACGTATTTAAAGAGTGAGAGAAAGCATGCATGCACACACGTGCACACACACACACAAGCAGGGTAGGGGCAGAGAGAGACAGGGAGAGAGAAAGAATCCCAAGCAGACTCTGTACTGTCACCACAGAGCCCAACACAGGGCTTGATCCCACAAACTGTGAGATCATGACTTGAGCTGAAATCAAGAGTCAGACTCTTAAATGACTGAGCCACCCAGTTGACCTGCAACATTATTTTTTAAATTTAATTAAATTTAAGTTAATTTATTTAAAGTTAATTTTCCCCAAGTTTTTATTTAAATCCTAGTTACTTAATATTTAGTGTAATAATGGTTTCAGGAGTAGAATTTAGTAATCCATCACTTACATACAACACACAGCGCTCATCGCAACAAGTACCCTACTTAGTGCCCATACCCCACCCACTTCCCCTCCAGCAACCCTCAGTTTGTTCTCTATATTTAAGAGTCTCTTATGGTTTGTGTCCCTTTCACCCCCCTGTGTTCTTAAACCAATCATATATAATAGTACATTTAATCACCTTTCTTCCAATTATTTCCCATTTTTATGTAACTAAGAGCCTTTCAGCATCTACTACCCATCTTATATTCTTCTTGATCCAACTTATCCTCCTAAATTACAACAGTTTCCTTATATATTTTTACTCACAGACTATAGAAACAATGTCTAAATAATTTTAGAGGTCTATTCTTATAATCATTTTTCAGTCTATAAATATGGAGAATATAGAGAACTATAGAAGAAATGCAACATTATAACTGTAATGTTTAAAACTATTTGAAATAATAACACTTATCTTTGTAATTGGCTCATATTAGATAAAAAGGTAATTTGTAGTAAAAATAAAAAGTTTGGATATTCTGTATCAATAATTACATCAACCTGAGGGGAAAAGGTTAATGAGTCACACTAGCATCTTTTCCTCATTGCTAAACACAATTATCATTAAAAAAACTGTACGATTATTTTAATGGGTCAGCATGAACTGCATAGAAAATGTTTTGATATATTAAACAAGTTTCATTAAGTAAGATGAACAGTTCTACAGATTATAATGAGACCAAATCAATCTAACTACAAAAACAAACAAACAAAGCAATGGGAGTCTCTTCCTGGGTCCTTGGTTGTGATGTGTGTGTCCCTATGATAGAGGAAGTTTGAGTAATTGGTCACCTATCAGACAGGACTCAGGAGTGGACAAAAACGAATTAAATATGGAAAAGAGGAGTTCATGGTGGTAGGCACTAAAGTTCATTCTCTCCAAATGATACCTTCAGTCCATGTCCACTCCTCTGCCTTCTTTATCGGAGATCATCATGGGAGTAACAGCTGTTGAACAGGGACCACTGGGAGGAGACACTAAGCACTGTATCTGCTATAAATCCCACTGTTCTGAATGGGAAAATGCTTCACCTATAAACATGTACTATCTGGGAGCATTCAGCAGTCTAGAGATCAGAATATTACGCTGTGAAGCAAGGAAAATAATCTGTTCAAAATAGAAAATAGAAAATTAGATACTTCACATCCACTTATATATTAGCTGTCTCTAAAATCCCTTCACATAGATTAAGAACCACCTCTTTCTGCTGCTTCATTATTGGTGTATAGAAATGCAACAAATTTCTGCATATTGATTTGGCATCCTATGACTTAACTGAATTCATTTATCAGTTCTAGCAGTTGTTTGGTTGAGTCTGTAGTGTTTTCCATATAGAGTATCAGGTCATCCACTAATAGTGAAAGTTTCATTTCTTCCTGATCAATCTGGACATTTTTGTTTCTTTTTCTTGTCTGATTGCTGTGGCTAGGATCTCTAGTACTATGTTGAGTAAAACTATTGAGAGTGGAATTCTTGCTTTGCTCCTGATCTTAGGGGGAAAGGTCTCAGTTTTTCACCACTATATATGATGTTAGCTGTGGTTTTTCTATATATGCCCTTTATTATGTTTAGGCATGTTCCCTCTAAACCTACTTTGTTAAAGGTTTTAATCATGAATCCATGTTGTACTTTGTCCAATGCCTCTTTTGCATCAATTCAAATGATCATATGGCTCTTATCCTTTCTCTTGGATAAGAAAATGCAGTTCAGCCACTGTGGAAACCAGTATGGAGTTTGTTCAAATGATTAAAAATAGAATCATTATATGACCCACTAATTCCACTACTGGGTGTTTACTCCAAGAATACAAAAATACTAATTTAAAAAGATTTATGCACCTGTATATTAATTACAGTATTATTTACAATACCCAAGATACGGAAACAACCCAAGTGTCCATCCATAGATGAGTGGATAAAGAAGATGTGGGATGTATATACATTATTCAGCCATAAAAAAATGCTATATTTCCATTTTCAACAAGATGGATAGAGGATATAATGCTAAGTGAAATAACTCAGAGAAAGACAAATACAGGATTTTGCTCACATGTAGAATTTAAGAAAAGAAATGAACAAAGAAAATAAAAAGAGACAAGCCAAAAAACAGACTTTTAACCACAGAGAACAAAGCAAAAGGGAGGCAGGTAGGGGCATGGGTGAAACAGGTGAAGGGGATTCAGAGTACACTAATGATGGGTACTGATCAACATAGAGAATTACTGAGTAATTCTATACCTAAAACTAATAAAACACTGTATATTAGCTATATTGGAATTAAAAATCTAAATATATTTTTTAAATCACCTCTTACCACTTTCCTCGGTGATAATAGGGAAGAACTATTCCCAGAAGACTAATCTATATTTATATCTAATTTTCTGTTAAACAGAAATCCTCCATTTCAGAAAATGTTAGCAAAGCAAACTCACATTTCTAGAGTGCTATGGCTATTTATATAGGATAATACAGTTACAAAGGTAAGCAATATATGAAAATATCAGTTCTAGCTCTTTCGAACTTGTAGTCGTGGTTTATTTGGAAGTCATTTTACATGGAAAGCAATATATTTACCTTTTTTTAATATCAGCGTCTTGAATATGAGTCACAAAGCAATACAGATGGGGCCATAAAAATCATCTAAGACAAAAAGTGCTTAGCTTGAAGAAGCTAAAAGAGCCAATATATTTTAATGTTATAAGAATAGTACAACTCAGGCATATTTCATTTTTCTGGGTAAAATCCAATAGTCATAATTTAAACATCTCTTAAAATGGCTGCTCTTCTGGTTTGTTTTTTGTTTTTTTTTGAAAATCTCAATTTTTATATATGCAGGTTGTGTACTATTCTCTATCCATGATGATACACAAATTTCAAAGACCCATCATTTTGACACAGTGCTTGTAATAGCCCTCATATTTTTCAGGAGCCAGAAAAATAACTGAACTAGGATAAAGATATAACTTATGACTCCAGAACTGTAACAGGAAAATCAGTTTCTTATTTGACATGTAGCAGGAAATCTGTGGGGGAGAAGATTAAGACCATGGTAACCAGTCTTTATCCTCTAGTCCATTTTCTTCACAGTAGATATCCTACAACAGGGTCACTGGGCCTTGTCTCACCTTGGCTTCAAATCCTGTAACTGCTCCCCTCACCTGAGATAATCCTGACCCACTAACCACGGCTGGAGAGGCTTTGGTCTTTGCATTGCCTGTGTCTTCCACCCATTTGTGACTTTCTGGCTCCTTGTCTTGCCTATCAGTAACTCGGCTTCCTTGGTTCATTTCCTACCTCAAGATTGGGCTCACATTTCTTCCCATGCTTGGAATTTCACTTTCCTCCCTTCATGAGTACATCCATTTTCCCTTTCAGGGCTTTGCTTAAATACCTTATAAGAGATTTTTAACCCCTTTAAAAAGCATCTCTCATTATTTACTTTAAAATCCCTATTTGATTTTATTATCACATTAATAATCTGTAATTAATCCATTTATTTATTTCTTACAAATCAGCTTCCCCCAGCAGCAGCTCAAAAGCAGAAAACATAGCCATCTTATTCACTGCTATGACCCCAGCATATGGCTGGCACATAGTAAGTTCCTAAAATTTTTCTAAGTGCTCCATTCATTTAGGAGTATTTTTGAATGAAGATTATATACATAGTACAAGTTAAATGGAATGAATTTTCTCACCTAGAAAACTGTTGTAATCCTTTATTTTCTCTTACAAAATGCCATTGTTAATTTTAACCTACTTGTAATCTAACCCATATTAGCTTTATATTTAGACACTTTGGTTCTGGACTGGTTATATACTAATAAAGTTAGCTTTTACTGTCCTTTGAAGAAGGAATTAAAAGCACACATGCACAGCCATAGGTATGCATACACACTTAATTTTATTACACCTGTGCTTCATAGCACGTACCACAAAGTTGGAAATTAACCAGTGAATCTGCAATGGGGAGACCATTAGTTTACATAATTCCATGTAAATAATACCAGAGGTTTGTGATCTGTGCAATTCAAATGCAATATAACATTGTAAACTACTACATTATGGTGTGTTATAAGAGTTGCCTTACAGAGGAGGTGGCTTTAGGAGTGCATTCATACACTGTTGACTAAAAATCAGTTTTGTTAGGTTTCACAATATATTCCCTAATAACTCCAAGTCTGGTAATCCATGCTGAAGTCATTTTGTTTTCAAAATATTCTGATTGGGCAGATTCTCTGAATTGTTTTCCATCCTAAGGATGGAAAGGCATCAAAGTAAGTTACTAAGTTTGAATCTACAAGCTTGATAATAATGGATGCCCATAAAGCAGGCAGCTCTACAACCATATTCAGAGGGAAGTTCCTTCATAGGACTAACTACTAAACCTTGGGTAACCTCAGTACAACGATTTAATCATATTTACTTAAGTATCCTTCTTGACTATCACAGTGCTTGACGTTTATTAGGGCTCCATAAATTTTTACTGAAGACATTTAACCAAATGCATTAGCCAGAATCTATCAGCATTCTTAAAAATTTATGAAACATAACAAATCTCACTTAACTGGATGTTATGAAATAGACTTTCCTGGAGAAACTGGGAGATTAGATTTCTGAAAATTAGTTATTGGGCAGACTGCTAAATTCCAGAGTCACAAAGGGAGACTTGGTAGATACATGTTCTGGATTATCACCTCAGATCCTCTCTTCTCTGTAGCAAAAAAGAGGTTGGGGAACACAAGATAAAATCTAGGCTTTAGCCCAAACTATAGTTAATTCACTGTGAGCCCATGAAATGAAAAATAAATGTCTACCAATATCAGTCCAATAGCAAAAAGTTAGGATTCTGCAATGGTCATTCTTGTATGTGAGAACAGTCTGATTTCAGTATTTATCCACTCGATTTATTAGGTGACATTTGATGATAAAGCAATGAATCTTTGTACTCTAACAAAGCTCTCCACACAAGAGCAAAGGGCTGCTGTTGTTTACATGCTGTGAATCAGGGAGCAGCACTCTATTAAAAGAGGCTGTAATATGGGGGCTGTGAATTTCATCTGCTGTGAGTCACAATTATGGCAAACTTTTGTATTAATTGTCTTTTCATGTTGCTCCAGGGCAAGTGGCTAAAAGGAGGTTATTGTAAATAAGCCATTAGTATAAAAACCCATTCATGCCACATCAAGTTAAAAAAAAAAGGAATCAGAGGAAGCTATTAATTTTGCTTTGCCAGCTAGCTATTTAACTCATGCATCCTAGAGTTTTCTTCTGTTGTTGTAAAGGTAAGAAATGCCATGGGAAGCCAGTGTTAAAGGGGGTTAGTTGTAAAAACAAGCCAGAAAAACACAAAAAACAAAAAACAAAAAACCCATTTAATCAAACAGGATAGAAAAGAATTGCACTGCCTAGGAGATCCTGAAACCTCAGGAAAGGGCAGCAGGCAGATCCACCTGTAAGGATGGAGACAATTCGGTCTCATGGCACAGACGGCAAGCCTCATGAGGGTCTGCGCAGTCACACAGGTGATGGCTGCCGTGTCCTCGATTTTTTAACCACAGGCAACATGTGAGTTTCCCAGGAGGCTTTTTTTTTTTTTAACCATAGCAAAGGAACGTGAGCGCATGGATTCTTTATCATGGATTTTGAATTGTTCTAAGAATTGCAGAACGCAGATGGTTCACAGTTGTCCTAGGAGGAGCCCCATGTGCCATACGTAATAGAGAACTGCCAGCCAGCACCTCAGATCTAGATTTCGTACATCTGCAATCACTATTTTTTGCGTGAAAATAATAGCGGAATAATGGGAAGATGGAAGTATCCCTGGGTTCATAAAAGAGGATAATTAAACATTATTTGTAGAAATAAAAAAATAATTCAACAGATATTTATTGAATACTGACTAGTCACTACTGACTGGGGCTATATAAGAAATTAAGAAACCCCTGTCTTCACAGAACCTAACCTAAGCCCGTGGATACCCTGAGCACAGCCCTGCACCTGCAGAGGCCCGCTTCCTTACTGCAGGAAATTTCTTTTTAGAAATTCAAAATTCCAATAAAACCTCTTCTTAGAAAACTATTTTAAGATGAAACCATGTTGAATTGGCATCTTAATAGAGAATTCTGTCAAAAGGTTTCCCTGTGGGGTGTCAGGAAAGATGTTTAAAACCTAGAACAGTCAAAATACAAGCTTGTGGGTTTTTTGGTTTTTTTGTTGTTTTTTTAAGTTTTGAAGTTGACCCCATTGCTGTCCAGCACATGCAGCAATTAATCTTTGAATTAATGGGCAGGTAGAACTTCCAAATGGGTTCTGATTAAGTTGTAAATGGATTTCTCTTCACGTATATCTTTAGATTACACATTGTATGTTGATTTATTACGTTGCACCTGCTATTGTAAAATGTTATTTGGGAAGGCTACTGCGTTATATAGGAAAGTGAAATGGAATAATTTACAATAGATAATTAAATGTTAGGAACCTGAATAAAATTACTAGACCAATTATATTGAAAAATATATCATATAACTGAGTTAGAGTAACATAAAATACACATACCCGTAGAATACACTGTATATGTACTACATGGAGAAAAACGGCTTTCTATATCGGATGCAGACAGTGGGGGAGCAGGGCACTGGGGGTTGCAGGCACTTGTGCACATTTTTCAGGACACACCTGTGCAGATGGTAACACCCTTTCCCCTTTCCTGAGTATTTGGTTTCCAGCCACAGGTGATAAAACACTCTGTGTCAAGCATTATGTTAAATACACAGTACATAGTTAGGTTCTCCTTAAACCTTTACATCAAGTAGGAACATCATCTTCCTGTTAGAGTAGAAAAATTAAAGTTTACTGAATTTAGAGTATTAAATTAATGATGCAAAATCAGTCCACGAAAGTTATAGATTTGAACCCAGATTTATCCTGTCTCCAAATGCTATGTTCTTAACCACCTAAACACACAGAGGAGTCAACATTCTGATGTTTTAATAGACAGCTCACCCTAGGGAGACCCCTCTTCCTGGAATGTTATAGATTACAGTGACCTTTACTTTCGTGCGTTTTTCTCTAACATAGATCTAATTCAGTGTTTATTGTGGGAGAGGGGACATCAAACCAGAAGGAGAAAGTAACAGTTGGCAAAGGGAAGTAACAGAAGCAGAGTTCTCCAAAAACTCTGGCCATCATGGCAATGTGAGAAAACTTCAGGTCGCCAATTCTTCGGTTAACAGAATTGGTAACTATTTCTCCTTGTCCCTCATTTCCTGGTATTGCCACCATGGCTCTCATCATTGTGTATACCCCCAGGGTGGTCTATGGATGGGGAAAATCCCAACTACCTGTAGCTTTCCACATTTCAGGCCAGTGTAGACCACTCCCAATGGGTTCAGAACTCAATGTTGCACTTCTTGAAAACTAAACAAAATAAAGCACAGCAAATGCAATGTAATTGTGCCTCATGTATTCTTCTTACCTGAAATAGCTCAGTTAGGTTTTCCTACACTCAAGTTTAAGTTTCCATAATGTACCTTTTGGAAATTATCTCCATAAAATGTGAAAGACACATCTCATATTATTAAAAACACACTTTTTAAAAATATGTTGCTCAATGACGGCATTCAGAATAAAATTACTATAGGGCCAAATGTTGTTTTCTCAATTAATTAAAATAATGGTCTACTACATCAAGAATCATCCAAACTTCCACTATAAATACCTGGCGATTCAGGATATGTGTATTTATAAAATTGATGTATCTTGCATTTTTGTCCCTATATACTCAGAGCAGCTATAATTTGCCTTGTATATAAAGACAGGAAAGAAATATTAGCTGGTATCTTAGACTAATAATCCATCTTGTGAATATAGCACACATGCATAGTTATTTGTCACATACACATTGTCATTTCTTCCTGTAATAGTAGATAATAGTGTCTTATAATATATAAAGTTAAACCTGAATTTCTACAGATAGTATAGCCACAACTAGGAATTTACTATTTTTTCTTAGATTCTTTATAACACTATTCTATTTTTTGAGAATTACAAAAATTTTGTAAGTTTTTTTTCAAATATAAATGTGCAAGATGAAAACAGGAGAAAATATGAAATTCATAAGTTAAAAAGATATTATCTTTTTAAAATGTTTTTAATGTATGTTTGAGAGAGAGAGAGAGAACTGTGAGATCATGACCTGAGCCAAAGTTGGATGCTTAACCGACCAAGCCACCCAGGCACCCCTAATATTTATTTTTGAGACAGAGAGAGACACAGAGAGAGACAGAGACATGCACACACACACACACAGAGAGAGAGAGAGAGAGAGAGAGAGAGAGAGAGAGAGGTGCAGAGCATGAGTAGGCGAGGGGCAGAGAGACAGGGAGACAAAGTATCTGAAGCAGGCTCCAGACTCTGAGCTGTCAGCACAGAACCCTATGTGGGGCTCAAACTACAGAACCACAAGATCATGACCTGAGCCGAAGTCAAATCTTAACTGACTGAGCCGTCCAGGTGCCCCCAAAAGATACTAGCTATTAATTCAAATACTATAGAAGAGAGAGCCTTATTAAAAAATATTTTAAAAGATGTAAGTGATAGGCCAAGTCCCCTGGGTAATTCTTGGGCACACCACTCTCTAAGTTAGCCCTCCTGCCTCCCAGCCAGAGCTGTGTTAGGCTACTTCTGGGTCTTGTTATTTTTTCCATTCTGCCCCCCAACAGCCTGCATATTTGTAAACCAGGCGAGTAAT
>CM053561.1:15794929-15826149 GCA_028646485.1 Cryptoprocta ferox
AGTCACTCACTCAGGCTTCTTTGAGGTTGTCTTCTTTCTGGCGTCTGTTTCTTCTTTCCCCCACTTGCAAATCCAAGTTTTATCCCTTCAGTCCTTCTCAATTCAATCCATACGGGCGTGCGCGGATTACAGAGCTCTCTGCTTCTCCGCCATCTTGCCCGCTCCCCTCCAGAATTGATCTTCTTTACTCATATAAATCATCTCTTCCCCAAAACTTGCCTAGATTAGCTCACGATACTAACGCATACTGTCACACTCCTCAGTGTCTCAGACATTGGCTCCACTAGCTGGAGGCTGGGGTCCTCAGCATTTGGGAGGGGAGGGGAACAGAGTCTTAATGCCACCATTTGGAAAGAAGCAAGTGCCTCATGCACTTGTTGAGATTAAATGTGTTCATATATGTAAAATGCTTAACCTCACTAGCCACAAAGCAGTGATTCAAGAGTGTTGACCAATACTGTTACATTATTACATTATTACTGTCTGCTTAAATTCTCCAAGTCCATTGTGTTTTCCCTCAGGCTGTTCCATTCTACAATCTCAGTCCTATATTCATAACCAAATCCAATGGAAATCTAGATTTTAAAAGATTATTTTGGTATTAGAAATTCTAATTTTCAAATATGTGTTTGGAATCGAAGTTCATCATGGTAATTTTGCATTTTATTTCAGCTAATTTTTTTTCCTTTAACCACAAACACATTTCCTGTATCAAAGAAATGAAGCTATCTTGTAGTGCCTTAAGGGCATTTTTTCCTGACAGGAACAGTTTTCTGGTGTATGTTAAAAACCTACCCTCTTAATTATTTTAGCAAATTGAGGATATGGAACAGAGATTCAGTACTGGTTTTTCCCTGCTCTTCTCAAGACTACTTCTTATCAATGGAGCTTTAAGGAATAATGCTTTAATCAATAATGCACTTTTTAAATGTTTTCAATAATTTCAGCTTGAAGCTCTTCAAACTTTATGTTGTTGTGCTCCAACACAGGGAACCGGGCAAGCAGCTGCACAGACCATGTCTCCTACCATAGTCACCCAGAAATGGTTCTTAAGATACAGCATTAACAATTGTTTTTATATGCAAAGTCCAAGTTAACTGAGAAAAAAGGAAAGAAGAGATAATTCTCAGGTGATAAAGGTGGAATGAATGATCAAAGATATATCCTTACACTTGGATGAATGTTCCAGAGGTGGTCCCCACTACCCAAGAAGGAAATGAGAGATGTTTTCTGGATTAAAAAAAGCAAAAGCACTAGGATGAAGCTTGAGACTACTAAAACCTTTAGTTAAAGTAAGACTGGGGTGGGGGTCTGACTCACCGGCTGTGGGTAGTGGTAGGAAATAAGTGGGCCATCAGAAGCATTGACCTGTGGCATGTACAGATACAGGGTACGTACAGGAGTTTCACACTGAGAACATAAAATAACAATTGGACAAGGACAATTGAATTCCCTTGGCACTGATGGAGCAAAATAAAAACCACTCTGCTGAAACACTTTTATAATGTAGTCATTCGTCTACCACAGGAACAAATTTGCCCCTTGTAAAAAGGTAAGTTGACAATTAAAACATATATGGGGGTAGAGTGTATGAAGGAATAGCAATGGGCTCAGATTGTAGAAGAAATAACATCTTTGTAACCGAAAATAATAAAAAAATCTGAAAGAGACAATACATTAAATATTTAAAAATAAGTAGAGAAATAAAATTAGGCATAAAAGACTTTTGTCAAAGAACAGATTAGACAAAGCTGAAGAGGAAAGAGCAAACTGGGAGACAGAAATGAGGGAATTACCTGGAATCCAATGCAGAAAATATCAAAAACATGAAAAAGAAGAAGCACAGAAAAGGCATAATTAGAAGACCCAAATTACATTAATAAACAAAATTCTAACACAGAAAACAGAGAAAGAACAGAGAAAATATTTGAACGTGTAATATTTGCCAAAGTTTCTTGAATAAACACAGAAGTTTCCAGTCCAGAGACATGCAATAAAAGCAAAATCTGTAAGTAGATAGATTTTGGTGAAGGTGCAGTAAGATGGCTTGAAGAAAGCTGGGTACCTGTTCATCTAAGAGAGGAAAAGGATTTCCCCTGAGGAACATTATATAAGCACATCCTAACCATCACATGTGTGTCAGGGTGTATTTCTTATCTTCAGTGTGGTCTGAGAATCTGGAGGAAGAGAGTCTAATCTGCAGTAGTTAGGACTCATTCTGCCCACATGCACCCTGCAAAAAAGAATCACAATTCTTCTCTGGACTGTTACACTTTCAACTCTGGCATCAAAGATTTCACCAAACGTGAAGTCTAAAGGAAAGCAATGAATTAGGGTAAACAGTCTCAAAGGACCCGAAGACTAAAGGTACTACAGCAAGGACCAGAATAAAAACAAAAACAAAAACAAAAAAAATCAGACTTCAACAGATTTGAGATACTGGAACTATAACACATGTAATTAAAAATATCTTATATATACACACATATACATACATAAAACCTCAATAACATCAACAGAAAGTAAGAAATTCCAAAGGAGTTCCAAGGAAAATTAAACAAAACTTTTGGGAATAAAAATATAATACAATTAAATTTGATACACAGTTTAAATGGAAGACTTTAATTAAAAGAAGTCTTATTTACTGGAGAATATATCTGAAGGTATTATTTGGAGCTACAAAGTATGATGGACTTAAAGACATTTCCAATAAAATGAGGAAATCTAACATGTTCCTAATGGAGATCCAGAAAGATATACTACAAGTATTGGTAAGCAAAATTATGAGGAGGTAATGGGAAACAAATTCCAGAAGCTTTGAAAGGAACACACACTTAGATCTATACAGTCCAAGAAAATTCTGTCATGGTAAATTAAAGGACATGTTTTCAACAAACGGTGTTGACTCGTTATACACCCACATGTTTAAAAAATTGTATCTAGAAACAAACCCTACATTATTCACAAAAACTAACTGGAAATGGATCATAGTCATAAATGTAAAATGCAAAACAAAAGTAAGGTAAGGATAAAGAAAGAAAATTCTGAAAATATTTTTTTACAAATTATTAAAGAACTTCTGAGCAAATGTTAGTCAAAACGATTTTAAAATTTTAAATGAAAAAGAAAAATGCCTGGAAATGTAAATTCAAACTGACAAAAGAAAAATATTGGAATAGTCCTCTAACTACTGAAAAGTTGAATCGTGTAATTAGAAATTCTGTCCCTCAAAATAGTTTGAAGCCCATATATTAATATGTGTGAATTATAGCAAATACTTAATAAAAAAATTATACTCATCTTATGTAAATTTGTCAGTATAAACTAAAAGAGAATACTTCCAGCTTTATTAGGCCAGTGTAACCTTGATATCAAAAGCTGATGGGAAATCAGGTGTTTCCCATCCAACCTTTCTCATGAATACTGATGCAAAACTTATAAACAAGCCAGTTCCAATTATAGCAAATCAGTTTTACTCAGGTGTTTTTAAATGCATAATACTTGTTAACCAAGTTGGATGTATTCAGGAGTGCAAGTTCAATGTAGTATTTTAAGATGAATTGATATTTTCACCGTAATGACAATAATGGGACATAGGTCCAATGAATAGATTTAGAAAAAAATATTTTATACAGTTCATCATCTATTTACTTTAAAAAATCTTATAACTAGATATATCAGGAAACATATTAAATCTTACCCAGGTATTTGCAAAATTACCAAGAGAAACATTGCATATTATAGGAAAATACTGAATATTTTCCTGTTTTTAGGGATGATAAAAATCCCTGTTATCATTACTTTTATTGATCATTGATTGGGAATCCTATTGTACACAGAAAAAAAAGGAATTTAAAATGTAAAATTTGTAGGAAAAAAAGAAAATTATTAGTTGTAGTTGTATGTAATCTGTTCGTACATATAAAAAATCCAATACAAGCTATTGAAAATTTAGTGAAATTAGCAAGTTTGTCATAGCAATGTACAAAAATTGCCATTCTATACACCAGGCATACGTTGTTAAAAAAAAGCAAAATAAATAAAACTTTATTGTAGAAGAATAAATCTCAAATACGTGGGAACAGTGCTAACAAAGAGAATAATTGTCCATGACGTAGTTTTCTATTTGGAAAACTGAGAATCCTTAAAGGAGGCCTAAATAAATGCAAATATCTGTCATGTTCATGTATTTGAAACACGCAGTCTTATGACATCATACACAGTGATACCTAGAGTCCAGAAAATTTCAAGCCCTCAACACAACTCTTAGTGGAAACAAACTGATACTAAAATTTATGTGAAAATTCAATGGGATACGAATAGCCAAGAAACTCTTTAAAAAGAAAAATTGGGGTGTGTGGGTGGCTCAGTCGTTTAGGGATCCGACTCCTGATCTCAGGTCATGATATCACGGTTCATGGGTTTGAGCCCTGAGTTGGCCTCTTGCTAACAGCCTGATACCTGGGGTGGCCAAGACCCTTTCATGGGACCTGAGAGCTCAACTCTATTCCATATACTATTAGTATATTGTTTGCCATTTCCACTGTCATTGTCTCATGAGTACCATGAGTGTGTATATAATATATTTGTGTGTGTGAGTGTGTATGTATGTGTAAGATAAGAAAAAAGAGAAACATCATGCCTAAAGCTATGCACATAAATCAACTGCATATAAATTGTAGATTTGAATGTGAAGGGCAAAGCAACAAAGCTTATATATATATATATATATATATATATATATATATATATATATATCTTTGATTTTAGGGCAGGGAAAGAATTTTTCAATAGTTCAAGAAAAAGTACTAACCATAAAGTATCACATTAAACTTAAGAATCCTATTCTTCAAAAAATATCATTAAGAGAGTTGAAAAGAAAGTCACAAAGTTAAAAAGATCTGTAATACATGTAACCAGCATAAATCTTGCTTCACATCTGTATTTAAGATTCGTAAAGTCAATAAGAAGATAATAGAAAATGGGCAAGCTAATTGAAAGAGCACATCAAGCTATAATAGCTGCATGTTCAATAAATATATGAAAAATGCTCTAACATTAATAACTAAGGAGATAAAATCAAAACTGTAATTAAACAACACTATGCACAATCCCAGAAGGTCTAGAATTGGTTAATATCCACTATGACAATTGTACGGAGCATCTAAAAAGTCTCATTTGCTACCTCTGGATGTTTTAAATTATTGCAACCACTTCAGAAAACAATCATTATTCAGGCAAGTTGGATATGTGCATTGTCCATGACCCAGTAATTCTACTCCAAAGTGTGTGTGCGCCTGTGTACGCAGGTGTGTGTGTATGTATACATCCAACAGAAATGCATGCTCATGTACACCAAGAAAGATATTTAAGAATGGGCATGACAGATTAATTCATAATAACTGCAAAATGAAACAACCCAACTGTTGATCAGAACAAGAATCACTTATAACAAGGATAAACACCAAAAATATATGGCTGTGAAAAATTCAGACACAAAATATTCCATATGATTTATGGAAAGTCAAGAATATAAAGGCAAAACTAAGCTACACTCTTTTGGAATGCTTGTTCGTCATGGGAAAAACATATCCAAAGAAGGCATTTCCATAGAATTCAAGGAAGTAGTTTATTTCGTGGAACACTGTAATTCCTAAGCTATTCTGTGATAAAGCGCTGCCTTGGAAATACTGGGTTTGTGCATATTTATACATATGCTATGTATTTAAAAACAGGAAATGGATAAAAATAAAATGTTACTATTATTTAATATAGCAAGCACTGTTACCTAATTTTAAGTTAAATTTAATTGCATCCACTAAACTAAATAAAGCAGGATTTTGATTGTCAACTTTGCTCATGTCAATAGCTTTACTCTCTAATTTTAGGGATTGCTAAAAACAACTAAAACAAAAATAGAACTTAACTGAAGTGGTGATTGAAGTTTTATTTGATACATGGACTAAAAACTGACACAAAGTAATGACTGGTAGTCAATATTTCCTAAGAGGAAACTTCACTGCCTTTATTAAATTTCTGTTGAACGTGTTTTATGCTTGGAGATCACAGTGATATGGAATTAGACAATGCAGGTCTAAACCTCACAGATCCACTGTTTTTGAGTTCTTCAAGATAATATCTGAGAATAGTTTACATGGAAGGATGTATGAGGTAGAGCAGAGACGAAATGGACAATAAATGTGTGGGTAAATGAGGACAGGGGTAGAAGCTAAGACAGCTTCTCTTGTCTTCATGGTCTTGGCAAAGGCTAGTGTCTAGAGGATGTGGAGGCAAGAGAAGCTCATGGAAGCTGGAATCAAAGCCACATTAATAAACCGTGTTCCCCAAACACTGTGGAGAGATAGCGATGATCCTGTTGAGACAATAGTAATCAGGGATGTCTAGAACAACTTCCATTGAGGCATAACTGTAAGACCCATGTTTACAAAAAAACCCTACATATATATTATATATATATGCATACACACATGTATACATATAGTGTGTGTAGTATAAAGCTACATAGTTCCCTATATATAGAAAATATTAAGGAAATCTAGCTAAATATGTAATGATTCCAAAGCATAATCTATGGAATGATTTTGTGATACAGTAATATGGATAATACATTTTATTCACCCAACAAACATTGACCAAGACTTTACCATGAGTAAGTCATTTCAGTGGGTTCCAGAAACAAAGTTGAATAGTACATGGTCTTTGGAGACAAGAACCACTTAGCACAGGAGACAGGTGAAACAATTGTGGCAGAGAATAGTTCCTAAAACGTGGTATGGGGCTACCTGGGGTCCGCAAGACCCTTTCATGGCATCTTAGAACTCAACTCTATTCCATACACTATTAGTGCAACATTTGCCACTTACACAGTCATTGTCTCACGAGCACAGTGGGGTTTTCTGAGGCTACATGTGCCGTGAAGATGTCATTATTCTGATGTCTATTGGGATGTGTGTTTGTGTGTTCCCGTGTTAAAAATTATTTCTCAGTACAAAGTCTCCTTGGGGTCCTGAATAATTTTAAGAGTATAAAGGGATCCTGCCACAAAAAAAGGCTGTACAGAGTGGTAACTGTATGAAGAAATGACAAGGTGTTTGGGGAAATAAGGGAAAAATACTGAGAAAAACTCGGGGATCAAGGGACATCAAGGTAAGAGACTCGTCAATTAGACCGGGGTTACCCCTGAAAAACTTCCTTTGGTTCATTCAACCTTATCACCCAATGACGTAAGAACCTACAAAGTAGGCAAAGGTCTCAAAAGAAGGGAGGGATTTATAGGCAATAATGGGATCCCCCCATAACATAGTTTTTAAGAATACAGAATTAAATGGCAAATATGGGCTAATCATAGAGAGTTTTCACTACAAGGTCATCAAGAATAAGTTGTACTTTCTTCTTCTTTTTTAAATGTTATTTTTAAGAGAGATAAAAAGACCAAGCAAGGGGAGTAGGTGGGCAGAGAGAGAGACAGAATCCGAAGCAGGCTCCAGGTTCTGAGCTGTCAGCACAGAGCCCCATGAGGGACTTAACTCACAAACCAAGAGATCAAGACCTGAGCCACTCCGCCATCCCAGTTGTACTTTTTTCTACACAAAAGGCAGATAAATACAGGGGTACTACTATTGTACCAAGTGCCTCCTTCATTACAGCAACATGGATGGTGATGCAGGTACCTCAGAAGGCAGCTGCCATATTATGATTTTTTTTAAGTTTATTTTATTTAACTTGAGAGAGAGTGCGCACACAGGAGGGGCAGAGAGAGGGAGAGAGACAGAATTCTAAGCAGGCTCCCTGCCCAGCGCAGAGCCTGTCACTGGGCCTGAATGCACGAACCGCGAGACCATTACCTGAGCCAAAATCAAGCATTGCCACTGACCTGAACAGAGCCACCCAGGCGCCCCCTCAGCTGCCATATTGTAAACTACTGTTTTTCACTCATTCATGTTGCTTCCTTTCATTATAAATGAGATATTTCAAATATCCTAAACTATAACAAAAGCCTTGATAAAAAACAAACAAATTTCCTTACAAATGTATATGTTAATTACTTCAGTGATTAAACTTTTTAATAATTGAGTCAAAATATCTAACTTCATATGCTCAGCATCTAGTTATTCAAGCCTTTCATACATGATTCCAGATTCTTCGGGTTTAAAAGGGTTCCAAACAAGCTTTACTTGCCCGAGGGAAAAAAACACCCGTCTGCTCTACATTTGACGTTATTACCAGAGATGGTGCTGATAGAACCACACGTATGTGTAAGGGCAACTGAACAAATAGGAGGATCATTGTTAGTACAAAACCACCATCACGAGGTATCATGTATCACAGAAGAGATTTCAGATCAGTGGCAGTGATTATTTTTCTCTTTTCCCAGAGAATAAAATATTCTTTTTAATCGCCTTCCATGGTTTTTACATGCATTTCCAAAACAGAGTATAAATACACAGGGCTGTCAAGTCCTCATATATTATTTGCAAATTATAGCTGTTATTTTAAACAAAAATTAAGCAACCCCATGTATTCTACATGACAGGCTTACAATTGTTCACTGCGAATAATCACATCGGCCTTTTATAAAGATCGTCCATGTGTGACTCATATTACAGTGTTCATGTAAAATGAGCATCAGAAGAGTTTAGCTTTTTGTTCCTGATGCTAAACAATGCTGTATTATGAATGAACATAAGTGAGGCTGGTTGATGCTCCTGTTTTTTTCTTTTTCTCTTTCCTAATTGAATACAGTTGGCACAGTGTTACATGAGTAGATGCGTGACATCATGATTCAACTCTTTATGTGGTGCTGTGCTCACCGCACCTATGGCTGCCATTACTCAGCACACGGCACCATCACTGTAGAATTGACTGTATTCCACATACAGTCCTTCATCCCCAGGGACTTACTCCATCCATAACTGGACGCCTGTGTCTCCCTCTCCCTTTCACACCCATTTTTGCCTGTCCCCTCACCCACTCCTCTCTGGCAACCATCAGTTTGTTATGTCTATTTATAGGTCTGATTCTGTTTTGTTTATTCATTTACTTTGTATTTTAGATTTGACCTATGAGTGAAATCATATGGTATCTGCCTTTTTCAGTCTAACTGGTCTCACTACCATAACGCCCTCTTGGTCCATCCATGTTGTAGTAAATGGAAAGATTACATTTTCTAGGTAAGTGATGTTTTATCGTGTATATACACACACACACACACACACACACAGCGCACACCTTCTTTATCCTTCATCTTTGGACAGATACGTGGGCTGCTTCCATATCTGGGCTACTGTAAATAATGCTCCAACAAACCTAGGGATGCATGTATCTTTTCAAATTAGTGTCTTTGCTTTCTTTTGGTAAATGGGTGGTGGTAGGGGGATTATTGGATCATATGGTAATTCTACTGTTAAGTTTTTGATAAGTTGACATACTGTTGTCCACAGCACCTGCACACTCTCAGCTTTAATCTACCTTAAGCGTTAATTCTGCACTCTCAAAAATGCTATGTGGACTCAGGAAATTCTGAAAGAAAAGAGCATCTGCATAAAACTATCTGTGTAGTTATTCCTGACACTTTGCCCGTAAGTCCTTTTTCTTTCATCTCTTTTTTCCTCACAGATATTTCTAGAACTTCTCTTTCTAGAAATAAAGCACAATCACTGTCACCATCTGAGTAGTGTGCATTCCACAAAACATAGATGACAAAATTCAGGTTTATGATTTTTAAAAATCAGCTGCACTGTAGGTGAGAGGTGCCACAAGACGATTTCAGCAACTGTCACCTCTCTATGTACTTTGGATCAACTTTTATCCCGTCAGAATTGTTATTCATATATGTAACGTTTCAGAGGTTGCTCTATTTTTTTAGTGTGGGAATAATAAGTTTTTTTAAAGGAAGGAAAATGATATATACTTGTTCCAAGAAATTAGATACTTCCCACTGGGAGTCTCTTGAAAACCTAGAGTGAGCAGCTTTGAGAAGTCCGCAAGTTTGCAGAGGTGATTGGAGGCGAGCCTATAAAGGTGTATTTCTGTGCACAAGGACACCCTGTGACGTAAAACACAACCTTGTGGCTCTCACTGTGCAAATTAGCCGGATTGGTCCTTGGTAATTAACAGGGGCTGTGTCACTACCACTTTTCTGCTACTTGCATGACGTCTGAAAGATTGACCTCTGATAAGGACAAATTGGCCCCTTAACAAACATTTGGGAACCCCTGATTGGAAAGTCTGAAAGGAATGGGACTTAAAAGATGGTAAAACACACACCCCATATCGTCAATAGCACTTAACACATTTTAATTTGCACAGCGAGCCCCACAGCATCCCATGAAAATGGAGGGAAAGGCAAAAAGAAAAAAAAAAGTGATGGCGGCCTGCAAAGTACACAGCCAATAGCATTTGTGATGCAGGCTTACCTCAAACCCAACTGCCAACTACAGTCACTCAGAAGGAGCTGTCAGAAGTCTGCCATGCAAGAACAGAACCAAGTGACATGATGTCTCTCTCCACGTGAGTTTCAAGAATTTTGAAGCGTAATATGCATTACAGATTATTTGGGAAACTGGATTCTTTTATTCTAAGGCTTTGACTGTAGGGATCACTAAAAGTGGTAAAGATATGCATCTTTTATTTCAAAATTAAATAGGATTCCATTGCAATTCATTAAGCATTTTCTAGGTCTCACATATTAGGGCGGAGAACAGACAGTTGATACTATTGAAGATTCAAGCCAAAAGCTAGAAATCAAATAAAACTGCCTGATTCAAGAGCCCCACCCCCACCTCGGTCAAAGATGAGACAATTTGTGCATCAGTGGCAATAATGCTGCAACAGATGAAAGCAGATGAAGTCAGGACTTCAAGCTGACACTAAAAATAGATCTTAACGTTCCCATATGGAGGATGCTAGAAAGCCAAAGCATTAATCACAAAAATAATATAGGTAAAGAATAAAACATCCTGTTTTAAGTTGCAGTACATTGTATCTTGAGATAATAGTTGATGAGAAAAAAAATCATTTCTTGAAAAAGAATGTTCTTGCTAATAAAGAAGGGATAAGAAAATTAGACTATCACCAAATATAATCAATAATGAAATAAAACAGTAAGGAACGTAATGCAAAAATGTGGAACTTCACAATAAGTCATGCCACTAGCAACTGGACCCATTTATAATTTTCACATCACAGTCAGAGAGACAACTCAGAATTTATGTGACTCCCAATGCAAATTACCAGTACCACAGAAGACAGATGCCTGCTAACAGACAAGAAACTGAGATCTCTGAATCAGAACGGTACTTCCCTAATTTAGAGGCAATATAGGGACATGGCTGTACCATCAGCAAAACTCAGAATGCAGGGGACTCTGTAGGACAAGTCACTCAGTTCCCCGCCCCTCTCCAAATACATTCCAGGTTGAATTGCTAAATACATGCTTTTGAGAGATGCATTCACTCTTCCATTTCGCTGATATGCTAAATTAAGGTTCCGGAACTTTGTGACATTCTTCCATCGTATTATATTTCCCCGCTTCCTTTTCTGTAAGCAGTAATGACTCTCAACCAGGGATTCTGAATGCCTCATTTTCCCAAACTATTTGAAAAGCCTGACATTTGAATATCAGAAAAGAAATTATTTTTTTTATTTTGTAATAATTTTAATTTGGTGTGAGAGCATTTTTAAAACATGGTTCTGTGGGGAAGATGACGTCATCAGTGCTAAATCAGAGAGGATAATTTATGTACAGACCGCTGAATACTTTAAAATGTAAATATGTATGAGTACACATCATCATCTGCAGTATTTGAGATAAATACTATCATTAATAAACATCCAGAATAAAGTTAATTTCTATTTAGGCCTTCTGAACCTTCAGAAAGTGGATTTCCACTCTCTATTAGGTACCTGTGTTTGTTCCCAAGAACTCTGAGCCCTTTTTTGCCATTTGCTCTGATTCCCAAGAAGGAAGACAAAACCCAGGACTGCCTGCTCCATTTCTCCTTCCTGTAAACTTGCAGACATGATAGTCAATGATCTCCCCTTCCATCTGCCTCCAGGTGAGGCCTGGGGTTGGAAGCAACATCTTGCTAAAAGCTGAAGAAAGGAACTGGAAAGTGTGTGGATGGTGGGGGCCAGAGACTCAAGAGCAAAATGACTTTAAAGTAAACATGTTAGTTGTTTTCGTGGGTTGGGAGATTAGCAGGGGACAGAAAGGGAGGAAAATTGTGTGGTATCCCAAAATCTGTGCATGATTTTTTCTTTCGTGGGTGATTCACACACTGACAGCTATTAGAGGCTGGCATTGCAAAGTGATAATGCATAGTAATTTGCTTGTGGTAATCAAGCAATTTTAAGGAGGTATTTATAGATAAATCAAGAGCAAAGCATTCATAGTTGAAAAACTGGAGAGATCAGAGACAAACAGGAAACAAACAGTTATTATAGTTCTCTGGGCCAATTACAAAAGGAAATTATGAAGTGTAAACATTTTTCTTCTCTAAATCTGGAGAGAGAAAAAAAGTTTGGAAGATGAACTATGCTCCAAACACAGCCCCTCTCCAGCTCAGAAGGAGGGTCTCTGAGAGCACCTCACAGTGTAGGGTTAGATCTTCAATATGATTAAGAATCTTCGGAGGAGTGTGTTAGAAAAGCAGATCTCAGGCCTCCATGCCCACCCTAATTTTAGGATTCGATGACGGTCGGGTGGGGCTCATGTTTGTTCATCTGTGCACCACAAGTTTAGAAATATGTTGATATTGTCCAGAACAGGGTCTCTTAACTGCAGCACTATTGACAGTTTCGCCCAGGTAAGTGGGCAAGCGGCCTGGATACTGCACAGGGTTTATCTGCACCCACAGCTACATGCTCCTACTACTACATGCTCATAGCCACCCCAACAGTCACAAGCTGTAACAACCGAACATCCACCCACGCATGGCCTGGTCTCCCTGGGGTGGGGTTTTCCAACTGAGAATCTCAAAAAAAAAAAATAATGTATTATAGAAAAACAATATAAGGAACACACAGAGTCTCAAGATTAAACAAAATTAAATTATATTAAAATCTAAGATAAAAAGCAACCTGCAAGAGGAGTGTGGGCTGGGGGAAGGAAACTATGGCTCCATTGGAGCCAGATGGCAAATGCCATTCTTCTCACTCACAAGATTATTTAGGGATGAAGAGCTGCCTGGAACCCCACAGAACAGAACAGAGGCATTGGAACCAAGGTCAAGAACACACAACTGCTTTCCTGGCCTCACACGCCATCAGAGTGCCTGCTGTGTTCCCCCTGCCCAGGCTCCCACAGTCCAGCTTCACGAAGCCAGGGGACTCGCCTCACTCACACCAGACTCATCAGCAGACGTTGTGCATTTTCTCTTCTTTCTTCTGTCCTCTACTCCATGCCCTCACCAACCTCATGGGAAAGGGAAAACCACCACCACAGCAACTACCTCTCCCTCCTGTGGTTGAAACTGTAGAATATAAAATTAACAAGTGGAAGTAACGGGCATTGCTATTTCTCGCAGGGAAGAACACCATTCTCCGGTGAATCAGAGAATAAACTCCACAAGAACATAAAAGAAACGTAGAGAGTTGGTCTATTAACTCCTGGAATTGGCTGATTAAGAGACCAAGATATAAGGCTAATTATTCTGAAACTTTTATCTTTAACAGGACCTTGTATTCTATGATCCAAATTATTCCATTTAGCCCAAGGTAGACAGTATTGCCAAAATGAGATGAAACACTTCTCAAGACAAATACTACAGAATGTACCTGTTTCGAGAGTAGATGCTATAGTGTATTGAAGAGGAAAACAAGAAAGTCCCTATAAGATAGAACCTGTACTTATACAGGGAAAAAAGCATGAATTTTGCTATTTAATGACTCATTGATTAGTGATACAAAAGCATCAGTGTGAAAATGGCATCTTGAGCACAGAACTTATGGCCCGTTCATTCCTTCTTCCAATTTGTAATTGCACCATGAGAAAGGATGACCTAAGAATTGGATACTAATTACAATAACATAGAATGATGGGTTCTTAGCAAGAGATACTGGTGTATATCTCATATGAGCCTATCTAACATGAAAAAGCACACCTTAAACAGGGTGAAAAAGGCATCCAAAGGTATTTATTAATAGTTAGACTGCCCCAGTATAGGTATCCGGTAATACATTAGATGGCTCATAGGGTTTAATCCTTCTAGCATTTATCAGTGACTTTGATAAAGATGCAGAAGGGGCACTGATCACATTTTCTAGGGACATAAAGTTGAAGGACATGAAGAAATAACCTACTGAGCACATCCTACATGTGACCAAGGAGCCAGCACAGCCAGTGATGGAAAAACATAGTTCTTTACATGCGAATCTGTACAAGACTCAAGCTTTCATCAGCTTAAAACACGATGGAACACAATGAATAAATATATGAAATGGATATACAAATATATAAACAAAGTAGGTAAAAGTTCTGCGTTAAGCAGATCACACCAAGAGTTTTAGAAATACTTTTAGGTCACAAATGAAAATTAACATTGATAAACAGGACTCATCCGGAACATGATACACAAAACCGCGAACTGTTTTTGAAACCATTTTATATAAAGGATGGTTGACAATCTGAACTAGAAAATAGGAGTTTGGGAAGTTCCTTCTAGTCAGCTTCTAGTTCATGAAGTGATTTTCCACTTGTATTGATTTTACCTAGAGGTGATGAAAGAAACGTGAGTTCATGGAAAGAACTGTAAAAAGGAACCAGTACTGAGTATCGTGTAACTATTTCCCCCCACTCCGGCTATGGAGGGAGCTCTTTCACCAGTGAAATCTTACCCAGAAAACATAAATAAGAAAACAAATAAAGGGATGCCTGGGTGGTTCAGTAGGTTAAACATCCAACTTTATCTCATGGTCTTATGGTTTGTGGCTTCAAGCCCAAACCTCAGGTTCTGGGCTGACAGCACAGAGCCTACCTTGGGTTCTCTTTCCTCTCTCTGTCCCTGCCCTGCTAGCTAGCTCATGCTTTCTATCTCAAAAAACAAAAACAAAAACAAAAACAAAAACACCATATACAGTTCTTTTTTGCTAAAGGGAAAGATGAAACTGCCCCCATTCACACAACAGAGCATTGTACAAAAGCAATTCATAACCTGAATTACATTTCCTCTTCCATTTAGTGTTAATGAACATTTAAATGGTAAAAAAAAAAATCATAGACAGTGTTACATGTATACAGTTGTATACAAATGTGCACATACGTATTATTCCTGTGTTTTATAGGTGGTATTTTTACACCTATTGGTAGAATAGCTGTAAGACCATGTAACCTGGTTTACGCGGGACAGTACATGTTTATACCATAGCACTGGGACAATTATTTTCACGTCAACTACACTCTCAAAATCATCCTGGTTTAGATGATAAAGTGACAGTCACTTTGTGATGGGAAGCTAATTGTCTCATAGGGTCTCTTCTCAGTTGGCATTTGTTACGTTGCAGGGTATACTCCATGCTCCTGTAAAACTGGTTTCCATGCAAAACTGCATCTGCATGGCAATAATAGGGTAATTTGTAATAAAACATCATGAACATTAACAGAATACACTGTATATAACAAATGTCATATCATTTTTCTTCTAAGAATAAAGAATACCGTTTAATAAATAAAGTATCAAGAACCTTTTTGCCGCAAGTAGAGAAATAAAAGAGGAGAGATTTTATATAGTTTATGGACTTATATAACATGGGATCTGATGATGAATCTATGGAATTTTGTTTCAAGCAAATGTTAATGGACATATGTCTCAGAATAAAAAAAATCACTTTTCTGTGCCTGATTTGATAACTTTGATGAACCAATGATTTTCAAATACATTTTATGAGTCACATACAGGTAGAGTACAGCTTCCTAAATACTCCAATATTTGAAAATTTATTTAACTTTCAATCTCATTTTCTCCTTTGTTTTTCTCTGTGGTGGAGATTTATCAGCCTTATATTCACCTTTAACTTTTTTTTTTTATCACATCCAGGCTTTTAATAATAAGTTTAACTAGCCAAATAGTGAAGATTTATTGCTTTAATAATCCATGTTGGGATATCATACCCTTGGTACAAAATCAAGTTCTGATATCTATTTTTAAAGGCCTTATTATCTTTCATGTGCAAAGGCTGCTGTAATTCTCTACTGCCCCTATGATCAACAGTATTCATATATCTAATGTATTGACTCTTCGTGAAAATAATTAAAATACGATCCTGTCTAGGAAATAACTAGCGGCACCCACATTTATGGAAGTGAGGCAACTGTTACACTCGATGAGAAATTGGGATCATATGAAACGAAGATTTTAATGAGGATGTGTTTACCAAACTAATATGATAATAAAAACGTTTATTGAATATTTTCCATTTAACACCTACTCTAAGTGCTTTGCATGCATGAACTTGAATAATCATCTTAAAAGGTTAGTTCTGTTATCTACATTTTGTAGATGAGTACCCGGTTCTGTTTGGACTAAAATAATGTGCATTAGCAATTAAATCTGAATAAGATAGAAGATTATTAGCTTAGATACTGACATCAGCCAAGCGAGAAAATAAATACATCAAGAAAGTCAAGCTTGCACCTTTACTTTAATGTATATTTATCTTCTGAATGGCAGAGGGAAAATATTTTGAGTAAGTTGTATTCATATTTATTTTGAGTGGCTGCTTTCCACCACTCGTCCTCTGTCAATGACCTACAAATCTACATCCATTTGTTTTCAGACTTGCTTATGGTTAATTTGGGGATTAATAAAATTGATAATTAAGTTATCTGAATAACTGTGCACTATGTAAGAGCACATAAAATATTAAAAGATATTTCATTTAAAAGACAATCTGTGTTTTGCTGTATGTGCTTTCTCCAAACTTGAAGGAATTGGAGAAATTGTGTAAGACCATACTAACACCTCACTATGACAAAGCCTCCAGGCTCCATAAGTCCGACTCATCCACATAGTAACGCTAATTTTTTTGTATTTTCAACACCTGGCCGGGCTTTGAGATTTCTCACTACAGTGATTTTGGCAGGACAGGACACAGAAGCAGCCTTTCTCCCGGTCTTCCAATGTGATGGACCCAGCAATGAGGTTACCCCAGGGAAACACAGATGCTTCTATGGAAAGAGCCTCTGAGAAGCAATCATCTGAGGCGGACAGATCTGTGGCAGCCGGAAGGAGGCAAGGCAGCCTTCTGTCCCAGCAGCAGCAAGGACTTGGACTGTGCTCCGGTTGAGGGAGGAAGCAGGACCTCAAGCTGGAGTCTGCAGGCGGGTTCCAGGAAGGCCTAGCCCTTGTCCCCTGCTGAGTCTCCTGCTCCGGTTTCCTGAGCTCCAAAGGGGGCCCGGGCAGGCCAGATGCACAGCAATGCTAAGCCCCGAGTGGGGGGGCACACACTGCTTTTTGGGGACAGCACAGTCCCTGCAGGCAGAGGGGCGTGGGCGTGATCGAGAACCACAGCCGTCTCGAAGGAGGAAACCCTTGGGGGCAGATCAGGCTGAAGGGCACACCCTCTATGATCGCAAGAAAAATAGAAATATATTTAACACCATCTCAAGAACATTTTACTCCAGTGTTAATTCAGGACAGAAACTGGAGTTGAACTGTCCACCGCTTTAGAGACTGGCAGTGATTTCCTCATGCTCCTTTCCAGCCTCCCCATTCTCCGTCCTCCGACAAACATATTGGGCTCTTCACTCAAGCCTTCTTTGTCCCTCCAAACCATCAGCTTTCCCCACAGCACCTCTTTCTGTTCTCTTTAGAGCATGACCTTCGCGGCTCTGGTCCCAAATATAACTGGCAAGATTCTTGCGATTCTCAGGTCAAATCTCTGAAAAAGAGGTCTGTGTGATTCAGCTCATCTTCTTTGGAAGAACCGAGTGGCTTAAAAGTGTTTGGTTTCCATGCGACCTGTGAACCAGCAGGTGCTGGGCAGGGGCTTGCCCTCTCCGGTTTGCATTGCCAGAAGAGAAAAGCATTCACATGATTCAAACGTTTATCTGTTCATCCTTTCAAGCAAACATCATGACCTAGCCATATTTTCTGCACACTTCCTGAAATAGTTAGCCAAGCCAGGGTTGACTCCCAGCCCACAGGAAGCTCCCTCTGGCAACAAAAAAAACCACATGCAACAAACCCAACACATTGAATGTTATGTGGTTGGATTGCAGGGGAGAATAAAGCACTGACATAAAGGACAGAAAGGAAGAGGAGGTAAGTTCTAACCAGGGTGGACAGGGAAATGTTTATTGAAAAGTGACACTCGAGTATACACATAATGGGGGAGTAAACAAACCACCCACAGGCAGGAAAGCCCTCCAGGAGGACAGAAGGTTCCGTGCAGGAGGGTTCAGATAAAACTTGTCTGGAAAAGCTCAAGGAGCAGCAAGAAGCTACTGTGTGTGAATGTGGGGGGCCCGGCAGAGGAAGACAAGGGGTCTGTAGACCGCTCTCATTATCTGGGTTTATTTCCAGAAAGACAGAGACGTGGGAGGGATTTCCACAAAGGATTGACACGATTTTAGATACGGTGATGTGAATCAAGTGCAGGAGTTCAGGGGAGAGCAGAGATAATTCAAAGTCTGTTGCAATAATGTGAGAGCCAATGATGAGTAGGCCTGGGCGAGGGGACAGGGTCAGGTATACTTTGGAGGTCAGCTCGAGAAGCCGTGTGGATGGGCTGAGCAGGGTTGGCAGCAGACAGAAGACAGTCAGGGTCCCCAAAGGCAGCAGGGCCGGATCGCAGGCAGAAATGCAGGCAGAACCACAGGCAGGTGCACGGGGAGAGCCACCAGGAGCCCCGTGGTGAGGAGACGGAGATACACCAGCAGAGCTGTCTCCAGGTGACTGGCTGTGGACTGGGAGGCCTGGATATGTGCTGGGGAAGGACATTTGGAATGTTGACAGCACAGATGAGGTGTCAAGTTCTCAGGCTACAGGAGGGCATCAGGGGATGCACATGCCACAGAGCGTGTCCACACCACTTACATGAACACCTGAGCAGAGAGAAGCTGGGCTTGGAAGGTGACAGTGCATGACAGCAGAGTGGGGCTCCAGTGACACTGGTCTCTGACCTTCCAAGGTCTTTGCACAAATGCTTTCTGGATCACTATTTACCTCCACCAAAATTTTGAGAAGAGAGATCAAGAATTCCTTGTATTCCCCTACCTTGTATCTTATTCAGTTGATCTGCAGGATTTCCTTACTGCTTCAAACCAAAAGACTCCTCTCCAGCCTGCATCCTCCAGCCTCCACACCCTCCTGTGCTTCTGGACGAGTGTGAAGTGGTCGCTTTGTTGGGAGTGCATCCTGTCTTTCATTCCCAGTATCCTCACCATCACTAAGATCCCTGAACCACCCCCAATAGTTTTGGGGCCAGGGCTTGCTCTGCTCCTATCTTGACAACCAGCATCTCTTCAGAAGGACCACACTCCTCCTCCTCCTCATCTCCCCTGGTCCACTGCTCACAGAATATCCTCCTACTTTTAAATCAAATAATCTCTTCACGATCCTGTGCCACACTTTTTTTTGTTGTTGTTGTTTATTTTGAGAAAACAGAGGAGGGGCAGAGAGAGAGAGGGTGAGAGAGAATCTCAGGCAGGCTCTTTTCCATCAGAGTGGAGTCTGATGTGGGGCTTGAACTCATGAATCATGAGAACATGACCTGAGCCAAAACCAAGAGTCAAATGCTTAACTGACTGAGCCACCCAGGCACCCCTATGCCACACTGTTATAAATATGGTGACGCTATATGGATAGGTTATGCCCATGATAAAACACACTAATTCTAGTTTTAACTTTTTGAGGAACCTCCACACACTATTAAGAATTTATCCAAAGGATACAGGAGTGCTGATGCATAGAGGCTCATGTACCCCAATATTTATGCCAGCACTTTCAACAATAGCCAAATTATGGAAAGAGTCCAAATGTCCATCAACAGAAGAATGGATAAAGAAGAGGTGGTTTATATATACAATGGAATAATACATGGCAATGAGAAAGAATAAAATCCTGCCATTTGCAGCAGCATGGATGGAACTGGAAGGTATTATGCTAAGTGAAGTAAGTCAGAGGAGAACAGATATCCTATGTTTTCACTCATATGCAGAACTTGAGAAACTTAACTCCCCTTCTGGAGGAGGGGAAGGGGCAAAATAGTTTCAAACAGAGAGGGAGGGGAGCAAACCCCTAAGAGACTCAAATACAGAGAACAAACCGAGGATTGATGGCGTGGGGAGAGGGGAAAATGGGTGATGGGCATTGAGGAGGGCACTTGTTGGGATGAGCACTGGGTGCTCTATGGAAGCAATGAATCATGGGAGTCTCCCTACTAAACCAAGAGCACACTGTACACACTGTATGTTAGTCAACTGACCAATAAGTTATATTTAAAAAATAAACAAACATACCAAGAGCCAGCAAATTCCCCTGTGGTGCCCAGTAGTGAATTGCTGTTTAAACACTGCAAGTAAACCTCAGTGTCTGGGGCTGCCACACACCACTCCAAGGCTCCCAGAGCGCCATCCATCATCATGCTCCGTAAAATGAAAGGTGAACCGTTTTACTGTGAGAATAACCATATAACACCACTTCAAAGCCCTAAGCCAGAGTTGAACTATGGCAATTCCTACACCTTCTTGTCAGTCCTGCACTCTATAAATCATACTTAGATCATTTCAGAGAACACCCAGCTATAATTTACACTGCCTTCAAAACTCATAGGTGGAAATCAAAAAAAATTTTTTCCAATTCTTATTTTATTTGCAATGGTAAGCTGTGTACAAGACTCCTGTTTTATTGTTCCACAATGTGTTTTCTTTTGTTGAAGATACTAATGTTTTCTGTAATACCTTAGTTTGCTTTTATATTTTATTTTTCTCATTTTCTTACATAGGCTGATGGAGAAACATTCGAAATTTAGAAAAGATGTTTTTAGATTATACATAATTCCAGGTCAAAATAATTGTATTTTTTTATACAATGGGGTTTTTGTTGTTTTGATACAAAAATATAGTGGTGTCTGTACTGTCCCCTGCAGATGTTATCAATAGGCATTAGAGGAGGGACCGTCATTAACCTACAAATAAGGAAGGATAAGGAAGCAGGGTCCTAGAAAACCAGACTGAAGACTATTTCATAAACAGTCTCTATGGGGTGGGGGGCCCAACTATGATACTATCTTAACAAACCTTGGCTAAAATAACAAATAACCTGCTACCGTTTGACACTTAATGGTACACCACAGCCCATTTGTCATCTAAACCACACCAATGGAACATATACTTATATGGCAGAGGTAAATAATGGCCCCAATCAAAGATTTAAACAGTTGTGGACATGAAAAAGTACCGAAGACAAATGAGCAGATCTGGTGGTTCCAAATAAAGAAGTTCTGTGTTTTTATGCATCGTAAAGAGTAAACACTCACTTTGCTACCAGCCTGTGTCTGAGCCACGGTCTTACAGAAGGAGAGTCTGATGCAGTCAGGAATATAGGAGGGAGGAATTCAGTTCTGTAGTTGACTGCTTTCTTCCTAGGATCAACCTTTCCTTCCATCCTTTCTAACAGACTCCACTTTTAATGTGAGGTAGAGGTGGATGAGTAGGGCACTCATATTAAATAATACAAAAGTTCCAACGGGAGTTTTAAAACATTTTAATTGCACAATGACTATCTGAGCCAATATGCTATGTTTAGGACTAGTGATTTCCCTGCATCTCCCACTGTCCTGTGCTGTTCAATATCATAGAAACGTGGATTTTGAAATAAAAAATGCAGTTCCTCAGTTGCACTAGTCACATTTCAAGTGTGTGAGAGACTCCTTTTTTTTTTTTCTAGTGGCTATTTACTATATTAGGCAGCACAAATCCAGAATATTTGCATCACTACAGACAGAAAGATACAGAGTACTGACCTATTATTTGTGTTTGAAAAACACTTAGCTTACCATTCTTTTCCTTCTCCATTCAATTCTTTCATTATTCAAGAAAAACAGTGATTGAGGCCCTGATGCTTTCAGGACTCTAGGATTTGGTAAAGTACAAAACAAACATCTGTTCCTATACAGCTTACATCAAATGGATAAGAAACTAAACACACACACAATGTTTTACAGTGATAAGTGCTTTGAAGAGGCAGGTGATAATAAGTGACACAAATGGGCATATTAGTGAAGCAGGAGAGGATTATCCTGGGTGGAGAGCTGAATGCAAGGAGAAAATCTCTGGGAATGTGCAGAAACAGAATACTACATGGGGAGAGAATAGTAATACAGGGTGCTGGATTAGGTCCATGTTGGTCTTTGAAGTCCTGGTCAGGATTGTGGATTATGCACTGATATGTAATAGACAGTCACCAGACAATATTGAGCACAAAGTAAGTGCCATAATGAGATTGATTTTTTGACAGCATTGCTACCTTGTGTGGATGATAGAATGCAGGGAGTGTAGGCAGGAATGGACGGGGAAGCAAGAGAGCCAAATGGACAGGAGGCTAGGTGAGATGTGGTTTTGGCCTGAACCAAAGTGGGGCCAGTGGAGGTCAAGAGAAATTAAGACGTAAGAATAGTTCACATTGTCTATCTTGATTATATCTCCTGTGTGACTACTCAAGTTTGGAGGCCACTAAGACAGTGCCCGAGGCTTACATTATGCCCAACTATTATCTCTGCTGAGCCCCAGAGCCCCAGCGTTCTTTCTTCTGGACTTACTGCTGGTACTAGAGGACCTTGCCAAATCTCAGAGGCACTGGGCTACAGTACAGAAATCATTTCCAAACCTATATTCACAGCTTCACATTCGCAGTTTCAAGAAAAGAACGGTCTTCATGTCTTTTCTCATAAAAATTATTTTCTAATCACACTGATACACACTTCCTTTATCTTAATGGTCATCTTTCTTCGGCCAACTACAAATGACCACTTGCTGGTACTCTAGTTTTTCATAGGGAACAGTTACTTCAGATGCATCAACAGATACTGTGTTCTACTCTCCAGTTTTCTTGGTGACAATGAATTCAATGAGAAGTCAAATAATCAAGAGAGATACTAAGAAGTAGTTCACGAACAGAAAACTTGAGCAAATACCCAGAGTTAAATGCTCCAAGATTCTGAATTTTCTGTTACTTAGTAATATTCGAAGTTGACCTAACTAGTTGGATTCTACCAACTGGCTGTATATCAACTGTTTAAAACTAGATCATAACATATCTAATTTCATCACTTTAAAATTAAATGGTCCTTATGGACCATTTATCTTATATTTTACCATGTATCAGATGAATTTAAGTCTAACTACATGGTGGCTTTTCCTATAGAGGTCCCTCCTGATGGCATGTTGCATGTTTGAACTCTTCCTACATTTGAAACAGCTCCTTTTATATTCATACCCCCCATTTTGTGTGACTCTTGTATGTATTCTTTTTAATGCCAGCTTTCTCTTTGATATTGGCTTCAGAGGATGGATAACAGTGAGTGACGTCCTCCTTATACTTGTATTCAGAATAAACCTATGCCTTTCATCTGTGGATTCTATCCTTACTCACCTTGTCAGGAGGACATAGACTGTGTTTATACTGTGCCCATCACATTGTTGTTGCTCAAGTAATCCGGAACTGAAGACAACAATAAATAAGCCTTCCCTACGGATTCAACATTAATCCTCTTTCTTCTCTATTTTGTTAAATTTTCGTCTCTGAAATCCCTCTTTTGTCTCAAATTCAAACCAAGCCACTTCAAGTCTTTTTATTGACACCACTTACTTCCTTTCTCCATTGACCACAAACTGTGTACCTCTTTGAGAAACTTTTATATCCTCTTGCTTTCCGCCCATTATTTTTACACTGACCATCCTGTCATGCACTGTTCCCACATCTGTGCTACTTATGTTTGCCTTTCAAGGAATCAACAGTTTCACTTTCAAACAACATTGACACTGTGCTCTTATGTGATTTAATCCCCCCCCCCCCACCGCTCAAGTATTGGCATGTTCCTGGGTGCTGAATTTCAAGCTCTTTCAGTATGTTCTATTTTATAAATACTGTTCTAATTACAAGAAAAAGAATAGTTATAAATCATAAGAGGCCTGTTTGTGCCAGACACAGTGCTAATAAGTATTCTACCCACATTAATTCTGTTCATTTTATGCCCAAATTTTTTATTCCTCTCTTTATTGTCCAAAAGAGAATGTTGGGGCTCAAAAAATGTAATTGCTCAAGTTTACAGAGCACAAACCTGCTCTGTTACAAAGCAACTCTACTTCTACATATATAACATTGAAAAACAAAAAACAAGAAAAACATCTGTGTGAAAGACTTTTCCAAGAATAAAGAAACTGCATTTGTAAGAGCCAAACAATAAAAATTACATATATGTCCATCAACTGGAGAAAACAATCATGGTTCATTCATATAATAAAATATTCTTCAACAATATGGAGGAATGTATTAGTGACCCACACAAAAGATGGATATATTTCAGAAGCTGCATGTTAAATGAAAAAGAAAGAGTATACATTTTAATGCCCCATTTTGTATGAGTTTCAATAAAAGGCTAATCTATTGTGACAGGGAATATAAATTACTGATTGCTGGGGGTAGGGATGACCAGAAAGAGATGATAAAAATGTTATCTATCTGGATTGCTATGGCAGTAACATGGGTAGATAAATTCATACAAACTTACTAATTGATGTGTAAAATCTGTGCATTTCACAGTGCTTTAATTTTACCTAATAAAAAGTCTTATAAATATTATTCACTTAGAAATGTAATTGACCTCTTTATTACCTAGGATTTGGCTCAGTAACAATTATTCTAGTTAGGCAAACTCTAATCATAATTAGGATAAGTAACCATGAAAACCATAAAAAACCATATTTTTTAACAGTTTTTTCTTAGTTGGTGGGTTTCTGTTTATCTTTGGTAATTTACCCAAAAATAATTCAACTTGCACAAAGCTGCAGAAACCCAGTTTGAGATTCCAAACTTCATCCCACTATTAATTCATTTTTGCAACATTAGTGGTTAATTTGTGCTAAAGGAAAATCTTTTCATTAAAAATGAGTATTTCTTCCAAAGCTCTGTTCTAATTAGATGAAAGCATCTGATTCTACTTTCAAAAGGTCCTTCTAGCAGAAGCTTCAGTATACAAAATTTGAAGAAGAAATTTGAATGAAATTCTGCCAGTATAGAATGCTATAAAGCTAAACTTAAGCTTTTCATAATCTATAAGCAATTCCCCAACCTTTATATCTTTATAACAGATATAAATATAGCCGATACATTCAATTGCATTTCTAATACCTTTAAAATTAAAATATGCAAGCACCTAGAACGTCTAATGTTTCAATATTATGACAAACTGTTTCAGTTTAAATCTTAAAATATTCAAATAAGTCCTACAAAGATTAGGAAAGTCTAAAACAAATGTCTCTTTAATATAATGGAATCAATTCAAATTTCTGCTTTCTTCATCAAGACTCCACTTTGTACATTTTAACTGAGTGACTTTTTTTTAATATAATTTATTTTCAAGTTGACTAATATACAGTGTACACAGTATGCTCTTGGCTTTGGGGGATAGATTCCCGTGATTCATTGCTTACATACAACATCCAGTGCTTATCCCAACAGGTGCCTTCCTCAATGCCCATGACCCATTTTCCCATCTCCCCCACCCCCATCAACCCTCAGTTTTTTCTCTGTATTTAAGAATCTCCTATGGTTTGCCTCCTCAGACATGCACCCCAATGTTTCTATAGCAGCACTTTCAACAATAGCCAAATTATGGAAAGATCCCAAATGCCCATCAACTGATAAAGAAGATATGGTTTATATATACAATGGAATACTAGCTGGCAATGAGAAAGAATGAAATCAACTGAGTGATTCTATGGATTGAAGCACACAGAATTTTGAATTTTGGGCATTAATAATTTTTAAATGCATAGTACACATATCAATAGAATGATTCAATGGTCCGAACGCCATTTTCTTCTTGCTCCATGTATCTGTCTGAAAGTACTTACATTCCCAGTATCCATTTTCAACTAACTAGACTATAAACTCAGTCTATATATAGCAAACCAAGTAACCGCTTAGACAGGGATTCAGATCTACCTGTTTTTAGAACAGTTAATGCAAAGACAACACCTGATGTATGCATCAGGATAAACCTAGAAATCAGGATATTCTTGTTTCCTGTTATTTGGGCATCAATTACATGGGATTATGCAAACCAATCTGGGAATAAAGTGTAATCCCGAAGCTAGTAGTTCAGCTTTTTATTTCTTATCTCTTCAACATTCTTATCTGTTAACCCAAATATAAGTAGTATTAGAAACTTATTTCTCCAATGTACGGTACTCAGCACTTTTACAGTAAAAGCGTAACATACTCAACAACATAATATTCAACAAACACAATAATCCCATAAATATGCACAACTTTGGGCAATTCCCATAAAAGGCAATAGGTGTTCCGGTCATCAGGATCCACTATATATAAAAATTCATGAGAAAGCAAACTTTGACTCTCAAGTATATAGATATTGAGAGAAATGGACTTCAGGTGAAAAACTGTGTGACTGAAATCTGGTAAAATAAAATCCAATTTTCCTGAGCGTATACAATATTTTTGCTTTGGATTCTCAATTGTCAAAAGTTTGGTTTTGTTTTCATATTACTTGCAGAGTGTTTTTAATTCATGCCACTAATAAAATAGTTTTTGAATTGAAATGAGTATGTTTTATATTTGCAGTGGTCATACCAGGAACTCCATTAAAGTATAAAAGTTACATTGAAATAGCTTTAAAGTCTGAATCAATACAAATCATTAAATGAAGCCAGTTCTCTTCTGTGTTCAGACAGGCGCAGAGGTGTGAATTGGTAACCCCTGGTTTGCACATACGTACCTTATCTAAAGAATTTTATTTGGATTTGTATAATTATCATAGATACTGTTACCTCTCTAACAGCTTTCTTGAATCCATATCACTACAGTCCTGTAGCCCACAGAATTCCCCCGTTTGTAGTAAAATGATGATCAGGCTCACGTTTTTCACACCATACCACTTTCACTTGACAAGCACCTGGCTTCAGCTTCAATACTTTCAATATTAAAGCCTCACTGACTTTTTGGGTTTTTCCTTTAACAATTTCAAACAATTCAAAGATACATGTAATGATGATTGAAAGTCTCTTTTCCCACCAAGTTAATAGTTTACTTAGTTTACTCGGCATCTTTTTTTTTTTTAATGTTTGTTTTTGAAAGAGGGAGAAAGAGCATGAGTGGGGGAAGGGCAGAGAGAGAGGGAGACACAGAATCTGAAGCAGGCAACAGCCTCCAAGTTGTCAGCAGAGAGCCCGACATGGGCTCCAACTCAGGAACTGTGAGAACATGACCTCAGCTGAAGTCGGACAACTGATTGAGCCACCCAGGAGTCTCAATAGTTTACTCTGCATTTTTACGAACATTTTTTGTTTTCTCATTATTTACATGAACATGTTACTGTGAGATCATCTTTTTCACATAAACTGAATCCAGTTATATGTATCTTTAGTAAGTCCTAAGTTATTTTTCAATGGCCAAATTTCCATGAATGGAAACAAATGAATTTATTCAAACTAGATATATATGGCACATAGTTAATATTTAGATCTTTGCGTTTTTGGGGGGAGGAGCTGAAATTCTGTACGGGCCAATCTTTGCACAAATGTAAGCAGTTTTGTAGAAGAGTTCTAGAACTGCTATTGTTCAATTTATGTCTGAACTTGTGTCTGAAATTCTCCCAAGCAGAGAGGTGCTTTGATTTCAGTTTTAACTATCACATCATTGTAAATGTTACAGAATAATTTAAATAAACTATACAGTTCAAAACGAAAAATCATATCCAGTGGTTAAAAACTATGACAAAATATCAGAAATGTTTCTTCTTCTGAACTTTTTCCCTGTCCCTATTTAACCACTTCTAATAAATATATTTCCAGCCAATTGTATTAATTTAGATTATTTTTAATGAAAAATACAGATAGCTCTGGCAATAGGACTTAGCAAATATCAATCCACTTAAATATGTATTGAGTCAGATGCTCTAAATAGCCGTCAGAATGACATCCATCAAACATCATTTATAACTTACTGGGAAATACATAACAATGCAATTATGTCTTAAAAATAGGCAATACAGGAGGATTTTGGGAAGATGGACTAAGAAGCACCAGGAATCTTCCCCCCGCCCAACCCCCCTCACAACCCTTACATGGGCAGAATCAATGTGAAGTATGTATTCTGGAATTCTGGAATCTATGAAAGACTTGGAGTATCCAGGGGAAATGTACTTGGACAGTAAATTGGGGCTAATTTCAGTACGTTTTGGCTCTTAGAATAGTAGCAGCCAATGACTCCCCACCCCTCACCCCATGGCAGACAGCTGTGCATGGGCTCTCCCCTTGTGAGAATCAAGGTGAGCAAACAAGGACCTGGGACCTCTAAATACCAGAGATCTCTGCTGACTCCTGCTTCTGACCTCAGGGCCACAAAGAGATGGGCGGCCATTGTCACTGCAAATCCTTCCCACTCTGACTGAAGTGACTTCCAGAGGTATTTAAAGAGCCAACTCCCTTTCCTTTCCTTCTATTTTCTATCTCCTCTTGGGAGCCAAACATTAAAGACGAGGGCTTTTAAAAGCAAATGTGCATACAGAGGAAATATGAAAGTGGCTGTGGAAGCCCAGGGAAAGGTGAAGGGTCAGAAAAGACACAGGGTAGCCTTCAGTGGACACCGCAGACTGATGGCACAGAGAGCCTGCAATGATCAAAACGCCAAATATAATAAACGTAAACAGCAAACTCTGGTGAAGGAGGAAAATCTGGTTTCCAAATTTACCATGATTCAACTCAAATGTCCAGATTTTCAGCAACAAAAAATCAAACAGTATATTAAAAAAATGGCAAAGTATGGCCCATTCAAAGAGAAAAATCATCAGCAAATCTGTCCCTGAAAAAGATGTGATGGCATATCAGCAAGACAAAGACTTTAAAATGACTGAAGGATTGCTGAAAGAACTAAACAAAGATGTGGAGAAAGGTAAGCAAATCATGTATGAATAAAATGGAAATATAAAGGGACAGAAAATCTAACAAGAAACCAGATAGAAATGTTGGAGCTAGAAAGCACAGTAACAAGAAATGAAAATCTTATTAGACGCACTGAAAGACAGATTTTAGCAAAAGAAAGAACCCATTAACCTGGAGTTTAAACAATGGAAATCATCAAGACTGAGGAACATAAAGAGGAAAGATTGGAGGAAAAAGTGAATAGAACTTACAGGGACCTGTGAGACACCATCAAACAGCCCAACATTCGCATTGTGGGTATGTCAGAGGGGAAAACAGAGAGAAGGGCAGAGGAAATATTTGAAGAAACAATGACCTACACATTCTAAAGTTTTATGAAAGGTATGTATATAAATAACTAAGAAGCTCAACAAACTCTAAGAAAGATGAGCTCCAAGAGATCCACACTGACATGCATGATACTCACTTTTAAAAACCAAGGACAAAGACAAAATCTTGAAAGAAACAAGAGAAAAGCAATGACATACAAAATATCCTCAGTACAATTATCAGTAGATTTCTCATCAGAAAGTTTGGAGACCAGAAGGTAATAAGCTAATATATTCAAAGTGCTAAGATAGATGATTGATAGAGAAGTAGATAAATAAGATACATAGATAAGTAGATAAAAGCATAGATAAACTAGATTAATCAATAAATACATAGATAGAGGAGATAAATAAGTAGATATGTAGGTAGAGAGATATAACTGACAGCAAAGAATCTTCTTTCTGGAAAAACTGTCCTTCAAAGGTGAGAGAGAAATGAAGATAAAATCTTAGGGAAAGTATTACCACTACATCTGCTGAGTATGAAATATCAAAGTCAGGGGCGCCTGGGTGGCTCAGTCAGTTAAGTGTTCAACTTTGGCTCAGGTCATGATCTCGCGGTTCGTGGGTTCAAGCCCCACGTCAGGCTCTGTGCTGACAGCTCAGAGCCTGGAGCCTGTCTTCAGATTCTGTGTCTCCCTCTCTCTCTGACCCTCCCCTCCCCATGTTCTCTCTCTCTCTCTCTCTCTCTCTCTCTCTCTCTCTCTCCCTCTCTCTTTCTTTCTCTCTCTCTCTCTCTCTCTCTCTCTCAAAAATAAATAAAACATTAAATTTTTTTTTAAAAAACACTAAAGTGAGCCCTGCAGGTTGAAAGGACACTAGGCAATAACTCAAAGCCATATCAACAAATGAGCTCTCAGTCCAGATGAATACACTGGTAAATATAAAGGCTAGTGTTATTGTAACCCAGCTGTGACTCCTTTTTGTTTTTGGTGTTCTGGGGTTTTTGTTTGCTTGTTTGATTTGAATTAAGAGACTAATATTTTAAAAAATGTTATAGTAATAATATCATTTTAATTTTGCTTTGTAACTCTACACTGTTTTCTCCATAGTATCAGAGACTACCATAACCAAAAGAATGGTGAGACACACAATGTATAAAAATAAAAATTTGTGACAGCAATACTAAAAGAGGTGGTGACAGAGCTATAAAGGAACAGAGTTTTGTATGTTATCAAGGCTAATGGGTATAAATTTGAATGTTATAATTTTAGAATGTTAAATGTAATCCTCATGAAAACACACAAAAATATAGCTATAGAATACACAAAGAAAATTAGGAAGGAATTTAAACATTTACAAAAAAATCAACTAAACACAAAAGATGATGCAATCTGTATCAAAATAACGCCTGCATTTTTCGCAGAGCTAGAACAAACAATCCTAAAATTTGTATGGAACTAGAAAAGACCCTGAAGAGCTAAAGAAATCTTAAAACAGAAAACCAAAGCTGGAGAACAATCTCAGACTTCAAGCTGTATTACAAAGCTGTAATCGTCTAGACAGTATGGTACTGGCATAAAAACACTCAGATCAATGTAACTGAATAGAGAAACCAGAAATGGACCCACAAACATATGGCCAACTAATCTTTGACAAAGCAGGAAAGACTATTCAACGGAGTAAAGAAATCTCTTCAGCAAAGGGTGCCAGGAGAACTGGACAGTGATATGCAGAAAAATGAACCTGGACCACTTTCTTACACCATA
>CM053561.1:15826249-15911526 GCA_028646485.1 Cryptoprocta ferox
AGATGTTGGCAAGGATGCAGAGAAAGAGGATGTGTTTTGCACTGCTGGTGGGAATGCAAACTAGCGCAGCTACTCTGGAAAACAGTATGGAGGTTCCTCAAAAAATTAAAAATAGAACTATGACCCAGCAATTGTACTACTAAGTATTTATCCAAGGGATACAAGTGTGCTTGTATTGAAGGGGCACATGCACCCTAATGTTTATAGTAGTGCCATCGACAATAGCCAATTTATGGAAAGAGCCCAAATGTCCAACAACGGATGAATGGATAAAGAAGATGAATGGATAAAGAATTATATTTATATATTCTAAAAATAGAATTATATACATATTCTCTATATATTTATGTATATAAATATAATATATATCCCATATATAATATATATTATATATAATTAATGGAGTATTATTCTGCAATCAAATATAATAAAATCTTGCAATTTCCAACTACATGGATGGAACTAGAGGGTATTATGCTAAGCAAAATTAGTCGGAGAAAGAAAAATATCATAGGACTTCACTCATATAATGACTTTAAGATACAAAACAGATGAACATAAGGGAAGAGAAGCAAAAATATAAAAACAGGGAGAGGGACAAAACTTAAGAGACTTAAATATAGAGACCAAACCGAGGGTTGCTGGAGGGGTTGTGGGAGGGGGATGGGCTAAATGGGTAAGGGGCATAAAGAAATCTATTCCTGAAATCATTGTTGAACTCTATGCTACCTTGGATGTAAATTAAAAAAATAAATAAATAAATAAAATAAAAATAAACACAAAAGATGATTGTAATTCAGGAAATAAATGACCAAAGCTGTGGGGACAGGGGGAAGGGGCAATAAGGGACACAGGACACAGAGAGCAAAATGGTAGCCATTGTTTCTTAACAGTGATTATGCTAAATGTAAATAGATTAACTCTCCCATCAAAGGACACAGATTGGCTGAATGATAAAATTAAAACAAAAAATGATGACCCACCTACTTGCTGTCTCTAAGACACTCAAATTAAATCCCATGTCAAAAATAGATCAAAATTAAAAGGATAGAAAGAGATATTCTCCAACAATAGTGACAAAAAAAGAGCAGGGGTAGTCATACTAATATCAGTCAAAATAGACTAAGTCCAAAGGCTGTAAGACACAAAGAAAAATTATGTATTAATAAAAGTTTCAATGCAGCAAGAAGATATAATGCTTATAGACTTTTACTCACCTAATAACAAACCATCAAAATATATTTAAAAAGCACAAATTGACAGAATAGAGATGAGAAGTAGACACTTACACAGTAATAGTTGGGGATTTCAATATCTCATTCTCAATAATGGAAAGACCAAATAAAAGAGAAGGAAATAAAGGACTTGAATAATATAACTAACTAGATTTAACAGACATTACAGAGCACTCGATGCCAAAAGAGCAGAATACAAATTAGTCTAAAGTGCACATGGGACATTTTCCAGGTTAGGTCATATTTCAGGCCAAAAAGGAACTCTCAGTTGAGTAAATAAGAAAATGAAATATCAGGAAAATTCACAAATTTGTGGAAAGTAAACACTCTGTATTATTGTATTATTCAAGTCCTTTATTTCCTTATTTCTCCTTTGTATATGGTTCTATCCATTATTAAGAGTGGGGTATTGAACCAGTTGATCAAAAAATAAATCAAAAGAGAAATTAGCAATTACTTAAATAGAAACAGAAACACAGTCTACCAAAACTATAGGACACACCAAAAATAATGCTAAGGGAGAAATTTATAGCTATAAGTGCTTAGATTAAAAAAAATAAGAATGATCTCAAATCAACCTAAATTTACAACTTAAACTAGTAAAGAACAAACTAAATCCAAAGTTAGCAGAAGGAAGGGAATATTATATCAGAGCAGAGATAAATGAAATGGAAAATAGAAAGATACAGAAAAATGACCAAGACCAATATTGGTTCTTTGAAAAGATTAATAAATTGCTAGCAGGGTGGACTAAAAACAAAGAAAGAAAATTCGAATTACTGAAATGAGAAAGGAAATTAGGACATTAATACTTATTTTACAGATATAAAGAAAATTATAAGAGCATACTATCTAGTGAAATAAACACAAATCACAAAGAAACAGAAAATGTGAATAGATCTAGAGTTATTAAGGAGATTTAATCAGTAATCAAAATTCCTAGCAAAGAAAAGCCCCAGACTTGGAAGCTTTATTGGTGGATTCTACCAAACATTTCAAAAGAATTCCAGTTTTAATTCTCCAATTTTTCATAAATAAATATACAAATAATAATACATATACAAATATAAAAAAATAGAATACAGAGATTATTTCCTAGCCCATTCTTTAAGGCCAACATTATCCTGATATAAAAGCCAAACAAAGACACTGCAAGAAAAGCAAAATACAAGTATATCTTACAAACAATGATTTAAAATTTCTCAACAAATACTAGCAAACCATAATAACCAGCATATTCCGAGGATTATACAGCATGCAATGAAATTCATTTATGAAATGAAAGGGTGGTTCAAAATGCAAAAACTGATTAACATAATACACATCAAGAGAATGAAGAACAAAAATCACATGATCATATTAATCAAATGCAGAAAAAAATCACATGATCATATCAAATGCAGAAAAAGCATTTGACAAAGTTCAATATTATTATATGATAAAAGTATTCAACAAACTAGTAACAGAAGGAAACTACCTCAAAATAATAGAAGCCATATATGAAAACCCACAGTGAACATCATGCTCAATGGTAAAAGATTGAAAACATTTCCTCTAAGATCAGAAACAAGCCAGGAAGGCTTGCTTTCAACCACTTTTATTCACTGTAGTACTAGAAATTCTAGTTAGAGTAATTAGGCAAGAAAAAGAATTAAAGGCCTCTAATCATAAAGGAAGAAATAAAATTATGTCTGTTCACAGATAATATAATTTATATATAGAAAAATCTATTCAACAACAAAAAAATATAATGAGACCTAATAAGTTCAGCTAAGTAGGATACAATGTCAACACTCAAAAATAAGTTGCATTTATATACATTAACAATGAACTATCTGAAAAGAATTTGTACAATGAGAACTATAAAAAAAACTGCTGAAAGAAATTAAAGAAGGCTTAGGGGCACCTGATGGCTCAGTTATTAAGAGCCCGACTCTTGATTTCACCTCAGGTCATGATGTCATGGTTCATGGGTTCAAGTCCCACGTCAGGCTCTACACTGATAGCAGGAGCTTGCTTGGAATTCCCTTTCCCCCACTCTCTGTCCCTCTCCTGTTCATACTCTCAAAATAAATAAACACTTTTAAAACAAAAAAAGCCTAAGTGGAAAGATATCTCATGTTCATGTAATAGAAGACTTAATGTTGTTGACATGTCAATACTTACTATCCAAAGTGATCTATAGATTCAATGCAACCCTATAAAATTCCCAATATATATAATATATATAAATATATTAAAGATTAATATATTTATATGATATATAATATATATATACTTACTATCCAAATAATATATATATACTTACTATCCAAAGTGATCTATAGATTCAATGCAACCCCTATAAAATTCCCAATATATATAATATATATATAAATATATTAAAGATTAACATATTATATATAAATATATATATATAAATATATAAATATATTAAAGATTAATAAATTAAAGATTCCCGATATATAATATTGGGAATTTTATAGGGGTTGCATATATGTGTGTATATATATATATATATATATATGTATATATGTTTTACAGAATTAGAAAGTTTATCCTAAAATTTATATGGAATCACTAGGGACTCCAAATAGCCCAAACAGTCTTGCAAAATAATAAAAGTAAATGACTGACACTTCTTCATTCAAAACTAGTACAAAACAGGATCAAAATAGTGTGCAATTGGGGTGCATGGGTGGCTCAGTTGGTTAGGCATCCGACATTGGCTCAGGTCATGATCTCATGGTTCTTGGGCTCAAGCCCCACATCGGGCTCTGTGCTGACAGCTCAGAGCCTGGAGTCTGCTTCAGATTCTGTGTTTCCCTCTCTCTCTGTCCCTCCACCGCTCACACTTGGTCTTTCTCAAAAATAAATAAACATTAAAAATTACAGAAAAATAGTGTGAAATTTGCATACAGACATCTGACCAGTGAAATAGAATAAAAAGTCCAGAATTAAACACAATTACTTTTATAGTCTAATGATTTTTGATGTGGATGCCAAGAACTTACAATTGGAAAAAAAAGGTTTTTCAACAAATGGTACTGGAAAAACTGGACATCCTCATGGAAGGAAAAGTGAATATGGACTCTACCTAGCACCATATACAAAATTAATTCAACATGGATCAAAGACCTAAATGTAAGATCTAAAATTATAAGATGCATGGAAGAAAATATAGATTAAAAACTTCATGATATTAGATTTTGCAGTAACTTCTTGGATAGGACATGAAAGGGACAGGCAACAAAAGGAGAAAACTAAATGGATTTCATGAAAAATGTCAAATCGGGCATCAAAAGACACTATCCAAGAGTAAAATGGCAATCCACAGAATGGAAGAAGACACTGCAAATAATGTACCTGACAAGGAAATCCACAACTTTTTAATCCAGAACTCACAGACAATTTCCAAAATTCAACAGCAGATAATCCAAAACAAATTCAGCAAAGGATTTAAATAGATATTTCTCCAAGGAAGACACACAAATGGTCAATAAGCACATGAAAAGATGCTCAACCTCACTTACCAGTCAGTAGGGAAATGCAAATCAAAATGATAATGAGATAATAATCGCACACCTTTTAGAATGGCTACCACCAAAATAAAAAAAATAAAACAGAAAATGTTGGTGAAGAAATGAAAATATTGGCATCGTTGTGCAATATCAGTAAGAATTTAAAGTGGTATACCTGCTGATGAACACAGTCTGATTGTTTCTCAAAAAATTAAAGATCAAATAACCAGAAGCTCCAGGAACCCCACTTATGGGTATATACCCAAAAGAACTGCAGGGTCTTGAAGAGAGATTTGTAGAACCCTACCACAGCAGCATTGTCCACAATAGCTAAAACATAAACGCAAACCAAGTGTCTGTCAACAAAATGTGTAGGCAAATGTGGTATATACATACAATGGAGTATTATTCCAGCCTGAAAAAATGGAAGGACGTTCTGATATAGGCTACAGCATGGATGAACCTTGAGGACATTATGCTAAGTGAAATAAGCCAGTCACAAAAAGATAAAACACTGTATGATTCCACTTATAACGCACTTAGAGTAGTCAAAATCATAGTGACAAAAAGCAAAACAGTAGTTGTCAGGGACTGGAGGGCAGGGAAGAAAGAATGTTGGTGTTTAATAGAAATAGAGTTATGGTTATACCAGATAAAGAGTTCTGGAGATAGATGGTGGCACATTATGAACACATTTCATACCACTGAACTACATACTTAAAAATGGTTAAGGTGGTACATTTTGTGTTTATGTAACTTACCACCAAAAAAAAATTGGAAACAAAATCCCAATTCTTATAGCAATGTAATTTTGAAAATAACAGGGGTTGGCTCTTATCCTTGATTTATATATTATGAGAACTTCATTTTTAAGTTGGAAAACTTTGATTTATTTTTCACTTAATGCATACGGACTTTTCAACAATAATTGTGGCTGAATGTAGTGAATCAGATTCTAATTTTCCACAAATCTCTGTATTAACCCTGTGGCTAATGAGCTGCATACGCCTTTATGAAAGCTGGTTCAGTACAAGGGTGAAGAGTGTGGTCACTATAAGCACTTAATCTCAGTCTGAATCTCATTACCAATACATACTTACTGAGTGATATTAGGCAAGTTAGCTAACCTTTCGGGTGTTCATTTACCTTAAATGCACAATGAGGAGAAATCGGCATAGAGAGAACTACATAATTATGTTCATAATAATAGTGAGAGTTTTCTTAGGGTCTAACTCATACTCTTGCTACATGCACACTAACAGAACTCAAAAATATTTTTTATGTAAATTCCAGAAAAAAACTCCAATAGTTTTTTTTTTTTCATTTTACTAAAAGTTGATTCAAGCAGGTAATCTATTATAAGGACACAAATTTCAGACTTTCCTCTCTCTCCTCCCTCCTTCCCTTCACAAATGCTTCTTTGGATGCTCCCCTCCCCCCCCCCCCGAGATTCTGCCCATATACACATAATCCTATACTGTGGACTTTTCCCTTCCACCCTACTCCATTCCACTGAGAATTACTTTTCTCACTCTCTTGCAGTGTGCAGATCAGACTGAAAACCAGATAAAAAATTCAGAAGCTTTTTTCACAAAAATAGAATTAAGAGCATCCATGCAAAGTAGCATGTGAACATCCAGAGAGTCCTTTATCTCCGTAAGAGTTAAGGGACCGAAGATTAAGAATTACTGCATAATATGAATCAATTAGATAGTACTTTTACAAGAATCTTTCTTTTTCTCAGAAACTATACTCATTCTTTTAGTAATATCCTTACTCAATTATGATGGTCAAAATTGCATTATGAGTATGTGATGAGTGACAGAAAGTTTGGGGAAGGGGTGGCTGTAATTTAGTGTTGCTTACTGAACTGGGCTTAGACTTTTGTGACATTAGTCTTAACTTAAACCATCCAGGTTTACTCGCCTGCAAATGAAGTGATTTCATTCATCTCCAGGCTGTATTTCAGCAATACTTTTCTGTGATACTATCATGACATTTGCAACCAGCACTAGATTCCCCCCTCCCCCACCAATCCCCTGACCCCACAAGTGCTTCAGGTGGTTTGTAATTTGTGAGTCTCCATGAGGAATGAGGATTCTGGTATAGTGTCCTTCAGCAGTATACTCTGTTATGCTGGGTAAGTCCATCACCCTTTCTGGGCTTAAGCTACTCACTTTGGAGTGCTGTCGTGACAATTACATAAAGTGCTTGAATGCTTTCTGTCAAGGTTAAAAACACCACCTAATGATAATGAAGTAATAATATCACCACTTACATATCGCATAGTATGTCCCATGCCCCCAACTGGGGTTTTGCATACTTGACCTTCAGAAACGCCTTAGGAGATTGTGTGAAAGTCTCCCTTTTGCAGAGAAAATTATGAAAATCACCAGAGACTGAGGCGCATTGTTGATGAATTACAGGAGGAGGACTTGAGCTAATGCCAAGATCCTTTCACTATTCACTCTAAGGTATTATTGGCACAATCCTATAAAGAAATACAGAAAATTAGATTCTATTTTTAAAAGTAGAATCAAATCCAGAGCCTTTAAGATATTGTCTCTACATTGTAGTATTAGTAATTTTGACTCATGATTAGGTAAATGAGATATGGGGGGAAAATGCTTCTGTTCTATCAGTTTGAACATAACATTTGAAAACTTTCTTAAACTAATTAAAGTTCTTTCAACAAGATGATTTGTGACTTTAAACACTGCTCAAGATTTTCTGAATAGCTCATTAGTAAGTTCTTTCTAATTTGCTTCTAAATGATATCTCGTAGAGCAGATTTGTGAGGTCAGGTATATGGTTCTGTACCACAGCCCAAGGCAAAATTCTCCCTCTCAGCCCATATGACACAGATGGTTAATATGACGCCACTTATGTGCCCCTTCCATCGAGTGAAGAAATGCGAGAATACAGACCTCCAGGTGGCGAATACATCTCTGGTAGAGGCGACCCCCAAAAGCGCACACCCAGGAACTTCTGCCTGAGGAAAAGCAGGTTTCTACTGGCTGGGGACCCTGAAGTCTCCGTGTCTGTCACAGTGGGTAACGTGTTATCCATATAGCTGTGGAAGTCTTAATATCATGTCCCAAATTTCAAATAAGTTGTCAAAATGTTTATAAGCAAAATTGGTCTTGCAACTGGACTTTTGGATAGTATCATGGCCCACTTCTTCCACATTTAAGAAGAAGTACTCAGGGGCACCTGGGTGGCTCAGTCGGTTGAGCGTCCGGCTTCGGCTCAGGTCTTCATCTCACGGTTTGTGGGTTCGAGCCCCGCGTCGGGCTCTGTGCTGACAGCTCAGAGCCTGGAGCCTGTCTTCAGATTCTGTGTCTCCCTCTCTCTCTGACCCTCCCCTGCTCATGCTATCTCTGTCTCAAAAATAAATAAAACGTTAAAAAAATTAAAAAAAAGAAGTACTCAAAATGTAAATATGTATCAATATCTTTTCAAGAATTATGGCACATAAGCCCATGAAGGATGGGCAAAAGATGGACTAAACAATGTAATGGAACAAAACAGAAAATGTAGAGATTCATATGTATATGGTCTCCTGATTAATGGCATAAGTCGAATTGCCATTGAAAATGTTTTTTTCCCCAATTGTGTTGAATCATTTTGTTATCCCTATGACAATTAAAAAAAAATGATTCTCGGGGCACCTGGGTGGCTCAGTCGGTTGAATAGCCGACTTTGGCACAGGTCATGATCTCGCGGTTTGTGGGTTCGAGCCCCGCGTCAGGCTCTGTGCTGACAGCTCAGAGCCTGGGGCCTGTCTTTGGATTCTGTATCTCCCTCTCTCTCTGACCCTCCCCTGCTCACACTGTCTCTCTCTCTCTCTCTCTCTCAAAAATAAATAAAAACATTTAAAAAAATTAAAAAAAATGATTATCAACTCATATCACACCACATACAAAAAAATTCCAGATAGATTACCAAAATAAATGTGGGAAGTTTATAGATGTATAAGATATATACCTGTATGATGAAAAGATATATAATATGATGCATATATAATCTCTAATATATAAAATATTAGTAATAAAACATGAATACATAATACATAAAAATAATAGTTACATATAATAAAGATGTTTAAGATATAGGAATATATTCATGACCCATGATGTCAGGATAAGCAAATATTTCTTAGAACCTAGAAAAGCACTGGGTGGCTCTTTCAGTTAAGCATCTGACTTTGGCTCAGGTCATGATCTCACAATTTGTGAGTTTGAGCCACACGTCCGGCTCTGTGATGACAGCTCAGAGCCTAGAGCCTGCTTCTGATTCTGTCTCTCTCTCTCTCTCTTTCTCTCTCTCTCTCTCTCTCTCTCTGCCCCTCTCTCTTGCAGTCTCTCTTAAACATCAAAAAAAAAAAACCCACAAAAAAAACACGAACCAAGAGGAAAACTAATTAATTGCATTTCACTATAATCAAGATCCTATTAAGATAGGAAAAAGACAGAATAGGAGAAGATAGTTGAATCATTTAGAAAATATATCAAACAAGAGAAAGCAGAAACACTGGGGAATCTGAACAAGCACTCTATAAACAAGGATATCCATATGGCTGGTAATCATGTAATGGTGCTCAGTTTGACTGATCTTCAGAACAGAGCAGATTAAAACCATAACAGGGTCCCTTTAAGTGCTCACCATGAAGGCTTAAGTGAAGAACCAAGAGCATCTGACGGCAGGAACTCTTACAGGGAAAGTATAGATTGGTACAGTCACTCTGGGTAATGTTTCGATGGTTTACCTAGACTGGACACATTCACCAGGACCCAGAGTTCCCTTCCCATGTATATACCACACACAAACGCATAGGTAAGTTCATGAAAAGGCACGCATAAAGATGTTCATAGAAACACTTTTTAAAATACCTCAAGCCAGAAACAAGTGGGTATCAACAGTAAACCGACGAATGAGCTGTGGAATTCACGGAATACTATACAGTGATAAAGTGAATGTATTACAATTACAGCCAAAAACATGAAGGAATTCCAAACTCATATTGAATGAAATAAGCCATTCACAAAATAGGGTACTGTGTGATTTCATTAATATAAGGATCAAAACAGACACAGCTACTGTAGGGTGTTAGAAGTCTGAATAGTGGTCACTTTTGGTGTGGAAAGATAAAATGAGACTAGGTATGGTTCAAACCTGGCTCCTAGGTGACACAGTTTCTTTTATGTGCTGCTACTGGTCATGGATATTTACTTTATAAATTTTCTTTGTCATGAACCTTTGAGGGTTTTTTTATGAACAAGAAGTATAAATAGTCAAACACTATAAAAAGTCAGTTAGCTATGAATCTTCTCTGTGATTTCATATAAATTTGTAATATGTAACATTTATAGTCTAAGTACGAAGTTCAGAAATTTGATAAGCCTTTCCTAACACTATTTTCATTACATGCAATCTTACTGTTTACTGTGCTATGATATGATTTAAAAAGTTTCAAAATAACCTAAGATAAAGGGATATTTGATAGTTGCCAACCACAGAAAATGGTGTCAAATGTACGAGCGATAACGTCTCTCTAAATGAAATAACACAAAAGAGAAAACAATGTTAAGGAATATGTGTACCTCGTCCATATAACATTATCTAAACTACTGAGTGTGAAGGAGATAGTTCTTTACTTTCCTTTAACTATCAAGTCCTAGTAAGGGTCACTGGGAGTAGGAGGAAGTTATGCTTCATCACAGGTGGGTAGTTGTGTAGCCACACCCAGCAGATTCCAAGCCTAGCAGAAGTGATGGTCATGTGAGGCCAAAGACAGGACCCGGAGACTGCAATGGAGGCATGGCTTTGCTGGGGGAAAGGACGCCCAGGGAGTCCAGGGGCGGCTGACTGGACAGAGCACCTGCTGCTAGGACACATGTACAGCAACTTTTCATACCGTAGCATCTTAACCAGTAACAACTACTGGTGGCCCTTTCCTTCCTAGCACTGCTGGTGTTCCAGGAGATCAAGGCCTGCCACTCAGACACTGTTATAAAGAAGCAGCCCTGGGTTGGCACCCCCAACCCCTGACCTTGAACACGGAACAACGTGCTCTGCTGCACATTCTGCTCAATGGGAATATGAAGGAAGGGCAGGACCTCTACATTCTCAAGATGATGACTAGCAGGGGCATTCAGGGCCTGCTTCTACAGGCTAGCTCTACAACATGTACCCTACAACAGTGTCATACTGAGGACATGCTCGTTTTTATTAATATTAATATTAATGTTAATAATGTTAATTTTGATAGGAATGTTGTAGCCAGACCAAAATTCTCTCCCTCACTGTGGTTTTAATGTACTTCCCATAGTAAGTAACAGCTAATCTTGCTGTCTTTCAATGGGTGTCTTTAAACCATTTATACTTCATGCTATTATTGATATATCTGAATTTGGGTACATCATTTAATAACTTCCTTTATCCTTGGCTCTTTTAATTTCTTCCATTCTCATATTTTTCTCTTGAAATGTGAATTTTAGTATTCTATTTAAATTTTTATACACAGACTTTTTAAATAGAGTTTATGTAAGTTTTCAAGGATAATATGCATGCTTAAGATGTCACAGTCTACTTAGAGTTTATAGTTTACCATTTGAGGTAAATTTAGAAATGTGGAAATGTCCAATATAAAGGTGTCATGACTACCCCTCTTTTTGGTGTAATTTTCATATGTTTTATATGTGAAAATATCACAAGACTTTTAAATCTTTTGCATTCAACTACTACATACATTTTTAACAATTTAGTAGAAAAAATAACTTATCACATCTACTCACAAATCTCCAATTTATGTTACTCATTTTTCTCATTTTTGAAGGTTCATTTTTTTCCTGTGGTATCATTTTATGTCTCAGGAGTGTCTTTTAGTATTTATTTAGAGCATGTCTGCTGACAACAAGTTCTTCTAGTTCATTTTCATCTGAAGATGTTTTTATTTACATCAGAAGAATATTTTCACTGGATATAAAATTCTTTTTCATCAGCACCTGAAACATGACATGTGGTTTCTATGGTTTCTGATGAGCAATCTGAAGTCATTTGAATCCTTGTTCTCCTGTGTATATAGTCCATCAATTCCTTTCGGATGCTTACAAGCTTTTTATTCCCATGCCTTTGGCTTTCAGCTGGTCCACTGGACACAGGTTTCTCTGAAATTATCTTGAGTTTCACTGAGGCTCTGGGTATGTAAGTTTCTGTCTTCTAATTTAGAAAATTTTCAGCCTCAGGGGTGCCTGGGTGGCTCAGTCGGTTAAGCATCGGGTTTCAGCTCAGGTCATGATCTCCCTGTTCATGAGTTCAAGCCCCATGTTGGGCTCTGTGGTGACAGCTCAGAACCTGGAGTCTGCTTTGGATTCTTTGTCTCCCTCTCTGTCTGCCCCTCCTCTACTTGTTCTATCTCCTTCTCCCTCCCTAAGTTCATTTTTTAAGAAAAAATTTCAGCCTCAAGCATTCAATGAAAACATTTTTTTTTTCTTCTGAGGCATGACCATGGTCTTTCTCCTCCTTTCCAAGATTCTTATGGCATAAATGTTAGAATTTTTGATATCATCCTCAAAGATTCCTGGAGCTGTTATTCTGTTTCCTTCATCCCCTACTGCTACAGATGGGAAGATATCTATTGTTTATTTTCAAGTTTTCTTATTCATTCTAATCTCCATTCTGCTATTGAGCACTTTCAGTGAATTTTTTTCAGTTCTAAATTTTCCATATACTTTTTAAAGAAATTTATTCTATCAGTCTGCCGAGACTATTTGTTTCAGCAGGTTTTGCCATGTCTTGATGGAGCAGAGTTATAACTTAGTTACGATCCAATGATTTAAGCATATAATCCTTTGCAGGTTTGACGTCCGGTGATTGTCTTTCCCGAGAACATTTCAGACTCCTGGGTCTTTGTTTGCTGTTCAGCCAGGCTACAAGATGGCCCGCCATGTATTGCACCCCCTGGGTCTTCAACCCACTGGTTAATCCCTCCCTATGCTGCAGTGGGAGCGAACCATGCATTTGAACAACACATTGTAGCAGCAGTGATGGGATCTTCTTCTCAAAGAGAAGTTATAGGAAGATTCCTGGGTACTCTGCCCCCTTCTCCGTGCTTGCATCATTCCCTCAGAAGGAATGCACTGCCATGTCCTGAGAAGCTCCACGGAGAGGCCCATGTGGGAAGAACACGCAGCCTCTGCACACAACTTTGTGCACATAGATGTGGATCTCCTAACCCAAGTCAGTCCTGCAGATCAAGGCAGTGTGGCTGACAGGTGAACTGCAAACTGGTGAGAAACTGTTTTCCCCTGCAGGGGCTCCCTTCCCTCCCTGTCAGGCAGAAGTAGGGTCAAGTGGGCTTTTTCTACCTTCACTAGAAATGAAGGTGACCGTTTGAGGCTTTGTTTTTAGTAATGGGGTGATGGTTTCAATAATAGGATCCACAAAATAAAACATAGGGAATTCTAACACACTGATTTATTTTTATATTTGTAAGATAATTACAGACATTATGGACAGTTGCTCAAACTATTGTGAAATTTTAATGATAATTAAATTCTGTATCTCTGATAATAAAGCACTTCAGTTTTCCATTCCAGATAGGAGATACAGCACAATGTGTTTACAGGCATCAGAGATCTCACATGCACCTAGGGGATTTTTCTCAGCAAACTTCAATAAGCTGTCCCACTCTTGTAACCTAACCAGAATGAACTGAAAGTATTTCAAAACGGGAGCTAATATGTCCTTTGCATGCTGCATAAGCTGTGCGAACTCAGGATGTTTATTAGATTCTGATGTAATGGTCCTCAATAACAGCAATCTCGTAAATCCCGCACTGTCATCACTTTCCTCATGCAGCTCAACATCCTCGCCAGTCTTCAGCTGCTGGCACGGCAGCAGTTCATGCAGTAAGAGAGACCTAAGTGCAGAGACTGGGCACTTAAAAAGATCCAAAACATATCCATCTTCTTTAATGTGGTTGGCTATGGTTGTTTTTGGTCTGTGTTTGTATGTGTTTTGTTTGATGCCGTAACAATGCCATAGGGAGTTAGAGATGGGGTGCTCACCTTCGACATTCCACATCTCTACTGGTCTCTCCATGGTCTGGAATTAGAACGACCTCAGGAAAGGAGGTGGTCCATGTCTTCTCTGTCACAGTCCATTGGGGTTTTTACCTCCACTCCTCCTCTCCTTCCCCATTCAAAGAATCTGCCATTTGGAACTTGAATATTAGCCTCCAAAAAAAATTTTAATAGTGCTCACCTATCTACTTACATATTCAAAATACAAGGGTTTCCTGAATAGCAATTCAAGTATAAAAATCCTTGACATCCTGTTACACATACATTTTTCTCTTGATAAGTAAAGATTAAATCTATTTAACATCTTTGTTTTTGGTGTATGTTATGACTTATAAATGGATATTCTAGATAATAAATTTGATATAGAGTGAAATACCTTAGAAATCATATGAGCAATAAATACGAAAAAAACTTATTTCTTCTCTTTTGGTGAATAGACATCATATTTGTCAATAGTTCTATGTAATCACCAATATCAAGTGATATACTTTAAAAGTTCAAAGCACGTTTAATGTTTTTTTAAAGTAATTTCAATAGTATTATCCTAATATATGCATGTGTGTATGCACACCTAAGCCACAAACACAAACAATGCCCTCAATTAGGCATATTTACAAATTAAAAATGAGAACCTTTAAGAAGTTCTGCCCTGGATTTCCTTAGAAGTTATCTTTAAGTCACTCTGGAAGCCTAAGAAACTCTACAACTCTGTGTGATCTTAAAATATGTCTGCATTTAGTATTGATTGCTCTATCTGCAGAACAGATAGCTCTCAGAATCACTCAGAAAGGCCTATGTGTGCTGGAGCATACAGTCTGAATTCTAAAAGGTATTTGCCATTATTTATAATTTGTGGAATGGATAGCTAATAATATCTGCAATCTTGGTAGTTCTAAGAATAATACTGTAGTCTACACAGTAAGACTTACTCAGTATTGGCTGAAATCCCCGTAAGTAAGTATAATGTGCCCTTTCCATTGCTATGAATAACTCCCAAGGAAATGTCACTATTTCACATTTGGATCAGGTGTGGCTCTCGCCAAACACTTTACAGAAGCCATAGGAGTGTCTTATTTATATGCAGGGGACTACAGGTTGCTTAAGGAGCATATATGCTGGGATCATTAACTGGGAAAGCAGACAGATGTTTTTCTCCTTGGGACTTTATAGAACTACCATGTATCACTTGTGATACAGCTTGGATAGGGCTTCATCTCATTTTTGACAGGCGAGAAACACAGCAGAAGCATCACAAACACGACTGTGGTCAGAAGGTCAACCCCTATTCTCAGCCCCAGTGTCATTTTCTAGTCAAATATGTCACAGCACCAGATCTTCGTGTATCCACAGTGTGGTGAGACAATAATTATTGATGTGATCCTACCAGCGGACGCAAGTAGACGATACCGACACAGACACTTCTCAGTGCTTGGAAGAATCCCTAGGAAGACACCCAGCTTTCAACTAACATAAAATTATCTGCAAGTCCAGGTACATAGCTCTCCCCTCACCTGTAGGGGTAGTTTCACTTCTGTCAAGCAGCTGGCTCTCTAAACCAACAGATTCCAAGAACACAAAAAGAGGTCACAAGTCTCTGTAAGTAAAAGAACAACAGAATGCATGGAAATCACTAAGGTATATATCAAATGCTTACAGTAGGCAAGGCTAGATGTACCAGCATGTACAATAGAAGAAAAATACACGAGGGATGCTGGGAAAAGTATTTCTCTGACCTGATGGGGGAACTGATTAAACAGTGTTTCACTTTGCACTGTTATCAATAGCCTGAAACAGACTACAAAGTAGAAATATAACCTTATAGCAGAATATGTTATAATTTATACCTTTTTTAAAGTAGATTAATTCTAACACCTTTCATTTTGATTCAGACAAATTTAAAAGTTAACAGTCACTCTCCAAGACCTCTTCCACTGCAGCATGAAATCATTTTCTCCTACTGATTCCACAGTCATGCCTCATATCTGGGGTGAACACACAAATGGTCATCCAGTAGTGCACTATTTTGAGAGCAGAAGGAATACCAATAATTACATCAGGACAACAGGTATAAACAAGGGCTGTCCTGGCACTGAGACATATGGTGATCCCAATGAAACAGCTTTTTCTTTGGATCGGAATCCAAATGGTCAAGTGCAGCCAATCACTTGAAAAAAGCCAGGGACCATCCATCAAATGATTTTAAGCTAAATAGGCTATGATCATAGAAAATAGCTTAAACATTTTTAAATGTTTAATATTTCTTAGAGATTTGGGGATCCACTTGCAGGGAAAGTTTGCAAATAACCACAGAACCTCAGAAATCAAAGTGTTTCCTTAAATCTTATGCAAATGAAGCTTCTCATTGTCCTTTTAAAATAAACAGGGGAGGGGCACAGAGGCCTTTGCATAATCACTAAATTACAAAGAACAGATGTGAACCATTTACGGGTAAATGTGCGCACTGGCAGAGAGAAAACAAGATAAAACAGCATGCACTGAAACCAACCAGATTGGCTTTTTAATGACTCATCCATGTGTGATTACCAAAGGCGGCAACAAAAATAAAATTGTTCACTTGACTAAGGCTAATACACTTTACTTACTTTAAATTAACGGCTAATTATACCGTTTTCTTGTGTTATACATCCCTTTTTGACAGCCACATAGAAATCTGTCTTTTCAGAAATTATAGGAACAAAGACAGCTACTGATTCCCTTGTGTTAGGTCATTATTGTCATTTTTTTTCTCACTAAATGTTCTTTTGGATAAATGTGTTCTTTCTTAAATTATAAAATGTCTATTCAGAATCACTTCTAACGTTCATACTCATAATTAATATTATATTTAGTGATCTTTACAAATCTTTTTTTATGTTTTGAAATAAAGCTGGGATCTCACCTTTAAAGCATATCAAATGCAACTTTAAGCCAGAATTGCTCCCCGGGCCAACTCCGTCTTCCTCTTTATCCCCACCATACCCATCCCATTCTGGTTCATCCTGTCCCTGACATGTAATCCATCAACCGACTCAGTCTAAAGTAGCCTCTTACTTTTCATCAAGCCAAATAAAAAACATCGGTCTTGACCTTAAATTATGCTATCCCTTCTTGAAAGTAAATATGTATGTGCAGGGACTATGAGGGATAATAGTTAAGGCCATATGCATCACTGAGAATAAACACTGTACGATTGCAAAGCAAAGACAGGGTTTCAAATGTTTCATTTCGATTTCAACAGCAGAGCAAAGTCAAACTTCACCCAAAGTGACAACATGGTTACACCTGCATTCACATAACAAACCCCCAACTTTTCCAATGGCTTCTCTCCTGTCACCAGGGCCTCACAAAGATGCCTCACTCAACACATGACCCCACAGCTGTCTCCTCTGAAACAAAGTCAGAGTACCATACAGAAAATGGATTTAGGCAAAATTAGTAAGTGATGCTAATGTTGGTTATGTATTCTCCAAGAGAAGCCATGGAGTATCTTCTTAGGTCAGCATCTTGCTAGATTGGTGCTCCCTAGGACATGCCTTAAAAATACTGTTCTATGGTCTCTGCACATCAGAAATGCTCCATTTCTCCATGTCTGAAGGATACCAGGGGGAAAAAAACTTGCTAAATCAGTGCACGGAAATGAGGTACACCATGATGCGTATATTTTATTAGCTCTTTTGAACCCAGTACTGAGTTGGAGATTAAGATTCAAAAAACAGCACAAGCTGACTGACCTCGAGCAATCTTCAGTTTAGTGGGGATAGCATGTTTGTCCTCTATGCCAGGAAAAAGCTAGGTCTTTTTTAAAAAGATATTTTGAAAGCAAAGCCATTCAGGAAAAGACAATTCTACTGATGAAATATAGCAATATTTAGTTTGGACAAATGAGACTTCTTTGATTCTTTTTGTTTTTCTGACTTTAAAGGCCTCATGGGAACTTGGAGAGAGATTAGTATTTCTTAAGTTCCTTTTTATGAGTCCAATGCTGTTCACATCTGTATTATGAACTGTTTCTAATTGCAAATGAACCAACTTTTCAATTAGAAAAGTAAACTTTTACTAGAGCAAACATATATGGTAAATATAGTCAGCCTTATTACTTTTCCACTTGCAATGCATATAAACAGAGACCCAGATAACTGATAAAGCCCTGGAACTAGAAGATCTAGTTAAAATCTTCTACAGAATGAGTACAATCCCTTATATGGGCTCTCCATTACTTTCAGCACTTGACAAAGACCACAGTCAGGTAAATGTTAGGATTCTTACCGACTTTCCTACATTGACGAGTCTAAAGTTCTCTCATGCATTGGGCCTATGAAATTAAGTTTCTGAACACTTAAACTAAATTTAGCAAGCAGTTTTTAAGTATATTCCATATGCAAAGCATGATGTCAGGCATTACCAGAATATAGAGATAAAAATTCTATTGAGTCGGGGATCTTAAAAAATACCATTAAAAATACATAGTAAAATATCAAAACTGTATTAAAACAAAATACAATTTTTCTATGATAAAGGGCTATGTTAATTGCAATATCACAAAAGATCATTTATTTTTGAGACAATCTGATATAGCTAAAAGAAATGCCATTAGTTATACAATTTTCATTTGATAGAAAATATTGTGATTCTGTGCCTCCTTTACAATGTTTCTTTACTTGCTTTCCTATTCACAGTAACAGGGTGGCACCCAGCTCACCAGATTGATCTATTTATAGTTTAAAAAAATACTTATCTACTAAAGTCAGAAATCTATGCAAGACTTTGTTCATAAAGTGCTCCCTTCCTTCCACAAAGTTTAGCAAAGTAAATACGGCAGGGCACTGTGTTACACACTAGGGCGCGACAGGGAATAAGACCATTATGTCTTTATCAAGTTTATTGGAGTATGAAAAAATAAGCAACATGCCACACATAAATGTGACAAATACTATCCAGAATTTTATGGCATTTATGGAATGGTAATCTTTTCGCCCAGGATGCTGTGTTTTTCAGGGGCTTGGCAATAAAAAATGCATCTACCTCGGGACCCAGGAAGAAATTAGCCAGGTGAAGAATGTTAAGAGATGGTCCAGAAATCAGATTCTCAAAGCCATTACCGGAATGCAGGGTGGGGTGATCTTCTTGTCATACCCCCCAGTCCCCAACTACCAACATTCAAAACTGCCCTCAATCATGTTAATGATAAAAAATAAAACAACAAACATAGATCATCCCCTCCCACTTTTGAATGTTTCTTCGAGGGGATAAACTGCACCAAAGTAAGGAATGACAGCAAATGTGCAAAGGGGTGTGAACGTGGCATCCCTGGGAAGGAAGCAGTGTGTACATAATCCATACTCCCTCAGCAAGCACCAAAATGCCCTCATGCTACAATGCTACATTACACTACTGTTGTTGTTCTAGCACTCTGTCTTTAAGATGTTCAACATCTCAGATAGCTTTCCTTCACAACAGAACACTCCATTTGCACTCACTCTCAGCAGTTAACACTAAAAACACAGTGCACCATGAAAGAACTTTGAAATGCTATGCATGTACAAGGAAAAGCATTTTAAGAATAGTTTATTACCTACACGGCATTAGTTTTGATATGCAGTATTTATTAACAGCACTTATCAAGGTTAATGGAAGTTGAACGATTTGAGGGAGGGCTGTAACTGTACAAGGTGTTTTTTTAATTTGCAAAACAGGAGGGTCTCAAGGAGCTTATCAACATTCTGGTAACTTCTCGATAGCAGCCACCTTACGAGGCAGGCCAGTCAAGAGTTAAAGGAGACTCTTGAGAATTCCCAAGAGTTAGAAGTAACTTTGTGCTGTCCAAAGGGACAGCTCCATACCTCAGGGGTGATGAGCTGGACCTTTAATGCTTTACATAGAGAGAGATAATTCCAGACATGAGTCATGTTTGTCACAGAAGTAGGAATTCCCATAAATTCTTTGGCCACAATAAGTTTGACTAGTTAGCTGGAACAGCGTCTTTCTTTAAGGGGGGAAAAATCAATTACATAGTTCTGTGCTAGAAGGAGGACATGATTCCTTCCGTAAAAACAGAGATGGAGGTAGGGATGTGGACTAAAAATAATAGCATGCACTGTATTTAATTAACTGCAGTTAAATAAGAGAAAGCTGAATTATATCCCATCCAGAATATATTAAAATACAAAAGACAGTGCAGGTAATATCATCCCAAAACCAAATGTCTAGTGCCCAAGAAAATAATAACGTAAGGACAGAGGATGACCCACAGTAACTTCGTCAGTGAGAGATCAGAGAGCACTTTATGGTAATCGCATGGGACAGTACAGGTGAATAACAGGTAGGATAGTTTCCCATAATACACTCAAGAGGGGCAAACCCAAAAATAAGGAACCCCAGCTGCAAATCAATATGGATTTTATGTCAAATTTATATATACTTATTTGTATATAGAAAAGATTGTATTCAGTCACTACCATAAATACAAAAAAAGGACGAGGTGGCTATAATATTTTCATTTTAATCAGCAACTTCTTTTTGAGACACCCGAGTGCCACTGTCACTGAGGAAATGGAAGCAGGACGGCCAGTAGGTGGCATGTCACTGGCATCCCAGAACTTTGTATAAGCTTAACTAACAAAAACAAAGGAATAAAGGGAATGAGAACTGATCTGACCCATGATATAAAAATATCATAGAAGGGGAACTCTATAAAGTATAGTTTTACTTAATCATTTTTACTACTATGAACCATGTTCAAATCTGAACAAAATCCAGATTCCAAGTACCAGGTAACAATCTTCTATGTCCTGTCCACAGCTTGTTAGATCAGCCTCTCCTCATCACCACACACAGGGAGTGGTGGTTGTGCAGACGTTATTTAAAGCAGGTAAATGACTTCTTTTGGTATTGACTTTGGTGTCAATGCCAATTCTGAGTTTGCCACACAAAGTGCTAAGAACTAACGGTTTTGATCTTCTGCCAAAAAGCAAGGACTGTGTAGCTGCTTTTCCAGTCAGTGTGCTTGAAGGCTGCCACATCTCATTAAGGAAGAAGAAAACCTAGATGGTACGGAAGTAATGTTTAAGTAGATTTCTCAGGAGGAGTTCTAGGATTCAAATTGCTCACAACTAGACATATTGAGGCTACAGGAAGTTGTTATAATGAGTTGTGACTTCCTGCCAATAGTTACGTCGTCACCATTGGTCTTTATCTTCCAGTCTACATCCAGTTTGTCTGAAATTTGAATTCCCAGGTTAAATTTTCCTGTCTGCATTATCACATCACCTGTATCAGAAACTGTTGTCAAAGGATCTAACATACTGTTCTTTTACATCCTTAAATGCAGAGGGGAGAGTGTCTTCCTGTGTCTGCCTCCTTAGAATCCAAATCAGTTATGTTCTGCATACATCTCACCCTTAAGAATATTTGACCTTGTTTCCCCTCCACAACCAAAAAAAAAAAGGACAATTTCCCTTTTTAGGCACCTGTGACCCCTTTTTAGGTTCACTTGCTTAATCAGCATGGTGAAGTATTTTCTTCTCATCTAATTAACATATTGGACTTTAACATTTGCTCTTGAAAATAACTCAAATTAATGGAAAAGAAATTTAGCAGACATCCAAAAATCTGTAAGAGAAGATAATAAACTTTGATTTTTCTAAAACTACAGCCCTAGATGTGAAACCTGGAAAAGTAGGCAACATTCAAAACTAACATGGAGATAAATAGAATAGTTTTTGAGAGAGGGATATAAAGGAGAAACTCTTCTTTGTAAAAGGCTACATATATTAAAAAGCACTAAAACATTTCATGTCCATATCTATCCAATTATGATCATGGCTCGTACACACACTTCTGTTCCTTAAGTGGTTGTTAAAAATGTGAACAGTTCATGGGTCACCTGTGTATTTCAGTCGGTTAAGCATCTGACTTGGGCTCAGCTCATGATCTCAAGGTTGTGATTCAAGCCCCACATAGGGCTGTGTGCTGATAGTGCAGAGCCTGCTTGGGATTTTCTCTCTGCCCCTCCCTCCCTCACTTTGTCTCTCAAAATAAATCCACAAACTTAAAAAGATGCTAACAGCTTATAGATAATTATTTCCTAATATTTGGAATTTTCATCTTTTCTGCTCACCTTGATGATTTGCTCAAATTCCATCTGATAGTATATGGAACTTTGCAGACAGCCAAATACCACGTAGAAAAATTAGTCTTTAGTTCTATTTTATATAGAGTATTCCAGCATTATTTAAATGATCATTAGATAAATGATCGGTATGTTGCCTTACAGGATTTGTGTGACTTTAAGCCAGGATAAGAGCAGGAAATTGGATCTCAAGAAAATTCTTGCCCTTGGCTTCTCAGGTCTCCTCACAAGAGCTGCTATTTGCAGAAAAGGATTCTTTTTGGCCTCTATTTAAGCTTATCTCTTTGTACTTGTTTTTTACAGCAATGCTTTTTCTGGCAAGGGGCAAGAGTGTTTAGTCTGGGTTTTGACTTATAGTATCTGAATCATACTCAGCTTCTGTTTGCCAGAGACTCCCAATTTTAGCTTTGATTACTCAGGAAAGAAGGTGTGTAATCTTCCTGCATGACTTTTCAGTAATTAATATTTTAATTTTATTGGCTCTTTTTCAACCAAACTTTCCGACAGGCTCAAGATTCCAGATTAGATTTTACTCTTGTTTTTGAGGAGACAATGCATTCGTTAATGGGTTCTTCAAATAAAATTTGAAGAATATTCAAAAATATTGGACCTGTCTAAAAATAGGTTAAATATTTCAGTTATGTTATTCATCCAAATAGCTTCAGGTTTGCTAATTAGGTTAATGCTTTATTTGATGTGATGTAAATAGAATCCTCTAGGCAACAATGTTAAATATTAGGTTTTTTTAATAGAATAATATTAGGCCAAGAAGGAAAGTATTTAGTCATTTTTTTAAGTTTATTTTCAAAGAGAAAGCACAAGTCGGGGGGAGACAGGGAAGGAGGGAGAGAATCCCAAGAAGGCTCAATGGTGATGTGGGGCTCAATCCCACAAACCTTGAGATCATGACCTGAGCCAAAATCAAGAGTTGGAGGCTTGAACCCACTAGGCCACCTAGGTGCTCCTAGTCAAATTTGAAGCACCAGCAGTAAGAACATGGAGCTCATGAGCTGTAAAGCACTTCTTGGTTATTACCCTTATAGTAAGCTGTCCTTTGTTTCACAAGATGGATTGGAAATACTGTCACCAAGTGAGAGCACTAGGTACCCCAGGCTTGGGATGTTACGTTTTCAAGGCAATTTTATTTTGTAGGGCAAAGAAAGGGAAGCATTAATTATTCTACTGTCATTTTCTTTGCTATAGGTCATAAGGATGTTATGTCCTACCCTTGTATTGCCTCTATATGAGAGTTGAGGAGAATTTTATTTCAAATTCTAACTTATTAAAATAAGTTATTCAGTAATTAGCAATCTGGAAAGGAAAACAGGCCTCCTTGAGGTTTATCTTTAAAACAGGATAATTTTGGTCTGCATAAAGCTTTCTGTGTAAAATAGCATATGACTACTGTATATATTAGATCATGACATGGGCTCCTGTCATTCAGTACGGACTTGGTTTAACCTTGATTTGTACAACTAACCAATATTTTTATAAGCTTTTATTTTAGCTCACTTTCCATGCATCTAGCTACTGGTAGAGGTTTTCAAAATGAAGTAAGATGTCAAACCTGTCTTCAAGCAGCATATAGAACATACTTGCATATTAGAAAAATATATAAGTATCAGAAGGGAGAAAGAGATAAAGCACCCTGGGAATTCAAAAGAAAGATCAGTATTGTAATTCAATGTTGTTCTCAGACTGTTCTGTGCATGTTGTAAAGTAGGAATAAATATCTCTTTAAAGGAAGCTACACATTTGCTACTTTACTTAGCAAAAGAGGTAAAGGGACATGTTTAACCTTTTAGGGATTGATTTGTTTCCCATTTTTCATATAAAGGCTCAGAAGGCGAAGTACCAATATTAGAAAAGGAACTGAATTACAGCAATGAAGCCTAGTCTACAACTTCTACCTACTCTTTATGTGGCTAGTAATTTAAAATCAAATCCTCTAAACCTAACCGTTGGTGAAAATGCTTACATATTTATTTATCTATGTTTTAAGATTTTGTTAACAGATACTGACATTGTGGCAAAACTATTGGCTTATAAAATATACATTATATTTATATTAAAGTGTAAGGTTTTAATCAGGGAAAACCAGTAATATTAATGATCATGATAATTAAAAACTGAATCAGAATACCCTAAAAATACCAACACAAAATTAGAAGTATCTTAGGAAAGGAACAAAAGGAAGTCTGTAACCATCTGTGTCAGGACAAAACACATATGAATTCACTAATTTTAGTGTTAGATAGCATTTTAGTAACGAATGAATGCCTCAGTGCTAGAATTATAAGCCATAATCTATTGACCAGCAGCTGCCTTTTCAACAAATATAAATCTATCATCCCTCTATTCATCTATCGCTCCATCTATTACCTACGTATCTGTCTTCAGATTTGAGTCATAATTTCTTATGAAGAAAATTAAAAAAATAACATAGTATGTATGTCCCATGGACTCTCGGGGCTGCCCTTCCAGGCCGCAATATTTAAGATGTCACCATTAGATTAGTTTCTAGCTAAATGCATGCTGTGCATTTTGAGACTTCCATAGGTTGTGTTATGGATGAGAGTTTTTGCTAACTTCATCTTTGTTAGATGGCTTGATTTTGGAACTCTGGGCCTTATCCCTTATGGTTTTCTTAAGTCTTTTTTTTGTTGTTGTTGTTAGTATTCAGTTTCCTCTGTTACTTTTTTTTAAATTGCTACCCAAAGTATATATTGATTATATTAAATATAATAAAGTTGTACTCTCTCAACTATATTTTTCTAGCTTTCTTAAACCTTTCAGGATATTTATTCCAATAATATGTGAAACATCTTGTTCATAAAACTTCAGCATACATTTTGGTCTTTGCTTGGTAGCATTAACATTGAACTATGGTGAATATATCTATCTCCCTGTTGGATTATTCTCACTCAGAGCAGCTGAAAATCCAAGTACAACAAAAATCAGAAGTCTCCCTCCTCAACCCCCTCCTGTCTTATTTTTCTCTCTTCTTTCCTGACCTTCAACCACCTCTCCTGATATGCTCTAAGTGTTCTTAAAAAAAATAAAAAAATTAATTGCTAATTTTCCCCATGACATCATAAAATGTTAACTTATTTATTCATTGTCCTACTCAGTTGTTTTTGTTCTTTTTTTAAAAAAAAAGTTGTTCTCAGTTGTTTTTTTAAACAAAACCTTAATGAACATCAGGTGTATGAATTCATACATGTAAAGGTAGGGATGGCATCTACTGTTTTTATTCAAGATGACACATCTTCACTTATTGAGCAGACATTTCTGTGGCCTCTCCACATCAAGAACCTACCTCTTCCCTATAGGTGGTAAAGAATCACTTCCCACAGTACCCTAACTAAGGCCTTTGAGAATTATAGAGGCTTTCTTCAATGTGATTGTTCTCCTAATGTTCTCTTCTAAATTTGCTAACAGTCTAGAGGTCTGGAACCAAGAGTAATAAATTATTGAAAAGGTAAAAGAGAAAAGGTAAAAAAAAAGTTGAATATATGTGTGAAAAAGCAAGTAGAAACAGACTGATTAAATTTGGTAAAATGTCAGCATTTGTATTTTATAAACTCTTCATAAATAACAACTCACTTGGTGCATAGTATATTGTACTTCACACATTTAAAGAACACTTACTTCACATATGAGAACTTTAACACAGGGAGAAATTAAGTAACTTTCCCAAGGATGCACAGCTAAATAAGAACTATAACTATTGGTCAAACCCACATAGTATGGCTCCCATGTCTACACCCCTCAACATGATACTTACCTGCACATGCATAGTTCCTTCTTACTGTGTGAGAACAGGGTATGCAGTTTGGTTTCCTGTAAGACTAGTTCCCATGGATGCAACAGCACTGAGAAGTTTACTACAGAAATCAAAGGGGAAAACCATGTACCACCCCGTGCAATCCACAAATTCATTGGAATCCATATCAACACCAACAGCATTGTCACAGAACTGGAAGAAATACTACAATTTTTATGGATTCACAAAAGACCCTGAAGAGCAAAAATAATCTTGAGAAAGAAAAACAAAGCTGGAGGCATCACAATCCCAGATATTGAAAGATACTGCAAAGCTGTTGTAATCAAAACAGTATGCTACTGGCACAAAAATACACCAATGGAGGAAAACAGAAATCCCAGTGATAAACCCACAACTATATATGGTCAATTAATCTATGACAATGGAGGCAAGAATATGAAATTGGGAAAAGACCGTCTCTTCAGTATATGTGCTGCCGAAGCGAGCACAAGACCGTCTCTTCAATAAGTAGTACTGGGAAAAGTGGACAGCACCATGCAAAAGAATGAAACTGGACCACTTTCTTACAGCATACAAAGAAATAAACTCAAAATGGATGAAAGACCTAAATGTGAGACCTGAAACTATAAAACTCCTTAAAAGAGCCCAGGCAGTAATTTCTCTTACATTAACCATAGCATCTCAAGGACCACCTACGCAATGGGAGAAGTTATTTATAAGCATATAACTATAAGGAGTTAATATTTAAAATATATAAAGAGCTTCTACAACACCAAAAATTATAATAATATTCATCTGAAATGAGCAAAAAATGGGCAGAGAACGTGAATACACATTTTTCCAAAAAAAGACATCCAGATGGCCAACAGACACATGAAAATATGCTCAATGTCACTCATCATCAGGGAAATACAAATCAAAACCATGGTAGGATAGAACCTCACACCTGTAAGAATGGTTAGTAGTGAGTAGACAAGAAATAACATGCGTCAGCAAGGATGTGGAGAAAAAGGAACCCTCTTGGACTGTTAGTGGGAATGCAAACTGGTTCAGCCACTAAGGAAAACAGTGTGGAGTTTCTTCCAAAATTTAAAAATAGATTCACCATATGATTGAATGGTTCCACTACTGGGTAAAATGAAAAAGCTAATTTTATGTTTTTAATGTTTATCATTACTTTTTTTATGTTTGTCTTTGAGAGCGAGAGAGCGAGAGCGAGCGCACACCTGAGCAAGGGAGGGGCAGGGATAGGGAGATACAAAACTCAAAGTGGGCTTCAGACTGCCTACTGTCAGCACAGAGCCTGACGTGGGGCTTGAACTCACAAACTGTGAGATCATGACCTGAGTCGAAGTTGGACACTCAACCGACTGAGCCACCCAGGTGTCCGTGAATGTTTATTTTTTGAGAGAGGGGAAGAGCATGAATGACGGAGGGGGAGGGAGAGAGGGGGACAGAGGATCCCCAGCAGGCTCCGCACTGATAGCACAGAGCCCTATGTGAACTCATGGGCTCAAACTCATGAACCGTGGGATCATGACTGAACTGAACTTGGACATCTAACTGACTGAGCCACCCAGGTGCCCCAAAAAACTAATTCTAAAAGATACATGCACCCCAAGTCTATTCCAGCATTATCTGCAATAACCAAAATACGGAAGCAACCAGAGTGTCCAGCTGTAAATGAATCGATAAGGAAGCTGTGGTATATGTGTATATACATATACATTTACATACAATGGAATTTTCAGCTATAAAAACAAGCTCTTGCCATTGAAACAGTATGAATGGACCTAGAGAGTATCATGCTAAGGGAAGTAAGTTAGCCAGAGAGAGACAATTACCATATGATCCTACTCATGTGGAATCTGAAAAAAACAAAAGGAGAAACAAACCCATAAAACAGAACAAGCTGAGGACTGCTTGGGTGAGGTGTGTGGAGGGATGGGCAAAGTGGGGGAGGGGGAATGAGAAGTGCGGGCTTCCATTACAGAATAAGGAAGTCACTAGAATAAAGACACCACAGAGGGAATAGAGTCAGTGCTACTGTAATAGTGTCGTGTGGTAACACATGGTAGCTGTACTTGTGACAACAGCAGAAGACGCAGAGAAGTTGAATCACTGTGTTGTATACCCAAAACTAGTGTAGCATTGTGCGTCAACTGTACACATAAAAGATTTTAAAAATACACAAATAAAAAGAAAAAAGGTATTTTTTTACACAAGGGGAGGAAAGGGAAAGGAGTAGAAAACACAGCCCTGATTATGTCTCCTTTGGCTGCTGAGTAGATTTCCCATACTGCTTCACCGTCACTCTAGAAGAGTGAGGGTGTTGGGTAAAGAAAAAAAACAGTCGTTCAAGAACTAAGCACTGTAAGTGTCAGCTAAGGAACCCAGGAAAGCCAGGAACTTCTTGCCAAAAGAGAATAATTTTTAAAAAGTGAGGCAGAGTCAGGCTGGTGCAAACTCTCAAAGAAAAAGGGGTATAATCAGGACTTGTGTTCATATGATAAAAATTAATGCAGGTCTTTTACCCTCAATTTATAAACTTCTCATGAAACAAAAGGCATGGGAGGCAGGGAGGGCTGTACAGAGGCAGGAGAGTTAGAGCACTGGATGTTACAGCTGTCCAAATATTCAGTAGCCAATACTAAATCAAAATAACACTACAATACATACAAAATAAATATGTGAACAAGTTGGTTTTAGGCCCCAGTTTAAGGAGTTTAAGGTCTATCTGATATTATAGACCAGATGACTAATAATACAGGAGTTGAGCTGAATAAAGCCTCTGTTGGAACCAGGGCATATGTTACGCTATATGAGAAAGAGTCAAGGACTGCGAATCAGCAGACCATAACACAAAGAACATCTCAGATTTTCCTGATGGGCCCCATGCCATCACGGGGCACTGACAAGTAGAAGACAGAGAAGGGGCCTGAGTTACACCAGGCAAGGAGGACTGGGCCCACCACTGCTGGCTTTGAAGACTGAGGAAGGGGACTCAAGTCAGGAGAGTCAGGAAATGTGTGCCCAGCTGGAATCTGCAGAAAGGACAATAGCTGGCTGACATCTTGCTGTATTAGCCCAAGGACACCCACATTCAATTATTTCCTCTACAAGGCTAAGGTAGCAAATCTGTGTGAAGCTGCTAATGTCTGGAAATGTGTAGAAATCTCAGGCCTGCGGCCATTATTCTATGTGTAGGAGATTGGTCTAGGCGCTGCTGAGTTTACTGGGTTCCCAGGACCGCATAACCTAGACTCTGCTCTAGAAAAGAGGAGGAGCTCCTTTTCAGCAGTTCCTGTGTGGTCCTTGGGCTCTGAAGCAGTTCCTAAATCTTCTCTAGGATGCTGACACACACTTACATTCTAGGTCTTGATCCCCATCTCCCACTGCCTTAATGATTTCTTGTCCTTAAAAACATACCTGATTGGGCTAAAGGGAATTAGAGCCCATGTCACTCCTGATTATATTTGAAGAAACCAGATGTTTATGTTGATAGGTAACTGGGGAGTGAACAGGCTTGAAATAGCACACAAAAGCACATATGAGAATATATGCGATTGTTTTTACCATATGAGATCATAGCAAATATAACAATTTCAGTACCTGTTATTATGCAAAAAAGCATCAAGAGTACAGCATATTTCTTATTCCCAATATGCTGTATAGATAACATGGTTCTCTTCATAGGTAATAAACTATGAAGTAATAGAATTCTACCTAAAAACACCCTTTGGGAGTGCTGGTAAGATTTTGAGAAGACCTGAAACTCTTCTGATTTTAAAGAAAACGATGTCCCAAAAGTTAAAACTTGAACTTCTTATATTCCACACTACCAGAGTATAATTTGTTATTTTGTTTGAATTTAACAGTTATATATATATTTTTTTAATTTAACCATAAAGGCAACCTATTCTATAACCATCTCAAATGCAAACACTCCTTAATTGGTGGTTGATAAATGAAATCTTAAACACCCATATTCTGATGTAGAAACCAATCATTATTAACCAATGAATTTGACTTGAATCGTCTAGGTTTTTAGTAAGAAGTAACTAAATAACTCTTCCCCTCTTTATTTGTTCCCTTCATCCTTCTTGTTTTCTTTAGGTTTATCCAATCAAACAAGATACCTAATATGATCCCAACCTTTTTTTTCTTTCTTAATTTGTGACTGTTGCTCATTATACTTTTGGTAAGTAATACGGGCCTTAACATGTTCGCAAGTCCTTAACATTTCCATTTGGAAAATAATCCAAACAAAAAATAAAATAATCCACATGATTCGCACATTTCATCAGGCTAAAAAATTTAGGACTTTGACAAAGCAAAGTCAGTTAGAAATTGTTAGAGATCTCATAATACTGTATTCTGTAAACTAAGATCTATTATATTTCAGCAAAATTATAGAATATAAACTCAAACTGTTTATGCAACATTGAAAAGATATAAGACCCCATATTATACATACAATTCTATATATTTTGGCAATATATTTGATAGTTTGTTAATAAAAAAGATTTAAAAGCCAATCAATAAAAAGGTGGCAAAAAAGATTAATTCCATCATTTTATCAGTATTTGTTATTTTTTATTATGTCATTATTTAAATGTCGGTATTTGATTAAATATAAGACAAAAACTTGTATTCCTTTCATTGTACGTTACCAAAGGATTGGTTATTCACTTAACCAAAATAAAACATTTTAACCCCAGAATATTTACAAATGTATTGAAATATTTTAATGAAAAAGACTACTTAAAAAACTGATAAGTTTTTAAGTTATGCTAGATAGAACATGTTCTAAAATTTCTGATAAAAACTTTTGCAAGACATAAATCTGGAGGACCTCAAAGAAAAATGTAGCAATTAAGTTTGGAAAAGCTATAAAAGAGACTTTTACTTTTAGAATGGACATTTATTCCCTTTCCTAAAATGTATATCATTATTCAAGAAGCATGTTTACAAATTTCACTGAAGAAAATATTATTTAATAGTGTGACAGATCTGTTCCAAGTGTTTTTCTTATTAAGATAATGTGTATCACATTGCAACCAACAAAACCACAAAAAAGAGCAAAATTCAAATTTAGAGAAACACATTTTCTGGTTTTTTTTTTTTTTTTTTTTTTTTTTAGTAATCTTCTAAAGGAAGATCTTCTAGAGGAAGCCTGTTTAAGCCCTATAACATTAAGAAGATTCTTACAGCCCTAAAAATTTTTTACAAAAATTTAGTTTCCTTGGTTTCATGTAATGTGAACAAATCGACTATTCTTTAATATTTAGAGTAAATGACTGAACAGTCAATACAGAGTCGATTACTAAATAAATTGGAAGTCATGGAATCAATATTCTTCATAAAAATAAATTAAATTACAGTACATCATGGTCTCAGTTGTCCAATTCTATTGTTATCTCCAGATCGACTTGGCATATCTGTAAAACCATTCCTGAATCCTGGAACCCTGAGTCCTTGATTAAGCAGGATACTATAAAGTGTGTCCATGATTAAGACCCAAACAATAAGGTCTTGTTTGGATGTTTAGCAGAGTAACTAGGCTCATGTTTTTTCCAGCGGTGCTAAATGAAAATTCTGGAAGTGGGCTACTAGGTTTAGCAGGAGTCAATGTGACTGGGTTTGAATCATTAGCACCTTTTAAAGGAGGTATTAGAATTACATGATGATCTGGGAAGTTTATGACATTGGCTACAACAGCCTCAGACTGTACTTCAGGTCTAATCCAATCATCCTTGAAAATTTGAACAGTCCAAGTAGACACTAGAGCATAAAGCCTGTTGGTCACTTGAGCAAGAACCATTTGTTGATTTGTATCTTGTCAAATTCTTATATGCACTGATCCACTGAGCCAAAACCTAGGGGCTCAAAATCCTCATTTTGAACTTTTAAAACTCCACCCAGGGTAGATATGTCTCTCATAAGTCTGCCCAATGGACCAGTGATACAGGGGGGTGTTGTCCAGAGTAAACTTTGCCTCCATACATGCTCATGGAATACACAGTGACAGATGTCACAGAGCAATAGCTATGGCAGAGGCAGTGTCTACAGCAAAATGATTACTAATTTCAATATATATTGAAATATATATTGAATATATATATATATTGAATATATATATATATATATATATATATATATATATATATATAAATGAAGAACAAACGCTCCTGGAGGATCAAACAAAATGAATGGATTCATTTGCATAAGGAAGACTCTGCTAGGTCCTGGAATAATTCCACACAAGTGTCGACTATGCTCTGCAACATGCTGTTGAAGCCAAGTTGTACCAGCAGCCTCAGAGACCTAGAAGATTCACTCTGACTAGAAAGTATCATGAACAAGTTGAAGGAAAGAGCCACCAAAGTACCAACTAATGATCTCCCTGTGTGTATCTCCAATCACTCCAAAGAGTGTTTTTTCTTTTAACAAAGAGAGCTCCCCATTGTGTCGGGACTGTGAGGGCAGATACAGCCAAAGCTTCTAACCTTCCAAAACCAAATGAGTAGACAGGCTAGTTTTCCTCATCGTGACCCAGTAACTTACCAAACATGCTGTTACATTCAAAGGATAATGGTTATGTAAGTGTAGGGGGGGAAAGCTATCCACTGCACAGGAGCAGGAGGACGGTGTGTGTTCAGTTCATTGCACCAAAGAGCAGTCTCCTCCAGGACCTTCGGTCAGCTGTTACAAGTCCAAACTCTTGGAAGAACTCGCCAGAAAAATATCTCTGTAGTTTGTGAAGTGAAGAACCGTCCCCACGGTGAGCACTCCAGCCTTTGAGGGTAGAAAGATTTCCGTGATATTTTGTTAGAAGATAAATGGAATTAAGATTTAGAACAGATCAGACTTGGGACCCTCCTGTTCAATGTGGTAATGAAGCACACCAAGTGGATCAAAGACATTTCTAAGGACACATGTTCACAGACTGAAAACTATGTTAAATCCCAAGTACAAATTTCCTTTAATGAAGGAAATTTCTAACACACGCTACTATGGTAAAGCTCAAGTGAGTCAAAGAATTACACGATAGAAACAAATTCTGTACATTTACAGAAAGCAAATGCGTGTGTTAGGCAAATAATGTCATATATAAAACACAGAGACTCAAGGAAGCTTATCTGCTAAGATATTGACAGCTTGTAAGCATTTGTTTACTATAACATTTCATTTTCTTAAACCCAAATGACCTACTGTTTAAAGGTATTTTTAAAATTTTTTAATGTTTAATTTTTAGAGAGACACAGTGCAGTAGGGGAGTGGCAGAGAGAGAGGGAGACACAGAATCTGAAGCAGGATCCAGGCTCTGAGCTGTCAGCACAGAGCCTGACGTGGGGCTCAAACTCATGAACTGTGAGATCATAACCTGAACTGAAGTCAGACACTTAACCGACTGAGCCACCCAGGTGCCCCTTAAGTATTTTCAATTAAACTATTTAAAAATCCTATTTAATAACTATATAATGATTTATATTAAATATTATTTCTTGGGTCATGAAGTGTCCTAGTCATTCCCTTTTAGGTCCATAACCTTCAGATGCATTCTTTTACTAAAAGTTCTTAAGAAATTTCATCTTATTTCTAATTCAATGTCAGAGAATTAATGTGTTGACATTGAAATTAGATTATTAATCCCAGTGTAATTGAAATGATATACTTAACCACTTAATAGAACAGGGAGTATAGATGAAAAAGAAAACAGCCCTATCTTCTTGCCTAAGAACTAGACTCTTTACCTTTAAGGAAAACGATTATTTCAATCTCCATGCTAATTCCATCCATGGCCCCCAGAACAGAACTATAGGTGCTCTATTTCATTCTGTCTTCAACAGAATTTGAACTGAGGAATTGCAGCAGATAGCAACTTATTCATGAATGCCGTCTATTTCTAATTCTTGACCAAATAAGCTCTCAAAGATGATTTAAAATAATTCTTAGCACCCATATCTATGACAAAGGGATTTCAGCTTGTGAAGAATGAATATAGCTTCAAATCTGGCAAGATTTTTTAAAAGATGAAAATCAGCATCATCCTTACAGGAAATAATTCCTAACCCCCTCTGTTCCATTTGGAGAACAGTCACAAATCATTTTAAAGTCCTCGCTCCCCGTGGTGGATTCTCACACCGTCCCAGGCTTCATACTTTATAGGATTTCAAAAATCAATGCAATAATTTCACTCAGAATAAAATCTGAAAATGACACCATAGCATATCAATATTTTCCATTTGGTACCAGTTGGTACAGGGCTTAGAAATTAAATAAAAAATAAAACAACAGGAACCAGAGAGAGATGGCTAATTGGAAGGAACAGGGTTATATAGAGACAGTACATACACAACTCCACATATCCTCAAGCCCTTAATCTTCGTGCAACAATGGGTCTGGTAAGCTGCTGCAAACACTAGTAGAAGTGAATGTTCACATAACATACCAAGGGAGGTTAAGTAGCATAATGGAAAGATCACTTATCAGAAGTACAAACTTCTGTAGTTCACTTTCCCCACTCAGCCACTTATCAGTGCTATGGACCTTAGAGCATGCTACATGCCCTTGTAGCCCTCAGTCTCACCACCTGACGAATGAGGCCAATAGCACCTTCTTTATAGGCGTCTTAAGGGGGGTATATGGAGCCAAGAGTATGGGTGTTGAGTCTGTAGAGGCGGTGGCTGTGGTAGGGGAGTCCACGGAGTAGAAGGCACACCACCCAGACTCTAGTCTTACTTCCACTACTCACCAGCTGCGCAACTTGCACATGTGGCCTAAATTCTATGAACCTCAGCAGTGCTGCCTGAAAAATACAGATAACTGTATCAGCTATACCTTGCTCATCACTCTATGGTCAAATCAAGTGAGATAAATACATTTATAAATGAAGAAAAAGACGGTTTTCAGTATATTAATTAATTATGGCAGAGAGGCAGTCCCTAAAGACTTTTTTACTTTCAAAGAATACACCAGACTCTTTAGGAATAAAAATGCATGAAAAAAGTATATATTTACTTTATGTCCTTTACTCTAAAAAAGGTCCAATTTGTTAATTAAAATGTCCAATGGACATTCAAAAGTTTAATGCTTTACTAAGATCAATTATCTTCACTTGTGTCCACTAACTTATTAAAACACATTAAAATGGTATTCATACAATATTGGTCTTGAAATCTCATTCTGTGTTACATCATTTTCTCCTTTCTAAAGAGAAGGATTTTAGCAAAACAGTATTTTCCACTGAGAATAATTTTTGTAAAATAATAATCTTAGGTCATTACAAAGCCTCCACCCTGCTTTCCAAATTAAAAGGGAAAACAGTTATTCCACAGTATTTGAGGAACCTCAGAAGGCATGTTAGGATTGGTGGTGTTTCTTGAATATAAGTTCTAGGACATTGAGCCAAGAACTAAAACTATTAAATAAAAAAAAGTTGTCTGAGGTTATGATGCATTTTGCCTTACCTCAGGAATATTTAAGATGCTGATAAAGGAATGGTAAGTTGTTCAGTAGGTATTCCCCCCCTCTTGGAGGTGGGGACGAGGTCAGGACTCTCAAATCTAAATTCAGAAAAACAACAACAACAACACATTCAAAAAGCTACTGAGTTTAAACAAGTTTTGTTAACTCAGCTTTATGAGAAAATGAATGTCAGTCACGCTCAATTGCTTGTCCTACTCTTCGTTAACATGGTATGTGTTTTGCAACAGGTGGAATCATTCATTCATGCAAACATTCACCCAACAGACATCAGACACCTGTTACCTATCAGTTTCTCATCCCTGGGATTCCAAAAGGCAAGCAAGCATAGGAAGTTCCTTGTCTCATGAAGAAGAGAGGAAATAAATGAAGACATATTTATGTTAGGTGGGGATATGCGCTATAAGGAAAGATGAGTAAGGAGAGGAGGAAACTAGCCGTGGGAATGGGGAAGGTGGTAGTCCCAAATGCAATTGGTTGTAAATTTAAAGTTGCATTTGAAACACATACCACCCAGAGCCCTGTCTGGAGAATGTAGCTGATCATCATGCAGCCTGATTACAAACTCTGAAGGTGCCCATGATTGGTCACGGAGAAATCCTAAGGAAATAGAGATGCTAACAGTAGCCAACATTATTTGTTGGAAAATATATTGAAAATCTAGATACCACATTAAACACATATGTTATTTTTTGTTGACATTTTGGGGATTATTTTAGGATTTCCATTTTAGAGCCTGTTGCAGACGAAATTTGAGTACATATCATTTGCAATTCCTGCCACCAAGAAGTGCAGCCTACCGTGAATCTGGTCTTTCATCAGTGGGTGGCGGGAGAAGTAACATCATTGTGGGTCCCAGGGCCTGGATGTCAACAGGACTGCAGTTTCTGCCTCTGCACTGCTTGGGACCCTGAGGTCACCACGCAGTGAGGAAGCTTGCAAAGGAAGACTACTTGCAGAAAGACTACAGACAGTTCAGCTGTCCCAGCTGAGCCAGGGCTCAGGTCAGCAAGCAGTTTCCAAGAAATGTAAGATTGTCAGAAAAACCTCCCAGGTAACCCATGCAGGCCACAGACATAATAAACCCTTGTGGTTTGAAGCCTCCAAGATTTGGGTGATAGTTTTTAGATTTTTTAAATGTTTATTTATTTTTGAGAGAGAGGGCAGGGGAGGGGAGAGAGAGAGAGAGAGAGAGAGAGAGAGAGAGAGAGAAGGAGGGAGACAGAGCATGAGCAGGGGAGGGGCAGAGACAGAGGGATACACAGAATCCAAAGCAGGCTCCAGGCTCTGAGCTGTCAGCACAGAGCCCAGTGCAGGGCTCGAACTCATGAGCCTTTGAGCTGTGAGATCATGACCTGAGCCGAAGTCAATTGCCCAACTGACTGAGCCACCCAGGCGCACCTTGGGGTAGTTTTTTATGCTCCATTAGACAGAAAACTATGGCACAGAGAAACGGAAGTGGACCGTGTTCAGAGGCTCCCAGCAAGTAAGAGCAGAGCCAGGACTGTCAGAGGGGCATCCACTAATGTCTGTAGCGCTGCGTTTCTAACTTTCCTGAAAATCCATGTCTTTATCATGAAAAAATGATGTTAAAATAATCCATAAGTTTCTACGATTCTGTGAGCATTTAGGTACATTTCCTGCTGAGTTGCCTCCTCAAAGAATTACACCATCCCAGCAATTCCCAGGATAAAAATTTCTACACTATATTATGTCACTCCATTAAAATTCACTTTATATCAGTTATGCTTAAGCAATCTCACCTAAAAGGAATTATTTTGTGTCTATTTCAAATAAGTAAAAAAAGGGAGTATTATAATAACACCTGGTACAGTTGTGAGGAGGGGCAAAGGGTAGGACATGCACAGAATTGCATATGGTGGAGCACAGCACATCCATGGATCTGTATTTATATATACACAAGCACACCCATGGTATATATTCCTAAGAAACTCATCCAAAGTAATATACTCTTATTGCACAGTATCAGAGATTAAAGATGGTCCCGAATCCTTTGATGGCCCTCCCATTCAGAATAAAGGTATAGGCCTTTTGCCCTTGAATTTCTCGGAATTCTAAGCTACCATGTACGAAACCTACCTTTGCTGAGATTGTCAGGCTGTGGAGAAGGTCATGTTCATTACCTGAGGGGTGACATGGAGACAGAGAACCATCCCCACTCAGTCCAGCCATCCCAATACAAGTGACAGAAGGTCAGCGAAGCTTTTCGATGGCACCAGCTTCAGCTGCAACTACATGACAACCACCTAGTTCAGTCAATTGACCCCCAACATTGTAAATGTGGACATATTGTTATTTTGTGACAGTTAATTACATAGAGCTATATATCCAGAACACACGTGCTTCTAATTACAAGGAGGAAAATTCTTAACATTTCTGTCTAGGTTAATAACTTCATGGCTGCTTAGAACAGATGCTGTCTTCCCCCAACTCCCCACCCTGGTGATCTCCGCCCCACTCCCCCCCTCACTCACACACACACACACACACACCTGCAAAAACACATAAAATGGCATTATTTTTAAGTTGTCCAATAAAATACCAATCTACAGTGAAAGGTCTACTGTAAAATGGATAAAGTTTAATAAAAATAATGGCAAATACAAATTTGACTATTAAATTGAAGTTCATAAATACAACTGAAAAAGAAAACTTAAGACTTTTTCCCAAACCATATAAAAAGGGGAAGTTTCATAAGTATTAGAAAGATTTTTAGAAATTAGAAAATTGGCTACTACTATAAACAGGCAATTTATAGAAAAAAGTTAATGGAATTGCTTTGAAATATATAAAAATATGCTTGATCAAATAAATACAATTAATATTTAATTAATATAATTAAAATAAATTATGACGCAGTGTTTTCAAGTCTCTGACAAAGATAAATAGACGTGATGACATAGCATGTGGTGGAGGGAGGGAAGGTCTGGTCCCTTTCATACTATTGTCAGTGTCTTGTCAGTGTCGGTCTCCATGTCTCACAGAAGGATAATTCTGCAGTAACTCCCTAGCATTTCCACCCCGGGACCCCATCCTACACAAATGCTTGCACACATTTGCAAATCTCTGTAAAGATGGTCATTAAATAACTAATAAACATCTTGGTCTAAAAATGGAGAGTATTGATGATTCATAAAATACTGACATCCAAATATTGAAATTTTATGCAGCATTTAATAGATATAAGTATATACTCAAATATAGAGAGAACTCTTATTCTTAGGTGCATAAAGCAAACTGCAAGTCTGTATGCTTTTTACTTTCTCAACTGTATAAAAAAGGGGGATGTGGAAACATGTTTGCAGGCATATGCATAAAATATTTGTGGGAAGATTTGTAAGAAACCATTAATATATCTGGAAAATACAACAGGGAAATAATATGGGAAGCAGCCTCATTTTTATGTAACATTTTTATTGCTATTTATTTGCATTTTTACCATTTGCCATTTTTTCCTCACTAAAATTAGTGGGATGGGAAGAAGTTAATGATTTCCCAATGGCTTCCAGTTAACAATTAACTAGTTGTTAATACAAGAACACAGCATTTTGGTAGCTGAAGATTACGTAGATATAGTTTAAACCTGTGTTTTTTACATTATATTCCAGAAAACCCTAGAATTCCCCAGAGTTACTCAGTGCCACTGCAGAGGCTGATGGGGAGGCAAAGTGGTCAAAATGATACCCGTCTCCCTCACCAGCTTCAAAGTAATCTTTTATGTATTTTATTCATGGAGGCTACACAAAACGCTTTGTTTGAAGGAAAAATTCCACTGTTAGAAGAGTTTGAGAATTCTTGACATACAGGAATACACTAACAACATAACCCCTAGCTGTCAACTGTGATACAGGAGACAGCTGGCTAGTCTGATTTTAACCTACATCATTCCAGGAGAGTTGAAGGATTCTTTATGGTATATGGCAGTTGCATATACTTATAAATCTCCTACATGTTTCTTGTTTGAATGCATTTTCATTTTGGGACCATATCTATAGAAAGCATTGGCAATTTGCCAGATTTCCAAATTAGGAAAAAAAAAAAACACGAAACCTTTAAATGTTTCATATTTAATTCGGTAAAGTTGCCTGTATTTTTTATAAAAGTTGGGAGTAATTGCACATCAGCCTTAATAACCTTGTCACACTTAGTGAGGAACAGATTGTTGGAATCTAGAATTCATAGAATATAACCTGATGTTTTCCTTAATAAAAATAGGTTTGAGATTTGAAGTTTGGGCTTAGTTACTACTGTCTATGTTTGCGTCATTAAATTCTTTTACTATCTGCAACTAATGATATTGTCTTTTTCACATAATTTCTCACTATCACTTACAATGTGTTGGCTCCAATATTTTTACTGCAAGATGAACAATCTGCTTATATGTCAGATACTATGTCTGCTTCCTCAGGAAGAGTGCCCCGTGCAGGAGGGAGCCATTACTTTGTGACACACCCCATTTATGTTTAATGTCCCTTGTCAGCCACATTTGTCTACTGGATTCTTTCTTCATTGGATTCTACTCAGTATCATAACTCCTAGGAACAGACCTTTTTCTAATAGCTGGTCTTCACTTCTGGATTTAATTTTCATCAATGATACTCTCCCCTTGACCACTTTCTATTGGCCAACTCTCTGTGCCTTCCCCCTATATACTTCTATCTCTAGGCTAAGTGATAGCTTTGTCTGTTCTAGGTTCCATTGAGATCCCAGGTAAGACTTGACCCTCTACACCTCCCTGGAAGGAAGGGTCTCACTGGATTTTCAAACATAATTAAGGAGGCTCTGAGATTTTTTAAGGTTAACAAGGATTTAAATCCTGAATGTTAGGGGTGCCTGGGTGGCTCAGTGCATTGAGCGTCTGACATCGGCTCAGGTCATGATCTCATGGTTCGTGAGTTTGAGCCCCACATCGGGGGTGTCTGAGCTGTCTGCGCTGACAGCTCAGAGCCTGGAGTCTGCTTCGGATTCGGTGCCTCTCTCTCTTTCTGCCCCTCCCCTGCTTGCTCGCTCATGTGCGCTCTCTCCCTAAAATAAATAAACATTAAAAATGTTTTAAAAATCCTTAGTATTCTATATGTATAATCACAAAGACTCTTTATTAGAAACTGACTAGACATTCATGGGGAGCTTAACATTGGTTATCAAAAGCCCACACTCCCAGAAACCATGCTTTTATTAAAAAATAAATGGAAGTTTCCTGCACCATGAACTATGATACACTTATTTTTACAGCAATATCAACCTGCTCCATAAATCTGATCAGGTAAAGCAGCGCTAAGTACTTTGTAGGAATGGGTTAGACTTTCATGTCTCCCCCTCATTTGGAACTGAGCCACTGGAAATTTGCAAGCGATCTCGTTTTGTTGTGGTTTTTAATGAGTAAGGGGCAGGTAGGGGAATCAGACCATCAGATAACCAGTTCCCTCTCTGAATAATTCTGGGAGAGATCTTAACTGGATTCGGAAAGAAGGCAACTAAAAATAGTGACCACAGTCCTTTCTTAACAGTGATGTTCTATATAATGGCATATGCACATCCCAACAACATAATGAAGAACCGTATAAAGGAGAAATGAACCAATGGTGAATGCGTCTTTTTCAGAGTCAAAGCTGACACTTCAGCTTCCCTGAGGGAGAGTGTAGAGAAAGTGAGGGGGTGAGGCTAGACTAAGACAGTCGGCAGGCTGTCTGGGAGAAAAAGGTGAACTCAAGAGCTGTCAGCTGGGAAGGGAAGAGAGAAAGACGTAGAAAATATTCCAGCAATCCAACTGTGCTCTGCTACTTTAAACAAGCCAGCAAAATTATTTTTCTTTCATTTCAAAAGATAACTCATCCCAAAAATTCAGGATTTTTGCTTAATTCTCAATTATCTCTGTGCAATTTAACAACTGGGAGGATTAGCTGCTAATATGTAACAATGTCACTCCTCTGAAGCCAAAAAAAAAAAAAAAAACATGGTTAATAAAAGCCAAATGGAATAAGCAAGATGGTCGTGAGTGCAGTTAGAAATAGAAATATGAGCCATCCTTACAGAAAGCGGTCCACATCCATATGCAGCCCCTGTTAAGCCAGACCTCCCAATGTCTTTGCAATTCTAGAGTGACACTGTTGGTGCTCTGGAAGTTGCCTTATTTTTCTTATGTTCTTCAGAGGAACGTATCAGGATACCTACAAAAGCCTCTGAAACAACGGAACTTTAATTTTAAGCCACCCCCATTTATATCACAAAGCCCGTATCTGAAACAATACTAATGTTTTATCTTTAAAACCCAAAAATAATGTGTAAGTACCCAAAAATAAGGTCTTTGTAAAAAAAAAAAATCCAGTTGTTTTTTTCCAGTGGCTCAGCTGGTAAAGTCTCCAACCTCAGCTCAGGTCATGATCTCACTGTTCATGAGTTTGAGCCCCTAGTCAGGCTCTGTGCTGACACATGGAGCCTGGAGCCTGTTTTGGATTCTGTGTCTCCTTCTCTCTGCCCCTCCCCCACTTCTCTCTAGCTCCTTCTCAAAAATAAATGTAAAAAAATCCAGAAAAAATGTTGATATCTTTCAAAATGTTGACATTATAAATCCTAACTTAGTCAAATTTAAAATATTAAATTCTTTTAGTAAAAAATTAATTTTGGAATGTCTTTAGATTTTCAGAATAACTACGGATAGATTACAGTTTACACATATGCCACACCGTTTCTATTATGGTTCATTTGTCACAACTAATGAATCAATATTGAATACTATTTTAATCTGAAGTTCATACTTTACTCAGAATTTCTTGTTGATACTCAGGGTCCTTCTGCATTTTTACTGCTTCAGCTTGCCATCCAGGATAGCACATATTTAGTGGTCATGTGTCCACAGGCTTTTAGATGTGACAGTTTCTCAAACTTTATTTTAATATTTTTGAAAGAGAGAGACAGTGCAACCAGGGGAGGGGTTAGAGAGAGGGAGACACAGAATCAGAAGCAGGCTCTAAGTTCTGAGCTGTCAGTACAGAGCCCAATTTGGGGCTCAAACCCAAGAACTGTTAGATCATGACCTGAGCCAAATTCAGACACGTAACTGACTGAGCCACACAGGTGCCCCAAGATTTCTTTTTCGTGACAGTTTTGGGGTATATCGGTCAGGTGTTTTGTAGATTGTTCAACTGGGATTTTAAAAATGTTTTCTCATGGCTTAGTTGGGGTTACTGTTTATTTTGGGGGGGGCAACCACAGAGATAACATGCAATATTCATCATTTATCAAGGGTACATACACACTACGGACATGACTTACTCATGTCGATCGTAATCATTTGGCTGAGAGGGTCAGGTTTATCCTTGTGTCTTTATTTTCCTGCCCTTTCCATATGGTACTTTTTGCTGGAAGTCCCTAGTAGCCCATACCTAAGTAGTGGAGAGTTCTGCTCCCCACCCCCCTGGAGACTGGAATATTTATATAAACTATAATTCTTTTACAGGAGAGTTTTATCTTTTCTCCATTTGCCTATTCAGTCATTTCTTTGTATCAGTATAGCCTTAAGGATATTTGCTGTATACTTCAGGTTACAATATTACTCTATTGTGTTGTTCAAATTGTTGCATATTTTGGCCATCAGAAGCTCTTTCAGGAAGCTCCCAAGTCCCTTGGATGTAACCCCATGATTGTGAGTTTTGAGAACCTCCTCACTTTCTGGTAAAATCAGATGTTGCAGGCTGACATTATATATTTACTGCCTGAGTCCTAGAACCAGCCATCTTCCCAAGAAATCTTAATTGCTTTGAATGGAGAATGACATTAAGTCAGGTCTGGTGGCTTCTAAGCCCTCCCCACTTACGGAGCAGAGAACGGTGTGTGAGGTAACTATATATATGTACATACATCTGTGCGTGTTTCTACATGCATCCAACCATATATCCATTTAGCTAAATGTGGGTTTGTGCAGATTCTAGTCTTCTCTCTTTGCTTATCGGCAACCTCTGCTCCAGCAGTGAGCAACCTGGCTCCCACAGACCACCATCCTTTCACAATTATTTGTAAGATTCTGTAACTTTCTCTCAAAGTCCATTTCCTAGGTGGAGCCTGGGTGGATACACAGACACACAGCCTTTAAAAACGTTTCAAAGCTCATCGAATTCACTCTCCCTTTTATCTATGTGGGAACTGAAGCTTAGATTAAATAACTTAGCCAAGATCATAAAACTAGTTATTGACCATTTATAACAAAAAGCCAGGTGTCTTGTCTGTTAAAATTATTGAACATTTTAGATTTAAGAATGGTTCAGCCAAATGCTATTACAGATGAAAAAAAGTTACATCCACAGAGTTTAACATTTTATGTCTGGTTGATGAAAGACTAAAAGATAATCTAAAATAGGAAATGACAAGAAAATCCTATACTTACTGCAAAAACAGTCAAAATTTTAATGGTCAAAATGTAGTCTTTGGCTAAACTATGAGTTCATGTCACCCTATATTAGAGTCAAATACTTTAATTTGAGGATTATAGCAAAAATATTTTGAAATAGGTAATAGTCTGACTCAGTACTAAAGGAAACTGAATCCATTTAGGTTATTATGGAATTGCTCACAGAGATACAAAAGTTTGTTGATACTCTGTCTGCTCTTTGCTATTTAATAGGGGACAGTGTCATTCCAATGGTCTTGACACTCTTTGCCATCAGTTCTGAAGGAAATAAATGTTGATGTGCATCTGCCAACATAATGTGATCAGGATATACTGTTACTTGATTTACATAGGGGTTAATATTCACGGAAATAATATGTTTCTTTACAGATAAACTGAATTCTCGATTATAAAATTAATCATATTAGAAAGTATAAAAAATTATTGCAAGTAATATTTACAGCCTTTTTCATAGTAAAGTTTTCAGGGGACATTTGTGAAAAATATAAATGAACAGTAAATGAAACAAAAATGAAAATATTTAGTTATTATGTCAGGCACTACCCTATGTACATATAAAATGTATTAACTTATTTAATCTTCAATAATTTTCCTTACTTTTGAGGAAATCTGTAGCACAGAGCAAAACAAATCCAAGAAGTAGGGTGTATTTTAGTTTTTATTGAATTTCAGCTTTTCTTTATTTAAATGAAATCTTAGGGGCCTTGAGTTCAGAGATCCCTCTGTTCAGAGGTTCTTAGTGCTACCTGCATGTTAGAATAACATGTAGTGGGGAACCTGGGGGCTAAGTCTTTTAAGCATCTGACTGCAACTCAGATCATGATCTCATGGCTCATGGGTTGAAGGCCTGCATTGGATTCTGTGCTGACATCTAAGAGCCTGGAGCCTGCTTCAGATTCTGTGTCTCCCTTGCTCTCTGCCCCTCCCCCACTCATGTTCGTTCTCTCTCTCTCTCTCAAAAACAAACATTAAAAAAAAAAAGCATACCTGCATGTTAGAATAACCCCAGTCCTGCCTTGTGCATGTTAGAGTAACCACAGTACTGTTACCTTCATAGTAGAGTAACTAAATCACTACCTGGGTATTAGAGTATCTATAGTACTGAAGAGAATACATTATAGGACCCCCATCTAGATGTGGTTCTCCAACTTATGCATAAATCAGAACTGCAGATTTTTTTTTTGTTTTTCAAATTTATTTAAATTTTGAGAGAGCGAACACACACACAAGCAGGACAGGGTCTGAGACAGAGAGGGAGAGAGAGAATTCCAAGCAGGCTCCTCACTCTGAGCTCAGAGCCCACTGTGGGGCTCAAATTCATGAACCACAAGATCATGAGCTGAACTGAAATCAAGAGTAGGAGGCTTAACCATCTAAGCCACCAGGTGCACCCCTCAAGGGTTTTGTTTTGTTTTTTAAGTACTAAACCCTCAACCTCAGGTTCCTGATTTAATAGTTCTGGAGTGGATCTCAATTTCTATTTCAAAGATGTGCCCAGGTTACATCAACGGCCTAGGCATTGCACTCAAAACCACAGACTGAGTTTTGCTTTTGAATCTCTAGAACTGGTAGAATTAAAGCCTGAGTAAAATTTGTTTGTTTGCAATTGAACTTTGAAACCAGACAAAAATGTATGGAGAAAAAACCTCCTGCATCAGTTAACCAATGCCAACAAGTATAGAACGTTCTTATTTATTACACAAAGTTTCACTTTTTTCTCTTCCTTTTTTCGGGGGGGGGGTCTGGGGGTCCCATTGATCCTTCTATTTACTTCAGTTTTTCTCCCTTCTGTTTTCATTTCCTTTATTTGTATTCGTCTTCCTGGAGACTATTTGAAAGCACATCCCAGATGTGATTTCCTTCACAGAGCATTCACAAGCATCTCTAAGTGATAGACTTTTCTCTTAGGTAGCCTCCACGCCTTAGTACACAGGTGCCTAAGACTCTGCCCACACTCCCAAATTTCACATAATTTAAGGAAAACTGAAAGGAAAAGTGACTTGAAGCCATTTGGAATACAGGTTGAGGGGTTGGAATTAGAGGCCTCACCTCCTAACCCTAAATGTTTTCTGGTAGAAAATAACAAAGACAACACTTGGTGAGAAGGAAAATTTAAGTTGTGTGCAGTGACTGAAGAAGTCACGGTAAGGACAGCAGTTACTGGGTTACATTAGGATTGTGTTACAGTGTATTTCTAAAAAAATCAACAAATGAGTGTCTCCGTAGATATGCTCATTTATCGATATCAGTACATATGGTGTCCTGGAAAGCTGACAAGAGACAAAACACATGGCTTTAGTTTTTACTCAACCGTACACTGTCAGTCCCAAGTCCCAGAACAAATTACTTAAGTTGCAGTTTCATTAAGAAATACCTATTTGGTCATGCCTTTGTTTTAGAGACTCCAAATGACAGGAGCTCCTGGGGGGCTCAGTCGATTAAGCACCCGACTCTTGGTTTTGGCTCAGGTCATGATCTCATGGTCCCGGAGTTCAAGCCCTGTGTTGGGCTCTGGGATGACAGCATGGAGCCTGTGTGGGATTCTCTTTCTTCCTCTTCTCTGCTCATGCTGTCTCTCAAAATAATTAAACTTAAAAATTTAAAAAGACCACAAATGATTGTTGACTATTTCCATTTAAAAATGTAGGTGTATGTTTTTAAAGTGCACATTATTACTGATTCTAACTTAAAATATTCTAAATCTGTTTAGGGACTTGTTATATATGACTTAAGTAATTCCATTAAATGCACTGTTTACTAATAGTTGATTCTGATCTGCAGATTATTAAATTTTCTAATATTTGTTTCTCATTTATAGATCATTAAATTACATATGAACATCAGACCATCCCCTTTTTTGTTTACTGGAAGGTACTTATAAAATTCCACATGAAAAATTTTCATAGTTTATATTAATGGCCCCTCAATGAATACGTTACTGTGGCCAAACTCAATTTTCTTAAATTTGTCAGATTTGAGTATTTTTACACTTTTAAACATTAAGTCTGAGTCTCCTCTAGCTTGTACAATTCAGAATAGGGAAAACTTCGAATAGGTAAACAAGTTTGAAAGTTTTCCATTTACAATTAGTCAATGAAATCCAGCTCCCTGTTTTAGTTAACCCTGCCATGTACAAGCAGGAGTGAATCTGCACCAGCACATGATACAAAGGAAAGTCTCTGCTCTTGGGTTTTCTGTCCATTTCAATCTTAGGTTCATCATCCTGTTGTATCACAAAAACTCTAAGCACTGTAGTATACAAAATGTAATTGTAAAGTTCAAGAAATGCCTGAAGTTGACTTGAATTCTATTGGAAGACCTGCATATGCCTGCCTGCTAAAACTAATCTCATGAATGCTATATAGGCAAGTTTAGCAATGCAATTTTACATACGAATAAATTTTACCATCTGGATTCAGGAATGTAAAAAAAAAAAAGAACTGAGGACACATGTATCAATGTCTTTGGTACTTTGGACAACTGATTTATTGCTTTCTGGAAAGCTGCTTTCTTTCCCAGGTGAGCCATGACACAGCATCAGATTTAAATACTACAGAGGTCTCCCTATCACTCCCCTTTGAGGAAACTCCCCTACTGCCTTCTTAGCCTTGTGGAAGAATGAGAAGAGGTGGGCCTAGGTTACTCTACGGAAATGAAGAGAAGGATGGCCTTTGGCTGTTGGAAGCGTATTACCTACATAAAATTTCATGTCGGTTCGTGAACACACTAGCCAAAATACAGCTGGATGGATTTTCAAAGTATGAAGTTTGGTTTCAAATAGTTTGATCTAAGATAGAGGGTGGGGTGTTCAATATGTCCATAAAGGTAGCATCAGATAGGCTGTCATCCTTCCGAGATGCCGAAGTGAAGATCTAATCAGAGATGGTGGGGTGGGGGCAGAAGACCCAAGCCAGTAATATTACAAGGACACAGGCAGACACTTTGGTGTCATAAGTTAGCCGCCATTCACAATCACAAGGGCATATGCTTTGATTTGCAGTTGCAGTTTCTAGTAAAGATGGGCAACTCCACACCCAGGATGAGGCTCATTGGGGATTTATGTAATGCTGCTAAGTTGAAGCATGGCACTAATATCGACCACAGGCTATAAACACCTTTGTATATATACACTTTGTATGTATAAACACTTCCAGCCAGGAGCCCCTGGACCCTGCCTCTTGCAGTATCAGACTGGGGTGGGTCAGTCTCCCCATGAGGAAAAAAAAATGCTTTTCTGTGAGTAATTTACTGCACACAGAAACATCCTGGTCTGGCAATACATCACAAAGCGTGGGTGTCCTTGCAACCGAATGTGCCAGTTTTGGGGGTGAAGTTTAGCCTACCTAAGAATATCTTCTGCTTTGAACCCCCCCCCCACAGAAATGACTCAACAGTGACTGTGGGAGAACTAAGCGCAACAGCTAAAATAATTTTATATAAATGATCAAAGACCCATGTGACACACCTGCCTACTTATATTCCTAATATTCATTCTTAAGTTTGAAGACAGCTGAACAACAGTCTTAAAATTCAGTAAGCAACTCATCTGAACCTTTCCAAAGTTGCTCCACATTGAGAATGGTCATCATTCCCATCATTTTACTTAAGAAATCTGGATTTATGACATTTTGGTTTACCCGGACATGTTAAACAATAATTCAGCTCTTAACACGGTATCATTCTTTCTTTTCAAATATAATTACATACCCAATGAATGTTACACTTAGAAGTTTCACAGAAAAGCAAGCGCAAGGCATTCTTTGTCATCATTCATCATTCCGTGGGGTGGGCTTGTTTGGTTTCGGTTCTTCCGCTCCTTTTGAAATCTATATCCTTTTTCATAGAAAGTTCTTTAAGGAAATAAAGACTATTTTATTCTTTCCATTTTATTCATTTTTTTTGTATTTTTTTATTGGCTCTCCCCTATACTGCCTTGCAAATTTGAGCAGGACCTAGTGAATGGAGGGGAGAACAGGCACTACTGAAGTCACTAATCTGCCACAAGGATTGATGAAAAGGACTAATTTTGTTTCCCTTTCTAGCATTCCCAGTGGCAAAATGAGCATCACTTCTATTTGTCGACATACAATGCCGAAAGTCTATGTGCCAGAAAAAATAGGATAAGAAATGTAGGCACACCTCGTTTCACTGTGCTTCACTTTGTACTTGATACTTCTTTATTTTTAATTTAACAAACTGAAGCCTGAAGACTTCAGTGTAAATAACTGCAGATGTAATGGAACAGCAAGAGAACTAGACTCAGAAGTGGAGCCTGAATATGGGACTGAATGGCTGCATCCCACGAGATAAAACTTGAAGGGACAAGCTGCTTCCTATGGATGAGCAAAGAAGTGGTTTCTTGGGATGGAATCTACTCCTGGTGAAGATGCTGTGAAGAATGTTGAGATGACAACACAGCACTGAGATTATCACATGAACTCATAGATCAAGCAGGGACAGGTTGGACAGGAGGGACTCCCAATTCCAAGAGAAGTTCTACATCGCGGAAGATGCTACCAAACCACATCACCTGCTACAGAGAAATCGTTCATGAAAGAAGAGTCAATCAATGCGGCAAACTTCACTGTTGTCTTATTCTAAAAACTTGCCACTCCACCCCAGCCTTCAGCGCCTACCACCCTGTCAGCAGCCACCCACATTGAGGCAGGACCCTCCACCAGCAGAAAGATCAGGACTCAATGAAAGCTCACATGACAGTTGGCAGTTTTTAGCAATAAACTATTTTTTAATTAAAGTATGTATTTTTTAGACATAATTCTGTTGCTCATTTAATAGACTAAGCACAGTGTAACCATAACTTTTACATGCCCTAGGAAACCAGAAAATTCATTTTACTTGCTTTATTGCCATGTTTGCTTTATTGTGGTTGTCTGTAACCAAACGCATGATATCTCTAGAGTGTGACCGCAGTCCTCGGACTCACCCTCTAACCCAAATGTTCTCCTTTTTATTATTTTGGATGTCACAAATTTCATGTTTTAAACCTATTCTGTTATAAAAAAAGCATCCCTAAAGATTTCACTTTTGTGTTGTAACACTTGAAAAATGAATGCCTGGAGCGCAGCATGGGAGCCCTTCAGACTGCTGGATGAACCTAAGAGACGCAAGAAAGTAAACAGAAGGGAGAAGATTTAACATATTCAGGCTCATTACTTCCCTAGAGGACGGAGCTGCAGAGGTGGAGGCAGGTCCACAAAGAAGCACTTTGGTGCTTTCTGATGGGTTACAGGTGATAAAGGCAATCCAAAATAATACTATTAAGTTCTACGTGGATGAGATATTTGTTATGTCATTGAGCATAACGTCCCTTTCTTGAAAATTATCTCTTTTCTCCTTTCCTCTTAGTCTGTTTTAACTATAAATGATTCTAAATAAACAAATTCATGATTTTTAAGTATAGTTTGCCATTTCAAAGATACAGATTAACTGTAACAGGACCATTCTTTCCAATTTTATTTCCATTCATTGGACTCACCATTTGGCATGTTGCATGGTCGGGTCATTTAATTGTTTACCGTCTGTCTCGTCACACTAAAATTACCCTTGCTCAATTTAGGGCTTTTTACACACGTCTGTTGTATGGTCGTTACATAGTAGATACTCAGTAAATATTTGCCCAGTTACTAAAGAAATGGATAGATTCATAAAAGAATCAATGTTACCAGATAAGTATAACATTCATGTTCTCTCTCTCTCACTCTCTCTCTCTCTCTCTCTCTCTCTCTCTCTCACACACACACACACACACACGCAGAAGAAACATAACTATCGCATCCAAATGATTGAAGGAGCCAGTTATCCTCATGTCACGATTATTCATCTTGTCAAAAAGATCAGGTTGCTGTCATAGAACAGTTTTCAATTTTAAGGTATATGGAAAAAAGTATTTTCCAGAAATATTTGGTTTGTTCCAAATGTATGAAAAACAGTAAAACCAACATTGTTATATTTTATTAAAGGGTTTTTGTCTTTAGTGTTAAAATAATCCCTAAGACTTTGTCAGCAAATATAAAGTGTTTAAGTCATCTCAAATAAAATTTCAAATATTTTAATACTAAAAATATAGTCCTCTACTTGAATATTAAAATTTGTATTAAGTCGGTTAAAAATTATGTGTACTGAGATGTTTAAAAATAAAAAAAATTGTGAGTTTCACCCAGCAAATTGAAATATTCGTTTATAAAGAACAGATTTTTTTTAAGATCAGAAATTAGGTGAATAATAAGCAGTACACCCTCTCTGCATGATGAATTTTCTTTCAAGCCCTAGAAGGTGTGAGAATCAAAGAGACAGTAGCTTCTGAACCCACTGACTGTAATAAATCTCAGGTTACTCATGTCCCAGTGCATGCCTGATTTTGCGGAAGAAAGGAGATGGATAGAGGAAGGCCTGATTTAGGAGAAGGGGCCTCTTGTGCTATTCAAGGACTAAAGCAAAAATCACAAAATTGATTCTCCATCATGTGGGCAGCAATAGACAACATCAAGTAAATTCCTTTAGTTCAAGCGTATTTTTCTTATCAGAAAAATCCACAGTTTGGTTCAATATAATATATAAATATAGTTCTATAATATAGGTAGAAAGAGCCTATAAAAGCACATTCAGAATCAAACCTCAATTACTCAGGCATTTGAGCCTTCAATCCTTGGTAATATTCTCCTAGCACTTATGTGAGATCTTTGAACTTAGTGGTATAAATTTGCACAGTGCTCAAACACTGTTTAGGTTTAATTTGTTTTAAAGTTTTTTAATGTTTTATTTTTGAGAGAGAGACACAGACAGAAAGACCAGGGGAGGAACAGAAAGAGAGGGAGACACAGAATCTGAAGCAGGCTCCAGGCTCTGAGCTGTCAGTATAGAGCCCAGACTCAAACTGTGAGATCATGAACGGAGCCAAAGTCAGATGCTTAACTGACTGAGCCGCCCAGGTGCCCCTACAGTTTGTTAATCTATGTGGCAGTCTTAAAAAAATTCAACAAATATTTCTGGTTTCCTTCCTAGACATGCATCTCACTATGTTTCCAGATACAGGGAAGACTGCACATCTGGTCCAATCTTGTGTTTGGGGAAGATAAGCAATTAGCTCTGGCTGATGAGCTAGGACACAGGCCACCTCCAGGCTGAGGCCTTAACCGCTGGAGGGGGTCCTCCCAAGGTGTCTCTGGCATGAGACATGTAAACTACCACCATGCTGGCCATGCTGTTACCTTGGGATTATGAGTGATGACACTATTCCAGAACTGTGCATCCAAACTCTACCACCAAAATGTGATGGGTGGGTAACCAAAGAACCAAAACTTCATCACTTTAAGCCATTAAAGTTAGTGTAGTTGTTCTACAATGTGACTCAGACTTCCCTAAGTATAACACTTTTCAGAATCAATGCCCAGATACTCTCGTGGTCCTTCGTAGGCTGCATGGAGCAGAGCAATGGGACTTAGCTAAGAGCACCTCCAGCTGAGGCCAAAGGGTCTCACACCATGACAGTGTTTACACAGTCCATTTATTCAACGCCATACAGATTATACATGTTGTATTTTTGTGTCTGGGGATTTTGCGCAAATGACTCTCCCTCACTAAGCTTCCATACTGAGCGATGCCTAAATCCTCCTTTCCCTCTCTCAGATGAAGCCCCAACCAGTCGAGCGCCCCATGACCAGATACACTGGGAGGGCTGATTTCTGCACTCTCAACATCCACGTGCTGACAAGTTGGGATACGTGTATGTGTGTGCACTTGAGACATGGTGGGACATCAGGCAAGGTTCTACCTCCCCCCCTCTGGTAAAAAATATATTCACATTGAAAGTAATAAATCAAGCCTATTTTATACAGCCTGGTTAGGTTCAAGATTAATGTTTATTACCTATTAAGTAGGCATGTTATATGTTGTCCTGGGAACCTAACCATTTTTTAATATTGTTTCCATGAGAAAATGTATTCCAAGTTCCAAACAATTGATTCAAAAATTAACTTCTGGAATATGACCAACTTTTAAAATGTGGACTCCTGTGTGACAAAATGAGGAAGGCACAGAAACAAAGAGGTAATACCCAGGTTTGCTATCTTCTGTGTGCAAGGACGGTAGCTTAATAATGATAAGACTATCTGTCAGAGCAGCCTGTAAATTATAGATTTACTTATCACTGAGAAGATATTTTTTTCTGCTAATTTTTGCTACATAATTCACAGCCATATGGGAAGAATTTGGCCCTTGAAGGTGGCTCTGTGGCACAATGGATAGCGCATTGGCCTTCTAGAGGGAAGAATTTGGCCCTTGAAAGGATAAAGAAGAAGTGACCAAATATATGGTATCCTGCTCCTGTCCCCATTACACCATCGTGTTTGTAATCCAGAGGTCCGTGTCCTGACAATTCTCTCCGGTAGATTGTTACTGGCAGAGAGCAGATGGGGAATCACCGATAGACCATGCTCACTGCCTGGTTAGTGCACTTTTTTGTCATGCTGACATTTGATAGACTTCTGTTGTGGCAAGTGTTCATTATTTTACATAGATCTGCCTGCTCACACTACGGTGTTAAAAGGCAAACCCCGATAGAGAGAACAGGAAGAAGACCAGAGGTGAGATTGGGATTTCTATTATTACACCAAGCAATAACCAACATTCGATACACACTGTACATTTAGGCAAAAACACTTTACTGCTTGGCTGTTCACCATCCTTGGTATGAAATTTCTGCCACTGGAGGAGATTTCAAGAATGAGACAAATTAGGAGCTACAGTTCTCATTAAAATGTTTAGTTTTAAAACCAAGCGATACTGGCATATTTACAGAATGGAAGCAACCCTGAAAAATAATTGAGTCTATTACAGGTTGTAAAGAAAAGCCAGGACTCCACTGTCCACTGAACATGCTAATTGAATCCGACCTTGCAAAAAGATGAAGTAAAGAATGTTTTCTCTAATTGCAAAGGTCTCTGGCTGGGTACATATTCTATTTATCACTTCACACTTGGGTGATACATGGTGTTTCATACAGATACTCTTTCTTAGGAAAAGATTCTTAATTCGCAAAATAAGCCTATTGCTTTTTTTATTGATGCCTCATAGAGTGCTTTGGCATGAACCCTCAGGGAAGAAAACCACAATTTATTTCAAGCGAATTTTTACAATTTCTAGGTTATGGATAACTTAACTGAACAAGTTTTAGAGCCAACGATAACTGCTTAAGAACCTTCCCAGGTTAGACACCAGATGAAAAAGGCAGACACCATGGTGAGCACACTCACCTTCCAGGAGCTGTCTCCAGTACCCGGTGTGGATGGGTAAACTCCTACTCTCAAGAGTCAAAGTGGAGGATGGTCAGGTCACAACGGAAGTTACACATGCTCTCGACAGCAATTGCTCAGTGACAGATACACCCAACATGTAATTTTTAAAATTAGGGCAGTAAAAATATTCCCTGTTTTCTTTTTGGTGTATTGGAGTGTCCACGAGGCCAGGGCCTAGAGAACATGCCATTAAGCCCAGAGCAGCAGACAAACTTGCTAACCAGTGTAGCAGCCCATGTTGACGAAGATCAAGAACATTCTACACCAACACAGTGACTACCACACATGCTGTTAAATCTAGAACAGTCTCACTGGGATGAGTAAAAGCAGTGGAGCCTTTTGGGATTTTCAGAGTCTGAGTATTGATATGGGAATTTACTTATCATAACCTGATGACTGAGATGATGGGATCATTGGTATCCTTCTTTTCCCCCCAAATGAAACTTCTACCTAAAGGCCATGATTAGAATATAAATAGGAAGGCATGACTTTCCAATAATATGAATTTCATACATATATGGATGAGAGCATGAGCCAAAAGAATATAATACATCTCAAAGGAGATACCTGGGTATCATTTTTGTATCCTATTTTTGATAGTGAGCACCTGGCCAATGTTATAATTAGGTCTTTATTAGGGAAGTGTCAAGATTAATACATTAGAGGATTAAAAAGTGTATATATATATATATATAGATATAGATCTATATAGATATTCACATAGATCTATATAGATGTAGATCTATCGATATCTACATCTATAGATCTAGATATCGATCTAGATCTATATATCAATGTCTAAATCTAGAGCTATATATAGATATATATCTTAGCTCTGGAAGATGATTTTATATCAAGGACATCTAGAAAATACGACTTGCATAGATTTTTTATTCTGTAATTTTTTTGTTTTTTATTTATTTTTGAGAGACAGAGAGACACAGCGTGAGCAGGGGAGGGTCAGAGAGAGAGGCATACACAGAATCTGAAGACACACTCCAGGCTCTGAGCTAGCTGTCAGTACAGAGCCTGACACAGGGCTCAAACCCACGAACCACGAGATCATTTTCTGAGCTGAAGTCGGATGCTTAACCAACTGAGCCACCTAGGTGCCCCAAGACTTGCATAGATTTAAAAACACAGATGTAGTTTCCATGTTCTTATTCAGGGAGCATGCTAATATACCTAGGTCTGTAAGTGAACCATGTATCACGTACTCCAAGTATAACTAATAGAACAGATCTAAACAAACCACACATTTCTGCAGAGTCCTGTGGAATTTGTTATAGGCTATAACTGTTTCTCCTGCCGATCAGCTTGCCATTGGCCTTTACAAAGTTGTACTCCAACAAACCTGTTATGTTCAGGACTTGAACTTAGCATACGTGAACACACAGCCAAATAAGAAACTTTATACTGTGGTATTATCTTGGTCCCCAGCACATAAAAAAAAATCATAAGGATAGAAAAAAGATTTGGGAGTACTGAGCAAATTCTGCAAATGAATTGTGTCCTTTAGATTCATATCTCAATTATGTATATGTACAGACACACAGATTCTGATACATACTTATCTGTGTAGGATTTAATGCAAGTTAGAAATATAAATAGCACAGAATTAAATGTAAGGTGTAGTACTGTATAATATGGTGGAGGAATCATTGTCCAGATAAGACCCTGCTTTGGATCCATCTCTTTTGTCATCATTGTTTATATGTATCATTTTTGAGCCCTTGCTTTTTCCAACTTGTAACACTTATCTATTTCCCTGTTTAAATGACAGCTTCGTCTATAGTATTTCCCACAATAACTCAAAGATCACTAAAACACAGTGACTTTGGGGTTTAACATGCAACACATTAGAAATAGATTTTATAATGAAATTTATATTTCTATGCTAATACACTCATCAAGAGCATCCCTTCAAATGTAGAAACTTTAAATTTTTTAATGTTTACTTTTGAGAGAGAAAGAGACGGAATGTGAGTTGGGGAGGGGCAGAGAGAGAGGGAGATACAGAATCTGAAGCAGGCTCCAAGCTCTGAGATGTCAGCACACAGCCCAATGCAGGGCTCGAACTCATGAACTGTGAGATCATGACCTGACCCAAAGTCAGACGCTCAGCCTACTGGGCCACCAAGGTGCCCCAGAATGTAGAAACTTTAAATAGACAAGTCCTTTATTTCATAGACATTTACCATGCACCTACTATAAGCCAAGCACTGTTCTATATATCGGGATATATTGGTGGGAAAAAGAAAAAAAAAACCCTGCCTTTTTGTAGCTTATGATTCTAGCAGTAGAATCTGGGCAACTCAAATAGATGAAGTAGGTAAAAATATTTAGTATGTCAGAAGCTAACAAAACATCCTGGAAGTACACTAGGAAATATAAATGGTAGAAGGAGGATGTGGTTTTAACTGGGAAGAGCAGGGTCACCCTTGATGAGAAAGTGATACCTGAGGAAAAATCTGAAGGCTAGAAGGCATTGGCAGGACCTTCCAGTGTAAGGCTCCCAAGTAGAAGAGTCCAGCTGTGCTCAGTGGTGGAAGGGGGTCAGTGTGCCTGGAGAAGCAGGGCCAGGAAGAGGTCAGCACAAGAAGAGGGCCCTCACCTGTAGATGATCCCACAGGCAAGAGGACCGTGGAAGGGTGTTTAAAGATGGGTAACATGAGCACTCTCTTGCATAAAGAAGGACTCTGGTGATCCTGTGCAGTAGAGACAATCAGGGACATTATGCACAAGCCCACCACAATCATTTCATCGAGAGAGGAATATCATTTTGAACTTGGTTGCAGTGAAAATGGTAAAAATTGGTCAGTCAGTATATTCTGAGAAATTTTATAATGGGTTAATCGTATACGCTGAGAGACAATGCCAGGAGTTCAGTCAGTATATTCTGAGAAATTTTATAATGGGTTAATCGTATACGCTGAGAGACAGTGCCAGGAGTTCAATAGGATCCCAAGGGTTTGAGGACTGGACAAACAGATGAGTGTGCGTGAGCCAAGGTGGGGCAGAGAGAGAAGGAGAGAGAATCGCAAACAAGCTTCGTGCTGTCAGCACAGAGCCCCATGCAGGGCTCAGACTCATGTTCCATGCGACCATGACCAGAGCCGAAATCAAGAGTCAAGACACTCAACCGACTGAGCCATCCAGGCGCTCCAACAGCCACTTTATTCTTAATTACTAAAACTTGACAGCAACTAAGATTTCCTCATTAGGGGAGCAGATAAACTGTGGCACAACCAGACAATGGAATAGTAGTGCTAAGAAGGAATGAGCTGTGAAGCCATGAAAGGACACTACTAAGTAAAAAAAGCCAATATTGAACTGTTAACCTACCATAACTCTTCCTATCTATAGTTGGAATCTATAGGACATTTTGGGAAAAGCAAAACTAGGGACCCAGTAGAAAGATGAGGGATTGGGAGAAGAGAGGAATATACAGGCAGAGCACAGAGGACTCTCATGGCAGTGAGACTATCCCGTAAGATACTATAATGATGGATACGCGTCCTTATGAATGTGGCTAAGCCCATAGATTGTGTAACAGAGTGCATCCTAAAGTAAACAATGGACTCTGGTGATAAGGATGGGTCAATGTAAGTTCACCAGCTGTAAAAAATGTGCCACACTGGTGGGGGGTGTGGACAGTGGGGAAGGTTGGGTGGGGGCAGGGGTGCACAAAAACTTTATCCCTCACTCTCAATTCTGCCATGTACCTAAAACTGCTCTAAGTGTCGTTTTAAACAGTCTGTATGTATGATCCAGAGTCTATCTTGCTCAGATATTAAGCTTATATCTTATTAACATGAACTTGTAAATATTAAACTATGTTTGACCTACAAATGGTGATTTCCAGTCTGTTCACCACTGTGTAGTTTCAACAGCAGGGAGAATAACCCAGATGCCAGCTATGAGGGGAATAGTTTGCGAAAATGTGGTAGATAATATAGTACAACCTTGGTTTGCGAGCATAATTTGTTCCGGAAACATGCTTGTAATCCAAAGCACTTGTATATCAAACCAAATTTCCCCAGAAGAAATAATGGAAACTCAGATGATTAGTTCCACAACCCAAAAATATTCATGTAAGAATGATTTCAATACTGTAATAGAAAAGAAAATACAAAATATAAATAACATAAACAAATTAACATGTACTTACTTACGTTTGTAAACCTTTCTGGCTGGTATGAAGGAGACAGAGAGGAGGGTTACTGTGTATGTAGGACAACTTTCACTATCACCAACGGATGTTGACTACAGTACAATATTAATAAACTCTTGTCATACACTGTATTGAACGTAACTGGCAATAAGGCAGCAGAGGAAATGGTCTGTATCCACAGGCAGCCTGACCTAGAATGAAGCAAAGCATTCCTAAGCTCACTCTTGTCCAGAAAAGCAAAGCACTGTCTATAGGTGCTTTGAAGTGACAGAAAATACACTAGCGCCAGTTGTGGGCATCTTCCAACGTTCTGAAAAATGGATTTCTGGCAAATACCACATCCTGAGACTGAGCATCTGAGTATGGGAGATGACCACCCAAAGTCTGAGAGAGGGAAAGAGAGAGAGAGACAGACAGACAGACAAACCAGTTGCTCAGTTGTGATCATGTGGCATTTGATATCACATAATATTTCTACTGCAAGACCTTGCTCATTTATCAAGTTACAGTTTATTAGAAAAGTTTGCCCATCTCACAGAACCATCATGGAACGAGTTGCTCACAATCCAAGGTCTTCCTGTCCTGTTTAATGAAGAGAATCAACAGAATAGATACACATTCAGCACCACAGGTTGAACTTTAAAACGAAGCATCACATGAGTATGTAAAAGACCCATCTAGAACACCAGTTACATGAAGTAAAAACACACAGCTCTGTGTTTAGCAAAGGTAGGTAAATACATGCTTATCTAGGGACTTATTAACAGAATTAAGTGTTAATTTGCCTCTGATTAAGATCATGGGTGTGGAGATTAGGAAGAATGGAAGAAAATATTAAAAATGCATGCCTATCAGGAAGGGGAGATCTGTGTGTCCAGGCCAATCATGATAGTGTTCCAGGAACTGAAGAGTGTCATTAACTCAAATCTCTAAACCTGTGTGTACAATAAAGATAGAAATATTTCTCTCTTAGGATTATTGTGAAGAATAAGTTGGGAAATATGTTCAAAGGGCTTAGCCCAGCTTAGTACACCGAGAACACCAAAAAAAGTGGTAACGAATCTGCTGTTACAATTGTCATGGTTATCAGACCTGTGTTATCTTCCCTCCTTTATGGATATTTCCACCAATGTCCTGAGTTTCCCCACAAGTCCCTCTAAAACGACATATCACAAAAAGAGATTAATCTAAAGCTGTGACTCACGCAAAAAGAGAACACAGTTTGTTTGTTTTTTCCATACTCTACGTGCTTCCTAGAACCTCCAAGGGAGTTGGCATGGGCTCAAGTTTGAAATGAAACAAGAGTGAGTTCTCACTTGTGTGGAAGGAAACAACAACAAAACCTCTTCTGCCAAGTCCTGAGGCTGGACACCAGGACAGGTGCGATTCATCCCGGCCTTCACTCTGGGGTCTCGAAAGCCGGGGAAACAAAACGAGTAGTGAGCAGCTTTGTAGAACCAACCCAGAAGCACAGCAGATTTGCTGCAGTTTGGTTTTCAGAAAAGCAGAGACCTCGGTGTGACCACGGCCAGTCAGAACTAATGTGACCGAGTCCAGACTGGAAGGGATGCCCGGTGATGGGACTGGACTGTGCCGACAGCCCAGGGCTGGATGGGCCAGGGTCACTGGGGTGGACGGGGGCCGGCAGCACTGGCTGGCGAATTTTCTGCTGATTGGGCCCAAACCCCACCCTGACCACATCCCGGGAGTCAGAAGTCCTGACCTCTGGTGCCCTCCTGGCCTCACCCACTCCTTCAGGCCGCCTAGGCTTTGTTCAGGGCTATTCGCACCACCCTGCAGTGCCTGCCACCTGTGCCCAAGGCCCCTCCGCCAGTCGGCCAGCCCAGGTCTCAGGAATTCCTCTGGACACGCCTAACGCTTCCCTGAATAGGACACCAAACCCTAAACAGGATCAACATCAATATTTTATAAGCTATTTTAATTAAATTACTAGTGAAGAAACTGCAGTCGAAGATGAGGAAGAATGTTAAAGAAATGAACAGGAAGAAAACCAAGATTTAACCCGGAGTGGCAATTCTAGGTGGTTAAATGCACAGGATTTGAACTTAGAGATGCAGTTGGAGTCTCAACATTATGCCTTCCTTGTGAGTGTACCCTACAGAATTCAGCAGGCGTCTCTACATCTTAGTTTACTCAGCTGTAAAATCAGGTCCAGAATAATTAAAGCAAAAGACATTACTTATGTAGACTGATTAATCTAACACCCAGTGCTTGAATAGGATCAATAAATATAATTATGAGCAAAGATGAATAAATATCACTAATTATAAATAATATACTGTGTTACTTGGTAATAAGTACTAAACCAACAACTACTAATCCCATTACTACTTGTTAGTTAGGCTACACTTGGTCCAAAGCATAATGAACAGTTATGCCCCCAAAATATTTTCTAGCTTTCTGTCCCAACAAGTCAAGGAATATCTCTCAGCAGCTATCACACTTCATGAAGATGCCTTAATATGGAATTTACCCTCCATACCATGGCCTCTTTGGTCTTTTGCCTTCAGTTTTCAATATCCTGTAGCACACACAATGACGTAAACCGATGAAGAGATGGTTTCCTTGGTTTCACCCAAAGTCACACCTGCTGTGGCCCAACCAGAGGACAGTAGACAGCATGTATTTGTTCTACAAGGAGCTGAGAGGCTACCATGGGTGGCTCACCTTGTAGCCGCCCCCTCATCCCTCATGGGCCCTGAGCAGGGCAAGGTGGCAGTCATAGGAGGATGTGATAAACATGTACCGGGAGCCATGTGATCCTGAAGCACATGACAAGCTGTGTGGACACAAACCTTTCATAGCCTGTGGGGTCTGAGATTGTAGGCAGCAGAAACTTCTACAGAGAAGAGGACAAAGAGAAGTGTGGTCAGAGGAGAAAACATGAACCCATCAGGACAACCTGAGAGAACAAAACAGAAGGGCCTAGAAAGTTCCATGGTTGGAGTGCTCTCCTGCTGCATCAGGTCTCCACCAACCCACACCCCCTTGTCCCCGAGTCTAACCGTGTGTTACCAGGAGAGACCGGAGTCACAGCTCATTAGCTGTCAGGGCATCATATTGCTTAGATGTTTCGGTAAAAATACACGTTTTCAGGTTTCCTCTCGTCTCTACAGCCCTAAGGTTCTCAAAGTCTCACAGGTGTTTTGGAGGTCTGTATGATTCAGTAGTCCTTCCTTCCTGTGCCTGCAACGGCCAAGAGACAGAGGTACCCAGCAGACGCACAGTGAGTGTCGGGGAGCATGGCCAAGTGCAGGCAGCCACGGACAGAAGAGTGCACAGAGCAATCCGGACAAGGGTGCTCTGTGCAAGGAATCGGGGGATTAATGAGAGGGGGGATGGAAAGGGTCGTGGGGCAAACGTTGGTGAAGAATGGCTTTCTGTGTAAGGCAGAGGGATTGATAACACAGAAGATTAAGGTATAAAAGAACAGTTGAGAGATTAATATAAGAATCTAAAAAATATGGCATGGTTGCTGGCTACAATGTCTATAGTATATAAAAAGGCTCCAGAGTGATGTGGCACATCAGTCAAATTTTCTTTCTTGTTTGGGAGAAATTTCAACTATTCAGGGAATAAGTGTAGTTATATATACATCTCTTTAAAAATTCTTTCCTCAGGTAAAACTTAATTCCCGCCCAAAGGTTTAATCAATAATAACAATAAAGCCCACACATAGCAAATTTATCCGGGCTGGTGGCTTGCATAATTAAAATGCAAAAAGAACTAGTTACCCAGGAGCTAGAGAAGGGTCCATGCATTATAAATGATGCTCATTAGGCAGCATGTATATCAATGGGTAAACTGAATCATGAAAAACAGAAAGATTTTGTTAAACACATCTAGTGTAGATTTTTAGTACTATTTATAACTCTAATCGATCACAGTTTTGAAAATATTTATTAAACAATAATGTTGTGGCCTAAATGTTTGTGTCCCTCACATTCCTATGTTGAATTCTGAAGCCCAGGTGATGATGTTGGACGATGGCCTTTGCAGGTAAGGAGGTCATGAGATCGGACCCTCATGAATGACATCATTGCTCTTTAGAAGAGGGCCCCCAGACCTCCCCCCGCCCTGCTGCCACATGTGGCCACAAGGAGAACCACAGGGCCTGGGAGACCCTCCGCCCCCAACTCTACTATGCACCCTGATCTCAGACTTCCAGGTCCAGAAGGAGAAGAAATAAATTCCTGTTGTTAGTAAGCCTCCCAGGATGTGGTATTTGGTTATGGCAGCCGGAGGGAACAGACATCGCACAAATGCCTTCTGTCTACTATTAGCAATCAGACTGAGAGCAATTAATTTGTATTCATTCAACATATATTTGTTGGATACTGACTGTCTTGCATCATTCTTGGTCCTAGAAATACAGCAGTGAACGGAACAGATTAATGTCCCTCTTTTCAAGGCTTTTATATTCTAGAAGGGAAGTGTTTAGTATGATTAAAAGTGAAAAAGTATTTAAGTATATTTTAGGAGAATGTATGTTACTTGTTTAGAATTTTTAAAAGAACCAGGATATTCACATTTTGCATTTCAGGGGAATTAAAGATGTCTGCTCTAAATTAGGAAGGGGTAGATTTTTAGACGTTTCTAGAAGACACAATCTAAGGCCTCATGTGCATTCATCGCCACACCATCCATAAATCCAGCTATGAGCTCAGACCACGTTTCCATACGGTTTCATACTCCATGCGTTGATTTGGATATTCTAAGAGAAAGCTCACGGCTTCAGGGGCTGACTACGAATACAGGTGCAGTCTTAACAGGCTCCTGAAGCTCATTACTGCACAGATTTGTAATTTTGTGTGTAAGAATGAAAAAGGGTGGATAATCAAATAGAAGGATTTGACTTCATCTTCATCAGATAGATCACCTGCAGGTCATTTTGATGAAGCTGCAGAGAAGGGTTTCTAGAATTACAGACTCCCTGATATATTTAACAGAGGTGATACTGCCTGCCCCATTAACCAGTTACAGAAATAAAGTCAAAGAGCAGGGAGCCAACTCAGTAGTCTCTTTGGTCTCGAATCAGTATGAAAACAATTGATTTTTAAAGTGTTTCCTGAACTACTGCTTGACCTTCTAATTTCCTACTTGTTAAAAGTGGTTTGAAGGCAATTTTCAATATTTGTGATATTAAAATACATACAGCTAAAAACAGATATAGGAACTTTTATATATTTTTAGATTTAAACAGAATCCTTTCCTCAAATAGAACATTTTTAGAGTATGTAATTCTATTCCCCACAATGGTCTAAGTCCAATTTTAATACCAAATTACACACCAAGCATTGGTTGAACTCAAGCTCTCTTTACAAGTACATGCTTCAGTCTCAGAAGTCTGTTTAATTTCTGAGTGAAAGACCTGAAAAATGTATTCTCCTTAGATTTGTGTAAGTTTAAAGAAATGCAAATCAAATGTTCAAGCAGTGAAGGGAGGTTAAGTTTCCATCCAGCTTGAAGCTAACTCACACTATAAAACGGCAGTCGATGGAAAACCATGTTTATGCAGTCATTCGTCCACGACACACAATCATAAAATATGGCACCAATTTCAGAGAAAGATATAGCAGATCTCAAGAGACATGTAGATACTGAGGAACTCATAGCATTTAACATTCCTCAAAGTGGCACTTAGTGTGACCTAATAGAAGAAAATTACCCTTTTGATCTCTTGAAAGATGTAATTATGAAAAAAATATTACAAATGACAAGTACTGTGGTAGAGCCAATTTTTAAAATTTGTTTACTTATAAGAAAAAGAAGTGTATTTTCATGTATTTTACTTTATGATCATAGTTTAAAATACAAGCATTAAATTCAAATATCTAGGGAATAGCTGTATACAAGGTTAACAGAATTTTCTCTTCCTTAAGAAGAATATATTTAAGCACGCTTTATCATTAAGAAAACTTTTTTTAATGTGTTAAAAGACCCAGCTTAGATTAACAAAGGTCAAAATGTCTGACATCACTGTAGTGACACATGTATGGCTTGGTTTTCTCATGGATTACTACTTAGTTGTAGCACAACCCATGGAGGGTAGTTCTACACATCAAAATAATATGCATTCTATTTCACCCATCAGTTGTATTTTTACAAATTTTTCTATAGGTAAACTTATAACACATGCATACATATACATATATATTGCACACTTGTATATGCACATATACAATGCAGATACACACAAATATACATATATATGCACCCAAATACATTGCATCACTTTAAAAAATGGACAATTAGTGAATATTTGAAAGTCTGCTAAAATAAGACTGGTTGAATTATGCTATCTTCATGTATTAGAATACTATGCAAAATGAACAGTATAGGAATCAAAATGTACATATACTGTTGAAACGAAAACAAGTTATGTATATGTGTTAGGCTAACTTCAGTGTAAAAAGGAGGTAATACACTTATATATGTTTTAATTTAACACTTTGCATCTAAGTAAATACAGACTAGTAACAGGGAGTATCTATGAAGAAATAGAAGTGGTTAAGTTGTGGTTGAATAAGCTGGAAAAATGATTTCCTCACACATACCCTTTTAAATTGCTATTTTTACATCATGTGATAGAATTACCTATTAAGTTGAAGAACAAACTAATTAATGGCAATGAAAATTCAGCACCGATTTTCCTTACTTTTGTAGTCTGGCTTTTAACCTTCCTTCCTCATTACACTGAAATGAGAACCACAGGGTCTCAGACCTGACCCAGAGGTACCAACATTTGGGGATGGAGCGAAGGCAAGTGCTCGCCTAGTAATAGCTCTGATGAATTCTTAGCCCTTCTCTCATTCTCAAGTTTTCCTACACTGCACATGTTAAACTGAGAAAGATCAAGTGAATGAAAAGATGAGCCACACACTGGAACACAAGACCACAAAAGAACTGTCTGAGGAAGGACTGTTCTCCGAATTACACAAAGAACTCAAAACTCAAAATAAGCAACTCCATTTAAAGATGGGCAAAAGATCTTAGTAGACACCTCACCAAGGAAGATATGCAGATGGAAAATAAGCCTATGAAAAGATGCTCCACATTGTACACCATAGAGAAATGCAGTATGAAACAATGACATACCACTGCACACGTATGTTTTTAAATTTTTAAAGTTTATTTATTGAGAGAGAGCACAAGCAGGGCAGGAGCAGAGAGAGATATGGAGAGAGAGAATTCCAAGAAGCCTCTGCACCATCAACACAGAGCCCAATATGGGGCTTGAACTCAAAAACTGAGATCATGACCTGAGGCGAGACCAAGACACAGATGCTTAGCTGACTCTGCCACCCAGGCACCCCATTGCACACCTATCAAAATGTCCAAAACCTGAAACACTGACAACACCAAATGTTAGTGAGGATGTGGGAGAGTAGGAACTCTCATTGGGATGGGAATACAAAATGCTATAACCACTTTGGAAGATAGTTTGTGGTTTCTTTAAGGCTAAATATATTTTCACCGTAAGATCCACCAATCATACCTTGTAGTATTTACCCAAAGGAGTTGAAAGCATATGTTCACAAACAAACCTGCACATAGACGTTTACAGCAGATATTCATTTGTCACTGCCAAAATATAGAAGCCCCTAAGATGTCCTCCACTGTGGTAATGGTTCAAGAAACGGTGGTATATCCATAGCTATCATCATAGTCAAAGGTGAGAATCTGAGACCTTTTCCCCTAAGGTCAGGAATGAGACAAGGATGTCCACTCTCACCACAATTATTCAAGATAGTATTGGGAATCTTAGCCAGAGCAATCAGACAAGAAAAGCCATCCAAATCAGTAAGGAAGAAGTAACATTTTCAGTATTTGCAGATGATAACCTGTTACCATATACAGAAAACCCTAATGACTCCCCCAAATGCTACTAGAATTGTTAAGTGGATTCAATGTGGCAGGATACCAAAATCGATGTAGAGGAAATCCACTACATTTCTATGCAGTAATAATGAAGCAGAAATGACCAATCCAATCTACAATTCAACCAAAAATAAAATGCCTAGGAATAAATTTAACCAAGGAGGAAAGACCTGGACTCTGAAAACTAAGATACTGATGAAACAAACCGAAGATGTGAAAACAAATGGAAAGATAATCCATGCTCATGGATTACAAGAGTTAAAATGTCTGTTCTACCCCAAGCAGTCTACAGATCTCATGCAGTTCCTTTCAAAGTACTAACAGCATTGCTAGAACAAATAATCCTGAAATGTGTATGGATTATATGGAACCACAAAAGATCCAGAATAGCCTAAGCAATCTTGAAAAAAGCAAAACAATACTGGAGGTATCACAATTCAAGATATTAAGTTATACTACACAAAGCTATAGTAATCAAAACAAACAGTATGGTACAGACACAAATAAGACACATAGATCAAAAAACAGAATAGAAAATCCAGAAATAAACCCACAATTATACGGACAACTAATCTTCAACCAATAGTGCAAAAATATGCAATGGGAAAAAGTCTCTTCAACAAATTGTGTTGAGAAAATTAAACAGTTACAGGAAACTGGACCATTTTCCTTATACCAAACAGAAAAACACACTCAACATGGATTAAAGACCTAAATGTCAGAGAAGAAACCTATAAATCCTAGAAGAAAGCACAGAAAGTAATTTCTCAGACAGTGACCTTAGCAACAGTTTCTAGGTATGTCTCCTGGGACAAGGGAAATAAAAGCAAGTATAAACTATTGGCACCTCATCAAAATAAAAACTTCTGCATGGCAAAGGAAACTATCAAATAACTAAAAGATAACCTACCAAATGGGAGAATATATTCACAAATGACATGTGACAAAGGGACAGTAACCAAAATATATAAAGAACTTCTATAACTCAACACCAAAAAATGATCCAATTAAAATGGACAGAAGACATAGACATTTTCCCAAAGAAGACATGTACATGGGTCTACAAACACATGAAAACGTGCTCAACATCACTCATCATCAGGGAAATGGAAATCAAAGCCACAATGAGAGATCACCTCAAAAGGGTCAGAACAGTTACAATTAAAACCTCAAACAGAAAATACTGGCAAGGATGTAGAGGAAAGGAATCGTCATGCACTGTTGGTGGGAATGCAAACTGGTGTAGCCACTATGGAAAGAGTGTGGAGGCTCCTCAAACAAAAATAGGGGATGCCTGGTGGCTCAATCGGCTAAGAGTCTGACTCTTGATATTGGCTCAGGTCATTATCTTGTGGTCATGAGATAGAGCCCCACATTGGGCTCCCTGCTGAGCATGGAGCCTGCTTGAGACTCTCTCTCTGCCTACCCCCACTCATTCTCATTCTCTCTCTCTCTCTCTCTCTCTCTCTCTCTCTCTCTCTCAGAATAAATAAACTTAAAAAAATTAAAAAAAATAGAACTACCATATGACCCAGTAATGACATTATTGGATATTTAGCCAAAGGATATGAAAAAACTAATTTAAAAGGATATATGCATCCCTACGTTTATTTCAACACTGTTTACAATATTAAAATTATAGAAGCAACCCAGATGTCCATCCATAGATAAATGGATAAAGAAGAAGTGGCATATACGTACAGTGGAATATTACTCAGCCATAAAAAATAATGGAATCTTGCTATTTGCACAACATGGATGGATCAATAGAGTGGTCCGCTGAGCAAAATAAGCCAAAGAAAATTACCTTATGTAAAATTTGAAAAAATCGAAACAAAAACAGACTCCACTATAGAAAACAAATTGATCATTACCAGAGGGATAGAAGTCAAGGGAAAGGTTAACCAGGTGAAGGGGTTTAATGGTACACTTATTGTGACCTTCAAGAAATATTAAAGGGGACTATTTGAGTGCAAAGTGACAATGAATTGAGAAAATTTCCAGGGAAAAGAAAACAAGTAGTACAATAGCAATAAATAAATGCTTATCAATAATTACTCTGAATGTAAAATGGAAACACACACTCAATAAAAAGACTTAAGGTATCAGAATGGATAAAAAAGCAAGATCCATCTATATGCTGCCTATAGGAGATTCATTTTAGACCTAAAGACACGTGCAGATTGAAAGTGAGGGGATGGAGAATGATGTATCATGCAAATGGACAATAAAAGAAAGACAAAGTAGCAATACTTATGTTGGACAAATTAGACCTTAAAACTAAAACTGTAAAAAAAAAAGAGAGAGAAGAAAGGGCACCATATAATAAGAGGACAATCCAACAAGATTTTGCAATTATGCACCCAACATGAGAGCACCCAAATATATAAAACCATAACATAAAGGAACTGATAATACAGTAATACTGGGAGACTTTAATACCCCACTTACATCAATGGACAGATCATCTAAATAGAAAATAAACAAGGAAACAATAGCTTTGATTGATACACTGGATCCGATACACTTAACAGGTCTATTCCGAACATTCCACCCTAAAGCAGAACATTTTTTTCAAGTGTACATGAAAAATTCTCTAGATCACATACTGTATCACAAAACAGGCCTCAACAAATACAAAAAAACTAAAATTGTACCATGCAATTTTTCTGACCACAATGGTGTAAAAACTTGACCTCAACCACAAAAATAAATACATAAATATATAAATACATAAATAAATAAATAAATTCTTGAAAATACCAGCAATTCACGGAGGTTAAACATGCTCTTGAACAATGATTGGGTCACCCAGATATTCAAAGAAGAAATTAAAACATGAAAGAAAAAAATGAAACAAATGTATACATTTGTATACATTAAAGAGATAAGTATATAGAAATGCAGGCCTACATTAAGAGGCCAAAAAAAAAAAAATGTCCAACAACCTAAGTTTACATGTAAAGGAGCTAAAATAAGAACAAAGCCTAAAGCCAGAATAAGAAAAAAATGATTAGAGTGGAAATAAATGCTATAGATAATTTTAAAAAAACAGATCAATGTAACCAGGAACAGGTTCTTCAAAAAAATTAAAATTGATAAAAACCTCTAGTCAGATTTACCAAAAAGAAAAGAGAAAGGACCTAAATAAGATCACGAACGAACAATCAACACCACGGAAATACAAATAATTATGAAAGAATACTATGAAAACTATATTCCAACGAATTGGGCATCCTAGAAGAAATGGGTAAACTCCTAGAAACATAAACTCCCAAAACTGAAGCTGGAAGAAATAGAATCAGTAATCAAAACACTCCCAACAAACCAAAGTCCAGGGCCAGCTAGCTTTACAGGCACATTCTACCAAATGTAATACCTCCTATTCTCATACTACTCCAAAAAAATAGAAAAGGGAAACTTCAAAATTCATTTTATGAGTCCAGCATTACCTTGATACAAAAACCAGATAAAGATTCCAATAAACAGAACTACAGGACAGCATCTCCGATGACCATAGATGCAAAAATCCTAACAAATTGAATCCAACAATACAAAAAAAAAAATTAACCACCATCAATTGGGATCTATTCTTGAGTTGCAAGGGTGGTTTAATACCTGCAAATCCATCATCTTGATACACCACATTAAAGAAAGAAAAGATAATGGAGCGCACCTGGGGGGCTCAGTTGGTTAAGCGACGAACCTTGGCTCAGGTTCTGATTTCACAGTTTGAGTCTGAGCCAGAAGTTAGGCTCTGTGCTGACAGCTCAGAGTCTGGAACCTGCTTCAGATTCTGGGTCTCCCTGTCACTCCTGCTCATGAGCGCTCTCTCAGAAATAAACACAACATTAAAAGAGAGAGAGAGAGAGAGAGAGAGAGAGAGAGAGGACACCATATGATAATTTCAGTAAATGCAGAAAAAGCATTTGACAAAGTAAACATCCATTCATGATTAAAAACCCTCAAGGTGGGTTTAGGGGAAATATTTTTCAACATAATAAAGGCCCTATATGAAAAGCCAACATCTAATATCATCCTAAATAGGAAAAAAACAAAGAGCTTTTCCTCTATGTTCAGGAATAAGACTGAGACGTCCACACTTACCACTTTTATTCGAAATAGTACGGGAAGTCCTAGTGACAGCAATCATGGAACAAAAAGAAATAAAAGGCATCCAAATTGGCAAGGAAGTTAAATCTTCACTATTTTCAGATGACGTGATATTCTATATAGAAAACCCAAAAGACTTCACCAAGAATTGCTAGAACTGATACACAAATTCAGTAATGTCACAGGACACAGAACCAATGTACAGAAATCTGCATTTTTATACACCAGTAATGAAGCAGCAGAAAGAGACATTAAGCAATCAATCCCATGCACAATTGCACAACAATAAGGTACCTAAGAATAAACCTAAGGAAACAGGTGGAAGACCTCTACTCTGAAAACTAACACACTAATGAAAAAGCTGAAGATACGAAGAGGAAAGACAATCCATGCTCAAGGATTGGAAGAACAAATATTGTTAAAATGTCTATACTACCCAAACCAATCTACAGATTCAATGCAACCCTTATCAAAATGCCAGTAGCATTTTTCACAGATCTAGAAAAAACAATCCGAAACTTTGCATGAAACCACAAACACCTCGAATAGCCAGCAATCTTCAAAATGAAAACCAAAGCTAAAGGCATCACAATTCTGGACTCCAAGTTAGATCACAAGGCTGTAGTGATGAAAGGTGTATGGTATTGGCACAAAAAAAGACACATCGATCAGTAGAGCAGACTAGAAAGCCCAGAAATGAACCCACAACTCTATTGCCAATTAATCTTTGACAAAGCAAGAATATCCAATGGATAAAAAAATTCTCTTCAGCAAATGGTTCTGGGAAAACTGGACAGTGACATGTAGAAGAATGAAAATGGACTTTACACCATATACAAGAATAAGTTCAAGATGGATTAAAGACCTAAACATTAGATCTGAAACCATAAAAATCCTATAGAACACAGCCTATAATCTCTTTGACATCAACCATAACTTCTTTCTAGATCAGTGAAGGATATAACCAACAAAACTAAAAGGGAACTTATGGAATGGGAGACTTTATTTGCAAATGACATGTCTGATAGAGGGTTAATATCATAAAATGTATTAAGAACTTATACAACCAAGACCCAAAACACAAATAATCCAATTAAAAAATGGGTAGAAGACATGGACATTTTTCCAAAAAAGACATCCAGATGGCCAACACATGAAAAGATGCTCAACATCACTCATCATCAGGGAAATGCAAGTCAAAACTACAATGAGATATTATTACACATCTGCCAAATGGCTGAAATCAACAACAGATGTTGGCAAGGATGTGGAGAAAGGGGAACCCTCTTGTGCTGTTGGTGGGAATGAAAACTGGTGCAACCACTCTGGAGAACAGTATGGATGTTCCTCAAGTCAAAAATACAACTACCCTTCAATCCAGAAATTATACTACTAGGTATTTACTCACAGGATACAAAACTACAGATATATTCACCCCAATGTCTATCACAGAATTATGATCAATAGCCAAATTATGGAGAGAGCCTAAATGTCCATCTACTGATGAACAGATAAACAAGATGTGGTGTATATAGAACAGAGTATTACACAGCCATAAAAAAGTATAATCTTGCCATTTGCAATGACATCAATGGAGCTAGAAAGTGTCATGCTAAGAGAAAGAAGTCAGTTAGAAAAAGACAAATATCATGATTTCATTTATATGTAAACAAACAACAAAGAGAAAAAAAGACAAACCAAGGAACAGACTTAACTATACAGAACTGATGGTTACCAGAGGGGAGGTGGGTGAGAATGGGTTAAATAGATGATGGGGATTCAGAGTATGCGTTTGGGCACCCTGGTGGATCGGACATGAGCAGGAGACTCACTATCTGCCCTTTCCCCTCTAGTGTACAGTCTCAAAACAAACATTTAAAAAAAGTGTACACTTGTGATGAGCACAGGGTGATGTGTGGAAGTGTTGAGTCACTACAGTGTATACCTGAAACTAATATTACACTGTAGGTTAAATAAGTTATATTAAAAGCAAAAGGAAAGTAATAAAAGTACACTTACAGTGGTGAGTAATGGACAGAATTGTTGAATCACTAAATTGCACACCTGAAGCTAATTTAACACTGCAAATGAACTATTAAAATAAAAAAAAGAACTGTGGTATACCCAGTTATTCAGTGCTAAAAGGAGGTACAAGTCATGAAAAAGGGAACCTTAAATGTATATTACCAAGCAAGAGAAGCCAATGGGTAAACGTTCCCTACTGTACAATTCCAACTATATAATGTTTTGGAAAAGGTAGAACTATGGAGACAGTAAAGAAATCAGTGGTTGCCAGTGGTTGTAGGGAAGGAGGGATGAGGAAACAGAACAGTTAATTTAGGTCAGAGAAACTCTTCTGTGTGATACTGTGGTGGCTACAGGCTATTATGGATTTTTCTAAACCCATAGCACATGCAACACCAAGGGTTAATAGCGTGCAGTACGGACTTCAGATGGTAATGTGTTGTAGGTTCACTGGTTGTAACCCCACCAATGCTGAGGATGAGAAGCAGCAGGAGGCTGACTCTGTGGAGAAGGGGTACCTGGGAAACCTGACTTCACTCGGTATCCCCCATCCTAGTGCCCAGGAGGGATTACAGAGAAGTTCCCAAGGACAAAAAAGCATGTTCCTCTGGAGAGCCTTAGCAGTAAAGGTAGTGAGGTTCTGCACAGCAACTTGAATGGAACTTTCTCTGTACCAACAGATCACCCAGAATGCCCAGTGATCACCTGACAAGACATGATTAAGGGGACCCAGGCCTTGCAGTTACACAAGTGAGGGAGCTCATGTAGTTTCATTTTACATTATTTTTTTTTCACTTCCAGGTTGGATGGGCCTCCTAGTGATTTTGGTATGCATTATCTTTAATCCATGAAAATAGCAGAGCCCCCGAATTAGTCCTATTTCCATTTTACACAAGGAAAGCACAAGTACACAAGGTCATGTGTTCAAGGTCATGCAGGTAGGAAGTGGTAGATTCCAGATTTGAACCTGTTGGATAGAGAAGCCACATTTTCAAAAATGAAGGGCAGAACCTTGAGCTGAGATTTGGAAAGGATTATTTTCTCAGATACTATGCTTTCTAATTTCAGTGGAAACTTCCACAAATTGGTTGCATAGTCACTGCCATGATACAGCAAATGTAATTGCCACTTTAATTATTCACAGTGATTAATTCACAAGGGAAAGAATCAGCATCCTACACTTGACAGCTTCAAGTTCGATTTTGAATGCTTTTATTATTTACCATTTGCTTTGGATTTATCTATTGTGCACAGCAGTTGTATTTTACAAACTGACTTTTGAAAAAGAAAAATTCCACTCTTGAAAGTAAAAACACAGTTTTACAAACTTTTAGAATAATTCATTTTCTTTATGGGTATTTTATGTGGACCATCCTCTGTCCTGTTGAATTTTGCTTTTTTATTTCTTCCCTGAGATTTTTTTTCATAAAAAATATTTAAAAAGATGTTTGCTAAACTTTTAGCTCAGTATTCCATCAATGCTATTATCCTTTCTGGGTAGCAAAGCAATCACACCGTGACACTGTAGAGAAAGAGGCACCTTGAGTACACAATGGAAGAGTTAGCTATCCAGAAATCATTTAATTTTCCCAATCATGAAGAATTAAGCCACCAGACATTGCAGCTGACGTTCATTGTAGCAGTGAGGCACTAACTAAGGAAGGACAGAGAAAGCAATTGTTTGCAGGCCCACAGACCTCAGAATTGCAGTAGGGGATACAGAGGCTCATTATCTCCTGAGAGTCCCCCAGTGCCAGAGTTAATTCTTAGATGTCTGTGTCTCTGCAGAAGCAGCTTAAAAGGATTTGAACAAGATAATTCCATGCAGCATCCCTTCTGCTGTGCAATATGGCACACGTTCCAGAAGGCAAAGAAAAATCAGTGTGTGGCGTTGATAGTACTAAGCTATTTAGTGTATTATTTTTTAAGCAGGATTTTACTTTGTGCCTATCAGTTGTACATGCATAATAAAATTACCTAGTATTTACTGAGCATTCACAGCTACAATCATTTTAGAGATGAAGTAGCAGAGGATAAATAGGACCCAGTAACATGACCGGGTATCACAGTAGGTTTCATAGTGAAGACGCAAACCAGTCTCATACCAAGTCAGATCATCCTGATGCATAGACTAAGCCACTCAGCACAATCCATACAGTCTCCTTATCTGTGTCTCTCTGCACTGGCCTCACAAGAACCCAGCTATTTCCTCACTGGAATACTACTTATAGAATGTGTCCTTTCTTTCAATAACCACTTACAGTTGGAAAATTGATTCTTTTCTGTTTGAAAGCAATTCCTGTTTTTGCATTAAAAAGACACTTTAAGGCCAGCTACCTTTACTCCTGCAGTTCTACAAGTATAACTCAGACAAATAACCTCCTTATATTTTCTCAGTGAATCAAGTCATCAAAAAGATTAAAAAGCATTACATAGTATACTTGCTATGCTGAGCCTCCAAGAGCCTCATGACATTAGTTTCTGGTCAACAAAACGTATGCTGAGGCACTATATCTCACTTTTTACAGACGGGGGAAGTAAAGAATCATAAATGTCTGTATCAGTGCCAGAAAAACCATCTTCCGCCCTAACTATCTTTAATTAAGACTTGTAGTTGACAATAAATCCATTAAAAAATGAGCATATGAACTATTGAACCAGATCACTGCGGACTTCTAGCAGAAATGAATGAAAACTCTGGTGTGTAAACCTAATTATAGCCATTAACAAATATATAATGTAAACAGCAAAGCAATGATTTATCCATCTTTCTGGGAAGTCTCAGTGTCCATAAAAATAGGAATATTATTGACTAACTGCTTCCAGTCTTTTTCAGGTGTTGAGTGACTAAGCTATTTATATGTTTGCTTTTTCTTTATTTCCAACATTTCAGCTGCAATATATTCTTTTTTTTTTTTTGTGCAATATATTCTTTATATTCCAGAGAAGGAATCCCACAGACTGGATTCATAATGTGTCAATTTAGGGCGAAATACCCATATTTATTTCCTTAATGATATATATGTGTGTGTGTGTATATATATATATATATATATAATGTATATATATTTCATAAATATATGATCAAACAGTCTTCTTTAGTTATTCCATTCTGGGATTCATTTCAAAATTATATTTTGCATTTCAGATATCAGGATTTAAAGCTAGAGAAGATAAAATCCAACTTTGACCATTATTCTCAATTCCAGAATAAGAGAATCTCAATCCTCAAACACTTATTTTTCTAAGTAAACAATGGTCACCAATTGTATCTGATACATAAAGGTAGTTAACCACAGATTCACAAATTAGATCAAGCCAGTGGATGGGAGAACAGGGTAAACTACAAGCAACATCCCTACCAAATTAAATGCCAAGTTGAATTTTGGAGTTTTACATTGGCCATATTTTTAGTTCTCATATACACTCAAGAATTATGCTGGAGGAATGAGACTGACTTGTCCAGGATTTTGGCTTGATATCTCATTGGGAAGACAGAGTTCCGCATTCATGAACGTTCTATTAAGTTACCTAATAAAGACCCTCAGAGCACTTTGGGTGGTTCTATAAAGAATCTGTCTTAGCAATATTTATAAAGATGTATATATATTTTCTCATATCAATAACAGATTTCAAAAAAAATAAAGGTCCAACATTCCAGTTGTTAGAATCCACAGTACTAGAAGTTTTAAAGATGAGATAACTAGACCCCTGAAGAGAAATACACAATATACAAGTGGATAAACAATAAAACATAATTTTCAGTAGAAAAATATGAGTATTTAATATAAATATATCAGTAAAAGATCTCATGAAAGATTTTCTATTCCTTTTTTTCTTTTTTTAATTCCTTTAGTAACAACCTCCCCACAACCCAAAAACTTAACAACCAGATAATCCTTGTTATTTCGAACTTAAATGAATAGCCTCATTTCAGAGGAATAAGTAGTGATAACTACAGTAAGCCTTTTATCACATCATGTAAGGATAAATATCATTTAAATGTGATTTTTTTTTAGTCAAGGTGACTGTGTAATTACATACAGGTGCCTTCTATCCTAACTGTAATCTTGCCGAAATAACATTGTGAAAGCACAAAAAAGAATGAACAAACAACAGTGTTACCCACAGAACAGAAAATGCAACAAACTTGAGAAACAGGAGAAGTGGATGGAGCAAGGTGGTGGATCCAATCTGCTGGGGCGGGGGGTGGGGGGTGGGGACGTTGGTGGTAACTTTGGGCACCAGCAGGGGGCTCCAGTGGATGCTGTGTTCAAGTGAAAGCCTGATACTTCGCTTTGAACATAAGCTAGCATCTATGCCAACATCATTTGAGGACACGTCATAAGCACAAAGAGCACACGGTTCTGCATTTTCCCAGCTCTGTGCTTACATGTTTAACAATGCCTTCTAAGGGAAATAACAAGAGGTCCAATGGAGAGATACGTAAACACAACATTGTGAAATTTACTAATAGCCACAAATGAGAGATAAAAAGCTTCAAAATAATGGTTAATAAACTTCTGATGAGTCAAATTCAGTCTCCATGTTGGATGTCTATATGGCCCAGCAGCTAAGAATACTTTAAAATAATTACTGAAAAAATAGCAATATTTTAGACACTTAGAAATTATCTGAAAATAAAATTCATTCTCCCTTAATAGTTATAGTGGAATGCAGCCATACCCAATTGCTTGCATATCATTTATGACCACGTTAGCACTACAACAGCAGAGACCAACTCTATGGCCTGCAAACTCTAAAATATTCACAGGAAGCATTTTTTGATGGCTGTTCCATAATAAAACAAAGCATAATGGAAAGAAAAAAAAAAAACACCAGCAAAATTAGATGTCAGAATAGAGAGTTGCTATCAGAGATTTGAGAAATAGAATGATTCTTAAACTAGAGTTCTAGAGATGGAGAAATTACATTCAAATATAAAGGAGAATAAATTTGTTTTCAAACACAACGACTCAAAAAATCTTCTGTGATCCATTCTTCAAATCTTGAGGATATAGTCCAGCAAACTGAAGGGAGAAATGGTAAGACATGAGTCTTGAAATAGTAGTTGGAGTCGAGAACACCAGGAAGAACGTTAAGGATTTCAGTTGTGTATAAATTTAAGGGAAAAATGCAATAAGAAACTCAAAAAAATGAAAATCCACTAACTCGGTCTAATATAAAAAAACTAAAATTGAAAAATTATAAACAAAGAATGCTTAGTAGGAAAATTCTCCTTTGAGCTGCTTAGGAGTCTAAACACTGAAGTCATAAAAATGGAAATATACTCATAGAACACTATACAGTCAAGAAATAAAGGGTAGAAAGTCAAAATAGAATAATATAAATGCTTTACTCACGTTCACCCTTTATAGCCAGCCTATAAGCAAAACAAGAGTGTTCTGGCTTTCATTCTCAATGCAGAATATAACGGTTAACCTTGAAAATGTGAGAAAAAAAGTTTTGCTGATTGTAGGAGACTGAAGTTGGACAGGAAGTTCAGGGGACAGATAGCTTCCTTCTATGCAGAGTAGAATGGAGATGCTGGCCAGTGTGAAGAACAGAATCAAGATACTGATTAAAAACTGGAAAATACACAAGAAAAAATTTTAAATGGGAATTACAGACTCTAACTTCTAAGACACATAGAAGAAAATATGTGCTGGGCTATTAATATCTCAACAAGGCAGCGACCTAAAATTTATGGTATTTTTTCATATATCACGAGGGCCACACAGAACACACAGGCAAGCGGAGTCTAACTCTTGGATGCCATTTTTATAACCTCGTCTATAAGGTCACAAAGGAAACCAGACAAAAACAGGTAACAGAGGAATATTACGAGAAGGAGGAAGAGGAAGAGTAACAGAATCAAGTAACTTGGATGGCAAGTTCTCATTCTTGTTGACAAATCAAGGAAAACGGTTTTGGAATGTTGATGTCAAACCCTAAGACAGCCGACAGCAGAAGTTAAGGAGTTCACCTCCGGATGAGGAAGATGTGGGCTTGGAGCACATGGCTTTCCATATTCTCCCTTCTTAACAGTAGTCCTGTTACTTTTTTTTTTTTTTTTAATTGAATGCTCTAAAAATATTTGCTGGCAAAATAGCAAAATGATTTTTAACAAATGGAAGTTTTATCATCTATAAACAATATTTATCTGTGAGTTTGTAAGTTAAAGTACAACACGACCAAATTCCCAAGTATTGAGAATGCAAACTTGGGATTTTGAGGCATGTGAAAAAACCTGAAATGCAAAGGGCAGGATGGTGGGTCTCTTGGGGCCAAGGCTAAAACTGCTAAAAGCCTAACACTGAGATTTGTTCCTGAAACCCAAAATTTTCTTTCTGGGAAAGCACCATCCTAAGATATTGATGGCAAGGATTTATTTTTTTAAGTAGCAATTCCACATGATGTGAATCATAATGAAAGTGAAAGAAAACACCAGAGGACAGATTTTCAGCACCTTTCTGTACAGGTTGATGTTAGGAGAATGGGCTCCATGGACGAAGAGTGGACTGGGGGGACACCAGCAGTTATCAGTGGTGTTAAGTCATGATGGAGAAGTGAGGACGTTCTTGCAATAGTGGCATTGAGCCCAAAGGTCTTGTTCATTCAGAATGACAGGTCATGCTTATCAGTCAGACTTTTGAAAATGTGGTCAGCAGGAATTACACAAATATCAATTACAGAACAGCAAGTCCAAAAACAATTGCATGACTGATGACAAGTAGTTTCACTAGTGCCACTACCACCAAGACAAAAAAAAAAAAGGATTTTGTCTATTATACAAAGCTATTCTCTTTTATGCAACCCTCTTTGCAGTAGAACCCCCCCCCCACCATGGAAAGAATTTAAATTTGTTTCCTTTAAAAAAACTATACTAATGCTACCTTCATAGATTACTATTGTGCATTTTTTGGGGGGGAAACATGCACTCACACAGGATCAACCAGCAGTGAAAGAGACACACTAGAAACTAAGCTAGACTTGGGTCTTAGAATATGGGTCTGACCCAATCTGGCCACCTCCTGTTTCTGTATGGGCCACAAGCTACTACTACCTGTTTTCAACTTAATAGAACTAGCACGCACGCTGACACTGACGTGTGTGTACTTAACACACAAGTCTGCTGTTTGGATTAGAGTCTACTGATGCAGGTTGGCTTCTGTCTGCTGCATAGACAGTTACCACTTCTCACTCAACAAGCAAGTGAACCCAGGCATGCTCTTCTCTGTGAAAGGATTCTACCTATAGCTCAGAGTCTTTCCTGTGCCATGTCTAGTTTACTCATAAGTCCAAAGGCAGGCTAGAGATTTAAAAAATGAATAAATGAAACACAAATGGAAATGAAGACTTTGAAGTTCTCTTTTAGCACTTCCATCTCTGGATACATCGCCCATCTCTCCACGCATGCTGTCTACTTTATCCACTGGAGCCCTTAGCATATTAATCATAGCATAAAAAATTCCTTGATAATTCCCACACTTCTGTCATGCCTGGTTCTGATGCTTGCTTGCTCTGTCCCTTCAAAAATGTGCCTTTTGCCTTTGGGCATGGCCTTGTGTCTTTTTCTTAATAAGGGGACCCGATGCACCAAGTAAAAATAACTGCTCTAGAAAGGTCTTTTGTGATGAGGTGGAGTTGAGGGAGGGGAAAGTAAGCATTCTGTGACCCTGCGATTAGACCCCAGGCTTTTAGTTATTCTATGCTCCTGAACTGTGAAGTTCAGGTGTCCCACGCCCGCCCATTTTTCTTCTACCCGCTTTGGTGGTTCCAAATGGCTAGAGTAGGTGGGAGTTTCCCTACCTATTTCCCTTCATCCCTGCAGGGAGCTAGAGCTGGCTGGATTAGGGCATTTCTCTTCTCCAGGTTAGATTCTCCTAGTACTGTGGTGATTTAGGTACAGTTTAACTAGTTTCCCCCAGGGCAGGCCCTTCCAAGAACAGAGTACTCAGGACTATTTCAAAGTGGCTCCTTTCCCCCCCCTCCCTGCTAGCTAGAAGCAGGAGGAGACTTTTTCTCATTTTCTGTGAGCTCCATGGATGTAGATCTCAAACACAGTTGGGGTCCCCTGTCATGGGATCCTCCTGCGGAGTTTATAACTCAGAGCTGTTCACACCCAGCCTCCAGCAATAGGTCAAATACAGTTCAGGTTTTCCTACTCTTAGAGTCTGTTCTGGTAAAGCCAAAGCACCCTGTTCTCACCTGCTTCTAATCTGGGAAGCAGTGGTTTGTCCCGCATCTCCTTGCCTTACAGGTCCGAGAAGAGCTATTGATTTTTCAGTCTGTTTACTTTACACATTTTGGAAAGGACTGGAGGCTTCAAACATCGTTCCATATGGAACAGGAAAAACCCTATTGCACTGACTCAACGTCCAATATTAGGTCAGCCATGCGGGTTTCCACAGCTCATGCGGTTTTGATGCTAAGGTTTCCCAAGGCCACCAGAGTTAGGAAGAGGTAGATTTGAACAGGGCAACTTGTTGGCATTTTATTAGTACTCTGCTAGGGTTGGGTTTTTGAATAAATGCTCCTCAGATTGATACAACCCTTTGGTTAATTTCAGAGTTCTGGAGAGGCTGTGGAAGATGCGATTTTTGAAGATCCCTACTGCACCATTTTAAAAATCCTTCTTTTCATTAGTAGATATTTAACATAGGAGTACTCCTGTCCTTATCACTCCTGAGAATAAATATTTAATGGAAATTTCTTAAGATTAATATTCAGACATGGTCCTAGATATTTTAGATATTACCCTTTATACCAGTTCTTGAGAAGGTATTAATTTTTACCTTTGGTTAATACAGAATTTTTTTTGAAAGTTTATTTTGAGATGGGGGCAGAGAGAAAAATCCCCAACAGGCTCTCGCACTGTTAGCACTGAGACCCATGTAGGGCTCGAACTCACAAACCATGGGATCATGACCTGAGCCAAAACTCAAGAGTTGGATGCTTACCAACTGAGCCACCCAGAAGCCCTGAAAATTAACATTTCCTAAACAATATTCCAATAGAAACATCATTCTAAAATTAAAGTAACCAAACAATTCTTCAACACCAGCTGTCTTTTTTTACTTAATATAAGGTAGCAAATAATCTTTATATTCAATAGCATGTATTTATTGGGTACCTACCATGTACAAACTACACAATAAGTTGTAAGATACAGTATTAATACTCAAGATCCTTTTAACTCATAGTGTTACATGATTTGTCTGCCAAAAATAGGAGCTAACATTTAAAATCACAACAATGAGTAATAAATTAGGGTTATGAAATTTAAGCACAGTATTTAAAATGAGTCTTCACAAAGACTCAGCAAGAGAAACTGGAGAGGAACTGAATGCTGATGAAGAGTTAGGATTCCCAATGTCATTTCAAAAGTTAACATTTATGGAAAAGACTTTTCTAATTCAAGGTTCTGCTACCTTTTTCATAAATCTGGTGACCTCACATATGTGGATCTGTTTCTGTTCATGTTCTTTTGATAACACACGGTCTTAAAAAAAAGGTATAATAAGTTTTATTTAAGTAATCTATATACCCAACATAGGGGTCAAACTCAAAACCCTGAGGTTAAGTCACATGGTCCTCTGACTAAGCCAGCCAGGCACCCTACACCTTATGTTTTGATAACTAGTAGAATTCTTAACACTTCTAGGTTATTCTAAAAGATAAGACTTCTATGTTATTCTAAAAGATATCCTTGGGGGGCGCCTGGGGGACTCAGTCGGTTGAGTAACCAACATAGGCTCAGGTCATGATCTCGAGGTTTGTGGGTTCGAGCCTTCATTCAGGATCTGTTGCTGACCGCTCAAAGCCTGGAGTCTGCTTTGGATTCTGTGTCTCTCTCTCTGCCCCTTCCCCACCCATGTTTTGTCTCTCTCAAAAATAAACATTAAAAAATTAAAAGATATCCTTGGATATTTTTGGTCTTTTGCATTTTCATATATTATCAGTCCCCACCACACATTCATGCACACATACACACATGAACACATATGCACAAATGTGATTTTAATCAGATTGCCTGTATCCACTATAGAGGACTGGAATTCATCTGGATTAGATTCTCAAATGGACAATGCATGAATCAGGACCCCTACCTTTCTACTCTACACAGAAATGAATCCAAGATTATTGATTTAAATATAAAAGAAAAACTATGAAGTATTTACATATATTGGGGGGAATAAAGGAGGAAGAACTTCATGACTTGAATGATTACATGTAGTAGTTTCCTCGGTTTCTTTAAAGGTGTATGTTCTTTCCCTCTCATCGGATATCTGACATACTACCAGCTATCAGTGTAATTCAGTTTTCACGTGAAGGTTGTCTCAGAGGTTAAATATCTGTCACAATTCCTACCATTTGAGTAGTTGACAGAAAAACACACACTTAACTAGTGGCCATGTAATTGGGGGTTAATCCTGGCTTTTCTGAATTAAACATCCAACTAAAAGCAGTATGGAATCAATCATGGTGAAAATTTACTGAATTATTATTTCCTTGGCACACTGCACTAAAAGGTCTTTTAATCCCATGATGTACTATGACTGTACCTTCTCATTTCAAGACAAGGCGTCTAATGAATTAAGAGGCAATTTGGTATATTGGTTAAGAACATGGGCTGTAGGCCAAACTCCCTGGCTCTGGTATTTTAATGTGTGTTTGGGGGAAGTTAGCTAATGAAACTCGTGAGAAATATATGGTATTTCAACTATCAGCTTTTATTTTTTTTAATATATGAAAAACTTAACATTTGGTCAGTCAAGTGGTATTTACAAGGGTTTCCACTATTGTGTTTTGCAATTGCGTTAATTTTATGTTAAAAGCATTTAATTACCTCCATTATTCTACAATTTTTTCAAATAAAAATTTTTCTGTTTAATTGTATTTTTTGCTGGAATGAACTCTATAAACGGACTAAAATTCACCTACCCTCCAAATGTTGCACAGGGCTAATTTTATTAAGGCTTAGAATAGAACCTATGTGCGAAGAACCCACTAATGCTCCATATACTATACCAGAGACACTGCGGTTGTTCATTTGACTCAATATATTAGATCTAAAAAGGAAGCCATCACATTTATTTTTATTTGGTTTACTAAAATTATATAGTTTTTTTTACTGTAATATATCATTGCTAATAGGCACAAATCCATCCACCACACACACACGCACATACATGTGCACACACATGAACTATTAATGCTGTAGGCCTTTTTAGGATTATCAAGATAATAAGTTCATGTTATAATAATACCTGTTAAATAGATTCCATGAATGAAATCTGGCCATTCATAGCAATGTGGATGGAACTCGAGGAGATTATGCTAAGTGAGATAAGTCAGGCAGAGAAGGACAGATACCATATGTTTTCACTCATAAGTGTAACAGGAGAAACTTAACAGAGGACCATGGGGGAGGGGAAGGGGAATAAATAGTTGGGGAGAAGGAGGGAAGAAAACCATGAGAGACTCTTGAATACTGAGAACAAACTGAGGGCTGATGGGGGTGGGGGAGAGGAGAAGGGGGGTGATGGGCATGGAGGAGGGCACTTGTGGGGATGAGCACTGGGTGTTATATGAAACCAACTTGACAATAAACTATAAAAGAAAAAAATAAAAATGTAAAGTTCAATTTAAAAAATAGATTCCATGTTTATCAAATAGAGACATTATATATAATGGCAGTGCAATATCAAAACTCCAATTAAGGTCATAACCATGAGGATCATGACATCTAGTTAATATGGTTAAAGACTATTTTTTTTTCATTTTAGGAAACTCACCTCCTATTAAACTTTCTTGTTAAGTTTCATTTTCAATTCTACCTTGTAATATCAACACAAAGAGGTGGGAAACTTTATTTCTTTCTACAAGCAAGAGTATGGAAAATGAGGCATTTACATAACTTAAGCGATTTATTTTGAGTGTACACACTTGAGACTGAAAAATCCATTCTTCCCCCCCTTGAACCACTATGATAAACCGTATGCTGGACTGTGTCATACAATCAGTTCAGATCTTGCTGGGGATACTTGGATAACGACAAATGTAGACTTTAAAACTATTGAAAAGAATATGATCTCATCTTTAAAATCATATTATACCTTATTTCTTGCTAATAACTCAATAAGACAGCAAAATTCATGTATACTGGTAATAGATTTTGAAAGCCAGTACTACCAACATTAGTCTCTACCCCATTATAACAGAAAACTTTGTTTTAGAGAGACACACACAATTAGTAGAGAAAGATAAAGGATTGCAACACGTTGGTTAGCTGGTAGATTCTCCAGTTATTGTTTTCTTGAAAGAACAGTTTAGCTACTCAGGTAAACCATTCACAGTATGCCGAATGTAGTTCATATTGTGCAGAATCATGAGAATATAAAGAGAAAGTAGGTAACATCTTACCTGGACTTATTAATATAGAAAATGGAAAGCATATGGCCAACGCAAAGGCTTTACAAATAAGCCAAAGGGTCCTAAGATAGAAAGTATGTTGAGAGCTAAAATTGACATACAAAGATAATTTGAAGTAAAAAATGGAAATTACTACATCTAGGGATTACAGCCTGGAGAGTAGAGGTTCATCTGGTGAAAAGAACCTTGTAACTAGAATTATTCCAGGACACCATAAATAAGTAAGCAGAAAGGTTTACAAAATTCCATATATTATTAACAGAGAGATGGGAGTGCAATAATTTTTTTTTATTTCTATGAAGTCCAATGGTGACAAACCATGGATTGATTCACAGAGGCACGGTTAGCAGGGAATGACTGAGAACAGGTGAGGTGGTCTCCCTCCAGGGTATAATTTGTAGGTCCAATGTGATAACCTTAGTAAATGACTAACCTGCAAAAGAGTTCTCATAACTAATTAGGATAAAAAATAATCCCTTTTTTTTTGTCATCCTCTTTTTTTTTAACTTTATAGTTTATTGTCAGGTTGGTTTCCATATAACACCCAGTGCTCTTCCCCACAAGTGTCCTCCACCATGACCATCACCCCCCTTCCCTTTTCTCCCTCCCCCTTCTGCCCTCAGTTTGTTTTCAGTATTCAA
>CM053561.1:15912026-15943966 GCA_028646485.1 Cryptoprocta ferox
CATGACACCCTCGAGGTCCATCCACTTTGCTACAAATGGCCAGATTTCATGCTTTCTCACTGCCATATAGTATTCCATTGTATAGATAAACCACATCTTCCTGATCCATTCATCAGTTGATGGACATTTAGGCTCTTTCCATGATTTGGCTATTGTTGAAAGTGCCGCTGTGAACATTGGAGTACATGTGCCCCTATGCATCAGCATTTCTGTATCCCTTGGGTAAATATCCGGCAGTGCTATTGCTGGGTCATAGGGGAGTTTTATTGATATTTTTTTGAGGAACCTCCACACTGTTTTCCAGAGCAGCTGTACCAGTTTACATGCCCACCAACAGTGTAGGGGGGTGCCTGTTTCTCCACATCCTCACCAGCATCTATAGACTCCTGAGTTGTTCATTTTAGCCACTCTGACTGGCGTGAGGTGGTATCTCAGTGCGGTTTTGATTTGTATTTCTCTGATGATGAGTGATGCTGAGCATCGTTTCATGTGTTTGTTGGCCATCTGGATGTCCTCTTTGGAGAAGTGTCTATTCATGTCTTCTGCCCATTTCTTCACTGGATTGTTTGTTTTTCAGGTGTGGAGTTTGGTGAGTTCTTTGTAGATTTTGGATACTAGCCCTTTATCTGATATGTCATTTGCAACTATATTTTCCCATTCCACGTCGGTTGCCTATTAGTTTTTTTGATTGTTTCCTTTGCAGTGCAGAAGCTTTTTATCTTGATGAGGTCCCAATAGTTTCTTTTGGTTCTTGATTCCCTTGCCTTTGGGGATGTGTCGAGTAGGAAATTGCTGTGGTTGAGGCTATAGAGGTTGTTTCCTGCTTTCTCCTCTAGGGTCTTTAATAGGTGGTGCTGGGGGAACTGGACAGCAACATGCAGAAGAATGAAACTAGACCACTCTCTTACACCATACACAGAAATAAACTCAAAATGGATGAAAGACCTGAACGTGAGACAGGAAACCATCAAGAATAATCCCATTTTAAGTCATGTTCACCAGCATATACCCCAGTGTAATAGTAGTAATTGACAGGTCATTTCCAACCTGGAAGCCCAAAAGATGAGGCTTTGTTAGGGACATAACGGCAGAGAATCTTAAAGCAGCTGCATGGAGGATGGAGCGTGGGTGTGGGTGGACCAGGCTAGGGAATGAGGATGGCAGGGAATGGACCTTTTGCTCTGTATCCCAAAAACCAGACCATGTAGACTTCTTTTCCAGAGGACAAAGAATGCAAGAAGACAAGAAAACACATGTCACAGCTCACAATTTTTTCTAAGACCATCACTAATTCAACAAAGGAAGAACAAGGACATATTCTTGCTGTATCTGTCAAGAGACTTCTTACTCAGCATCAAGTACAGATGTCGCAACAAGGCAGATCACCACCAAAGAGGTGGCCAGAGAACATGTAACGCATCTAATTCCCATCCGGCTGCACCTAAACATAAATGTCATCCCTAAAAGAAGATTCATGGAGCTTCCTAATGAGGTCACATGTGAACCATTCTAAATCTAAGTTTTTTAATCTTTGGTTTCTTTATTACACTTGCCTGGGGACTAACAATAGACAATAATGAAAGTTAACACACTTCACATATACTTGTTTAAACAAAGTTCAAACTTCTTCTATGGCAAGATCATTCTATTTGATAAAAGTGATTTCTGTGATGTTGATGGGATTGTGCTGCTGTTTAAACACTACAGTCAGGATTGAGGTCAGAGTTCTAAATAGAATGTTTCTATTCATTTGAACATCAGAGAGTAAGAAAATGATTCTTTAATGCCACTGCATATATTTAGCAGCAAATACCTGTAATTTTAATTTGAGAGGATATGGGAGAAAAAAAAACTAAAAACGTGTCTTGCTTAAATATCAAAGTGCCAGGAACTCTCTCCCTCACCCTCTTCTCCCACTAGGGTATCCAACTATACCCTTTGACCAGTTCTGGAAATGAAATAGGAAACACACACTATGGAGTGAACATGGATTTTATTTACACCCAATTCTGCTTTCTGTCACTTGTGTAAGTTAGAAAACCTCATGTGTCCTCTTAACAAGGGTTCCATTCTCATATCCACATTCTTCTGTCTGCATCCCCTTCCCTGTGTCCCATAGATTGCTAAACCTTTGGTGACTGAAATTTTGAACTTTCACCTGGTTAATACTCCATTTTGACTTAGTTGTTTCTGAAACCTGTGCATCTTGGTTCTCCTAATAACCCTTTCTCCATGTTGAATTAGATAGGTTTATTTAGAAGTCATCTTCTATTTCTAACCTGATAACCCCATTTTAACTCTGAACTTTCCACCTCTAGCTTCTTACCTTACCAGCTCCCTGGGCTTGCACTGCCCTGCTGGTTCTTGGTGCTCTCAGCACCACAGCAGGGCACAACGGAAGAGAGAGGGAGACTGGGGAAGGAAGGGGAAAGAAAAGGGAATGTAACGACCAATGGTAGAATGCCATTGTTGGTAACTATTAGAGTTGTAGAGACAGCGGGGAATATACCAACCTTGTGATGGAAATTTAAAAAAAACAGTGACATGTCAACCTGAAGGCTTACTTGGTGAGAAACAATCTCTAGATACATACATGCTTTGCAGGGCCAGAATGAACTACATGGATCTTTTAATGGAAAACTCTTACACAGGCACGTACACACACGTACCACAAGGCAGTGCACACTGTTTCCAAAGTTAGTTGGACTTAGAGAGGCAAAAAGGAAAAAAAAAAAAAACAACCTCCTCTGATTAGGGCAGGGGAGTTAACTGCTTTCTCTGTAGGAGCTTTTTAATGGAGGACCTTTTCAAGGCCAGAAGCTTTACCACCTACTGAATTAAAGAGGCTGGAAATTCTCCCATCTTACGGGAAATCTAAATATACAACTTCTACCTTGATGGGCATTAGACAAAGCTGAACAAATAAGACTTTAGTTAAGCAAAAGATTATGTAGAAGCGTTTATATATTCTATAAATTTTAACAGCTATTTTAATAGCTTTACTTTTAAACATTTCGGGGAAGTGTATGTTTCTAAAGTGTGGATTTTCAAACAGAAGAGGAAGTCTATTTCTGCATGCAGCTGTTTTGTTATGGGGCTACCTGAAAAATGCTGTATATGACAAGATAAATACCCACAAGAAAATACATGGACATAATCGAATTCCCCAATGAGGAACACAAAGTGTCAGGTGACACCCTCTTTCCAGGCTATTATGGGATGTGGTTGCTATGGGAATGACGAGGCTAGAAATGATTGCTCTTGGAGGTGGATGTGAGGCACTGCTTGGTCTACTCTGGCAAGGTCAGTGGGTATCAGGAGATTGAACCTGGTTTGCCTCCTCCCTTCAAACCCCCCATGCTACCAGCTTTCTTGAGGAATAATTTACAAATAAAATGTTAAGGTATTTCAAGTGTACAGTGTGATGATTTATGATGTGAAAGGATTTCCTCCACTGAAACAATACACCCATCACCTCACATATTTAGGGTTTATTCTGGCTATGTTACACAGTGCTCTCAACTACAGTCCCCATGTTATCCATTAGCTCCTGAGTCATCAGACCTCTCCCTATTCCCTCTACCCAAACCAGATCACAAGCTGGAAGCTGCCCAATGGCTGGCATTGCAGGTAAACTTAGGAGCAGTGGCTCCTGTTCTGGGTCCCATTCACTGGAAGGACTCAGGTATTCACAGACCTACTCAAACGTAGATTAGACAACTGGGTGTCTAGCTCAACAACTACGGCTCAGGGCATGATCTTGCTGATATTGCAGTTCCTGGGTTCAAGCCCCACGACGGGCTCTGTGCTGACAGCTCAGAGCCTGGAACCTGCTTCGGATTCTGTCTCCCTCTCTCTGCCCCTCCCCCACTCACACTCTGTCTCTCAAAAATAAGTAATTAAAAAAATAAAAGTCAAGTTGATTAATCAAATTTCACTCTCAAAATAAAAGCCGTATGTTCTCCCCTAATGATGTACCGAACATCAACTTTTATGCTTCTCCTTCTGTTTCAGTTATAGTTTTAAGGATATTCTTGAACAAGCACAGCAATCATTAACAGCTGACATGGAAATTTTGTTTAAAAGTTATAGAATATATGGAGACGTATGATTGGAAACTGATAAATACAAATTCTTTTAAAAATTCAGATTAAATTATAGAAAGTATCACAGATATTTGCAGAAATTCAGTAGATGTATCAAAAACTCAAATCTCAAGGTAGAAAACAAGTAGAAAGAGGTTTAATTCTGAAAAGACTGTGGTTTTGAGAAACTTCCAAAATATAATAAAATGGACTTATTTTTATATATTTTTGTGATAATCATGTGACTATCATTTATACAGATATAAAACATGTGTTTTTGAATCTATTATTTTTAAAATTGTATTGACCATTCCAGTTGCTAGTGCTACAAAAGAGAAACATTTCATATTGAAATACACCAAAAGCCTACAACTGGGAAGTTTCCCACAGATACATTTTTACCTGAGGAGCAAAGGGCTTATCCTCCAAATCCGGCACCTCCACATTATAGAAAAAAGTCCCCAAAACATTTGGCTTTGAAAACCAATGAAAATTATGTTCAGGAGAACCACAGAACTATAGACAATGGAGAAAGGGCAGTCTCTTCACTAAATGGTTTTGGGGACACATGTCCAGTGGGGACACTAGACAGCTACATGCCACAGAATGGAGATGGACCACTAACTTCTATCATACACAAAAATTATCTCAAAACAGGGGCACCAGGGTGGCTCAGACAGTTAAGTGTCTGACTTTGGCTCACGTCCATGATCCCATGGCTGGTACGTTCCAGCCCTGTTTCAGGCTCTGTGCTGACAACTCAGAACCTGGACCCTGCTTCGGATTCCTTCTTTTTCTGCCCCTTCCCAGTCATGTTCTAATACAAATAAGTATTTAAAAAATTTAGGTTAACTCAAAATGAATTAAGACTTGAATCTGAGACCTGAAACCACAGAACTCTTACGGGAGGAAGAAGAAAAGAAAGAAAGAAAGAAAGAAAAATGAAATGTAGATGGTAAGTTCCCTGACCTCAATTTTAGTGATTTTTTTTGGATTTGACTCCAAAGGCAAAGGTAAAAGAAGGAAAAAACAAAGGGGTCTACAGCAAACTAAGAATCCTCTGGACAGTGAAGGAAACAATCAATAAGATGATAATTAGGAGAAGATATTTGCAAATCATATCCTTATGTACAAAATACATAAAGAACTCATACAACAAAAAAGCAGCAATCCAATAAAAGAATGGGCAGAGGGTCTCAAAAGAGATTTCTCCAAAGATGACAGAAGATGGCCAATAGGCACAGGAGACGATGTTCAACATCACTCATCACCAGGGAGATGCAAACCAAAACTATATAGAGATATCACCTCATACCTGTCAGACTGGCTTTTAAAAGACAAAAAATATTAAGTCTTAGGATATGGAAGGGGGAATAAAACACTTGTGCCTCTTGGTGGTAATATACATTTGGTGCAGCCACCAGGGAAAACAGTACACAAGTTTCTAAAAAAAGAAAAAAAAAACTATTATAAAGAGAGCTACTATAGGACCCAGCAATTTCACTTGTGGGCATCTTCCTGAAGAGATACATGCACGTCTATGTGTACTGCAGCATTGTTTACAGTAACCAAGACATGGATGTAATCTAAGCATCCACTGACTGATAGAGAATACATAATAGCATGTAACACACACACACACACACATACACCGACACACACACACACACACAAATTACTACTCATCCATAGAAAATGAAATCTTGTCATTTTCAACAACATGAATGGACTTGAAAGATATTATGCTTAGTGAAAGGAGTCCAAGACAAATGCCATGTATTATTTACAAGTGGAATCTAAAAAAATAAAAATAAAACAAATACAGACTCATAGATACAGAAAACAGAGTGGTATTTGCCCCAGGAGAAGAGGGTGGCAAGGTAGCAAAATAGGTGAAGAAGTAAGAGGTACAAGCTTCCACTTCTAAAAGGTCATAGGATGTAATGTATAGCACGAGAAATATAGTCGGTCATACTTAATAACTTTGCATGGCAACCAAGGACTAGATTTATGGTGGTAATCTGTTTAGAATGTGTACAAATACGAATGTAGAACCACTATGTCATACACCTGTAACTGACAGTATTGTAAGTCAGTTATACTTTACTAAGAATATCAACTTTACATTAGGGGAGAAAAAGTAAGAGAAAATGACAAAAGAGGGAGAATAAAAGCTACTTCAAAAGCTATAAAGGCATTATCCCCAAGTCCTTGAAGTACATGCTTGTATTTAGCTCCTTGACTTAAGATCAAGCACAGCTTATTCAAAAGTAATAATTCAAATACAGATGTAAAATAGAGACCTCATATTTTAAATCTCCTGTTAAAATATGCAACTGTAATAGCTTAATATAGCCTCAACCAAAGTAGCCTAACCCATCTGCCTGCATCATAAGCATATGGATATGAAAATAATGGACGCAAAAAACACACAACTATTTGAGTGCCAGGTATTAAACTTTTAAACTTTTTAATAATTTTTTTAGGGAGAGACACACACAGCGAGAGCAGGGGTGGGAGAGCAGAGACAGAGAGAGAGAGAGAGAGAGAGAGAATGAATCTGAAGCAGGCTCCAGACTCCAAGCTGTCAGCACAGAGCCCCACATGGAACATCATGACCTGAAGTCAGATGCTCAACCTACTGAGCCACCCAGGTGCCCCACCAGGTACTAAACTTCTAAATGTACTAAGCGTCTATCATGTGGCAAGACATAATCCTATCAGACTGTATTTGTCACAGTCTATCAGTCATGGAGATCCCCTCCATTCAAGAGCGTAGAGTCTAACTGAAGAAACCTGCCCCCCGATGTGGGTAGAATGACACTACTTAGAAATAACCCCTAAGTACCAAGTCCAACACCGGTTAAGAAAATAGAAAGGCTTATCAGTTTGGGGTTGGACATGATGGGATTCGGTGTGGTAGGAATTTGTGTTCATAAATGGGTCTATATACTGGTTTAAAAGATCCATTACTAAATGTTTGACCATTTTGATACATTTAGATTGACAGTATTTGTACAGAATAGGAGTATAGAGCTTTGTGTAACTTAACATTGACCACCTGTTCTAGATTAATAAAGCATATAATTAGATAGCAACTTAAACACCCATTTTAACACTGATTAATGGACTTAACTCCCTGTAACTAGCACATTGCAAGAGTGTTTGAAGGAGATCAATGAAACCAGGGTTGGGGGAAAAAGTAAAATTACTCATGATTTATAAAATTACAGACCACTTTGGGGGGCAGAATTCATTATCTAAGAATTATCTGCTTTTGAAGAAGTGTTAATATTGACCATGTTCTTTTCTGCTTTTTGGACTTTACCTCTAAAAGTTAAATTGCTAGCTCTGATTATTGTGCTAAAATTTACTTTGTCATCCACTCATCCAAACCGAAGCTGAAAGCTGATCACATACATGAACTTACCCAGGCATCGAGTCATATTTTGTATTTTTCTTTAAAATAGACTTTAGGGGCACGGCGGTCGTTCAGTCAGTTAAGCGTCTGACTTTGGCTCAGGTCATGATCTCAGTTTGTGGGTTCGAGCCCCATGTCAGGCTTTACACTGATCCTGTGGAGCCCGCTTCTGTCTCCCTCCCTTTCTGGCCCTCCTCCACTCTCTCTCGGTCTCTCAAAAAAATTTAAATTTTTAAAACAGACTTTGACAATTACTTTTTGATATAGAGAGGTGTGTGTACATATACAAATATGTTCAGTTGTGCGTGTGCATACATTGTTTCATGCTTTAGTTATCTACATTTTAAAACAGATGAAACAAATTTGAAAGGTCTTTAATTTTTTTGGCTTGATAAAAATCAAGGGTTGCTGTAGAAAACCCAATTAACTTCACTGTTTGATCCTGTTAAATCCTACCATACTCAAAATACAAAAATTACTGCTAATATAGCTTCTTTTCAGGGACTCTTTGTTCCTTGAGTGGTAGGTACATAGGGTATTTAGCTGGAGTTGTGTGTTCCCCCAATTAAAGAAACCATCAAAATGAATAATATTCAAGTCCAGCCCTTATGCTATAAAGTTCTATGGATTTTGACAAATGCAGAAGTTTGGAATCATTTTGAAGGGGATTTGTTCTCACTGCTTCAGAATTAAATGGGCATTAGCTAACAATTCTGGTGCTTCTGTTTTGGAATATTCACCATGATTTCAGCTACTTCTAACTCTCTTTTGTTCCTGAATACACAAAACACAGATTAGGAATGCGGAGATTCATGGATTTACCCTCTACATCCCAGTATGCAAGGACCTATTGCCGAAGTTCAACTCAACAAATCAAGGAAGAAATGAAGGTGGGGAGGAAAGTGGAGAACCATCTAACCAGGGCCAAATTAAATTGAGTAGGAGAAATAGAGAAAAAGGACAGGAAATAGAAAATTATGAAGTTTGGAATCAAAATGCTTGTAAAAAGCTAGAAACATTACATTGGCAGAGAAGGTCTATACATTTACATTAAGGAGAAAGGGATAGATTAAAATACTCTGAAGGAGTTTTGCAAACTGGTTTCCTATATTATATATATATTCATATGAAACAGTCGAGCTTATGGCAAAAATCGTTCCCCTGGTCATCTTCTATTAATCAAATTATTTGTAATGTAATAATATATAAGAATATTCCTTTTAAACCAAATATTTGTTATTTTAAACCAATAGACAAAAATTCCCAATTTTGCAAATTATCATCTTATATCCAACCAAATTAAATTCAGTGCTACTGCTGTGAAGAGAGAACTGAGTCTCTCAAATCAAAAACACCTTGCTTTAAACCTCCTTTAGATAAATCATTAAAATATACACTGCAAAAGATAAGCAAGTATAAACAAGGGTAACGTCTTCTAAGCACAGAACAAAAATTGTAAGAGTCAGTGTTTTTAAAATATACAGATTTAAAATTGTTTTGCATTTGTAATATTTAAAACAAGATAAAAATATTAAATGCCTACTTTTAGTTTTATTAAAATAGCAATCTCAATGCTGCATTTTAAACATTTTCAGCATCATAGACCTACAACTCCTGTATGTCTTTTATAGTGTTTCATTGGCTGTGGGTTTATTTTTGGTCTGGTTTTGCTTAGTTTTTTATTTTATTTTCTTAGCCTTCAGGTAATTTTCCAGAGAATCCTCTATTGATTGTTTAGGAAGAGGAAATTACCCTAGAAGATCTGATGTACCTTCAGTGAGAAGTTGAAGTTCAGTTCAGAAAGCCCGCATGCTACGTAATACTCTAAGTGTACAAAATAAAGTCTGCAGACTTTTGTCTCTGCAAGTCTGTGTGAAGAGAAAGCATTTATTATGCATTTATGTCGAGTTCAAAATATTGAAAAAATAGGAGTTATGTTCAGATAAGTAAATTTTGGAATTGGTAACTGTGGAGATAAGGGATTAGGAGTGGGGCTATTTACCATGCCTGGAAAAATTCCACTGTATACTTAGGGAAAAAAAAAAAAAGAAAACTTATGTCTCTATGATAGCAAATATTCAGTGAAGGATCTTCTAATGGTAAAATAAAAAAGTTATCCTTTAAATTTACATGTCCTCTTAATTTCCCAATTCTATATATATTTTACACATTCTATCAACCCCGAAATATTGTTTTGTTCCAGTAATTTGGTTTTTTGGTGATTTGTACATGTGATTTTATCTATTTGGGCTTCACAATACTACAGCTTAATGAGGACAGTGGTGGCCATATAGTTTAAAATATTTCCACCTAGTTTTGAAACCATCCAGATCAACGAGGAAATTTAATTGGACTCCTATCAAGTTTACAAAGTAACTAAGACGAAGGGACTTTAAGCTTCCATACATCGATCATTGGAGAAACAAACCTATGGACCAGCGGAAGCAGCCCCTTAGAGAATCAGACGGACAGCAAAGGACTGGCAACCGTGGGCAATCTTAGGGTTTGCACTCAGAAGGTTATTCCCCACACCCATGCGGGAAATGCTAGGTTGCATTTCAATTTTGGAGGTTCAGAATAGCAGCTATTAGGAAGCTAAAAGGAACAGACTTGGGAAAGAAATGTGTGAACTCAAGATAACAATGTTGTGAAGGAGATGCCTGGATGGTGAGGTCTCTATTTAGGAAGTGGAAGAGTAACAAAGAAACAAAGGGTTCTACTGATACTAGTATTAGAGATTTACACAATGACAAACACTATTTATAAAGAAACTGCACATCTCCCTATGAACAAACACGGTAATAATGGAACCAAGAACCAAACTAAGCATTTCACCTATTCCCTCTCCCATGGACTTCTTGCTAATCCAGGAAACAAAAACCCAACACAAATACATGTAGGAAGAAAGAATCAAACATCATTAAAAGGTACAATTAAATAGGACAAAAGATAGACTAAGTTTTTCTCTATGCAATTAAAACAACTGCGTTCTCACACAAAATGCCTAAGTGCTCATTAAATACTACTCCATAGTCCCAGCTAAGCATGCTCCAACTGTTAACATTGTTCCATGTAAGATACAAAGTACTATTTCTCTAGATTAAGAGGAATTAAAAAATAAAGTATATGAAAATAGAGAAATTTTTAGTAAGTAGGGATGAAATTAAAGTAGAATCAGCTACGTATCTACATTGGTTTACATCTTTGTAAGAATCTGATAATGAGTCTGAAGTGTAACTGAATATAGTTTTGCCCTCACACCATTGGTCATAATGCCTTGAGAAAATGGCTACAAGCTTATTCTCAAGTGGACAAACAACAGGAAGAGCTAAAACATAGGTGATGTGGTACAGGAGAAAAATTGGAAGATGCCTGAGTACAAACAGATCTAACTAAGAGTGTAATAAGGGACCTGAACACAGAAACAGAGAGTCAGGAAACAGAAGCCAAGTCACAGGTTTAAAATTCTCATAGTGGGGGTGGGAGGGGGGTTGGGGTAGGGGACTGAAGTCCGGCAATAGAACAACATTAATGTTAAAACCAGTAACTCAAGAAAACCCTCCTTGAAGGAGGTGAAGACTTGAACTCTCTAGCTTCTACTAGACAGTGACCTTTATAAAAGATGGCTGCGCAAACATGGGCAAAAACCCAACTGAATCGAATAAAGAACAAATTGGAGATTTAAGATTAAAAGATGTGGAGGTCAGAGTCAAACATATTGTAAGATGGAAAAAAAAAACATAGATTGAGGAGAAAGTAAGAGCAAACCAAAAATAGCCCCCTGATTACTTGGTAGGTAGTAAGTCCAGGATCTCATTTAAAGCTGGCAAACAGGATAGCAGAGTATAAAGAAAGGGAAATAGGAGGCTATACAAAGGTTTTTGTATAAAGGTAATCACTAAAATGAAAGGCATTCTTAAGGGGGGATAAAGTGCAATAAAACCCTAATATTTAAATTACAATGAAAACAACAGTTCACAATGCAGAGAACGCAGAACTCAGAAGGCATAGTAACAAAGTGGTGAAAAACAGAGACCAAAGGTCAGCTGTACTGACAAGGCCACACAGGCTTAGCTCACCTATTAAAAATGTTTTCTTATTAGTCTATAGAAGAAAATTCACTTCTACTTTATGTAAAAGATATTTTAACCATTCTGTTTGTAAATAAACTAATGACATACAAGACAAATGTAACCAAATTAGGTTGGGGATATGGATATATGGGAAGTTAGAATTCACAAAGAATAAAGTGAAACAAAATACGACACCAAATTATACAGTAATAAGCAATATTCTTCATAAGGTAAAATGATTATATTAAGGGGGAAAAAAGGAAGCCAAGAGAAGCAAAGTGATTATAGTCAACTTTTATACATCCCTCTCAATGCGAAACAAGTCCTGTGGACACAAAATGCATAAGGATGTAGGGGAGACAAACAACATACTGAATGAGGTAGTTCTTGTGGATATTTTATTGAACACCTAATGCAAGATTTAGAAAAGTAACAATGAAGTAAACCCACACAATAAAAGAAATGATAGAAGCAGAAATAATGTAGTAGTTTTAGAAAGAAATTCCTTAGAAGTAAATATGTTGTTTCTTTGGGGGGGGGGAAACTATAAAATTTAAAAATAAAAGACGACATGGCTGCAGTAATATACCAGCAACAGCAAGGGGAAATCAGTATCAATTAAACTGGAAATTTAACACTGCAAATTTGGAAAGATAAAGAGGAAGGAAAGTAGAAGGAAGGAACCTATATAAGCTACTTTTCTCAGAAAATATAATTCACCAAACTGATACCCATAGAAACAGAAATTTTAAATTCCAATTTTCTTAAAGAAATGGTAGAATTTATCTGGGAACTACATCCTACCTACATACAGGAAAGGCACAGTCTCATATTTTCATAGGGATATTATAGCTTCAAAATCCAGATAATCCTAATGCTGTTTAAAAATCACACCCAAGATGAGAACAGGGATACCTGTCGTGGAATGAGTGGTGGTTCAGACAAGATCTGTCCATGTTCTAATCCTAGAACCTGACACAGGACTTTATTTGGGGAAAGGGTCTACATAGAAGTATGTCAAGAATTTTGAGATGAGGGTATCATCATGGAATATCCAGTAGACATTGAAGGCCATTCCAAGAGTTGGGAAAGGAGACAGGCAGAGGGATATCAGCCACTCATACAGAGAACAAGGGGTCAAGACAGAGCAGACAAAGGTGCAGCCGCAAGTGAAGAAATGCTGACCATCACCAGGTGCTGGAAAAGGCAACAAACAGATGGTTTCCTGGAGCCTCTGCAGGGAACGTGGCTCTGCCCACAGCTTGATTTGGAAACTCTGGTCTTCGAGCCTGTGGGCTGTTATTTCAGATGACCAACCAGTGGTATCAGGCTCAGGAAACCGATACGGTACTTAACGCTGATGAATCAAGAAGAAAGGGAGAATCACAGAAAAATACCAGTGCAAAACTGGAGATCGTATTGGAAGGACAAATTGCCAGATGAAAAAGCATGATTGAGATTTTTTTCCAGGGTTGCATGAACAGCTAAGTATTAGGAAATCCATTGATCCCTGTGTGATATATAGAAGAAAAATCCTATCTAGCCATAGGTTTCTTTCCCTGAGCTTCTGAAAAGCCATTGCAAATTTCTGGATTAACAGACTCAGTAAGATAGAAACCTATTTTGTAACTTGAAATAATAGATTTCAAACCCTAGGATCAACAGGACAAAGGCAAGAATGAAGTAAATTCACAATCTCTGTTGTAAATTACTTTTGGGGTATTATTCAAATCAATCTGAATGAGAAAACTGGAAGAATATGAGTAATGGATAGGAAGAGGTAAAGATCAGATTATTTGCAGATGATTTGATAAATTATATGGAGAGGCAAAAAATAAAATAGACAACTATTTTCAAAAATAAAATATTTCAGTCTAGAAGCAGGATAAGAAGTTAACATACCAAAGTCAAAAGCTATCATATATAAGAAAGCAGAGATAATATAAAAGAAGCAATTAAATTTGTAATGGAAGGAGCAACAACACATAACTAGGAAAAAAACTTTTGAAGTACACCAAACTTGAAGGATCGCTATAAGAAAGATCTAGGTCCCAAACGATACCAATAGACTTTGACAGACAGGATGGCATTAAACATTTCCACTGAGGGCCAGGAAAGGTCATGGAGAATTCTCCCCACATGTTTTTCATGACCGTAACACCGATATCAAGTTTTTGTAGGTGTGTGGTTGCTGGTATTTTTATTGTCTTAAGCTACACAATTATAAAGTGAGTTGGAAAAAAGTTAAAAGGAAAAACATTCTTAAAAAGAACTAAGTAGAGAAAGGATAGTTTCCCCTACTGATTATACAGAAGCCCCATCAACTGAAATACTGTGATGTCAACACAAAGAACTATTAATGGAATAAAAGAAGTCTGGAATAAATCTCAGTGCATGAAGCAATTTAGAGCATGGAAACACGTCTTTTCATACATGGTTTTAAAAAACTTGATTGCATGTTATAAAATACGTTTGTAACTATTCTGTATAGGATACAGAAAAAAGCTTCCAAATGGATCGAGGATAGAAAAATGAAAAGACAACTAGTAAAAAAAAAAAAAAATATATATATATATATATATATATATATATATATATATATATATGTGTGAATGTGACAAACTCATTTGTATCATCTTTATCATCTGTGAATGGGGAAAGCCTATGTTTCTAGGACTCAAAATTAACTTTCTGTTAAGTTTTAATTCAGCGAAAACATCAGTCCATATATTTAGATGATGATGAACTGTATGGCAAATGGTATAGTATAGACTACATCGTAAAAGTACAGAGACTCTTACTATGCTTTCCATTTTAGCATACTATTGAATATATCAAAAGTTAAAATAATGTGATGAAACTACATTTATTTTCAATGATACAAAAGTAATGATAATCTTCTATCACATTTTGCTCCAATATTAAAAAGCTGAAGAGTGGATTTAACATTTCAGCACTGGTATTCCAGTATGAAATCCAGGATAAAAAGAGAAAACACAACATAGAGTAACACTTTAGAATTTACTGGTTATTTTGGGGAACATAATGGGGGGGACTAGTAATACTTTTAATGTGTAAAGGCTTTTTTTAAATCTTGTAAGCATACATATATACACATATGCTGCCATCATTACAAGTCACTTGTTTGCTACAAATTACTAGTTGTGAGGACCAGTTAAGATTAGCTGTAGTTAGGAATATGGAATATAATTCCACAATCAGCCATTCACATGCAGATACTCATCACACTAATGTAAAAATCAACTGATGTTTAATTCAAGTAAAATTAAGACAAATAAAGCAGGTCCTTTGGGCTGATTATACAAGCACAGAAATTGCCCAGGTTTATTGGAAATGACAATCTCTTGCCAAAACAGGAAGGGGGAGAAAGTCTAAAATCCACCACTGCTCCAAGTGACAAGGACAGAAACTCTCTGCAATACCGTTCAGCACATTGGTCTCTTGTTTGGCACCTTAAACCTCAAAAGTAGAAGTGCTCTTCCATCCATTTGTTCAAAAATGGCAAAGTGGTGAATAAGAGAGCAGTTGGAAATTTAGCTGAGAACACTGAAAAGCATCCGTAACTATGCCAAATGATGTTTGAACACACATTCATCCTATGACTGATGAAAAAACAAAAATAGGAGTTAAGCTGAAGATATTTAAAATCTAAAATATTCTGTATTTGTACTATAAGCAAGGATGCATAGCCTTTAATGGTGTGTGACTAGAGGGGAGTGGGGGGAAATTAACATAAAAATTAAATATGAATGAAGCTGTCAAAACGGGAAAATTAAAGTTCCAATCATGCCTATTGGGCTGCCTACCATTGAAAATATATAGAAATGGTGAATATAGAAACGTCAGCGTCAATGGCTTGTTTTTTCTCTTCTTTCTTCAATGTTTGCTTAATGAGGCAGAAAAGTCTGCTTAAGTTTCTAAATTGGTGTCTAAACACCTTGATTTTCTTGCTTCTTTTCTGCATCCCTGGAGGATTATCTCAATTACAGTGAGTCAAAGGGATGAAGCTTTCCAGCAAGGGAAAAACATCAACCCCTTCCTCTCACCAGCCAATGGGGGCTGAAAGGGTCTCCATTTCAACCCTGAGACATGGGGCGAGTACTCAGATCTCTCTGAATCTCAGCTGCTTCATCTAAGACAGATGTTAATCATACCAACTATATGACTGAGTCAGTACTGCCTGAATTTAGTAGGTACAGAAAAGCCAGCCTGTTCTACAACAGCTGACATGGAGTGGGTGCTTGTGACTAGCTTCCAGAAAAGTTGTTCAGAGCCTCAGGGATGAAACAGGCCTCATTCATCTCTACCAAAAATAATTAAGCACAAAAGAATACATAAAAAGGTCACAGACTTCATGAAAGAAGGCATCCCATGCTTGTAAATGCAGGGTGTGGACCAGGTTGAAAACAGGAGAATAGGGTGCAAAGCCACACATGGGCCTTGGGTTCCTCTGGTCCATGCTCAGCGGCCACACATCCAACACTGCCCCACCCCAAGATAGGGTCTGAATAAAGCTGCTCCTTGGAAAAACCAAACCGGAGAATACATGGACTTGCAGAGGAGGGACTTGCTAGAAACCAGAAGTTTAGGTGAAATAGTAATCCATGAGACACCAAACACTCCTGTTCCATGCCGTCTGGAGCACTGACAGGTTGTGACCTGCAAACTCTCCTGCCTGGAGACCCCCACTCTGCAAGAAGGCCTGTACACAGAATTCATGTCAACTTTTTCATTATCAGTCTAAGTTTATTTTGAGACACACACACACACACACACACACACACACAAACACAGTTTGAGTAGGGGAGGAACAGAGAGAGAGGGAGACTGAGCACAAGCAGGGAATGAGTAGAGAGAGGAAGACAGAAGGTGAAGCTGAGCTGTTAGCACAGAGCCTGACAGAGCAGGAACTCAAACCCCGAGATCATGACCTGAGCCAAAGTCAGATGCTTAACCGACTGAGCCACCAGACATCCCTCATTATCATTTTTTTAATGTTTATTTTTAAGATAGACACAGGACAATTGGAGAAGGGGCAGAGAGAGGGAGACACAGAATCCAAAGCAGGATCCAGGCTCCAAGCTGTCAGCACAGAGCCCAATGCAGGGCTCAAACCCATGAACCATGATATCATGACCTGAGCTAAAGTTGGATGCTTAACCCACTGAGCCACCCAGGCACCCTGGCTCATTATCAATCTTAAAGAATGAGGATCAGCAGATATTTGAGAAGTTCTTGAACATGGAAGACTGAGACAAAACCATACCACAAAAACAGAAAAAGTAAATCCTGAAGGAATAATCATGTCTAAGAATAAGAGTAGCTCAAAAAATACACACATATGTATATATATATGTACATATATATACACACATATAATCAACATTCTCAGACACAAAAGGGTCTCCCAAAAATAAGATACTATGAAAATAAAACATTTACAGAAGGAAGTGTTGTGAAGTTTGAAAAAAAAATGGTTAAAAAGTAAATTGAATAGTTAAAGGAGAAAGTCAAAGGGAACTCCCAAGAATGTAGAATATTTAAAAAAAGGAGGGAGGGAAGAATAAAGGTAATCAAGGTGGAAATACAAGATCCAATGAACACCACTTCCAGAAGGTAATGGGTGGCATTACTGGCCCTACATATCTAACGTCCTCTACATGCGCACACGCACCCTGTATTCTCATCATGGGCTGAGTCCCCTTCCCCGCCGACATTATGTGGGTGGCGAGGACAGTGTGTGAGTTCTAGGCCTGGCTGTGTGTGAGCTGCAGGCATGTGAGGAACACTCTAGCAGCCACCTTGTGTGAGGGCTGCATGGGTGGGGTCACTCCAGAGGACTCACTGACCACGTAGAGAGGGGCCACCCAGTCGGCCACAGCAAGAATTCAGAAGTGACAGGTGAGCCCTGGTGTGCACTGTGTAAGCTACTCTTGTTTGAGGAGGTCGGTTAGGAGCAACTGATGACTGAACTACAAAGCGAGTGAACCAAACTCAAAGGTAACGGAGAAATAATAAAGGAAGTTTTATGGAACTGCAGATGTAATACTGCAGTTTGAAAGGCATCAGAAACTGTCAAACACAGTGAATAATATTGCTAATAGCTACAAATCACATGACAATTCTATTAGGCAACAAAATGGATAAGAAATTATTCCACAGCTTCTAAGTAAGGGCATTGGTAAGGGTCCGATTAGTAAATTTTCATACAACATACAAAAGTCAGAGATTGCAACCTCTTAAACTTATGAAATAGCACCAAGCACCTTGGAGGCAATGTGAAAGGACTTCAAAGGTCTAAGGGAAAGTATCCTCACCTGAGAATTCTGTATCCAGATGGTCTATAGCAAGGGGTGAAGACAGAATAAATAGATGCCCTATGTAAGATCTCAGAATGTTTAATGCCCGGCCATGCTTCCTGGGCAAGCTCTGCAGGATGTTCCTGAAGGGGAAGGGTGGAAGGGTCTCAGAGATTCATCGCAGGAAGTACTACGGCTCCAGCAAACAGTGAGCTTCATGAGCAACATGGTCGAGAGGACAACCAGGAGGAAGGGGTCACAGAAACAGAAGAGGAAGGGCTGATGTGTTTAAGAATAAAATAGAGTCCTTTGCAAACTAACCCAAACAAACAAAAAACAAAATCAGCATTTTTTCCCGAACTCCATATGTACAAAGAGTTGTGAAATAGAAGTAAAAAGCACATGGTAGAGATTATGATGTTTATGTGGTTAAAATATTTAAATCAGAAACGTGTGGCAGAAAAGCATAAAGACGTTGGGTGAAGGAAAGGTTGCTGGGACCATTTGCACAGACGTGTGCAGGTGTAAGCAGGGCGAATCATTGATCCCAGGAGCACATCTATACCTGAAGTCTAACAGTGGGAAATCGAGAAACAGGCATACAAAAGTTGCAGGAAAGGCCCAAATAAAATTAGCTGAAGCTTGGCCGTGCGAGTAATTTTGGGGGAGAGACAGACCAGACAGTGCACATTTTCATTATGGATTTTGTGCACTATTTCGTAACTGAACTGATATACATATTATGTGAGAAGAAAATCTTAAAGACCATTGTCTAAAACTCGAGTCTTGATAAAAAAGGAGACAGAAGGACCTGGCTAAGCTGATCCTACCATCCCCAGTTGTCAGGAATCAAACATAGGGCTGCCTTTTCAACACACATAAGACAAGATTACAAAGAGTCATACTTTACATTAACAGTACCCTTTGTAATAAACCGCTCACCTATATACAATGAATCAAGATTTAGGTCTTTCCAAATAGAGCAAATTCATCTTTGAAGTATTTTTTTCTTCTTCCATGTCCAGGGATGATGTGTTATAGAGACTAATTCGTTCCCACAAAATAATCTTCTATTTAGAAAAGAATGAAGTCCATGGATATGTGCAACTAATAAAAGATTTTAATGTTGTGGAAAATTTGAGACTTTTAGCCTAATACTTTAAAGTTCAGCAATTATGATTTGTTATTAGTGACAAAATTTGAAACATCAAAGGACAATGATTCTCTAAAGAAACTGATTTAGACGCAGTCAGGTTCTGTCTGATGCAAATCTTTCACACATATTATTGCTAACATGATCATTATTCCTAATGTCCAGTAGAGACTCGTGAAGGCCTCACAGGAGCTGGGTAATAAATAATTAACAATATATTCAGACTTCTGTACTGAAGAGACCCAACTTAGAAATACAAAACCATCAGTCAATCCATCACCCTAACAGTATCAGGAAGCTACTATTCAGGACTAGACGAGGGAAAAAAAAAGTGTTGTGCAATTGAACAGAATGATCCGTTATTTCACCAGTTTTGATATTATAGTTATCATACAATCAAATTCTAAGTCCTACACTCTAGTTCCCCAACATGTATCAATGGATACACTTAGAATCATGTCTATAATCAAACATGCATCATATTGATAGATGCTGGATAATGATTTATATTAAAGATTGCCTTTAGAAGTGAATAAAAATTGTAAATAGTTTTCAATAAAACAAAATCTCAGTGTCCCAAATCATCTTGTTTCAGTTACACTTTTTAATCCAAAGTTCTGCTCACTTCATATTCTCTTGGTGCTCCTCTGCTGCATATCCCCAGTGTGTTCTGTTACAGGACTTTAGGAACTGTTATTTTGTACAGGGTTAGATGTATTGGGAAAAGGCAGATTCTCAACTACTCCAGAAATCAAGTCAGTTCTCAGAGTTCAACACATTAAATCATAGGAAACTACTGACCACAGGCAATAAAACCAGAGCACACCTACAGCGAAGTGTCTATCTCCCTGCACAGAAGGTATTAGACCTAAAACCAGGGGGAAATATGGTAGTTAAGGAGATATATGCAGAACAACAGAGGAATGCAATTTCTAAAGAAATAAAACTACAACTAGGTATAAAGTTGGACATAAAAAGAAAGCTTCAGTAAGTGTGTCTGCACCTCACAGAATATAGTAGGAGTAATAAGGTTTTATAGACTTCCATATTAATTTTAAGGGCCTCAGAAACCTTAGGATTATCTGCACATCTTTAAATTATTCTTCCTTGATGGCAACATTTTAGGTTTTCTAGCTGTCTCAGTCTAAGAAAAGGTGAGCCCAGCAACCCTCAGTTCACAAATTGTTTCCCCCCAATTTTTTTCAAGGGAATATTAGGAAATGTATTAGGAAAAAGATCTCAGTAGTCTATTTCACCCCCAAACCCCAATATATTAATGAGCACTTGAGATCACTAGATTAATAATACTTTTTGAGTAAAGGGATTTTTGGGAATTCAAGGAAGATCTAAACAAATAAATAGGCATCAAATGGCCCAAACTTGGCTTAAAAATATTTACTGATCATGTAGAAATGACGTCTACCCATTTTACAGGGAGATACAATAACACTCTAGAATACCAAGCTAAGTGCCTCATCCACATGGAATCTGGCCCATCTAGTTAGGCTGCCCGAGGCTAAGGAAGTGAATCTCCCTACAGGAACAACCTGAGACCGTCCAGGAGAGAATGGACAGCTTGGCTCAATGCAGTCATGAACCATAATAATTTCTCAGGCTCATTTATACATGGGAAAGGTTATCATGCTCTCAGTCTGAATAAATAGAGTCCTCAGTGATGAGACACACAGTCACTATGGATACAAGATTCCACTCCATCTGGGGAGAGGGTCTAAGACACGTGGAGCCCCCTTAGAAAGGACCTGAAAGGCTCTTAGTCGTGACTGCCTCAGACCCATCTGGGGGCACCTGACTGCTGACCCTGCAGGCAGGTCCTCTCCAGCATCCACCAACACAGCACCAGGACAATGCATGGGGAACAAAGGAAAGTCACCTGACACACTAAATGTTCTGGGATCATCTTCGAACTCATGAACTGCTCAGATTCAATGGAATTTCCAATAATTATTATCATATAGACAGTAATGTTGACTTGGTCAGTTAAGAAGAATATACACTTTGTCAAGGCCATGGGTTTTCTTGGCAGCTGGCCAAGGTGCTGGCTTTACTGAGGGATCTGTTCTCATCTTCCATAAGCTTGCATCAGGATCACCAAAGGAGCAGAGGGGCTCCTGCCGACTAGCCCAGCAGTCTCACACACACCCCCAGCTCCTCTAGCACATAATCATTCTTCCTGATCTCTCAAACCTCAAAGAGAGGAAGAATGGGCATGTTTTCAAGAAACAGGTAGATGGAAGGAGCATGTAGCTGTGTTATCCCCAGCCTGCTCTGTACACTGCCTCTAATGTGGAAGCAGAAGCTTCAGAGGAGAGATCCGAGCGGTAGTGTGGCCCCACCAGCCACTCAGCCAGGAGGAGTCCGTACAACTGACATTCACATGCGGTTCTGAGGATCCAGAGCCCCATTCTTCTCCTCCTACCCCACTGCCCTGACCCAAAGCCTGTGGCACATCCCGTCTTTAAAGACAGAACTGTCCATGCTGTGCCATGCTCAGATCCTACCATGTGCAGTCAGAGTCGACTCCTGTAACAACACACAAATCGTGTGCAGTCCCTTTGGAGATCGGATATCAACCCAAGGGTCTCGGTCCAACAATCATTGCAACAAAGAGAACCTGTACGATTTTGAGCTCTGCTGTAGAGTTGACCTATCCACACTACAGGAAAAGTCAACCAGAGAGCCCAGGCGTGTTCCTAGGCATCTATGTACCTTCATTTAAGGATTATCCGGTTGTTCCTGCACACTTAAAATTCTACAACTTTAGCTTTATTTCCCCAGATGGACTATGTGCTCTGTTGTCAAAGGCACGTTTCCACAACACATTCCTAGATCTCTTAGAATAAGTTAAATCTGTCATCTGTCATGTTATATGGGCTGAGAGAAACTGTATTAAATGTTAACATTACCACACAGTTCTTCAGCATCGTAAGCACTTCGCATTACAGATATAGAGATAATTCTTTGTCTTTCCACTACTGCATATTCTAACATCAGATATAACTTTCTGATTTAGACATATGTATTCAAGGATGCCCTTCAAAGAGGAAGTTATGAAAAATGATTACATACTTATTTTAAGTACCTTTGAAACTGTATTTTAGGAGTGTCGCTTAAAACCCAAAGACAGGGGCATAACTCACCATGGTATCTCATGGGTCTCAAGCAAACCTAATTATCCACGTTTGGCCTGCATGTCATCTTGACCCAGAGCCAGAAACTAATTCAGGAAAATTCAGAGATAACAGGACCCCAGAGGGCAGAAGAGGGCCAAGGTCAAAGCACCGGGCACACTGTGAATTCACTTAGGAGGTTTGATCTAACACCCAGCTGTGTTCCAGATTTTTAAAAGGGACACCTGGATTCCAGTGGTCTTCAACCTGACACTAAGCCCACAGTTGAGACAGTGAATAATTCATCCTAGTGGTCATAAATAATTGAAATCCCTTTTACAGATTAGTGTATTTTGTCCCTTTGAGTTACATAACCCAGAAATACTGCACTTAAAATTTTGGTTTCTCACCTCTAACTTTGAGGCAGAAACACTAGCTTAACACACACACCCCTAAACAACCACCACCACCACCACCACCACCACCACAACAACAACAACTCAACAAAGCATTCCCACTAGCATAACCTGAGTGTGTATTTATAGCCACAAGAACTGGCACATGTGTGTTGGGACCCAGAGACTGAGCGGCAGTCCCCAGCCCCAGTATCACCAATGGTACCCCCACAGCACAGAGAATGGATTTAATATTAAATGCAGAGGCAGATCTACCTGGGAGGGGACTTGGATACAGAGAAAAGACAGGTGATGGACAGGGACTCCAAGAAATTTAAATCATCATCTCCGCATTCTTTGAAGTTGTAGTTCGACTCACGGAACTATAGAAATACTACCTCTGCGTGTGCCTATTTCCACAACAGAAGACCTCTCTTCCTACAGTAGTTTCAGTGTTAAGTGAGCCTCTATGTGGTCACATGTATACTATTTAGCAGCCTTGAGTCCACCTTCACAGTGTCTGTGTCCTGTGACTAGGGATGGCTCACATGAGAGCAGGAGCTCAGCAGTCAGGGGATGAGTGTGATAGATGCCCGCCCACTCAATACTTCTTTTTTTTTTTTTTTTTGACATGTAGAAAACAAGAAAGGAGTTCCATACTGCAGTGGGTCTGACATGACACAAACAGTCATAAAGACTCTGTCCCCATAAAAATGTAAGCTGCTGGGCCCTCCTCAGTTCCACAGGAAGTTTCTGGAACCCCAGAGAGTGTGTGTAGGAGGAGTGAAGGAGCCGCCTCTCCAGGGAAGGTGAAGGGAAAGGGTGATTGGATTGGCAAAGGGCTGCTTTCTTCAACACCAGGCTCCACAGAGGGCAGATGCCCCCCCACCGCCATCCCTGCCCAATACCTCCCTAAGCACCCCCTAAGCGGTCACTGCCTGCCTCTTGCATAGGCCAAGGGGGCTCATGAAAATCCTGCCTGGGTGAAGCCAGGAGTAGGCCATGCTCAGCGAGGTGCCTGGGTGGAGAGCAGAAAGCTTTGGCTCTGCTTCCACCTACTTCCCCTACCCCCTGCCCCTACCCAGCCCCAGGTAGCTGGCTGGTGTGCGACTGGGGGCTCTGGGAACTTGCATTCCCCAGAAATACAGGAGAAGAGGTAGGGGTGAGGCACCATCGCTTCGCCCACAGCCAGCCCCAGATCCCAACCTAGAGTCATTAAGAGGAAAGGATCTCAGTTCCAGGCTCCAACAGGAAAAGGTGGGCACTGCATCTCCTAGAGGAAGTCTACTATCCCTGCCCTTCACCCAGTGTGAAACCAGCACTGCCATTAACTCTTGCTTTTCCCCAATGGGGTTCCATTCAGAACTATGACCCCCAGCTTCCTCCTCCTCCTCGTCCTCCTCCTCCTCCTCCAAAAAATATAGTCCTTTTGTCGGACTTGCCTATTGGTTTTGGCCAGTTTTCATGTCCTGAGTTGCATTTACTTATTATCAATTAAACTCATTTTTTGTGGATTTAAAAGAGAAAAGGAACTAGGTAGGAGGCTACTTTTCACCCATGAAACCTACCCAAAGCCAGTCCCCTTCCTGAAGCTTCCAAGCTACTCTGAGTCCTCATTCCTACCTCTTCTCTACCTTTGCACACTTTCTAGCCTACTTCCTCTTCCTGAAGCCAGCTTTTCCCATACAGTAACTTACACCTGGTTTCTAGAGGAGGGGCCAGCCAGTCATCATGCTTGGTTTTCACTCCCATTTCCCCAGCTTTGACCCCCCTGGACAATAACATGAGTTACTGGCCCAGGCTGGATGGCACCTGGCACAAGTAACAGGTGAACGTCCCCAAGTGCCGTCCCCACCCTTGCTCACATGCTCCTACCTCCATCCCTCCAGCCAGATGTTCCTAGGGCTCACACCTGCATTACATGGCTTTTCATCATTTCCCCCCAACTTTGATGTATAATTGACAAGCAGGCATTGCATATCTTTAAGGTACCAGCTCGAAGTTTTGACAAATGTAGACTTTGAGAAATGATCACCACAAGCTAATGAACACATGACCTCATCCAGCTACCATTTGTGTGTGCACATGGCTAGAACATCGAAGATGGAGTCTTTCAGCAAGTATGCAACACACTATCGTGAACGTTCATCCCCATGTGGTACGTTAGATGCCCATAACATACCGCCCCAGCACTATGCCTCCCCTTTTCCACCCCTACCCTTGCAGCCACCATCCTCTCTGTCCTCCCCCCCGCCCCAAGCCTACTTCAGACTCCACATGTGAGGTCATGTAGAACTTCTGCCTGGCTTTTCTCACTAAAAGTGTCATAATGTCCATCCATTTCTTCCATGTTGTCATACATGACCAGATTTCGTTTTTAAGGCTGAGTAATATTCCATTGTCTTTATGTATATACCATGTGTCCAGACAGATTTGCATACATTTTATCCATTCATCTATTGATAAACATGTAGATTGTATCCTTATGTTGGCTATTATGAATAATGCTACAGTGAGTATCAACATGCAGAGAGCTCATGGAGATACGGATTTCATTTCCTCTGGATAAATACCCAGAAACGGTACTCCTGGATCATAGTTCTTTTTTTTGATGGACATGGTTTTCCTTGGTGACTTTACTATCTTTACATCTTGAGAGAAGTCAGCTTGTTGGTGGTTAGCTCGCTGAGTTATCATATCTAGATAATTTAAGAGCGTCAAACTAATTGTACTTTTCACCTTTGCCAAACTAAAATACCATGTATCAACAGCAGGAAAAAAAATGTTTTCCTTCAGTTGGGAAAATCTTTGTTACTTGGTTTGGTTCTTTACTCTGTGTGTACCCCATTTGTACTGAAGAGTCAGACGAGAAACTTGTCTCCTTCCATATAATAGTGTATGTATTACATTTAATAATGCTATTGACCAGTCACAGAAAAGTAATATGGATAATTTATGTCACTATGGCCCATTCAATATTCAAAATAATCCCTACACTGATAATCTAAAGCTAAGAGATTCACTTATGTTCATATGCGTTAAAGGAAATTGTCAGTACATGCAAAGCAATTTAGTGCAATTAAAAATTGCTTAGCACAGGGTTTTTTTTCTGTCTAGTCAGCTTAAATACTGCTGCATCAGCTCTTAAAAGCTAATGTAATAAATGTTCAACTTTCTCCCAAATAGTTTTATGTTACAACAACTGACAAAAGTAAAAACAGTAGAAATCAAGTTATAATATTCTATATGATTGTCTTTAAGTGGTCAGTGAGATTTACATCTGTTTTAAAAGTTTAGCTTGATAATTATATATACATATACTGTAATGGCAAACTATAAATGATGCTAAGACACTCGTTAAACCTGCCAAAGTTTTGCCTTTCCCGAATTTGACTGTGGAATTTGTGATACATATCATATCCTAATCTCGTGATTTTATATATACACATATTCACATGTAACTGTATAGATGTACACACACACACACACACACACACACACACACACAGATATGTCCACACATATATAGACTATCTCCTAGGCTTTAAATAGTGTTTACATAGTACCAAGACTCTGCCCTATATTTTCAATCAATGCTGAGCATTGCTTAATGTGGGGTAAAAGTGCAAATGATATTTGAATGAGGAAATCTCAATTCAAATCCAACAGGCCATTTTCTGCGTTTGGTATTCTAGCTAAACAAAAATTCATTTGCTTTTAATGACTCATTTGAAAACAACCAGCCCAACCTACAGGGTTTCAGGGAGACTCAAGTATGAGAGCCTTGTGAAACATGGAGCCAGAGATGGTTATTGGTAGTTCACTAACTCAAATGTGAAATACCCAAGAAAGATGAAATATCTTGTTATGTATTCAGGGTATATTTGTCCCCAAGCTTATTTCAGGCTTATTGTTCAACTTCTGCTTTATGAAGCAAATTTTAGAATTCAAATTCTCGATATAAGACTATAAAATGGTGTGAATTCATACTATAATATCAACATTAATTTTTTAATAAAATCATAGCATAATATTAAAGTCATTATTGGCTGTTACACAACTTTAAAAAAGATCAATGCATTCATTTTTCATTGCAACAGTAGGCCTCAATTAAAGTAAATCAGTACTTTCACTTACTTTCTAGTCAATATCAAAGTAAATGTAATACTCATTCAAATTCATACGAATATATAGAATTTTAGTATACCTCTTTGAGGGACGTTTGCCCCTATCAAAACTGTAAGTACTTATTAGTGACCTACTAATATCAAATTAATCTAGGAATACATTGATACAGCATTCTACAAAAGTGATTAAGAGTTATCAATAGAAGGCCTGTTTTAAAAACTATGGGGTATCTGTGACAGAAGGCAAAACATAAGTGTATCTGCTAGGCTTTCTCTGTCAACAAAAATACCCTGGTGTAGACATGTACAAGTCTATAAGTGCATGTATTTTATTTCCATACTTTTAAAATAAAACAGGAAAATGTTAATAGTGGTTACCAATGGAGATAAGCACTAGAAAGGTGAACAGGAGAAAGTTAATGATATTCTTTGTCCATGCAGTTTGAATAGCTTACACTCATTTTAATGGTTACGAGATGGACAATATTTTCTTCATTTCCTGTTTCAAGAATTTTACAAGTATTGGCTTTGTATTTCTTTTTAATATTTTTTATTCATTCTTGAGAGATAGAGATGGACCACTAGCTGGGGAGGGGCAGAGAGAGAGGGAGACACAGAATGTGAAGCAGGTTCCAGGCTCTGAGCTGTCAACACAAAGCCCGACGTGGGGCTCGAACCCACGGACTGTGAGATCATGACCCAAACCAAAGTTGGAGACTTGACTGAACAATCCATGGATCCCTTTAAATGCTGGTTTTAAGTTCCCCCTACCCTCCCATGCTTGCAGTAGAAGGTATGATCCTGAGGAAGCATGAACCCATCACTAACTGAGTACATACATTTAGACATGTTGGAAGCATGCCTTCTTGAATATTTTCCAATCCATAACACCAAGCACACAATATTTTAAGAACACACTTTAGATGAAAATAGAATTACGTGAAATTTTCATTTACCTCAATTATGAGGTATCAGGAAAATTCAGACATGTTTAAGCAGACACAGTAGGTCAGCTTTGCTGAACTGACCACTGTTTGCTCTAAATTCATTTTTGGGTTTTTATAGGAAAAACTGAAACCACTTAGGATGATACTATCAAGTTTGGGTCTGTTAACAATTCATCTTGTCAAAATCCTGGGCAGTAAATTGGTCATTAGCACATACAGTTTTATCATTCTTGTGGAGTAAAACACCAGAACGAACAGAAATTTTTAGGAGTGGAATTACAAACAAGTATGCTACTGGGCTAAAGACAAATTCTGGAAAAGGCACACACACACACACACACACACACACACACACACACACGGAAAGTTTCTTTTGGAAAAAACTATTGGAGACTAAAATCAAGAATTACATGAAATACAAGGTGATGCTACAAACACACAAAAAGGCAAATCATACCGCAATTCTAAGAGTAACAGGGGCTGGAGTGGGAAAATTCACACTTGAATAGCCTAAGAAAAGCAGACATTATCAATATAATTAGAATTCTTCACTTTGGACAACCCAAGATTTTAAAACAAACTAGAAATAATGAGTTCATCCTTGGTGCCTGTCAAAATTACCTGTAATTCAATAATCTGAATAACCTGTGCTCTGCTGCATTAATATGCAATCAAACCTACAGTGATACACAAGTTACATAATCCTTGTGTGTACCCAATCATGTACCCTCAGTATGTCCACATGTGATGCATAAGCACACACAGTTTGTGTGGCTGCAGACAGGGAGCACTTTCCGCTGGGAGACCGCTATCAGAGAGAAGGGAAGGAGTATTTAGAATTAAAGTCTTCTGGGGCACCTGAGTGGCTCAGGTGGTTAACTGTCTGATTTTGGCTCAGGTCATGATCTCACGGTTGATGGGTTTGAGCTCCGCATTGGGCTCTGTGCTGAATGCTTGCTCAGAGCCTGGAGCCTGTTTCAGATTCTCTGACTCTCTGCACTCATGGTCTGTCTCACTCTATCTCTCAAAAAATAGATGTTAAAAAAAGAAAAGAAAAGAAAGTGTTCTGCTTAATGTTCCTAGAAGTACTAGAAGTACGCTACAGGTACCCAAGAAGGTCCCAGTCCTTCTAACGTTGTCAGGAGACACGGAGCAATTAACTTACCAAGTTCCAGCAGAAGGCAAGAATACAAGCATGAATAGGGGGATGAACGGGTAGCCGGAGACTGCTTATAAGCCTAATGGATTTTCGTATGGTTCTTACAGGAAGAGGTCAGACATTCCAGAGCTAGACTGCACATGCTCAGTCAAACCAGCCATCCGCTCACTTCTTTTCTAGGATATCACTACTCTAAATCAAACATGACATTTGTCCCTAAATTCACACTACTGCACTATAATAATGTCATACCATCCTGCTCAGGACACCAGCATTGCCTGATTTAGAGAAAAACCTGGGGCTTAACAAGGGGCTATTTTCATTAAAAATACAATTTCTCAGATCTAGAACCTTGAAAAGTGTTTTCAGTAATAGCTACCACTGTAAGAAGGCAGACATTATTCAGTATGTTGTCTTGATTCAACAGAAGAGAAAAATCAAAGCTTACTTGTCCAGTGGTAGTAAGAGACATAGTAAGAACTGGAACGGAGACCTACTGCCCTAATGATAGGGTCTTTCCTGAGTCTGGTCATATTTTGAAACCTTTGCAGATGAGGGTTAGTGCCTATTTCACAACTGGACCAACCTCTGGTCAGAAACACCAGCAAGCAGTCAAGACAGCTGCTCACTCATCAGCTCTACAAGCCTGTTTTTATTGATTTGATCAACACTTATATGTCTCCTTAAACTGCACAAAATTGTAATTCTACACAAAGTCAAACCACAGCATAACAAATTCTTTTTCAGCATAAGACCTCTAGAACTTCGGCATCCAACAGTTAGGGATGAAGACCATGTCACTTCCTTAAAAAGTTCATTTACTTCATTTCTCAAAGAGTTCTTAGGACACCACCTTGTTTTAAAATTACTTTGCTTCTTATGAAAAATCCTGGTTAACAGAACCTTTCCCAAAGCTTTTTAAAAAGTTCTAAGTGGATTTTATGTGCTCTAAAATTTGAAAATCCCCACTCATCACTGAAATATCTCTTTATGTTGAGTTCAGCTGGGCTTCCATGTGCCCCTGTTTTTGGGGGGCAGGGATCATGTGAGCTTTATTCCATGGTCTCAAATATTCAATCTTTTCAAGGACTTCTCTCCCCTAAACACGGTCTTCCAGTCTACTACCATTACTGATAGATAGGGAGCACAGTGAGGCCTCTCAAACTTGAGGGCACCTCAGTCACCTGGAGGCTGGCCAACCAAAATGGCTCCCACACCTTGCCATAGCCCCCGGAGCCGGACGGCTTGGGGTGGACAGAGAAACGGTGGCAGGTATTTATGTTTCTAGTAATTTCCCAATGCTTCTGAAGCCAATCAATACTGTAGAATCACTGGACTGGATTAGAGATTAACCCTGAACTCCCCTTACGCTTTCAGTCAGTCTTCAGCACATGGGGACAGGGTCTGCACACCAATGACTAAGGGGAGTTGCATCCAACTCAGTCTCCAAGTCTTCACTCCTGTGCTGCTTTAACCCACAGGATCTCCAATTCTTAATGGCTTAAAATTTTGTGTCAAAAAAAAAAATCCATTGAGAATCACAACATCATTTCTTCTCATCGTGCTTGTTCTAAGTGCTGGTTCCTATATATAGGGTGTGTGTGTGTGTGTGTGTGTGTGTGTACACATACATACACACACCCCTATATATATTTTATTTCACTTTTCTAGAATTCACCCATCAGTTGATACACATCAAGATATTTATGGAAAGAGATTCCATCACTTAACTGCTTAGCTACATCTCCCAGACTTTTCATAATTTGGAGGCCTTTATTATATTTGGCAAATTGACAACTTCATTATAGTTGAGCCTTTGCCAAAGCAGTTTGCCAATGTTTACCAATTGTGTTAACAGTTTTTTGAGCAACAAGGTTTAAACTGAGTATACTTATACACTGATTTTTGTTAAATGCCGTGTAGTGCAATGAATGTATTTGTTATGATTTTCTCAACATTCTTTAGATTATGAAAATATAATCCCTTTTTTTTTGTCATCCTCTTTTTTTTTAACTTTATAGTTTACTGTCAGGTTGGTTTCCATATAACACCCAGTGCTCTTTGCCACAAGTGTCCTCCACCATGATCATCACCCCGCTTTACCTTTCCCCCTTCCCCTTACGCCCTCAGTGTGTTTTCAGTATTCAAGAGTCTCTCCTGTTTTGTCTCCCTCCCTCTCCCTAACTCTTTTTCCTCCTTCCCCTCCCCATGGTCCTCTGTTGGGTTTCTCCTGTTAGACCTATGAGTGAAAACATATGGTATCTGTCCTTCTCCACCTGACTTACTTCGCTTAGCATGACACCCTCGAAGTCCATCCACTTTGCTACGAATGGCCAGATTTCATGTTTTCTCATTGCCATGTAGTATCCCATTGTATAGATGAACCACATCTTTCTAATCCATTCATCAGTTGATGGACATTTAGGCTCTTTCCATGATTTGGCTATTGTTGAAAGTGCCGCTAAGAACATTGGGGTACATGTGCCCCTATGCATCAGCATTTCTGTATCCATTGGGTAAATCCCCAGCAGTGCAATTGCTGGGTTATAGGGGAGTTTTATTGACAGTTTTTGGAGGAACCTCCACACTGTTTTCCAGAGTGGTTATACCAGTTTACATTCCCACCAACAGTGTAGGAGGGTGCCCATTTCTCCACATCCTCGCCAGCATCTATAGACTCTTGAGTTGTTCATTTTAGCCACTCTGACTGGCGTGAGGTGGTATCTGGATGTCATCTTTGGATAAGTGTCTCTTCATGTCTTCTGCCCATTTCTTCACTGGATTATTCGTTTTTCGGGTGTGGAGTTTGGTGAGTTCTTTGTAGATTTTGGATACTAGCCCTTTATCCGATATGTCATTTGCCACTATCTTTTCCCATACTGTCACTTGCCTATTAGTTTTTTCGATTGTTTCCTTTGCCGTGCAGAAGCTTTTTATCTTGATGAGGTCCCAATAGTTTATTTTGGTTCTTGATTCCCTTCCCTTTGGGGATGTGTCGAGTAAGAAATTGCTGGGGCTGAGGTCAAGGAGGTTGTTTCTTGCTTTCTCCTCTAGGGTTTTGATGACTTCCTGTCTCACGTTCAGGTCCTTCATCCATTTTGAGTTTATTTTTGTGTATGGTGTAAGAGAGTG
>CM053561.1:15944466-15985551 GCA_028646485.1 Cryptoprocta ferox
TGTCAGTTTTAAAAGCTCGTTATGTACTGGGCACCTGGTAGTATTACTCTGTTAAAGGAGGCTCATTGTCCAGGACCTGTCGTTTCAGAAAGTGTTCTTTTAATGGTGTCGCTCGGTTTCTCTTGTTGTGCCTCTGATTATTTTATTTCCCTGGTCAGTTATATGGGACTCTCCACCATGTATACTTTGGCTTGTTTTTTGAGGTATCCCTGACAAGGAAACAGACTAGCATACAGGGAACAAAAGCACGCGAACAAAAGCCGCTGCCGCTTTTCAAGGCACCTTTCTTGGCGGCACCGCCGCCGCTTTTCACACCGCCGCTGCTCCCGGTGCGGCTTGGAGTGGATGCCGCTGCCGCTGAGCCCAAGAAAGAATTCGCCGGCCAGATGGGACGGATTTCTCTCCCGGCGCTCAGCAGTTATATATTGGGAGATGAGCGAGTTTTTCCTTCTTAGAGATGGTTCTATGTGCGTTTTCCGTCTCTCTTTCTCTTCCCCTGGTCTCTCCGGGGCACAGCGCGCTCTCCCTGTCTTGGGCTGGGGCTCCTTCCCCCTGCACCACCGGGACTCGCCCGTCCCCTAATTTCCCAGATCACAGTCACTCACTCAGGCATCTTTGAGGTTGCCTTCTTTCTGGCGTCTGTTTCTTCTTTCCCCCACTTGCAAATCCAAGTTTTATCCCTTCAGTCCTCAGTTCAATCCATACGGGCGTGCACGGATTACAGAGCTCCCTGCTTCTCCGCCATCTTGCCCGCTCCCCTCTAATTTTAATTTTTTGAGGAACATCCATATTGTCTCCACAGTAGTGGCACAGTTTGCATTCCTACCAACAATGCAAGAGGGGTCCCCTTTCTCCACATCCTCTCCCACACTTGTTTCCTGAGTTGCTAATTTTAACCATTCTGACAGGTGTAAGATAATATCTCATTGTTTTTTTTATTTGTATTTCCCTGATGATGAGTGATGTTGAGCATCTTTTCATGTGCCTCTTGACCATCTGGATGTCTTCTTTGGAGAAATGTCTGTTTATGACTTCTGCCCATATTTAACTGTATTATGTGTGGGTTTTTCTGATATTGAGTTGTATAAGTTCTTTCTATATTTCTGATACTAAACCTTTACCAGATATGTCATTTAATAATATCTTCTCCCATTCAGTAGGCTGCCTTTTAGTGTTGTTGATTGTTTCCTTTTCTGTGGAGAAGCTTTATATTTTGATGTACTCCCAATAGTTTATTTTTGCTTTTGTTTCTCTCGCCTCAGGAGAAATATCTAGAAAGATGTTACAGCTGATATCAAAGGAGTTACTACCTGTGCTCTCTTCAAGGATTTTTTATGGTTTTAGATCTCACTTTTAGGTCCTCAATCCATTTTGAGTTTACTTTTGTGTAGTGAGTGGGAAAGTGGTCCATATCCATTCTTCTACATGTTGTCCAGTTTTTCCAACCCATTTGGCTGAAGAGACTTTTACCATTGCATATTTTTTCCTGCTTTGTTGAAGATTAATAGACCATATAATCATGGGTTTATTTATGGGTTTTATTTTCTTCTTTTATTTCCTTTTTTTTTAAGGGGTGAGTTTCTCTTCTATTGATCTACATGCCTACTTTTGTGCCAGTACCATACTGTTTTGATCACTACAGCTTCATAATATAACTGGAAGTTTGGAATTATGATGCCTCCAGTCTTGTTTTTCCTTTGCAAGACTGCTTTGGCTATCTGGGGTCTTTTGTGGTCAAACATTTATTTATCCATCACTTTTTTCAAGCCAAACAATAATAGTTGACTTTTTAAAAATTAGTTCTTAATGTTAATTATTCATTCTTTTATTTATTTATTTATCTATCTCTCTATCTATATATCTATCTAGAGGCATGCACTGGGGAGGGGAAGAGAGAGGGAGAGAGAGAATCTCAGACAGGGTCTACACTGTCAGTGCAGAGCCTGATACGGTGCTCAAACTCACAAACTGTGAGATCATGACCTGAGCCACCCAGGTGCCCCAACAGGTGACATTTATTAAGTATTCATTACATACCATATTCTATTCTTACTTATGCATTGCTTTATTTATTGTTGCCAATTATATGTTAAGAAATGGCAAAAATTGAGGCTTATGAAAGTTGTTTCCCAACCAAATCACTGCAGTGGCCAGTGAATGCAAAAGTAGGATGTGCACCTTAGTCTTGCTGGCATGAATGACCATACTCTTGTCCGCCATACAATAATGTCTTCATGTGGGGCTGAGGAACAAAAAGATGAATTACACCGATTTTCTTTTTTTTAATGTTTACTTATTTTGAGAGAGAGAAAAAGTGACTACACGGGTGGGAGAGGGGCAGAGAGAGAGGATAAACGAGAATCCCAAGGAGATTCCATGCTGTTAGCACAGAGACTGATGCAGGGCTCGAACCCATGAACCATGAGATTATGAACTGAGCCAAAATCAAGAACTGGACTTGACTAACCGACTGAGGCACCCATGTGCCCCAACGTGAATTACCCCTATTTTCAATGTTAACAAAGCTCAAATTAAGATGTATGTGTGTCTTTTAAGTATATTAATTTTGGCACTGGGTAAAAATAAATAAGAAGTATAAAAGGTATACAAAGTAATTGGAGCATCTAGACAAAGAAAATGGACAATGTCTCAGCAGAAGGAGATCTTATCACAGTAGTCTAACCTACATTGGAAGAGTAATGACATCGGGAGCACAGAGTAGCATCATATTAATAACATAACACTTTCAAAAAGCCAAATACAGATGTTTTGAAAACACTGAGCTCTACAATTGGTTTCAAGAGGAAAAATAAGCAATTTATTTAGCAATTTTCTGAAGTATGTATATTTGGCAAACTATCACCATATTAAATTTTTAGATGGACTTTCCTAAGTCAGCTAATAGGGATATTCAGAGGCAAAGATCTATACTTATCCCTGACCTTGGATATTCAAGCATAGCCTAATTCATCATAAAATTATTCAAGTATGTTATTTCAATTCACTTAATTTAAATTACAATTTTTCATCACACAACTTAAAGCTATGTTAAGTATTAAAAAAGAGTAACAGTAAAAGTTGTCATCCTTTCAAATAAGCTAGGAAATGTTGACTCTAGCAATTTGCTGCCCCTAAACTTTGGCTAATAGGTTCAAGTCAGGGACAAAAGCCCCAAAAAGGTTTTAGAAAGATTTTTTTTTATTTTAAGTGTATTAATCACATAGTTAATACTGTGAATCATATTATTGGCCATAATTATTAGATACATAAAATTATCCTAACAGATTCTTAAAGATAAAAATGATAGTTTAAATTTTTGGAAATCCTTGATATTATTCTTTACTCCTTTCTTTCATAATGGATGTCAAGTCCATTAGGAAATCCTGTTGGTTTACCTTCCATATACCTTTACCCATGGTTTGCTTCCCCGGGTGTTTAGCCGTCTGCTCAAATTCATCTTGTCAAAGGGGTCATTACTAGTCATCCTATTAAAATGAGGAATCCCCTAACATTACTTTCTAACCTCTTATTTGCTTTTCATTATAGCACTTACCTCCTGCTGGCATTATTTAGTAAAACTTTGTAATAATAATAAATAAGATCCTAAATTATTAAGGGATCACATTATTGTAAGGCTGCACTATCCTCAAAACCATCTTTCTATCTGATGCATACTGTTAAAACTATTCTGAAATAAGGAAGTCCCAATCACCAGGTAGTCATATTCTAACTTGCCCCACCCACTTCCCACCCTTAGCAGGTCAAAAAATTGGCCATCCCAGCCCTTCAGGGAGAACAAGACAGGGATGGTCCTGGCAATCAGGTAGGGTCAGCTCCTATCTGAAAACGAACCATCTCCCGTGCACTGTTTCAGGACACAATGTATCTCACAGTTACATATCCTCCAGCTTGTTGGTTTTATGACCCCATTACAATAGACTCCATGCAGACAGGAATGTTGTTTAGTTTACACTACTTATTACCCAGTGCAAAATAGTGGGGGCCCAATTAATATATGCAGCAACAATTACGGAATGAATTTGATTGCCATGGACATACCAGGGTGTGGATTGTGTTTCTAGGAAAATCGCGAACTAATTAATTTCCTAATCTTTTAAGTGTTCCATGACCTAAATAATACTTCCAGCCTTCAGTAGTTCTAGGATCTCATTCTAGTCATGGACAAACTAGGAACAGAAGCAGGGAAAGCAGGACACAGACGCCAGTCAAATGAGTCATTTCCATTATGTGACATCTCACTTCGTCACACAGCCACTCCCCAAACCAGAGAGGTTTAGGGTCTTCTGAAAACGTGGTGTTCGGAAAAAAGTTGATAATGCTGCCAGAATATTGCCTCATGACTTAGAAGGTTACAATGAAATGTGAGAATGCTCCAAACCTGACCCTGTGTAGAAAATCTAATGCAGCCATGGAAAGAGCTGTGTTCCTATCATGATATACTTGGAAAATCCTAATTTCAAAAGGGCAATAAAGAGACATATAGAAAAAGATATTTCAGGTCGACTGATGTGTTATATGGTCCAAAAAAGTTTAACATGAAGAAAATCAACCCAACCTTCTTCAATCTGCTTAATGCTTTGCCTATTGTCATGTTAACCTCCATGCAATTTCCTTACAAGCTATTCTGCATTCCAAATATAACTAGAGAGAAATGCAATTGTATTTACTGAAGGCAACACATATTTACAAAGTGCTCCCTTATTATCTGATTTCCTCAGTTACTGAGCTGTCTAAGCCTCCTTGTCATTATAAACTGAGAGAAACAAATGCAACCCAATGTTCCTGATGTTCATGATATTTTTGGCTCTATAATGCAATCCATATTCAGCAAAAAGCATGTAAACTACCAAGTTATGTTACATTTTAATATAGTTAAATGTGACACAACAAATTAATATGTATGTATACCTGTATATCTTTCACTGGGTGATAAAGAATCTGTATTCAGCTAAAATAGACACCTTTTCCATTTCCCCACAGATCCAAACATTACAATAAAATTGTCACTCATTTTATGACATGGACATCTCCCACTCTAGGGAGGAGAAAACCATGTGGCTGCAGCAGAGGACGGAGGCAGAAGGGGAGCCCTGAACAGACGGTGTGGCTTCTCTTTACTACAGTTCCTGGGAAGGGTTTGAAAAACCGCGTTTAAACGAATGAGGCCAAAATGTAAGCTCAACGTGTGCATAGAAAAAGTATTAGATTAAAGGCAAGAATTTGAGAATCCAGTTAAAGACCATTCAGAAGAGATCAGACTCTGATCATGGCCAAGTCTGCTTCAGGGCTCAGATGACACAGCCCGGCAGAGAAGGACAAGGCTCATTCAATCCACACCAACCCAAAACCCATCGACGCTGTAGATTACAGGTGTAGGGAGCACGGTGGAAACAAAACACTTGGCACCAACACCTGTCATTTCACAAGAGATGACATCAGCATGCCATCGCTCAGTGTTCTTGGAGTGGCTCTCTCTGCCTCTGACATTGACTGAGATTCAGTATCTACCAGAGGGGGGGCTGTACTTACTGTGCTAATGCTCTACTCAGGGTCCTAGAACCATGCCTGATACAAAGCAGGTCTCCAATAACTGCAGGCTGAATGGATGGATGGAGTGCAAGCCTCGACAGGGGAGGAAGACTACAGAACGCACTGCGTGATGACTCTTCCTGGATGGATGGGCACTATGCACTGTAGGTCTAAGAATCTCCTTGTTGATTCCCAGAAAAAAATAAGAGAAGAGAATCGTGTGGAGCCACAAATGTCCTCCTTTGGTCAAACTTAGGCTTGGAGTCCACGTAATTCGTCCACAAAAATAGGCTTGGAGTCCATGTAATTCGTCCACAAAAATAAATTTAGATCATTGTTTATGGATAAACTCGTGAGTTCAGGTGTCATTTGAATTTCAAACCTAAGAACAGTAAAGCATGAAGCTTAACTCGACAAAGAACATGATAAAATGATGCCAGGCTGTAAGTTAGGATGACTTCCCATTTACTCTTCATTTGTATTTTCCCAAACATATAGTAAACCAAAAAACTCAAACATACACATAAACACATAAAACTCAAACAAGAAAAAAATTGTATATTTAAAATAATATGGATAATGACTTCCACTCTTAGTAATGACTACATAAGACTGTTCTGGACAGCTATCTGCCAAAACATGCCTATAACAGTTGGACGCACTATTTTTGCATTTATTAATTTATTAAGGTGGTAATTTTATTAAGATTGATCTATAGATTCAGTGCATTCCCAGTAAAAATCATAGTGGGTCTTTTTGAACAAAATGATAAATTGACTCTAAAAATTAAAAGGAAAAGCAAATAAACTAGAATAGCCAGAACCATTTTATAAAGTGTAGTGTGTACCTACACTACCTGATCTTAAGATTTACTCCAAAGCTACAGTAACCAAAAGAATGCCTTGTTTGCCTGACGACAGACATATAGTTCAATAGAATAGAGTCAAGACATAGATCCTCACTAATATAGTCAACTGACTTTTGACAAAAGTGTCTGGATAAATCAATGGGATAAAAATACTATTTTCAATAAATGGTACTGGAAAACTGGATTTCTGTTTGGAAACAGAATAAACTTTTACTGTCGCTTCACATCACATTAAACACACATACATATACACAATAGATTACAGAACAAAATGTAGGCATTAAATCTATTAATATAGGGGGAAAAACAGTGACACTGGGTAAGGCAAATATTTTCTCAAGAGAAAAGTAGTTTAATTCATAAAAGAAAAACAGTGCTAACATGTATTTCATCAAAGTGAAAGAAAACAAAAAAGAGGTTAGCCACAGATTGGGAAAAAATACCCATAAAACCTATGATCTGACAATGGAGTTGAATATGTAAAATACATATTTTAAAAATCTCCTACATTTCAAAAATAATAAACTATCAAACTTAAATAATGGGAAGATATTTAAAATGATACTTCAAAAAGAAGATGTATGAGTGGACAAGGAGTCCATGGAAAAATGGAAATTCATGCAACAAGAAATCATTAAATGCACAACACTAGAAGGGCTAAAAGTTAAAGAGACTGACATTATCAAGTGTCAGCAAGGAAACAGAACAACTTTAACTCGCATATTCCTAGTAAGAATGCAAAATGGTATACCTACCCTCCCAAACCCTCGGGCAGTTTCTCAAAATGTTAAACATAGATTTGCCACATGACCCAACAATTCTTAGATGTTTACCCAAAAGAAAGGACAACATATATCCACAAAAGACTTGTGTGCAAATATTCATAGTGGGACTTTCCAAAATAGTTAAAAACTGTAAATAACTTAAACATGCATCAATTCCTAAAAGGATAAACAAACTGCAGACTACCCACACGACCCATGTGCCGTCGTAGATGTAAAGGGACAACATATCGATGTACATAAGAACATGGAAAAAACTTAAGAACATAATACAGAGTAAAGGAAATCAAATAAAATAGACTGCACAGTATATTCTCCCATTTGTAGGATATTGTAGAAGAGGAAATAGAAATCATTCTTCTACAAGTCTGACAAAAATAATTTTTTTCTGGAGAAATGAGTGAGAATTCATATTAAAAATACCATATTATATATAAGAAGGTAAAGAATATATTTAGAAGTCGCATTTACATATATTTGTATATTTTCTCATACTGAGAATATACCAGGTTGAGGGCCCAAGGCCTCCAAAGCTGTTCAGCTAAGAGAACTTTAGTTCTCTGAGGAAAAGAAAAACTCCCCATTAAGTTAAATTAAAATTAAAATGCCCCATTAAGTCAAGCAGGAAGGACAGGTCCTCAGTGAATATGCTGAGGTTGTAGGTGAAAGCTGAGTTGTTTTGCCCAGTGAAATACTGGTCCTAGATACATACTGACAGTGCTGAAAAGGGACATCAGCTGTGGGGACGTGCCTCAGAGGGGGACACAGGCTACTACGAGGGTCACATTCAGGGAGACTGCAAAATGCATAAGCCCGGGGTGGTTTACCCTGATAGTGTCCTGGGGTCCATGGGAGGGAGCCCCTAGGACATGTGACACAGACTTTCAGCTCGAGTTTTCTCTCTCCCAACCTGTTTTCTGAGATCATGCACAGTATGAAGACTGTGAGCAAACACAGACCACTCGCTCTTGCCTGAAGGCATTTAAACCACTGATATTTCTGTTATAAGCCCACACCTTGTGCACACTTACGGTCACTTCGCTTGATCAGCTATTCTGATATTTATGAGTCTTCACTGTAGACTCTAAAATTTTGGTAGATTCACCCACGTCCAAACAGAGCACTGAGACTGCTCACGGCCTTCTTCTTGCTCAGCCATGAAATCTTCCATCGTCACCTCCTTCAGGGACATAATTCCATGACTACATGAGAGCTCGGTCATCACCAAATGCTGTCTGCCTCATCTGCACGCGGCCTGATGCTTCCCAGCAGCCCCTGGTATCCTGGACCTCTGCGCGCCTGCTAGTCATGTACACACACGCGGAGAGGACCTCCCCTCCCTTCTCCCATTTCCTTCCCTCATGGCATCTCCCGGGACACATGTAGTTGCCACTCAACAGCCAGCACGCGCAACACTCTTCCCGCATTGTCCTTCTGTGGAAGGTTCTCTCATAATCCACTCGTTAAATAAGCTGTCATATTTACCATATGTGGGCACTGGTATGAATCCTGATGCCACGATAATGTGTAACATTGAATTTCAGGTGCCTCCTTATTATTTGATTTTCCTATGTATCAACCACATGCATTTGGGTGCAGAAACACACGTCTGTACGGCCCATTTCTACAGACTTGGAGTCTTTTGGAGTGTATTCTGTGAGACTAACTACACCTACCACATTATGATTTCAATCTGTGATACTTGTCCTCATAACTCTGCATGGGTGAAGTAATGCTTAAGTTAAAAAGAGGTGACCATAATATTTCAGTAAATTCTAAGTCATGATCAATGACAAGAAATTCAATTTTAGAAGGAGAATTAGAATCCAGAATTGTTTAAAATTATATAAAATATAGGTTCTGTCTTAGAGAATTGATCCTATCAAATATGCCATTTATTTTATAGATGGTTAATATAAAGATAAAGAGAATTTCTAAATAGATCACTGCTAATTTATGTTTAGATAATAAATGCAAATTACTTTTCTCCAAGCCACAAGTATCCAAGCTACCATTATTCAGCTGAAAGAATAATCTTAAATTTTATTTTCAAAATTCAAAATGTGGCTTTCTACTTTCTTAACATAATGTGATTATTTTGATTAAAATTAATGTAAGATATTCTTACGGGTGAGGCTTTTTCTTTTTCCCTGAGAACCACAGGACCCATACAGATGAGACCATCTACACTGTACTGCCTTGAGGGATTATCTAAACAGAGCAGCTATTCCACACATTAGCAGAAGTTTAGTGTATGGATGGCAAGTCAGGCAGTCATGTCAGAGTCCCTGGGGCAGAAGAAGTAGACTGGACATTTTCATTAAAGGCAGAAGAAAACTTACTGATTTTGATTCTATATGTTTCAAGTAAATATTAGGGAGTCCATTTTTCTTGATGAAACTACTTTTGAGGCCACTGTTATGAGTTAAATATTGAATTTCATCAAGAAAATCACACAAAGGGGTTTTGCTTTTGTTTTTGTTTTCTGTTAGCTGAAACATTATCCAGGAATGAGTTGTTAAGAAATACACTAGAATAACATTCGGAAAGTAAGGCAATAAAAGGTGCTGTAATCCATTTTTTAAAAAAGGTACAGTAAAACCTGGGATTGTGAGTAACGTGTTCTACGAGTGTTCCACAAGACAAGCAAACATTGCTAATGAATGTTAACTTGATAAACAAGCCATGTCTTGCAACATGAGTAGTATGTGACGCCAACATCACATATGATCACAACTGAATCAAAGGTTCTCGAAATTCATTTTGACTTATGAGTGCTTTGGATTACAAACATGTTTGCAGAACAAATTATGTTCGCAAACCAAATAATACTGTATTTCAGGGACGCCTGGGTTGCTCAGTCAGTTAAGCATCCAGTTCCTGGTTTTGGCTCAGGTCATGATGTCATTGTTTCATGGGTTCAAGCCCAACGTCGGGCTCTGTGCTGACAGCATGGAGCCTGCTTGGGATTCTCTCTCTCCCTCTCTCTCTCTGCCCCTCCCCTGCTCATGCCCACTCTCTCTCTCAAACTAAATAAACCTTTAAAATAAGGTATTTCAAATAGTTTCAGAATCACCAAAGTATGAGTAGTTTGTGCAAGACATTACCACTAATACATTCAATTCCCATTAAATTGTATTATTTAATAATTGAATAATTGATGTATTCCATATACTTAAGAATATACTTCTATTCTTTGATTATAAGAATATACATATTTAAGAATATACTTATATTCTTTGATTATAATAAGTCAGTTATTCAAACAGAGAAACAGAAATGTAGAATAAAAATCTTTAAAATAAGAAAAAGGTAATAGGAAAAAATGTATAGCACTAGATATACTTTAACTACAATAATTTTGTTTTCTTTTAAACGACAAGTAATTACCCACTGAAACAATTTTATGGATTTAGTTGTAAGATAGGAAGCTAATGCATTACTTATCTTTCAACATCTTCTAAAAATTGTCATCTACATAGTGATTTTGTTTCTGCCAGTGATAAATGTGGCAGAAAGAAAACAGTTAGCTTTGCTGTACCAGCAGTTACAAAACTATCTGTCTTGATACATCATAAAATTTTATTTAAAACCCATTGAGAAGGAATAAATATGGAATCCCATAATGTCATTTTTGCATTCACTTTTTCAGAGAATATCTTCACTTTAAAATATGTGTTCTTACACTTTATAGGCAGTACTTAGCTTCCTAATGTGAAATCTACTTCGCACTGTTACTCCATGAATAATTCTGGTATGGAAAGTTATCTCAGTAAATCTCTCACACATCTCAAGTAAGAAACACTGCCATTTATTTTGTCTTATCAGAGAGATGAGGAGGTAACATCACATATTCCTTTCAAAATCCCTAAAGCTCATATTTAACCACAGAACCATGTGCTTGTATTGTTTCTAACCACCCCTGAATTATTGATATATTACAGTGGCTTGGGCAGCAAATACTAGTCAATGTATATGTTTATTCTGTCATCAATTTAAAACTACAGGAATGAAGACCCAAGTAACTAAGCAGGTTTTTGTTTTTTACAATTAACTGAAATGTGAGAAATTAAATACTAAAAAGTTAGGTCAAGGTGTAACCTATGAGGTGGGAAGAAATGGGCTACATTTTCTACATTCGAACATATTTACTTGAAAGTCCTTATGAAATTAAGAACCAAAGGAGGATTTAAGCAAATTGAGAATAGATGGAATCAGGCCATAAAGCATCCATACATGGCCCGTCACCCTCCTCAAGTGATAAAACCCAAAGACAATCTATTCAAACTACAAAAGGAGACAAGTCTTAACAAGATAAACCTACTGGAAAGTGTGCATACAACAAGATATACCTTAAACAAAGCATCTGGCTTACATCCAGAAGATTACATATCAAACTGACCATCTAGAGCCACGACTAGCCCAAACAACCATAATTTCAATTAATATAAAGTAATAAATCAAAACATTTAGTTAATTCTCAAAAGTAAAGGAGATAGAAATTCAATTCGGTGCTATAGAGAAAGCACCATAAGGGACAGATGAAAGAAAAGTTAAAAGCACTAACCAGCAAAGATTACCTCTTGTACCTTTTGCATTTACCCTTTATGTTTAGTAAAAATAAAATAAATAAAATAAAATAAAATAAAATAAAGGAACTTAGGAAGCAGTGTCTAGGATTAAAAATAAAAGAAACTAAGAGTTTGTTACCAGTTTCAAAAGTTATTTTTCTGCTTAAAAATCTTCTTTTACTCATGAAGTGTCAACTATTATAAAACCTGTCCTTTCAAAATAAACAGAAACCTGGAAGCAATACATATGCAACTGCTCTTGCTGTGCCCTGGGCCACCGAAGGCAGAGGGCCATGTAGGCAGGAACCAACCAGGCGCGTTGTCCAACTTCTCTCATTCTGAGGTTTAATAACTGCAGTAAAGAAAGGGAGCACAGACAGAATCACACGTGTGTCACATGGAGGAGAGAGGGACCAGAGTCAGTGACATGAAGGGACCCGGATTTGCAAGACAGAGAACTGTAGGGAAAGGAGGTCTGCAGAGATGGAGTTCCAGAAGGAGCTTGGGACCACAGGGCTGCCCAGGGGTCTGGGCTCAGGTGACAATGTAACGTGAACTGCCTGGGGCTGAGCACAAAGGCTGGGGAATCCTCTGGGGACTTCTAGGCCAAACCTGTTCTGGATCTCACAAAGGGCTAGAAATCTCTTGAGAACCCAGGAGCAGAGAAATGATGTCATTAGATGCAGGGGGGTTTCCCAGAGACCCCAGACTAACCGGGCCCCTCAGTGCAGCTACACAGCCTAGAAGTGGGGACGCTTGATTATCCCAAAGTCTACAAAACACACATTTAAATAAATTGAGCTGATCTGGATATCATCAGCCTAACATATACATAAGTGTGTTGCTTGAGGGAAATGCATGGGAGACAGAAAAAATATTGGAAGAAATCATAGCTGAGGAAATACCACATCTGATAAAAAATATAAACTAATGATGCAAAAAGCTCAATGAAGCCTAAGGACCATAAACATAAAGAAACTCACATAAAGACAGGTCATGATGAAGATTTTATAACGTAGAATGGAAGGACATTTTAAAGAGCCCCATACTACACAGGGCCAGCAGGGCAGAGGTAAGAGCGATTTCACAGGAACGGGACCTCTGGAACGACCCTATCACCGGCAAATAACACATTAACTGGTGAGCTTTATGGAATTCTAAGACTATGCAGCAGGTGGAGAAGATGCTTCAGGATGCTCCCAGGTTCGGTAGGAACAGTGACAAGGTGCGGCGTGTGGGCCACAGTGGGCTCCCTCAAATCCCCCACATACCCAGCGGCCAGTGCAATAAATTAACTGGCTAAAGGGATTTAGGCCCAATCTTTGACAAACACATGCTTGTACCATCCCAGGAGCCACTTTTAGACAACTAGTCTAAAAGATAATAAAGGAAAACAGTGAGCAAGGGTGTCAGAGGTAGTGTGCTACGAGGGAAATACACTTGACACAGTTCCACTAAGTCACTACTGGATAAATGGCCAGGAGCACAACAACAGCCTTCTGGGCGTGTGCGTAGGAATAAGGTCGGTATCAAGAATTATAACATATAACCTACTTTTTTTTTCCAAAAATACATATTTTTTAAAAAGCAAGAAAGTGTTACCAATGCACAGGGAAAAAATCTGAGATATAGAACTTACTAACAGTTTGTTTTAATTATTACTTCATATAATCTTCTATAGGCAGGTATAACATTTTGAAAAAAAAAGTTGTAGAACTCACACTTCCTAATTTCAAAACTATTACAGTTGACATACAGATCAATATCAGAGTATAGAGAATTCATAAACAAACCTGTGTTTATGGCCAATTAGTTTCTGACAAAAGGGCCAAGAATATCTTTCAACAAATGCTACTGGTATAACTGGGTACCCACATGCAAAAGAATATTAGACCCCTACTCAACCCATACACGAGAGTTAGCTCAAAATGGACCATACCCCTAACTGTAAGAGCTAAACTATAAAATTCTCATAAGAAAACAAAGATGTATATCTTCAAGCCCTTGGGTTAGCCAATAGTTTTTTAGATACAAAGCCAAAATCATAATCAACAAAAATATACATAAATTGCATTTCATAAACATTAATAGTCTTTGTGCTATAAATAATACCATTAAGTAAAAAGAAAATCCAAAGAAAGGAAAAAAATATCTGAAAGTCCTATATCTAATAAATTCAGAATTTATAAAGAATACATACAATTCAATAATAAATAATAATTAAAAATAGATGAAAGATTTGAATACACATTTCTCCAAAGAAGATATACAAATGACCAAAAGCATAAATAAAGATACTCATGATCATGTCATTGGAGAAATGAAACTCAAGACCACAGTGAGACATAGTTTCACACCACTACTGTGACTGTATTCAAAGCATGTAACAACTCATATTGGTGAAGTGAAGAAATTAGAATACTCATACAATTGATGGGTATTTAAAAGATTTCAGATGCTTGAGAAAAAATATTTCATTTTCTCAAAATGTTAAACACATGAACCAACAATTCCACTCCTACTTCTATGCCCGCGAGAAATAAAAAGACATCCACCCAAAACATTGTATATGAATGTTTACCACAGCTTTAATTAGTAACAGTCAAAAAAGGTGGAAACAATTCATGTGTCAATTAACTGAAGAGAAAATTAAAATGTTGAATAAACAAACAATGGAATCTTATTCATTAGTAAAAATAAATGAATTACTGATATGTGCTGTGGCATGAATAAATGTTTAAGATACGGTAATAGAAGAAGCTCATCATAAAAGGCTATACTGTAGGAGTCCACTTTTATGAAACATCTAGAACAGGCAAATCTATAGGACAAAAGGTAGATGAAGAGTTCCCTATAGCTGGGGGCGGGGAATATAGGCAGGACCTGCTGAAGGGCGGGGTATTCCTTTCTGGGAGAAACAAAAGATTTTAAATTAGATTGTAGTGATGTTTACACCACACTGTGAGCTCACTAAAAACTTTGGACTAGGCACTTCAAATGGGTGAAATGCATTATGTGTAAATTATATCTCAATAAAACTTACATGAAAAAAAGAAAGAAAGAAAGAAATCACAGACTGGTCTTCAGAAACTCCATAAACCAGAAGATAAGGAACAACATCTCTAAAGGACTGCAAGCCAAAAGTTATAGCATTACAAACAAGTAGGGGAGGAGGGTAAAGTAAATCCTGTGCTGCTAAATTTAAGTCAGAAGTAGTAGTTTGAACTCATTTTAATGTTAACACTGCATAAAACGGTGGAAATATTATACATGTGTAAACTTACAGTTTAGTATAAATATAGACTAGTTATCTGTGTGTGTATAGATATGGGCTTGTGTACATGTATATATATACACATATGTGTGTTTATATATGTATATATATATATGCATGTGTATATATATGCTAATCACACTGTGGAAAACTGGCATGAAAAAGCCAAATGTACAACAAAATCACGAATTCCAATATATTTTTTTAAACTAATGTTTCAATTATCATTGACAGATATAATATAGAAAAGATATGAGATTTCATATTTGGTTAATTTTTCAAAAGGTCAAGTTAGTAAGATTAACCATTTCTGCATGACTTCACATTGACTTTAATAAGCTAATTTGTTTTATGAACCTCCAGAAAATGCACAAAATATGCAGTTTCCTGAGATTTATTTGACCACAGAATACTTTTCTGAGCTATTTTACATGGGAAAAATATTTTGCAAAAAATGACAGGCTAGAATAAATTAATCCAAATACAGGGGGAAATAAAAAACTAAATGAGGTAAGAAAACATTAGCATACATCTATATACTGAAAGATGAATTCTTTTTAAAACATTTTTTTAAAAAAATTTGGGGCTGGCTATATTTTGTGTAAGTAACAATAACACAGGTGTGATGAACTTATTATCAATATGATTTAATAAAATTTTTTCCCATTAAATGTTTGTTCATTAGACACACATTTTATGTTATGAATGAAATATCTTTTAAACAAAAACAACATTTAAACTGAAATAACTAGTCAAAAAATAAAATAAAAGTGTTTCTGAATGCCCTGTCAAAATCACTTCTGGAAGAATGACGAAGTTTCCTTAGATCCATACATGAGAACCTTCCTCTCTGAATGCCACTCCATCTCCCACAGTCCTAGAATTCACTTTTCACATAATCTTACATCAAATGTCTGGCAAAATGACTCTATCTACATGTAGATAAATCTAAGTGAAGAGATGTGAAATGAGGAGAGTGAACTCACTTGCAATTCTATCAAGTTCAATCTGTACAAGATTAACTGGCAATTTCTGGAGTCTTTTGATTTAAATTCTCTTTTATCTGTGGATAAGCACAAATCTGTTGGGTTTAGCCCATATCTACTCTTAAGTGCACCTTCATTAATGTTTATGCTTTTGAAGACAGATACAGGTTCCAAATATCCCATATTTTGTCTTCAACTATAAAATGACTGAGCGCATAACACAATTATCTCCACTGAAATGGTTCTAAACAGATTTAGGTAGGTGGAATGATTATGTTTTAAAATCAGAATTACACTTGAGGTTCCTTCAGGGTCTCACTGACTCACTGGAGATTTGCAACTGATGAAAATTTTCAAAAAAGGCCTGGACTATTTAAATCTCCATGGACATGTACAAGCCTGGAAATCTTCCCAGGAATTGAGACATGGCTGCGGAATCAACCATTAGTGCGCTTAAAATGGCAGGAATTGCTGCATACACCAGCAAAAGCCAATGAAGGACCCCCTTCGACAATGCATGTCCATTTATCTCAAGCCCCAAAAAACAGAAACAAAACACCCACAAAAGGTCAGCATTCACTTTTCATCAAGGCACTTGCAAATGAGAACTGAAGCCTATACTCATGGTGCCCTATATTTATATGTCCTCAAGTGACAAATGAATTTTGGTTCCACGTAGTACCACCACTGAATACTGCATTCTGTGTCCTAGAGCAATGAAAACTGAGTTACACCACACTAAATATGGAGTACGCCAAGTACCATACACATAGTTCTACTAGAGATGCCTGCCATCCTTGGAATGAGCTTGCACCTAAACATTCTAAAATCTTAAGGCAGAAGCTGATGGTGATCTTTGTGGTAAATAGAGTTCTCAGATTCCTACCCCCTGGTGCACGCGCCTGTATAACAGTTTCATCTTGAGCATGAGGGGCTAATCTGATGTGCCCCTTTAGAATACAGTCTAGACATCAGAAATAGAAGTCCCAGATGCTCAAAGATGAGAGACTCAAAGATGCAACACTCGCGTCCTGTTGGCTTTGAAGCAGCAAACTGCCATGAGGTTGACAGACACAGGCAGGGAACAGTGCCATCTTGTAGAATTGAAGACGGTCTCCAGTTGACAGCCAACAAGAAAATGAGGGCTTTCATCCTACAATCACAAGGGACTGAATCTTCCAACACTCAGAGTCTAGAAGAGGACTGGAGCCTTGTAGGAGATCACAGCCTCGGATTGTGTCTTGATTTCCTCTTGGTGACACTGAACAGAACACCAAGCTTACCCACACCCAGACTCCTGACTCGGGGAAATGGGAGATAATAAACACGTGTTCCTTCAAAACTGCCAAATCTGTGGTAATCCATCTGGCAGCGACAGAACACTAATGCAATTTTGATATGATCTTTCAAATGACCTGAAGAGAAAAAATACACTGGAATACAAGAACAAAATGCTATCAGGTTCCCTAAAATCATCATGAAAGGGAAATTTCCAGTCTCTTCCTTGTGAAGTCTCTCCACATATATAAATAATGCTGCATCTTTTACCACGTCTTACAATTTCCAGGTTTATCAATCCTTATTCTCAAAAAAAATTATTAATCATTTTGTTTACACTTCTTTATACATTCTTTTTGGGTTTAACTGTCCAAGTCAAACCTGGATTCAAATAAAATAGATAAAAGTTTATCCAATTAAAAATGCATTTTCCAGGATTTCTAGACAAGTAGTCCCAAGACATTCCAAGTGGAAATAGACTCTGTATTTGTCTTTAATTTATAATGTTTTATACTTTTTTTTTTTGAGAGAGAGCAAGGGGGTAGGAAGGGCAGAGGGAGAAAGGGAGACAGAGAATCTTGAGCAAGCTCCACACTCTGCACAAAGCCCAATGCAGGGTTCAATCCCACAACCCTGGGATCATGACCTGAGCTGAAATCAGGAGTTGGACGCTCAACCGACAAAGCCACCCAGGCACCTCTAATTTATAATGTTTTTAAAAAGCAAGTTAAAATGAAAAGTTTTTAAAGTTTAAGGTTTTGTACAATATCAAAATTAATACCTCAAATTAATAAAATTATATTTGCTTAGTGATAGTTTCTTTTAGAATACAAAATTTCAAATATCACATAGCTTAGAGTAAGTAAACATAAAAGATGTTTAAAAATCAATATAATACAATGAAATAATTGTGTGTTTTTATTCCGTGATATAAGAAGACACACAACTTAAAAATTATGAGACTCCATGCTCCATTAGAGGAGAAAAGGCATTAGAAAATATAATACCTATGATAAATATGTTAGTCACTATGAGTCATAGTATACTATGACTCGTAATAGTCATAAGAGCAATTGTTAATGATGATTATGGGAACAGATTCTTAAAATTGAATATAGGTTAATAAATCAAATAAGAGGAACAATAGAAGAACAGTAGAATTCTCGTAAATGACTGGGGAAAGGAATACTTGAAAGAATTTATTAGGATGTATCATGTTTTAAAATTTTCTATGGTTGCACCAATTACGTAGGGTAAATTTGACCAAAGTAGGTTCAAAAGATTGAAATATGTAGGACAATTAAGCTTACTGAAGCAACTATACAAAGCAGCAGATATTTCTCAATTAATTTATGTTTTGATATTTAAATTGATTAGCCCATTATTATGACTTTTACATTAGACAGTGGACAAAACAGATTACCAAAAGACAAGAAAGTTTTCTAACTTCATAGAGTGCTGAAAGACTTAATAAAATTCTCTAGAGAAGCACTTCTGTCTGACTTGAGTACGCATTTCCTAGGAAACTTATTACAATGAAGATACTAATTCAGTGGTACTGAAGCAGGAACCTAAATTTTTCATTTCTAATAGGCTTCTGTGTCTTCACTACCTCATTCCTCTGAAGTCTTTGGACAACCAGTGTGAATTATGAATCACTTGAACAATAGGTAAAAGCTTTGAATGTATATAAATTCAGAATTCTGTCTTTATTATAGCTTCTACAACTATTTTTAATTTAACAAATATGTTTTGATTAGTTGATTCTTTTTTTATTTTTTAATGTTTTTTTTTTTATTTTTGAGAGAGAGAGAGAGAGACAGCGTGAGCAGGGGAGGGTCAGAGAGAAAGGGAGACACAGAATCTGAAGACAGGCTCCAGGCTCTGAGCTAGCTGTCAGCACAGATGCTGATGCCAGGCTCGAACCCACTAACCATGAGATCATGCCCATGAACCGCAAGATCATGACCTGAGCCGAAGCTGGACGCTCAACCAACTGAGCCACCCAGGCACCCCAAGATTAGTTGATTCTTTATATGAGAGAGTGCCTCAATGCATTTCAAAGTGAGGTTGATATTATGATCAAAATTAATGATGGTTTGGTTACTGTCACAGGTTTAATTCATCCCCACAAAAGATACACTCAGGTCCTACTCATTAATATCTGTGATTGTGACCCTTATTTGAAAAACAGTTTCTTTGCACACATAATCAACTTAAGATGAGATCAGTAGAGTGGACCCTAATCAAATATGACTTGTCTTACAGGAAGAGGAGAAGACGGACAGGAGAAGACTGCCATGTAATACCAGAAGTAGGGACTAGAATGATGACAGACTGTGAGCCAAGGAGCATCAAAGCTGGAAGAAGGAAGGTCCTGCTTGAGAACTCAGAGGGAGAATGGCTCTACTAACACCTTGATCTTAGAAATCACAAAATTTCTAGAAATACTTTCAGAACAGTCTATGTGAAACTCTAGGAAACTAATGCAATATTTAATCATATTGGGGGGTGCTTAAAAGTTCATTTGCAGAATAGTAGTGAATAATAATTATTAATTACTCATCTTCTAAATTTCCTCTATTTATTCCTTTTCGCTGTAACAGGTACTGTTACATTGAGCTAGTGAAGTAAAACACAAGCAAAAAATCTAACAATACAACCTGATGATTAGATAGTTCTTTAGAAATTAAAATGCCTGCCAATAAATTAATAATTTCCTCTAAAATATTACAATTGTCATATAAGATAAATCAGAAAGTGTAATTATATCCGTTAAAAATACAAGCTCAGAGCAGCTGAATGGTTTGTGCAAATAATAAATGATGGCAATAAATTAAGAAATCCTCAGTGATAAAGCATGGTTTAAAGTTCCTCTAGGTTGTATGGTGAAACATATACTACTACAATAAAAAAAATCAATCCCTTGATTATCAATAAATCAACCTATCATCAATGTTGATTTTGTGATAAACAGTGAGCTATCTATTCAAATATGAAGGAAGATACATACTTTTACCAAGGGAGCTTACACTATAAACAAAACAAATAAAACTTAAAAAAAAAACTTTTAATGTTTTTTAGTTATTTTTGAGAGAGAGACACAGCATGAGCAGGGGAGGGTCAGAGAGAGAGGGAGACACAGAATCCGAAGCAGGCTCCAGGCTCTGAGCTAGCTGTCAGCACAGAGCCCAATGCAGGGCTCGAATCCACTAACCGCGAGATTGTGACCTGAGACGAAGTCAGATGCTCAACCAACTGAGCCACTCAGGTGCCCCACAAATAATATTTTTAATGACAGTATTATTCCCTTCTCTTCCTTACAACTTGTATTTATTTGTAAGCACATATGACCTCTAAACCAATACTTTTGCATTAAAAGTTCCTTCTTATATAAGAAATCATCCCTCTAAGTAAAAGGTGGTTTACAAGAATAAAACAACAGTGGTTCACCATCGCTCTTGCTCCAGCTGCCCTTCCAGCCTCACACCTCTCCCCAGCCCACCCACACAGCCTTCACACTATCCCTTGTAGATGCCATCTTCTTCCTGTAGCAACAGAGTCACTGGCCCATGCTGTTCTGTCTGCACTGGGAGCCCTTCCCATCCTCTTTGCCTAGACAGCATCTGAATTCCCTGCATCTGTCAGAGGCCCCAGTACAGTATCATCATCACACATATGTCTACAACACAACTTGGATGTCACTTTGCATTGTTATATTTATTATCTGAGCAAAATGTATCTCATTTTGCAGAGATAGAGTATGTTTTCACAAGCTTTTTCAATTTTAAGACCTAAAAGACTAATAAATAGATGTTTTCTTACTTAGTCAAGAAATAGAGGAACGTGATTATATTTTTCATAGGAAGAAAATACAGAGTGGCAACTAAGAGAATAAATGCTGGGGTGTCACTTTGTTACAGAAGCCCTAGGAAACTAATGCAATTATGAATCATAATTGGGGGTACTTAAAAGCTCATCTGCATAAACTGCATTCGAGGCTTTGACAGTAACTGGGTTAATTGTTAGATTTGCCAATCTACATTACCTTTTGGAGCTTCAATTTCCACATCCATGAAGTGAATATAAATATAGTATCAATATTACAGTGTTGTTAGAATAATTAAATGTAGGAATTGATGTCAAGAATTTAGTATATAGGCTGAAATTTAGTACACACTCAAAATTTAGTTATATTATTTATAGTTACTATTTTTATTTATGTATGTATTTTGAAGTTTATTTTATTTATTTTGAGAGAGAGAGAGTGAGAAGGGGAGGGGCAGACAAGAGGAGAGAGAGAATCCTAAGCAGGCTCTGCACTGTCAGCACAGAGCCCAACACGGGACTCAAACCCACTAACTGTGAGATTGTGACCTGAGCCAAGATCAAGAGTCAGAGATGCCCAACCAACTAACTGAGCCACCCAGGTGTCCCTATTCTTACTTTTATTTTGAAAAAAAAAAATCTAATATTTAAAATATGCTTTTCAGTAATTTAGTTTTTAACTAATTAACTACTTATCCAAATTACTTGAGAAAAATGAATGTCTAAATACAGGAATATATTTTTGTGATCAATTGAAACAATGATAGGATGATATACACTTATCTGAATTCATACATATTAAATAATCCATTAGTTTTTTTATAGGAAAACTTACATCAAATATGAAAGAAATCTTAAGAAATACAGGGTTAGGCCACCTGGGTGGCTCAGTCAGTTAAGCATTTGACTCTTGATATCGGCTCAGGTCATGATCTCACAGTTCATGAGTTCGAGCTCCATGTCAGGTTTTGCACCATGAGTATGGAGCCTGCTTGAGATTCTCTCTCTCCCTCTGTCTCTGCCCCTCCTCTGCTCACTCTCTATCTCTCTCTCTCAAAATAAATATATAAACATTTTAAAAACTACAGTGGTCCGATATGAATTAATTTAATAAATGCATATCCTAAATACATATTATGAGTTAAGTTCAAGGTTTCAAGGTGGAAATATAATGACAAATATCCTGACTTTGATGAATTTCACTTACTTTCCTCAATAAAACTACAAGGTTTTACAATTATCAAGGATAAACAAAGGCTCTCACAAATTGATAAAACCTTTATTTGTGCACAGATTACATTTCTTTCAGTGAAATAACATTTCCCCAATAGAGACAATAGAACCTTTATTTCATGTTAATCATGAAATTTAATTTATTGAACTGAATTCTTAGGTTTCTGCACAATTTGTGAAAGTTAGCTTAGGAAGCCAAAGCATCACACCGAAGGCAAACTTTTTTTTTTTTCAAATTTTTTTTACATTTATTTACTTTTCGAGAGATAGAATGAGACAGAGCATGAGCGGGGAGGGTCAGAGAGAGAAGGAGACACAGAATCCAAAGCAGGCTCCAGGCTCTGAGCTGTCAGCACAGAGCCCGACGTGGGGCTCAAACCCATGGACCGCAAGATCATGACCTGTGCCGAAGTCGGAGCCTTAACCAACTGAGCCACTCAGGCGCCCCAGCAAACTTTTAAAAAGAACTGGTAATAGATGAGCATGATATGTCATTGAAATGTGAGCTGCACATGGTATGATAATAAAAAAGGACTTACATGATGCACATGAAGCTTTAAAAATAACAAACGTGATACCCTGGGTGAAATGCTCACGGCCACAGACTCTGGGGTAGAGCTTTAATGACACGATGCCCAAGCCTGTGTGACTTTAAGGAGGTTATTTAGTTCTCCGGGGTTCATCTCTCTTCATATGAAACAGGAAGGGATAAAATCTGCCTTTCCAATTTGAAGGACCAGGGAAAATTCATACAAACTCTGAGCAAATAGAGGAAGCAGCCAGCGAGCTTCCAACAACAGTAGCTATTATTACAGCTGCATTACTGAAACTGTGACACCATGTTACATACAATAGGAGTGACAAAATCGTTCCTGCCGCATCTTCCAAAATGCCCACAAATACACAGATTTACTACATAAATGGAAGTGTGTTCCTCTTGGCAACCAAAATATTTCCTGGAAGATATTCACTAGGAAAATCCAAACCAAAAATGCACACTTGAGTGCTATAGTTATTCTTTATTCAGACAAAAGATAGTTTTCATTAAAAAAGACTTTAGAGTGTCATTTATTACTAGTTTTTAACTTCATTTATTTTTGAGATAGAGACAAAGAGAGAAAGTGGGGGAGGGGCAGAGAGAAGAGAGAGAGAAAGAATCTCAAACAGGCTCTTCATTGTCAGCACAGAGCCCAACATGGGGTTCGAACACACGTACCCTGAGATCATGACCTGAGCTAAAACTAAGAGTCAGACACTTAACCAACTGAGCCACCGAGGTGCCCCTTATCTACTACTTTCAACCAGCACAAAATATACAATCACACAGATAGGTTTTTTTTAACTTCATTTTTTGGGGTGCCTGGTTGGCTAGTTGGTAGACTCTTAAATACAGAGAACAAACTGAGGGTTGATGGGGGAGGTCAGAGGGGAGCAGAGAAAATATGTTAGATTCAAAAATGTCAAACTAAGTTTTTCAACCCATTCACAGATATGGGATTGACAGAACAGTCAATTCCAGGGGATAAAATGTTCCAGTTCGCCCTGGAAGATTTCATGATGGTTAAGATTTTTTTCTAGAAAAAATTGATATGAACTAATAAGAAAACACAGGAAATACTTGAAAAATAATGTAAAAAATCTATAGTAAAACAAAATCCTTATGTAAGGGATAAAGTCTGAGAAGTAATCTGCAATACATCATGAAAGTTAATCTTAGTAATTTGAATTAATGTTTTAGGCAATTCAGGGCTATTAAAGATGGGTGAGGGCAATCTTTATTGATCATAGATATTTATGATTGATATTTAATTGGAATAAGAGTTTACAGTTGTTTGAAATATGAAGATGTTAGGAAAACACTGCAAGGTGAGGCAGGTATTAAAGACTTTATGTGGGATGAAATGAGTGGACAAGAAGACAATAACTTTGTGACAACAGGAGAAATGAGGAACAACAGATCTAAACCCACTGTTGGCTGGAGATAAAGTATGATGGTGGGGGGTGTGGCTTACGGAGGAGCACTGCCACCTGAGGGGTTTGACATGGCAACTGAATACTAAATTCCCTTCCCTTATTCACTTTTATTTATTCACTCAACACACATGTATCTGGCAACTTTGTGTCAGATGCTGAGAATACAGTCCTCAACAAGACTGGCACTATCTGTTCCTCATGAGACTTCACAATAGGTGGACAGCACCTCTCAAAGGAACAACTATGCCATCAGTTATAGAATCCTGTATGACAGATCTGCCTTAGAGAATTCTGGGCTCCAAGAAGGCTTCCTTGCAGAAGTGACCCTTTGGCTGAACTTTGATGGCGCTGGACTAAGTAAAGAGGAGATGAAAACTGAACAAGGATATGAAGGCATATGAGGAGCAGTAAGTGAGTGTTAGAACATACTGAAGGTCAGAGTATGACCCTTAGACTAGGTTTAGATTTTAGTCTGTAGCCCAAGATTATTGTGATTCCACTGAAACACTTTAAGTAGATGGTGTTGAGTTAAGTTCTTTAAATAGATGAATGATATAAGGAGATTCTGATGTCACCAGCTTCAGATTATTAGCAGTCTGTCTGATTCCTCGAGATGGAAGGTGATGGACCATAGGCTAGAGAACTAGGTAGATGATGGCACCAATCATTTGGTAGGGTGGACACTGAAGGCACGGTTTGTGGGGAAGCTGCTGGTGATGAGTGTTGAGTGCATTGGGTACAGGCTCCTGTGAAGTACGCTAGAGAAGCCACTGATTAGGGAGTTGGACATGTGGCCTAAGACATGACAGGAGGTCCCGTGTGTACTAGGTTAGGAAGCACATTTGTGCCACTGGACCTTTGTCATCCACCTAGAAGACATGAATAGACATGAATAGAGAAGTGCTTCAACCAGAATAGGCTTAGTGAATAGATTCTAGGCTTCACAGCAGAGCCACGAAGCGAGCCCTTGGTATGCGTCAAAAAGAGAAACTGTCCACTAAAAGGGATAAGGTCACCAGAAGACAGATGCAGAGGAAATGAACATTTTGGCACTTTGGAAACTTAATACCTCCTTTAAGGCTCTAACTTCTACTTCTGAGAGTTTGTGTCATTAACAAAACTGCATGATAAGCTTCTCAATCCTGAATGTACGTATATACAACACAACATCTCACGTGTATCTGATGTTTAGATCTTCTCAGGGACGTCCAGATTTCTTAGTTGTATCCAGTTTGCAAATTTGTCATACATTCTTTAAACCCAAAACAAATAGTTTTTACTTATTTTAGTCCACAGTAATAATTCTTGGAACTATAATAACAGCTACCATTTTCTGAAAATTGATTGGGTATTCACAGATTTTAAAGATCACTACATGAAATAGTAATGTAGCACAAAAAAAACATGGAATATTTGTTAAATTAAGCTATATATGTTGATATATGTACATTTGATTTCTTAAACACATGAATTTTTAAGTGGTTAACTACATAATCTATATATTTTAGCATATTATAACACAAATGTTATCCTGAGATTGCATAAAATCAAAGCTATGAAATTTTCTACAAATGCAACCCAGTCAACAGTAAGTGAAAAAGAGGGGTGCCTGTGTGGCTCAGTTGGTTGAGTGTACGACTTCAGCTCAGATCATGATCTCACGGTTCATGGGGTTCGAGCCCCACTTCAGGCTCTGTGCTGACAGCTCAGAGCCTGGAGCCTGCTTTGAATTCCATGTCTCCCTCTCTCTCTGCCTCTCTCCTGCTCACGCTCTGACTCTCTCTCTCTCTTTCTCTCTCTCTCAAATAAACAAACATAAAAAAAACAGTAAGTGAAAAAGAGAAAGTGCACATAAAGTATTTATCATGTACCTCACACACACAAAAGCTCTTAGATATACTAATTTTCATTGTAATCATAATCTTAATATTATAATGCATAATAGTTCTTGAGAGGTAAACAACTACCATCAATATCTGTGCAAATGCATATACACATGCTAACTAAGTCCAGATATGTTTGGTAACAACTGACTATATAGCCTTCCTTGACATATAATAATATATGAGCACCTGGGTGGCTCAGTCGGTTGTGTCCGACTTCAACTCAGGTCATGGTCTCATGGCTCTTGGGTTGAAGCCCCACGTTGGGCTCTGTGCTGACAGCTCGGAGCCTGGACCTGCTTTGGATTCTGTGTCTCCCTCTCTCTGTCCCTCCCCTGCTCATGCTCTGTCTCTCTAATATAACTAAACATTAAAAAATAATAAAAATAAAATATAACAATATAAACTATCTAATCAAAACAACAAAAATGTAAAACTTGCACTTCCTGTTTGAGCATGAACAGTGTCATACAGTGCAGCTTGCAAACACTGATCCAGAAGGTCATCTTGAGTTTTCATGGACTCAAGTTATTTACACAATGATGAGGCAATTTAATAACTCAAGGTGAACAAATGCTTAAGTACTACAACCTAGTCCGGGAAGAGGTAATGGTTAGTCAGGTGTAGACATGAGCAGGAGAGGAGATGGCTTTCCTAATCATGATCAGTGTAATGTATTCAAATTAAAAATCTTCTGGCTACTTAAAAAACAGGGTAGCCACCGACTCATTTTTAAAACTTAAAAATATCCTAAGTGACACATATATACTACATATATATGTTTACATATGTGCATATATATTCATACTATTATATTTATATTTATATACTGAGGTATAATATCAGCTTGGTAATTTGAATGATTTTGATAATCAGTTAGAACAAATGTAATCCTATTCAGTTTAGCAGATTATCACAGAATCCTAGAATTTGAAATTTTTAGTGGTTGTTTAAAATCAGATTTTATTATAACTTAGTAGGAAAGGCCATAATTAAAGTGGGTGACACATTTACATGTTATGGCTATGCCACAGTAAACATGACCCAAAAATGATATAAAAATATGACTGAATTATGCAAGAGCTGTGATATTGTTTGAGTCAATGAAATTAGCATAGGTAGAAAATTATTCCTTTAAAAATAACCTTTCACATTCATAACTGTGAACTACTTTCTTTCATCACTTCTCTGTACATAACTTTAAATTTTCTAAGCCGACATGAACACTTTCAAAGTCATGGGTTTTCTAAAATAGTTGGGGAAAATTATTTTATTTAGTTTTCATTTAGAAGTTCTATTTAGTCTATTCAAAAAGGATATTAGACATGCCACTGTACTGTACGCAGTATAATAAAAGTTAGTAAGAAGCCAGTTAAACGAAGAGTCAGATAGTAAAGAAAATTCAGTAACAAAGCTCTGAGAAAAAATTCACATCAAATTATCCTACATAAGGCAAATTAACACCTCAAGTTCAGATTTGAGGTCCAAATAACCAAAGCCAAGACAAACAAAACATTATTTATGTATAAATCCATGAGAAAAAGCTTAACATACATAAAACACAAAAAATGCATTTAATATACTCTTTCATTAGCAACCTTGATGCAAACACATGACAGGGGGAAATCAGATAAACTGGTTATTTAAGAAACTGGAGTAAGATGACCTGAGGGAAGTCAAGGCAATCAAGGTATGTGCACATTTAAAGGTCTGTCTCAATTCACATATAAAATGAAGAATGGATGTCCCAAATAAAAGCTCTCAGGATCCAGGCAGGGAGAAAACCCGTCAACCACTCCTCCCCTTCTCTGCCACCGACCCAAGCAACCCCACTAAAAGGCAAAGATGGTTGTCAAAGAGCACATGTCTCCACCTTGAAAATAATAAACAACGGGTGGCCAAAACCCAAACCAAAATCCAAAAACAAACCAGAAATCACAAGCAGATCTGGAAGCCAAAACAGGCTCTTGGATTTACAGTGTCTCCTGCTTTACAGAAATATCTTGAGCATAAGTCACAAAGGACTTCCAGGTTATAGTAACTAATAAGTTCTAGTTTACATACATTGTGTTATTCAATTAGGGGAGAATCCACCATTTAGCAATGTAAATGTGATTTGATGTGACTGTCTCATTAAAATAATGACACCAAATGAGAATTTATACAGATGTTTGTTTTCTAGAACCACCATCAAAATTAGTCATGTAGGGTGTATACTATATTTTCTTTTCACTATCGCAATGTCTCAGTATCCCCACAATCACTTGACAAGGACTTTGGCAGCAATCTACACTTAATTTTAAGCTTGCAGAAAACTGGGTTCTAAGTTTGTAAGCCATAGGCAGCAACAAAGCATTATTTATGATCCGTGAGAAACAAACGGGCCTGTGAGTCACAAATCAGAGCTGGGAGGAACCTTGGGGAGAACCTAATCATTCTATAGATGACGAAGCGGCTACCTGCACAGATAAACAGAGTCTGGCAGAGGGCCTGGCAGTTTAGTAATGAGCGCAGGATGGTAACTTGAGTTTCTGAATGAAAACTCTGCTACGATTTTCCACTGTAACTCATCCCTGGCCACGGTCCACAAGACTGGTAACGCAGTGGGTCTTCATATGGTGATCGGCCAGAGGTATGCCACAAGGGTCTACCAGTGAACCTCCTAACTCTGAGAAATGTTATTTATAAGAGCAAATAGATGATGTGTTTGATTTTCTCTGATAGTAAATTATAGCAACATCATTTGTTTATAGACCACGTTTCAATAACCACAATATATTTTTGAAAAATTGGAGCAGACAAAAACAAATATTTTCTTTATATGGTAGAATCACATACTGGTTTGAGATCAAATACTCCTGAAGCTCAAACTAAATCATTGGTAAATTTTTCTTCCAAGTTCACCTCCTTTGAATCCTAAATTTACAAGGGGATTGCAGAATTAGGGAATGCAGGGGTATGGAAGTTATAGAGAAAGATACCAGAAAAGCAGTGGTTTAAAATCAGTTGTTAAATGTGTTTTTCTCCCTTAAATCTTCTTTAAAAAACTTCCAAGCTGTGAGCATTTCAATTACCGTCACGCCTATTCTTAAAAGTCTAGCTTCATACTAAATGATGTGATGAGCTAATTTCTGATGAAACTAGATTTTGGAGCATTTGCTTATTTGTTCTGGTTACATAGCTTTTAAAATTTATTTAAAATTTATTCGCGGGGTGTCTGGGTGGCTCAATCATTTAAGCATCCGAATTCAGCTCAGGTCATGATCTCACAGTTCGTGGGTTCAAGCCCCTTGTTGGGCTCTGTGTTAACACCTCAGAGCCTGGAACCTGCTTCAGATTCTGTGTCTCCTCTCTATTAAAAATAAATAAACTTTTTTTAAAAATTTAAAATTTATTTATTCTTGTAGAAAAGTCTTAAAAATTCAAAAGCAAGACTGATGTCAAATAGTAGAAAATAAATTTGCCCTTATTTCAGACCCCAAACTATGTATTTCTCTCCCTGGGAAAAAAAGCTGATTTTAGTTTCTTGATTCTCCTCCTAAAAGTAAATTAAGCATTTATATGAATATACATTCATTTATTTCACACATTAATGGTAACCTAAATTCTCCTTTTACCCTCTGATATATCTTTTATGGCAATAGACACTTAAGTTTCTTTCTCAAACTTTAACAAAGTTAACACAGTGTAAAATTTGGACATAAATCAGACACAGTGCCTACTATGGGAAGAACACTGATACAATGTCATGTCTCAGTTTCTTTCTCTTTATTTCAAAAAAATATTATCAAAACACCTCTTTGATACTAGAAGACTGTCCTCATATATTTTCTTCTGATATTAAAATAAAGTGCTGCCCTTTGGACAAAAATCTTTAAATTTCTAGGGCTTTAGCTACAGGTTCCACAAAATGTCTCCACCCCCCTTGGGGATTCGGTGAGGCCTTGCAAGGCAATTTTGATCATCTTTACCCGGCCAATAAACAGAGTTGGTATATTCCTGTTCCCCGCAGTGCCGAAGTTCTGCAAGGCCACCTTTTTCATCCAGGCCCAAACCAAACTTAGCGTCATGCATTTGCTACTTTCCTGCTCATGACGATAACACAGAGCCTTTGAAATGCTGATACTATTAGCATCTAGACACTGACTATACAATACTAATTCTGCTACTCAAGGGGAAAACATTCTCCAAATAAAAGCCACCCGTACCTTTTCACGGTGACGGAGATCCCTGAAGCACCAGGCATTCTCAGGAGATCTGGATACAGCTTACAGGAGGCTAACTCATGGAGAGTACACTGATGGACTCCTAATTCCATCCAGAATCCTTTCCGAGGAGGGAAACATTTCCATAGGAGATCAAAATTATTATCAGTAATGTGCTGAATCATCTTCAAGAAGATGCGATCAAAAGGGTGCTGGAAGTGAAGATGACTTAGGGCTGGTCAGTTTTCCTAGGTAGGAAGGTCAAGGTTTCCCAAGTGATATTTATCAGAAAACTGACTAATAGAACTTTAAGTGATTCTTTATTATAAAAAGTTTGAGGACGACTAGTTACACAATTGTAAACTGGCTTCTTTATTTAAATATTTCCAAGACAATTTAATAAGCTACAGTAATTTTCTATGATGGGGTATAACACTTAGAATTTCTAAATTCATTTGTCTGAAGAATCCTTTTGTTATTCCAGGGTATCCTGTGGGCTTAGTGCCCCTAGAGTACATTGCATGAAACGTGGCTCCTAGCATTTTGGAGCCTGGATTGCACCTATAGGATCCTCCTTCAGGTGACTAACGCCTCCTGCCCTGCTTCCACTTTGAGTTTTAGTGGACTATCTATCTATCCTTCCCTAGGTTGACCAACAGATAAGTGAGAATCTTTTCAGTAAACTGATCGTGGGGAGTCACCAGCTTATCCTTGCTCACTTACCACAGACAGCCTTTTATTTGAAGAACTCTGACACCTCCTGTAAATATGACTGGCAATTGGAAGAAGGAAGCATATTAAATTTAAAGATTGTTTTCTAACCACAGGGGTCCAGTCCAAGCCACAAGCAGAATTAATGTATCCTACTCCTTAAGACTTTTGGTTCAGTGTTTTATCATCCTCAGTCACTTGTTTTTCCAATGTAGAGAGAACACAGGGAGAAGTAATTAAATAACATTTCTTCCTTCTCTACAGGAAACCAAGATGACAATGGCAATTTGTTAACTTCTGGAAATAAGTGAGCAATTAAGGAGAAATAAATCTTTCAGGATTTTCCTAAATCTCAAACTCCTTTTACAGCAGCTTATTACCAAGTGTCAGTGTGCATACTGGCTTTATTTGGAACACTGTCTTAACACATATGTGATACTTAATAAGTCTTGGGATTAATTGATTGATTAAATAATTACCGACACATATGATTTCACTCATATGTGGAATTTAAGAAACAAAACATATGAACATATGGGAGGAGAAAAAAAGAAAGAGAGAGAGAGAGAGAAACCATAAGAGACTCTTAATGATAAAGAACAAACTGAGGGTTGATGGAGGGAGGTGGGTGGGGGGATGGGCTAGATGGGTGATGGGCATTAAGGAAGGCACTCGTTTGGGATGAGCACTGGGTGTTATATGTAAGTGATGAATCCTGGGTTCTATTTCTGAAACCAATATTGCACTGTGTGTAAACTAACTGGAATTTAAATTAAAATTTGAAAAGAAAAAATTGTTATTGGCAAAAAGAGTAATAAGGAGTTAAGACTTAATAGTTGAGTTTTTAAGACATAATTGATATTGTTATTTGTGGAAACTTAGAGAAGCCAACAGTCTATCTCCCATAAAAATGTTTAAGAAACAAATTAAGCAAATAAACACATAAGAAAGGGCTTATGTTTGCTATAGTTAGTCTCTAACTCAGTCATGTAGCTATATACAGACTGTGCTTCTGTTTTATTTGTGACATCAAAATCTGACCCTTATACTTGATTCTGTCAACAAAACTTAAACTTCTCTGCTTAAAACTGGACCTTGGTCATCTATCCAGTGTCCTCTTGAAACTTGATCTAGGTCATCTATCCACTGTCCTCTAGTGTTCCTTATGCATTGTTTTACTTATACAACTTGGTTTTCCATTAAAGCTCATTGTTATAATATTATATCAGATAAAAGATAATTTAAAAAATAAAATAAACAAGTATCAGGAATTTTGGGGAATAAACACAAACAATTACATCCCAATTTATAAAAAGGAAAGATAATGTTGGGGGGAAGGTAAATGAGTTGTTTAATACTGGGTCTTTGCATCTGATGGGATTTAATGGTGATAAGCATTCTATATTACTGAAGACACTGGAACAATTTAGAGATGCTGGAAGAATCATAGTTATAAATCTTGGTGTCTTCTGACATCTCTATAGCAATATGCATTTCGTATTTGCTCAAGCAGAGAAGACATTTAGAACTAATTATTACTCTATCTTGGTCCAAGACACTGTTATTTTTGAGAATACTTTATATATAGGTATTCCCACTGAGAAGCTGTCTTTTACAGCCTACTCCCCATCTTCTACCCCAAATCCATTTTAAAAAGTGTGCCAAAACACTGAAATACTTAAAGTTCTCAACTCAGATGTAAAATTTTATCTTATATCCATGAAATCAAGGGTTCTTAGTCTGTCTGGAGAGCCGTGGCTTTCCTTGCCATCCTTTTGAGGGGTCTTCAAGGGCAAAATAATTCCATAATATTAATAATTGATATTTCTTTTTCCCACATCCTTTATTTAAGAGTGTAGGGTGACACTTTCCTAAGGATCCATGACATGTGATCATTTTGTGTAATAAAATATTTCAGTAAGTGAAAGAACTCAGTGACTAATATTTTCCAAATGACTGATGCATGATGTTAAAAAATCATGCAGGATAAAAGATCCAATCAGAATACAAGATTGCCAACTTCATTTTCACAAAGTGTAATGCAAAATGGTTTTTGTTCATTTGTTTGTTTGTTTTAATATGGTTACTTATTCTCCCAATGCAATTACATTTAAGAAACTACCACTTGATAAGTTTTGGTGCAGTATCTAAAAATAATAATATCTATTATCCAGAACGGCTACTAAATATCCCTTTCTCTTCCAACTACAATCTATAGGTGGCAAAATTTAGCTCATATATTTCAAGAAAAAGAACATATTATAAAAGATTTAATGCAGAAGCAGATATGAGAATCTGGCTAAATCAATCATAGTTTACTGAAGTATTTTACTTATATTAATAAATAACAGGTTTAATATCATTATATTTAAATTAATTAGTAAATTATTGAGAAATGTCACAATTAACATCTTTTAATCTTGTTAATCAGTATGTGTAGCCCACATAAACAAAAGTTCCAGGGCAGTCCTAATAACTTTTAGGAATGAAATAGAGGTCTTGAGACTGAAAAGTTTAAGCTACTACTTAAAAAAAAAAAAAACTGTTATGAGAATCAAAGAATTTCACATGTATATATCAGCCTCATTATGTGGCTATTTCTCCTTTATTTAATACAATGCAATTACCCAAAAGCTTGTGAATTAGTATTTTTTATGTGTTTGGGTCTGTCTCTCAAAAATATCTTCAAAGGTCAAAAACATCTTCAAAGTCAGAAACACAACCCACACCACTGCCCTCTTCCATAGCAATATCTATGTTCCTTTGGATCCTGTACAGGAAACAGCATTTTTTTTTCCTATTAGCTTCACAGCATCTGCAAATCATAGAGTTGTTAACTTTTTTACCGGTCACCTCTTCTCTATAAATTTTAGAACCTACTGGAGAGAAGAAGCATAAGAGGTAGTAAGTTCTTTCATAGGAATATTTGACTAAGTGTCTAGGGATTCATAATATTTGATATTTAGTGCTTTGTGACTGCAATGTAAGCCAAAATTTAATATAATCTGCTGGATCACCATTCTGGAGAATAATGACTTTAGATTTTTTGTGTGTGTGAATTTGATCACGTGGACTATGTATATCAATAACTGCCCCCTTGTAATATTAGGTCAGCTAATGGAGACGTTATATAAATTGCTACCAACTATAAATACTCATGTTTAAAGTGACACTAAAAATTTGATGGTTGTTCAATGAATATAGACACACAAATCCTGCAAAGGCAAATTAAACTTCTAAAGAAATATGACAGGAGTAAAAGCTAAATTAACTAGCTAAGGAACTACTAAGAGTATTTGAAGGATACAAAGGATATAAATAAAGAGGCTGAATAAAAGTAGCTTAACATGATTTTAGAGGAAAGAAAGAGGTAAAAAATTCATGAATATTGGACAGCCAAATTTAAGAGTCAGCCAGCAGCAACCTCCTTCAAGTAATGTTACACTTGTGATTCAATCTTTATTATTGTTGTTTTATCTCCAGGAGAAATTGGGATACAAGTTATCAAAATGTTAAAGTTTTGAGCATTGAATCTAACTAGTATTCGTTATCTTTGGATCCAAAACACTTGCACTATATTTTACCAGGAAACTACAATTCTCCCTTAGATACCTGAGAAAACTCAGATTTGGGCCCCAAATTTCAATGTCAGACATTGAATGAGACTCTCTTAAGTCTCCTTAAAATTATGTCCACCAGAAAAATTTTTCGTGAGAAACAGATTGGTGGAATAAATGAATGGCCAAAAATTGGCCAAATAAACAGAACAGAAATGATCAATATGTAAGAGCAATAATGATGATTTTTTTAAACAAAAGTTTCAGGGTTCTGTATCAAATTGACAAAGATTTATTTGTGAAACTGATTTACCCAAAAACCCTTGTTTTCCTATTATTAGTATTACAATAAATAATAAAGTTAATAAATCTTTGAAGATTTCCTAATATATCCTTTTGTATAAATCTATTACATCCAGAATATATAAAGAAACCTTAAAACTTAACAGTAAAAATCAAACAAAATGAGCCAGAACCACAAGCAGCTGTTTCACCAGAGAGGACATACATGTGAGATGTCAATGTTGCTGGCCATTAGGGAAGAAGAGTCACAGCTACGGTGAGGTGTCACTGCACATTAACCAGAATGCTTACAATTAAGGGAGGAAGAGCGACCAGTGCCAATGCCAAGGAGGCAGAGAACACATGTCCCTCATACACTGCTCGCGGGTATGTTACTCGGGAAAACACACTGGCAATATTCACCAAAGTAAACCTGTAACCACCATGTCACCATGTCACCATGTCACCCATGCAACTTCTCCCATACAGTGAAGCCTCAGGTCCACACAAACACCTGCACACAGGTGTTCACTGAAGTATCTCCCCAACATTCAAAACAGATAACCACCCGGGTGCCTTTCCACAGGTGAATGGTTACACGAGCAGGGGTGAATCCACACTGTGGAGTCGATCCCACAACAGAGAAGAACAGACTACTGATACCAAGAAAGATAGCACCCTTGACCAAACTGTAGGAACCCACTGTTTTTATGAATCTGCCTTTCACCACGTTTATTTATCCTAAAGATAATTTCTAAGCTTATTATGTCTTCTATATATTTTATTTACTCTGTGATAGAGATAAGTAAGATATGCTCTCAGACCTCGAAGAGTCTATAGATTTATACCCTGTTTTCAATATAAGGTGCTACTAGTAAGAAAGATAATTTAATAAAAGTCTCCTTGGAATTGTAACATTTGAATCTACTGTAAAATGCTTATTCCTAAGTATTTTATTCTTTCTGATGCTATCATACATGACATTGTCCCCTTAATTTCCTTTTCCAATTATTCATTGTTGGTGTATAGAAATGCAACTGATTTTTGTATGTTGATTTGTATTCTGCATCTTGACTTTATGTATTACTTCCAACAGATTTTTTTTTGGTGTTTTCTAGAATTTTCTACATATACGATATGCCATCTGTTAAGAGAGGTCATTTTACTCCTTTTCTGATTTAGATTCATCTTATCCCGGTTTTCTTGCCTCACTGTTCTGGCTAGGCCCTCTACTACTACACTGACCAGAGGGAATGAGAGGGTTATCCTTGTCTTGTTCCTGATACTAGAGGAAAAATTTTAAAGGTTTTACCATTAAATAGAATGTTATTTGTGGGCTTGTCACAAATAGTACATCCTTTCTATGACCAGTTTGTACAGTGTTCTTCCCTCATAAGAGGGTACTGAATTGTGTCAAATGCCTTTTCTGCATCTATTGAGATGATCATGTGAAGTTGATCCTTTATCCTGTTTAGTGTGGTCCATCACATTGATTGATTTGCAGATGCTAAAATATCTTTGCATCTTAGGGACAAATTTCACCCAATTGTGGTGTTATGATCCCTTCAATGTACTGTTAAATTCAGTATGTTAATATTTTATTGAGGATTTTTGCATCTACATTTGTCAGAAATATTGGAACATAATTTTCTTTTCTTGAAGTATCTTTTTAATTTTGGTATCAGGATAATGCTGGTCATATAATATGAGTTTGGAAGTTCTCCTTTCTTTTCAGTGTTTTGGGAGTGTTTATCGAACAACTGGATATCCATATGCAAAAAAAAAAAAAGAAAAGAAAGAAAAAAGAAAAAGGAAGAAAGAAATTGGACACTTGCCTTACAACACGCACAAAAATCAACTAAAAATGGATTAAAGACTTAAATATGACCCCAAACCATAAAACTCCTAGAAGAAAACATGGGTGGGAATTTCTTGATATTGATCTTGGCAATAATTTCTTGGTTATGACACCAAAAGCATAGGCAACCAAAGCAACAGACATGTGGGATTACATCAAAATGTGAAGTTTCTGCCCAGCAAAGGAAGCAACCAACAGAATGAAAAAGCAACCTATGAAAGGGAGGAAAATATATGCAAATCATATCCCTGATGAGGGGATAATTTCCAAAATATGTAAGAAATTCCTTCAGCTCTATAGTAATACAAACAAAAACTACACAAATAATTTCATTAGAAAAATGTGCAAAGGACTTAGACATTTCTAAAAATGAAATATACAAATGGCCAACATATATTTAAAAGATGCTCAACATCAGTAATTACCGGGAAAATGTACATCAAAAACCACAATAAGATAGATATCACCTCACACCTGTTAGGATGACTGTTATAAAAGAAAAATAACAAGTGTTAATGAGGATGGGGAGAAGCTGGAAAGATAGCACATTGTCACTGGGAATGTAAAATGATGCCGTGGTTATTGAAAAGAGCATGGAGGTTCTTCAAAAATTAAGAATAGAACTAATATATGATCCAGTAATTCCAATTTTGGAATATATGCAAAAGAATTAAAATCAGGATCTTGAAGAGATATCTGTTCCCATGTTCACTGCAACAATGTTTGCAATATCCAAGATGTATAAACTATTATTTATAGTAATTACCTGGATATTGGAATTAGATGTATAAAAAATCTCCACCTCATTGTAGGGTGGTGAGCTGCATGTGTATCTTTTAATGCCTAGCCAACCAATGGAGCTGTTGGGAGTCACTGACCAGGGCTTCATTAGCCCGACTCCCAAAGCACAGTCGTATGCCTGGCTCATAGTGGAGACCCAGTAAAGGCTGGTGAAATAGTTTCTCATTAATTTCACTTTTAATTTAACAAAATAAATCTAAACACCCATTAAAGCCATAAGTTAAGTTCCACTGAACAATATTTAATGTATCATTGAGACTGTATCTTTAAACAAATTAAACTTGAAATTTATAATTAATTACAGATTTCCTTTAAGTAGTTACTTGTAAAATGCTTCCACCATTGCTGGCTCATGTATGTTAACTCCTGCCACCACGTTAATACACCACATGGTTTTAATATATTTTTAAATGTTTGGTCTAGATTTGGAGTAACTGGGACCCAAAAGAAGAATAATGTAACGCAGGACTCTGAAAGGTATAGTAGACTGATTTTGGAGAAATATTTAGAATGAAATTGAAAGAGGCAACAGTAAGACACATTTGATTTTGACATTGTGAGTTTATATAGCAGAAACAAAATTATAATGCAGGTGGATACTGTACACATCTCAGAATTCTGATAGACAAATCACTCGTACAGAAACATTTGTAGTAGAAACCTTGCAACCAATTACTGTAGCTACAAACAATAAGTGAAGGTGCGTTTCACTTACTCTCATCCTAATTTTCATATTAGAAAAAACTCACTAGGTAGATAAACAAGGGTACATATATTGAAGGGAAGCTTAAATATATTCAAATGAAATCATTCACTTCTTGTATTAAAATCATGTTATCAAAATACACATCACTCAATTCAAAAAAATACTTTGGCTCATAAAACACTGCCTTTACTTTCTATACATTTCCTTTTGTAAGTTGAAAGACTTTATTTACGGGGATATTAGACAATGTAAAATACTATCTAAACTTCCCCAAATCCCCAAAACACAAACTTTGCAATCTGGGGATTAATACAATTTTTATTGAAATGAAATATATTCAGAAATAGAGAAAGTTCTTTTAAAGTACTTTCATAGGATGGAATCCAAGTAACTCCTCAATATGTCTTTATAATTCCACTCTTAATCACTGCAGAAGTAAGGTGGAATCCGTTCTGTGTGGTAGCGAGTGGCGCAGGAAGCCAGGGCAGCAAACAGGAGCTGAGACCTTCACACTCGTGTGATTGGCAGCATCCTGCAAAACAGCTAATTATCCTGATAAGACTCTATTTCATGAAAATGAGTCATTAGATTGAAAGCTGTCAGGATCGATACATGTGCATTTTAAATATATAGTCAACCCAATTTTGTGTGCAATTCGTTTAAAATTATTTCCTATATTTTTACGTACTCTGTCCTTCAATTAACAATATTACTGGGTGATAAGAAATGGTTCTGAGTTGGAATATGTTTGTGCTGCTCATAGGCAATACTCCAGCTGTACTCTAATAAATTAGCTACTTCATCTTCCTACCCGTTGACTTCTAAAAGATAATATAATTATAATCCATTCATTTAGTGTTATCAAAATATCAAAATATCAGCATTATTAGGAAATTTAAGACACATTTATCTGTGTGTTTCCAATGTCTAGAAAACAGGATGTGCTCAATAAATCTTTGTGTATTTCAATGGATGACAAATCTCAAAATAATCACTAGCACCTATAACCAAATACTTCTGCAGCCATTTATTTCCAGCTGGTATGTATGGTGCAAATGGCCTTGCAGGATGATAAGTGATAATTAATATTTACCTTTGCTTCCTTAATATATGGCAAGGTCCCCTGTTTCCTTAGCATGGCATCTTATCGTGGGACTCTCTCTAAAATAGAAAATCACGAGAGAGAGGGCAAGATGGCAGAGAAGTAGGAAGCTCTGTAATCCGCGCACGCCCGCATGGATTGAACTGAGGACCGTAGTGATAAAACTCGGATTTGCAAGTGGGGGAAAGAAGAAACAGATGCCAGAAAGAAGACAACCTCAAAGATGCCTGAGTGAGTGATTGTGATCTGGGAAATTGGAGGACGGCCGAGCCCCAGAGGTGAAGGGGGAAGGAGCCCCAACCAAACACAGGGAGAGTGCGCTGTGCCCCGGAGAGACAAGGGCAAAAGAGAGACTGAAAACGCTCATAGAACCATCTCTAAAAAAAGGAGGAAAAATTTGCCCTGGGACGGAGTTACACATTGTCACCCCATATATAACTGCTGGGCATGGGGAGAGAAATCCGTCCCATCTAGCTGTTGAATTCTTCCTTGGGTGCAGCAGCAGCGGCATCCATTCCAAGCGGCTCCGTGAAAGGCGGCGGCCGCAGCGCTACTTTTGTGAAAAGCGGCAGCGCAGAAGGGAAAAGCGGTTCCGCAAAAGGCGGCGGCGGTGGTGCCGCTTTTGGGAAAGGCAGCAACTCCACAGCGAAAAGCGGAGGCGCATCAGCGAAAGGCAGCAGCGGTGGCGCCGCCTCCAGTGCAAGCCAGACTGGGAGGCCGGCTGCTAGCGGGAGCGCATCTCATCTCTGGTGACAGTGTTGAACTGCATGGACTGGGATTTGGAAGTGAGGCGAAGTTTGGAAAATACAGTTTGGCTTGCCCACGGCACAGGGAGATCAGACTCAGAAGAGTGGCTTGCAACACTTGGTTCGAGCTAGAGCTTGAAGCACCGCCATTTTTCTCTCCGCAACCACCAAGGCGGGGCATTGGAGAGCAGCCCCCAGACCTGATCTACCACGCCCATCTGCACAGGAGAGTTGCCTTTTTTTTCTATTTTTTTACACTTTTTTCTTTCTTTCTCCTTTTTTCTCCTGCCATCCAGATGTATTTCCCTTAACTTATTCCTATCTCTCCTCTTGGCTGGTTATAAGCTTTTAGACTGTCCATAGTCTTTTGCTGTCTCAGTCCACCCCTTGTTTTTGTTTTTGTGTGTGTGTGTGTGTTTTTTTTTCTGATTCTTCTTTCTTTTCTTCCCTTCATTCTTTTCTTTCCTTTCCTTTCCTTCTCTTTACTTGCTTTCCCCTTTTGGTTTGCTTGTTTGTTTGATTTCTCTGGGCATTTGCATGCTTGTGTTCCCTGTATGTTAGTCTGTTTCCCCTTTCAGGGCTACTTCAAGAAACAAGCCAAAGTGCACATGATGGAGAGTCCCAAATATCACTGACCAGGGAAGTAAAATAATCAAAGGCACAACGAGAGAAACTGAGAGACACCATTTAAAGAACACTTTCTGAAACGACAGGCCCTGGACAGTCAATGAGCGTCCATAATAGAGCAATACTAACAGGTGCACAGGGCATAACGAGCTTCTATAACTGACAAGAGACAGATAGCTTGCCAAAATGACAAAACAAAAGAAATCTCCTCTAAAGAAACTCCAGGAAGAAGTCACAGCCAGAGAAGTGCTCAAAACAGATTT
>CM053561.1:15986051-16005450 GCA_028646485.1 Cryptoprocta ferox
ATACATACATACATACATACATAAAAAGGGAAATAAAGGTGGATGATTTCGGATTGGTCTCAATAGCAGCGTGCATCTACCAGCCAGTAGTTGTACAGCATTAGCTATTTTAACCTACAAATTAAAATTATGTTAAAATCTAGGTAAGATAAGAAACACATGGATGAATTTTCTTTCAATGTATGCATTTGGTTTTTATCCTCGTGATGTTAGCATTAAACTCCACTGGTGCACAAGCAGAAAAGAGAATAGGCAGGGGACAGATTAGAACCAAATGTTATCTTCCTTACCTCAAATCAGCTTATTTGAGGTTTTTGGCTAGGGAACAGTTTTTGTGTTGTTTTGGTTATTGTTGTTGTCATTGTTGTTTTGGGTCTTTTTGGTTTTGTTGTTGTTGTTTTTGAAACATGTCATCTCTTTAAAAAAGATGGGCAGGTTGAGAGCTACGTAGCAGTTACTCATGGCTATTATTAAAATAGCCCAAAGCTACTTAACAATGTGTGGGGCCCATGTTGCAAACATAAATCATAATCTCTGGGAACAGAATCCCAAGAGATTCTACACTAGAAATGAATTCTGATATCAACAGTTGTTGTTGTTGTTGTTGTTGTTGTTGTTTTTACTATTGGCAGTATGACTAACCTTCATTTCTTACAACTCAACTCGAGTTTTTAAATATCTCTCATTAAGAAGATCTTCTTCTGGTGATCCCCATCAAAATAACACCAGTATTCTTCACAGACCTAGAACAAACAACCCTAAATTCTGTATGGAACCAGAAAAGATCCTGAATACCCAAAACAATCCTGAAAAAAAAAAAAAAAACCTGGAGGCATCACAACCCCAGACTTCAAGATGTATTACAAAGCTGTAATCATCAAGACAGTATAGTCCTCGCAACACATCGACCAAACACATAGGTCAGTGGAACAGAATAGAGAACCCAGAAATGGACCCACAAATGTACGGCCAACTAATCTTAGACAAAGCAGGAAAGACTATCCAATGGAATAAAGACAGTCTCTTCAGCAAATGGGGTTGGGAAAACTGGAGAGCGACATGCAGAAGAATGAACATGGACCACTTTCTTATACCATACACAAAAATAAATTCAAAATGGATGAAAGACCTAAAGTTGAGACAAGAAACCATTGAAATCTTAAAGGAGAACATAGGCAACAAACTCTTTGACTTTGGCCAAAATAACTTCTTACTTGACATGTCTTAAGCAAGGGAAACAAAAGCAAAAATGAACTATCAGGACCTCATAAAGGTAAAAACTTCTGCACAGCAAAGGAAATAATTAGCAATACTAAAAGGCAACCAATGGAATGGGAGAAGATATTTGTAAGTGACATATCAGATAAAGGGTTAGTATCCAAAAATCTATAAGAACTTATCAAACTCAACACACAAAAAATAAATAATCCAGTGAAGAAATGAGCAAAACACATGAATAGACACTTTTTCAAAGAAGACATGCAGATGACAAACAGACACATGAAAAGATGCTCAACATCAGTCATCATTGGGGAAATACAAATCAAAACCATGATGAGATACCACCTCATACCTATCAAATGGCTAAAAGTACCAACTCAGGCAATAACAGATGTTAGTGAAGATGCAGAGAAAGGGGGTCTCTTTTGCACTGCTGGTGGGAATGCAAACTGGTGCAGCCACTCTGGAAAACAGTATGGAGGTTCCTCAAAAAAATAAAAAGAGAACTACCTTGTGACCCAACAATTCCACTACTAGGTATTTTTTCAAAGGATATAGGAGTGCTGATTTGAAGGGGCACATGCACCCCAATGTTTACAGCAGTGCTCTAGACAATAGTTAAATTCTAGAAAGAGCTCAAATGTCCATCAATGGATGAATGGATAAAGAAGATGTGGTATAGACATACACACACACACACACACACACACACACACACACACACACTATGGAACACTACTCAGTGATCAAAAAGAATGAAATCTTGCTATTCATAACAACATGGAAGAAACTAGAATGTATTAGCTAAATGAAATAAGTCAGTCAGAGAAAGACAAATATCACATGATTTCACTCATGTGTGTTATTTAAGATACAAAACAGATGAACAGAAGGGAAGGGAAGCAAAATTAAAATAAAAACAGAGAGGGAGACAAGCCAGAAGACACTCTTAAATACAGAGAATAAACTGAGGGTTGCTGTAGGGGAGGTGGTGGGGGGATGGGCTAACATGTGATGGGGCATTAGGGGGGCACCTGTTGGAATGAGCATTGAGTGTTATATGTAAGTGATGAATCACTAAATTCTATTCCTGAAATCATTATTACACTATATGTTAACTAACTTGGATTTAAATTTAAAGAGATAAAATAAAATAAATAAAAGTGGGAAAAAAAGATCCTCCTCTGGGGGTGCCTGGGTGGCTCAGTTGGTTCAGTGTCTGTCTGTTGATTTTGGCTCAGGTCATGATCTCAGGGTTTGTGGGATTGAGACCCATGTTGGACTCTGCACTGACAATGCAAAGCCTGCTTGGGATTCTCTCTTTCCCTCTCTCTCTGCCCCTACCTAGCTCATGTTCATTGCCTCTCTCTCTCTCTCTCTCTCTCTCAAAACATAAGAAAGTTAAAAAACTATCCTCCTCTGATAAGAAAGGATAGACACACCTGCGGTAGTGACTAACATCACTGAAATCTATAGAATTATTCTGGCTATCAATTGAGTAACAGATGTTATACCCAGATTGCCAGATCATTCTCATATCCATGTAAATGAGAAAACTACTAACACAAAGCATTATTTTGTAAAATATGACATTACTTGATTAATCTTATGTATGTTAATTAATGGAGTGATTCAGTTCATAAAGTGTTTATAGTGAACTCTGTATAAGAGACCCTTAAAATGATTAGCATCTTGAGAAAAAGAAATGGCTACATCTGGAAAGGAAAACTAGCAGGAAAAATGATTGGAGATAGTGGATATTAAGAAGTAAATAGGCAATTTTTTGATAAAATTAAAGAACTATGCTATTGCAGTTGGAACTTTATCAAGGATATATAATAAAACTTAATAATAAAATATCTAGAAGATCACTAGTAACAGTTGTGTGTAGCTATTTATAATTTTCAAAAACACCCTAAAGCAGTTTGATGAAAGGAGAATTCAGAGAGCAGCTACTTTACGACTCTATCTCAACCATATACAACAAGTCTTCAACTCCCTGATGTCAGGAAACAGTCAGACAGGCTAATGCTGCTGCTCACGTGGACCAGCCAGTAAAAGGCATAACTAGATGTGAACTGAAATCTATCAATTGCAAAATCCCTGGCACTTTTTCCTGAAGCTGAGTGCTTTGAGTACTTGATGAAATTACCACCGCAGCCCCCTGGTCTCTCCCATGATTAGGGGCGCTGACGCTCAATGGCCTCATCGGTTCCAACTTCCTGAAGAACGTGCACTTGTTTATTCCATCAGCAAATCTTTCTGAGCGACTTCTGTAATAGATGCTGCCGATTCAAAGCTGAATAAACCAAAGAGCTGCTCTCTTCGTTGAAGTAGGAGGTCAGTATTTTAGAGATACTAGTTTCCTAGTATTTTAAGGCAAAATTCAAAAAAGAGTTTAAATCTTAAAAATTTCAGCCCGTGTCAGTTTGCTGGGGCACCTTCACCTGAGCATCTGTGCCTCCTCCCTCGGGTAGGCCGCTCAGCGGAAAGAGCACAGCCGGATGCCATCGCTCATAGGCTGACACTGGGACGAAGGAGGCGTCGGCTGGACTGGAGAATTCCTGCGTATCAGGCTTGCAGGGCTCTGGCAGCAGGTGATGGAAATGCCCTCCCTCCCCGGTACCCATCACTGCTGGTGTCCCCGTTAGCAGAATTCCAGCTCATATCTTCCTGTCATGACTCCACTTGTCTGCTCATGATTAATCTCTGGAGGCTTCAGGAAAATGGAACTAACCACCATTTTGGAAAGTTGACATTTCTTTATGGTTTCTCGGGACATTAACTTATCAATTCCTGAAGCTCTCCTTTCTCCGACACAAGCCAAATGAATCCCTATCAAGGTAGATTTTCTAAATTTTTTTAATGTTTTTTATTTATTTTTGTGAGAGAGAGAGACAGCGTGAGCAGGGGAGGGTCAGAGAGAGAGAGGGAGACACAGAATCCAAAGACAGGCTCCAGGCTCTGAGCTAGCTGTCAGCACAGAGCCCGATGCGGGGCTCAAACCCACAAACCGTGATATCATGACCTGAGCCAAAGCCAGATGCTCAACCCACTGAGCCACCCAGTCGCCCCTCAAGGTAGATTTTCAAAAACTAAAAACACAATTCCCACCTACATGTAGAAAGCACAAATGTCATATTTTTAGTCTTATTAATGAGAGAAACAGGAAGATGGTAAAGATGTGTCTAAGAACATTTGAGGAACTCAGTATTTATAGGCATTTGAAATAAATGTTACAATAAGATCCCCAGGTTAAATATATAACTGGGCAGTGCACTGTAGAGCACCCAAACCATAACCTTCCAGATCAACTGTTCTACCAGGTGGAAATCTACAAGCTAATATTCAATGTTATAATTTCTAGGGCATACTCAATTAGATTAAGAAAACAGAGTGAAAGCAGATAAATTATCCTAAATAGAATTAAATAATATTTATGTAGGCTTATTAAGATAAGCTCCAAGGTGACAATGAAAGGATATGTTGTATATTTTTTGGTCTTATTTCCGAAATTTAGACTACTTTCCTTAATACTTCACATCAAATTAGTGTCTATCCCTGCTGTATTCAGGTAATACACCCCAATATTATGAACTGTCATCTTTAAAAACAGTGATGTTAAAACTCACCAGACCACCTACTGTTTATCAGGTAGATGGTGCTGAAGAGTCTAAATGTAATGAAATCAAATATTTGGAATTACAACACTGTTCTTTGATTTGCAATATTATGCCCTCCTATCATGTTAGATAAATGGAAGACACCTGAATTCATCTACATGTTGTAGGTGTAAAAAATGTACACCAAAAATAGCTATACCCCATTTCAATTGATTTCTCTTTATCACCAATCTTTCCTGAGGCTTTTAAGATGCCCGATGGATGTATTTATTTCATAACTTTTGAACGTTAAAACATCAAAATATGAAACTGATGAATGCCCTTTATACTCTAATTTCCTAAAACAGTTGTATTCTTATATCATATAAATGAAATTTTACACACTTTCCTCTCATATGATTGCCAGTTTATTTGCTGAGACACAACACATTATTCAAATTTCGCCAGTGCCATTAAACACTTTCAATGTGCTTAATCTGTACTGCTGTTGCTCAAAGGACTCTTTCAAAAATATTTTTCAAAAATATTTTTGCAACTATTTCTGTCTTTAATTTTGGAGAAGCTCCTGATTTCCTCTACTTAAAAAACAGAGAAGAAAATATGCAAATACCAGGATCATTTGCATATCTACTCTTTCCTACATTTTCCTGACCAATGAGCAACTCCTCCCATCCACAAATGCCACAGGCCCACAGGCATGTAAAAGAAACACCCCTCTCCCTTCCTTCTTGTTTTGCCTGGAGAGAGGAAGTGGCGAAGGAAGCTGATATTGGCAACCCAGATGTGTATATTTTAATGCTTTCTCTTACTAACTTTGTAGTAGAAACACCACTTAAATTTCTCACTCTTACAATAGCTAAAGTCAACTTCTCCAACACAAGATACATCAACTTTTCTCCATAGTATTTTCCTTTACTGAAACTACAGTTTTAACATAACATCACCTCTATTCCCCAACTACTCATCAACATAGAGTCTAAATTAATTCTTTCTTCAAAGACATGAGCCATTGTTGACACTGTCCTCCCTCATTACAATAAACTGATCATCCTAAAGTCACAACTATTTTATTTGTTCATAAAATGTGATATTTCTGTGTTCTGTCCTGTGCTCTCCTATGAGGTCCTTAATAGTCTTGTCATCTGACCCCAAACTCTCAGACGTTTCCCTTTTGGTGATTCAGAATCTGCACCATATTTTAAGTTAGGTCAACAGAGACTAGGACTGCTTGTTAAAATAAATACCTTTGTCTACTGTGAAGCCAGATAGAAAGACAGACCTAGAAACAAGAAGGATAGTAATATATCCCAGGGCATGTCAGGTGCAAACATAAATCCCTAATGTGTGTTCACATTAAGAGAAATAATTGTGGGGCACTGATTTTATGATTACCCCTGCAGTTGCCATTCTGTAGTTGTCTTGTTTAAAGCGTGTACACAACCGTTTGTCTGTTGCATTCTACCCCCTACTGACCCACAGCACCAGTGAAAACCTTCCATCTATGACCACTAGGTGCTTCCACTATTATTAGTATCTCTCCTGACCCTCTAAGAAAATGTTATGAAAGCATGTCTTTCAGAGTTCCCATTCCTCTGATATCAAAGCCTTTCACAGCCCTGAAGCCCCTACATTCATGTTTTCTATTTGCTCCTCTTTTAGCAGATACAGTTCTAGTCTTTTAAAAATTCTGATATATTTATATATTTTAATTGAGGTATAGCTGACACACAATGTGACATTATTTTCAGGTGCGCAACACAGTGATTCGGCAAGTCTATATGTTATACACAGCACAAGTGTAGCTACCATCTGTCAGATACGGTTCTAGTCTTAAGTGCATGCTAACACTACATGGTTTTGAGAAAATGACACAATCACTCGAAGCAACTACCAAAGTTGATTTTTACAATTAGAAAGCATGACCCAAAGTGCTAACCTGAGAAATGCCTGGTCTCCAGGATCATTCTCTCCCGCCTAGCTGGTACACATCTGAGCCCTGGGACCCTATCCCCAGGACCACAGCTGGCCTCTGACCAACCTTCCAGCTAGCTCAGGGGGCAACTCGCCATCAAAACCTTCTGGGTCAATACATTTCCCTGTTTTATTTGAACACTTAGTGGTGCAACTATTGTACTAAAAAAGTATCATTGTATATGTACAGATTTAACTAAATCAGCCCCATCCTCATCTAGGCTACAGAAAGACTAATTTTTATGGATAAAAATCTTCACGTTATGATTCCAAAGCATTTCTCTTCCCTCCCTTTCCTCCTTCTTTTGATATGATACCATTTCCCTTCCTATTTATTTTTATATATTTCCTTCAAAACAACCCACGATGAACATTAACCAAGAGTTTTTGAAGAAATTACTATGTAGCTTTAATCACAGCCACCCAATCACTCAACTGGAAATATGAGACATCCTTTTCTTCTTAATAAAAGTGGAAATAATAATGATATTTACATCAATATCATAATTATCAACATCACCATCATCTATATTATTTCTTGCACTACTACCAAGTTATTATTTCAAGAGTATTGTATGTCTTAATATTTTGGTCTGAATTATAAAGTTGAATAAATTTTTCAAAAGCATACATAAAACGTTTCTGGGCAGCACCTAAAAGAAATGATTTAATAAGATGCCTTCAAAAAAACTGAAAATTTTCTGTTGTAATACCATACATCTTCAAGTACTATATGCAAATTGGTATTCAATAATGTTTCCGGAGAACAGTCATTAAATAATATTCTATTGTCCAAAAGCTCATTTTCATCTGTCTCTCAATTTTCAGGAGTAATCTCCCTTACAAAGACTGAAGATATTTAGAGCTTCTGTACTATAGAACTTAACTTTTTTTTCTTCAAACCCTATGTCTAGTAACTGAAGGTGTTTTATTTCATACATTTCCTAGTAAGAACAAACATGGACCAAGTGTCAAAATGGCTCAGTTACTGTTGAAGATGCTTCACAGATACTAACTTTTCAAATCCTTACAACTCTGTGAGTTAGGTACTAACATTTTACAGAATAGGAAGCTGAGGCATGGAAAGGTTAATCACCCGCTCAAGATTATGCAACTAGGAGGTAGGACATCTAGGATTCACACCCAACAGTCAAACTGTACAACTTAACCTTGTTAACTGAGCTGCTTAATGTGCATAGATTAAAATACAAAGAGATGGTGAAACTGATGCAGGTTTTAGATCATAACCTAATTTAATTCCTCAATGGATGGCTAGCCTGTGAGTTGGGGTAGATCACCATCCCTGAGCTTCACTTTTTTAAAATAAATGTATAATCATTTTTAATTTTTAGACTAACTTTTGATGGACTGAATTTTGATGACTCTAAAAATATAAGGCAACGAGTCTATTAAAAGTTTCAAGAAGAAAGCTGCAGAGTGAATAGATTGGATTCCTGCTTCGTAAAATACGATGCCTCTGTCTTTTCCCTTCACTGAAATGAGATGGGCCTGAAGCAAATGGAGGGACAGAATGAAAACTGACAGGAGAAGAGAAACCAGGACTGGCCTGGCAATAGAGCACGGCAAGGAGAAGGGGAAGATGGCATCTGTGTATTTCATAATATCCAGATGGCCGTGTTCCATGAAGAAGTAATTCACTATGGGCTCTCAGGAGGCATGGGCCCAGACTGAGAGTAAAGGAACCCTAAAGAGAAATAATTCTAGATTTATTCAAAAAAGTAAAAATACAACCATCAAAGTTTTCTAAGGAAAAATGATAGAGTATTTTTACAGGGCAGACTTTCCTGCATCACCTTGATCCACAATTTGATCTTATAGATCAAAATCTAATGTTGCACCAAATATTACTGAATGAGATGGCATGTTATTTGAATGGAATTGTCTAATTACTGCAACACATGAAATGGCAATATATCATACTTGCAACTGATGGAGAAGTCAAAGAAGTATGCTACACATTTTTACAACTACAGAATGCCACGTTGTATGCAAGGTACTAAACATGATGTCTATGAAACTGTTGATGTTGTTACATAAAGCTTCTCTTTACACTTTTCTTGTGATCACATGTTAATGCCCAACTGTCTATATTTGAGCAAAAACTCATTAATTAAAAGGAATTTCTTTTTTATTTATTTTTTGTATATTTCCCTAGGATGTGGCATAGGACCTTACGAAGAATGGATGTCTGATAAATATTTGTTCATTGACAGGCAGTGAAAAGTTTAGAAATAGGTAACTGTGTACCTACAATCTAAGAAGAATACATATTCATTACTTTGTTTTTGAAACAAATGTTTCAAGCAATCTAAATGTAGAATATGATTTACACTAATAAACTTTCAAACATTCTTCATGGGAACCCCTGCTGTTCTAATCAAGAAAGCCAACAACCTTAAGGAAGAAAAAAAAATGAAAGATCGAGTGTAAACTTTACACTAGATGTAAAGTTTGTCCCTGGTGTAAACTTTATCCCTGAGGATTTCTTCTGTCAGTTAATCTAATTATACCCAGTAGTCTTAGGATCATATTAAAAGTTTTCCTGATGAAGAGAGGACAGTAATCTACATCCTCAAACTATTTTTCAAACAAAACACAGGAAGATGAAAATAGATTAAGCTGAGCTATCACGATATCTGATCAAGGGGTTCATCATTTCCATTTAACTTCCCTCTAATCACTGCATGTATCTGTCTATATGTCCTACAGATTTTCATTTCATTTCCATTTTTCTATATAAAAAATATTTGATGTACTGAGAAAATTACCAAGCACAGCTTTACTTTGAATCAATGTTGTTTTATTTTACAGTTTCTAAAGCTATAAAAACCATCAACAGGCTTTTCAATAAAGCAAGGCTGAAATAAAATGTTAAAACAGCAAAGTTCCCCATTTATTTTGCCTTCATGCATTTATTCATTCCTTTTAACTGTATATTCCTTTTCACCAAAAGATGTTCCAAAGAGACCTCGAGCGTCTCAGAAAAAGTGCCAAAATCTAGAGTCGTGTTACAGTGACCTCCCTCAAAAGCTAGAGTTTAAGAAAGTGTTTGTCTGAACCACCAACAGGTAAAGATTTTTGCTGTAGAAACTTAAACATCCTAAATGGACTATTGTATGGCTACTGTGCCACAACAGACGAGTGACATGAAAACAATATATAAATGTGGGATGGAAAAATGTGACAAGCTTTGGAAAGGGACTCCAAGATTACCTCCAAGTCAATCTAGCAGGTTGAAGAGATTATAGTCCAATTACAGTCAGAATGTGAGGCATGAAACGTCCTGTCAGGTGGAAAACAGAAAATCTCTGCTACCTAAAATTACAAATAAATCAGTGCATACATGTAAAAGTCATAGTTTTCCATAAAGAAAGGGGGAAAGAAGGAATATTTAATGAGATCAGCCCCTTACTATGCTAAGACTTCTACTAGGAAATAATTGTTAATGGCACACTGAAAAAATACTGAGAATATTTTATAGATATCAATGCTGGAATTCAGAGATATTAAATCACACAGCTGATAAAGACATGGAATTTAAATTCAGATTTATGTAACAAGTTTGCTTTTTCCTGTATGCTAGTGGGCACTAGGATGTTGAGATTTCACAGATGAGTAACATCGGGTTGGATACTCTTCCCCAAAATGACAAGGAGCAATGTAAGATAGTGACGAGTTGTTCTTTTCTTAAATACAAATTAGTGACAACAAATACATGAGCTACAATCAAGTATCGTTGTATTAGGTCCTTCTCCTTAAAATATATGTTGACTTTCTCCTTATTGCAATACTGCAATTTCTGTTTTCCTTCTTACATTTGTTTTTGATACATTTCCCAAAAAGCCACCATTTACACACAAGAATTTGGAAATCCCTCTCATAACGTATATGTATTAAAACTTTGTTCAAAAGAAAAGTGATGCAGGACTTACTGGGATGGCTTACTCAACCTTCCATTAAGCCATTTACTCACAGAACCAGGTAAGATTGAGATAAGCTGATGCTAAAACTTTCCTCTATTTTTCTTCCAAATATGTGTGTGTGTGTTTGTGTACTATACATACACCCATACATGACAGCTTTGAACGTGCAGCTACATTAACCGTAAGCCATAACTCTCTGTCTCTCTCTCTCTCTGTCTCTCTCTCTCTCTTTCTCTCTCTCTCTCTTTCTCTCTCTCACATACACACACACACACACACACACACACACACACAAACATGATGAAGGAGAAAATGATTCTGACCCCAAAAAATCTGCAAAAAAACTGTTCAGTTTTGTCTGGGTGGACTGCTCATATTGTTTTTGTAAATCTTTAAAAATAAAGGTAGCTGTAATACAAACCCTAAAGGACCCACACACCCAAAGAGCCAAAGAATAGTTCCCGTGACATTCTTCCTTCCTCCATTTAGTCCTTCCTGTAAACCCACCATCAAGCTCAGGGCCTTTACTCAACAAAACTGTAAGTGTTGTTATGTTTCCACATAAGATTCTCACTAGAGCATGCACATTTGTGACCGATTCGTAAACCTGTGGTTACAGCTATGCCAAGATTATAACAGCATGTGTACTTTCTGTACAACAAAGAAGTTTTGTAAATAAATTGTACCATTATGAAATATATTTGTGAAATTATAGCTCACCCTTATTGTAGCTGGCTAAACATTTAAAATTATCACATTTAATTTTTCTCAGGTAACTGTAAACCATCTGAGACAAAACTATTAGGCCGTTTAATGATAGATGAAATACTAGATTTCTTTACAAACCAGATTTATGTTAAATGTGTGACGGTGAAAGAAAGACAAAAGTAAAATACCTGATGCATTTTGTCACTTTAAAATTGAACTATTCATATATTTTTTAATATTTTAACATTTATTTATGAGAGACAGAGTGTGAGTGGGGGAGGGGCAGAGAGAGAGAGAGAGAGAGAGAGAGAGAGAGAGAGAGAGAGAGGGAGACACAATCAGAGCAGGCTCCAGGCTCTGAGCTGTCAGCACAGAGGCCGACACGGGGCTCAAACTCATTAGCAGTGAGATCATGACCTGAGCCAAAGTCGGATGCTTAACTGACAGCCACCCAGGTGCCCCATGAACTATTCATATTTTTGAACATATTTTCCTCTAAAATTTCCCCTAACATGAAATCAAAATATGGACATGATGATTATTAATTGTTTTACCTTCTACATTTAGAAAGACTAAATTCTCTGAGTTTGTCATTTCCTTACTCTTAGGAAAAAGTTTTCTTGGTAGTCATAAATGTCTTCCTCCTCTTCTTAAGCCTTCACATTCAATCCCAACATACCCACAGAACACAGAAAACTCATAAATCCCATGCAGAGAGCACTGCAGATGTTAAAATTCTAATCTGGTTCTTTTCTTGACGTTGAAACACACACACGCTACAACTAACCTGCGTAGAGCAGAGTGGACAGTAGGAATGCCACAGGTAAACAAACCAGCAGAGGCTGCCTCCTGGCAGGGACAGATCAGATATCCCCTGCATATGAAGCATAGGACACTCTTGTGGCGCGAGGCTCAACCAATCTTGGAACCACAAAACTTACAGGAAAGAGAGAAAGCTCTACCTAAAACTCTATCAACATTCTACAGTGAGAAGGAAAGAAATACTCTTCAACTCCACAAGAGTTGTTCAACATAATTATATTGTCATTTTTTTCCTTTTTCATCAAATTTATTTGGCAATTTTCTCTTAAGAATTCTAGAGGCTGATCACAAGCTGATAGCACAAATACTTTTAGATATTTTGAAAACCACAGAGACTGCATGGCAAAACTAACTGAAAATTAAAATTGTCGAAAAAAAATAAGAAGAGGAAAAAACTAAAGTCAAAAAAATATGATGGTCAAAATAGGAATGCAGTATTTAATATTTTAAACCACTGAGTATCAACCCTGTTGACAATTCAAAATGCATCCAATTATTTTTGTTTTTCTCAAAATACATTTATTTATTTAAAAAATTTATTATTTATTATTGAGATAGAGAGAAACAGAGCATGAGCAGAGGAGGGGCAGAGAGAGAGAGGGAGACACAGAGTCCGAAGCAGGCTCCAGGCTCTGAGCTGTCAGCACAGAGCCCGATGTGGGCCTCGAACGCACGAACCATGAGATCATGACCTGAGCTGAAGTCAGATGCTTAACCAACTGAACCACCCAGGCACCCCTTAAAAAAATTTTTAATGTTTATTTTTGAGAGAGAGAGAGAGAGAGAGATACAGAGAGAGAGAGAGAGAGACTATAAGTGAGGGGGTGCAGAGAGAGAGGGAGACACAGAATCTCAAGCAGGTTCCAGGCTCCGAGCGGTTAGCACAGAGCCCGACGTGGGGCTCAAACTCATAAGCCATGAGATCATGACCTGAGCCAAAGTCAGATGCTTACCTGACTGAGCCACCCAGGCACCCCAAAATACATTTAATTTTAATTCACATTAATTTAAAGCAAGATCACTTGTCATAAGTGGGGCGATGCACTAGAGAGGAAAAGGCCAGGGGACAAAAAGGGCTCATGAGAGCCAAAGAATATTAAAGAGCACTGCAGTGCCATAAGTAGCCCAGGATCCACGCGGGATCAACCAGTGCGCACAGCCTCAGCCTGGTCACGGCAGGTCCCACAGCTGGCTCACGTGGAAAGAAGACCCGGAGGAGAGTAGAATTGCCACCACTGTGGGAAGACAGGAGAATGCTCACTTATGAAGACCTAATTGTACCTATATAAAGAAAAAGAATAAAGATAAAAGAGATTTTTCAAAAAATTACTCTGAACACTTAAAATATAAATATTTTAGTGTTATTACATAAGGTTTTTATTGACATCCCCCATGTCTTATTTTCCTGTCACTTCCTCTCCATCCAACTACACAGCTTGCCTCCTTGGACCGCATAACAGAAGGGAGCCCCTCTCCTCCACCACTGATAGCAACAGTACAATTTCTACTCACGCATTCATGGTACAGAAAGGGCAGCAGATAAATAAGGAGATTATGATCGTAGGTATATGTGTTATATCAGGATGCTCCGGGGATGCATGGAAAGGGTACCTAACCCAGAGGGAATATTCTTGAAAAGTGTTCTGCTAAGGGAACATGAAAGCTTTGACAAGAGCACCCACAGCATATAAAAAAGGCTGGAGCATATAAAAGAGTGAGGTGAGTCCCACAAATCACACATAATTTCCCAAAACTGTGTGACTGAAGTAAAAACCACTCGAGGTCAAAGATGACCACAGGTATTTTTATTCCTTCCACTGAGAGGCAGAACCTAACTGCCCTCCCTTTGAAGACGGACTGAGCTTCTGATTCCCTTGATGAATAGAATGCAGCTGATGGGACGTGCTGGGGTGCTTGGGGTTGGGTCCTCAACACCCCTGCAGACCCTCTAGTCCTCCTGAAATGTCCACTCTGGGGAGCCAGCCACCTTGTGGGTGATCCAACCACACTGACATCACCGTGCAGTGAGGAAACAGAGGCAACCAGTAAGGAGGGCCCAGCCCCGGCCGTTCAGCCATGTGTGTTGATGTGACAGGTCAGCTGGGAAGCCATCTGGTCATCCCAGCTCTAGGGTTATGGCATGAGTGAGAAAGAGAAATCCAGACGACAGCCAGACCAAGAATACAGCCCCATGTGAACCATCCCAGAGATCCCCAGCTGTCTCTGGCACCTTCACGGAGACTCTAGTCATCACCAAGCAGAAACACACTGTCCCTGCTAAGCCCTCCCCAAATTGCTGACACAGACCACTGTGAGCTTAATAAAGTGGATGCTGTTTGATGCCACAAAGATTTGGGGTGATTTGTTACACAGCAATCGATAGCTGAAGCAGACTGCGAGATCGCCTGGGGTTAGTGTTAAGGACTTGATCCCACCACTCCCCCCTCCCCCTGCTGCCCAGGTATCTGAGCTCTTTCTCAGAGCGATGGGGGACTGAAAAGGAGCTCAGTCATGAGAGGAAAAGAACGCAGGAAACTGTCCACTGGACAGAGGCACTGAGCTGGTGCTGGAATGCAGAACATACACCAGCCGTAGAAGTTTCCACCTTCGAAAGCTGACCCTTTGGGGATGACCCAGGGAGTCCTCCCTGGAGGGATGAAGTGGGGGGAGATGTAAGGGCTTCAAAAGCTGACTCTTTGGGGATGACTCAGGGAGTCCTCCCTGCAGGGACTTGGGTGGTGGGGGAGGTGTAAGGGCAGAACAGGAAGTGAGGGGAAGGAGAGAGAGTGGGACAGCGAAGGCTTTGGAGAAGGTGGATTTTGTGAAGAAGGGCTTGGACAAGGGAGGGAGGATGGCAGTGGGGATTAAAAAAGTGGTAAATACAGAAGGAAGGGTTGAGTAGATGTAGGAGTGAACTAGTGAAATCAAAGAGACCTTGGGAGACTAAAGGTTAGAATACAAAACCATTACTTTCAGATATTTAACCTGCTCAGCACGTTGATTAGAAACAAATTAGAATGAGAAAAGCTCAAAGTATGAACAAAAATCAAATAATAGTAAAATAACACAGGATGGCACTCATTTCCGTCATCTCATGTTAACTTTGATGGCTCAACGAATACAGCTACAATCCTTTTGCAGAAGAAGTGATATCTCATCAGAGTGGAGCAGTATTGTTTTCTTCAGTACACATTCAAATTACCCGTATTACTGATCTTCACTGCCTGAATCACTAAGTAAAACATTCTCTAATACGACTAATTAGAAACAGAAGTCTAATGCACTCACAGAAAGAACAGGCAGGTTAAGTCAACTTTGTTTATACCCATTTAAAAATACTTTAGGGGCGCCTGGGTGGCTCAGTCAGTTAAGCATCCAACTTTGGCTCAGGTCAGGATCTCATGGTTCGTGGGTTCGAGCCCCGTGTCTGGCTCTGTGCTGACAGCTCAGAGCCTGGAGCCTTCTTGGAATTCTGAGTCTCCCTCTCTCTCTGCCCCTCTGCCAACTCATGCTCTGTCTCTCTCCCTCTTTCCCTATCTCTCTCAAAAATAAACATTAATTTTTTTAAGTACTTTAAAATTGGGGCCCCTGGGTGGCTCAGTTGGTTAAGTGTTTGACTCTTCATTTTGGCTCAGGCCAGGATCTCATGGTTTATGGGTCTGACCCCCACGTGGGGCTCTGTGCTGACAGTGCAGAGCCTGCTTGGGGTTCTCTCTCTCCCTCTCTCTCCACCACCCTCTCCTCTCAAAATAAATACATAAACATTTTTTAAATACTTTAAAATTATTATATGACAAAAACCAATAACACTTTGGCTACAAGAAAATCAACACAACAAAATAAAAATAAAAATCAAATATTTTTGAGATGGGTATATATCAACTAAACATGATAGCATATTTTCTTTCTAACTGCTGTAGTTCTGGCTCTGTGTAACAGCCATGCACTTAAAAGAGAAGGAGTGTGTCTGAATGCTGGATGTCAGAAACTACATCGGAGAGTGAGGGCAGAGGGAGAAGAGTGATAACTGGGGGCAGGGGAAAGAGAAGTCTCCTTTACTTTTTTTATTTTCTGTTTCCTTCCCTCTCCTCTCCTCCCCTCCCCTCCCCTCTCATCTTCTCTTTTCTCTCTGTTTTTCTCTGTTTTAGTTTGCCTTTTAATTTAGCCAAGATATTTGTCTTGGTCTGGATGCACTCACTGCCTTGGAGTTTCCTTATGATTTGAAACTATGTTGTTTCCAGGCTCCTCAAATCCCCGAATAGGTTGACTAAGGGATTTAGGTGCAAAATGATCACCTCTTTGATTATTAATGCTGTCAGTGAGGGCATAGAGGGCAGACCTTGTTTAGAAGGCTCAGTTATTGGGTTATCCTTATTGTTGATTGGTACAGTAGGGATAGAAGAGAATAGACTGCAGGTGATAGAGACTCTAGGTATCATTTGTATCAGCACTGGGGGGGGGGCGGGAGGGGAAGGGACTGTATCATTTTAGGGGTCTCTATACCTCCCTCAAAATCTCAATGATCTTGTTCTATTTGCCCTATGGTCTCTTTGAGCCCTGGCCCATTACATTGCTGCATACAAATTTCTATTTTCTTTTTCTTGTTTTATAGATGTATCACAATCTTTTCTCAATCTCAATGCCTAGGGAAATTTCTGGACCGTATGAGAGAGAGAGAAAGAGAGGGAATGACCGAAAAAAGGAGTGTACCCCTAACATAGTCTCCCTACCATAATGTCACATTTCTATCTTCTCTCTACTTTGGTTTGTGAAAATGATGTGAGTTGCAGCTGAATCTGTCGCTCTTCATCCATGGATATGCTAGTGATACATTTATAAAAAGCTAGGAGAATTACTTTCTATGCATAAAATCATTCACCGTTGTAATTTGTATCTGGGGAAGTAAGCCCCATCTGGGAGAGGAAATGCTCAGGCGCCACCATCTGGGAGAGGAAATGCTCAGTCCTCTCAGCAGGACCCTGACCACAAAGGTCTATGCCCCACAGCTTGGACCCCACAGCAAGTACTCATTACGTTGCCAAGTGTCTAAATATAAACATGTTAATTTTATACAGAATTACTATTGTTTAACATTTTTAAAGACAACATCTTTGGCCCTGCTGTCATTTAAATTGTTTCACTAAATCTACTCTCAATAAAAGAAGAAACATTCATCTAGTATATACTCACTTTGAGGAAAAAAAATCAAAACTAAACAACTAAAAAGAAAACAAAAATAAGAATATTTTCTTTAACTCCATGGGAATTCTTACCATCTTTATAACCTTATCTTCTTTTGTTTTACATGTTTCAAGAATGATTGCCTCTCCTAAGATATACACCTTGACATATAGGTTTGTAAATATAATAAAAAATGACATATGATCTTCCTTCCAATATTTGAGACAAAGGTTTTATAATGAATCCTGTGTTCTCTAGAGGCCCGGTTACATTATAATGTCTTGGCACATTTTAAGACAAGGAAGATCCTGGCACAAATCTCATTTATAAAAGAGAGAGGTACAAAATAACAGACACCTGATTAATATTTGAAACACACCAGTCCACAGCCTGCCACAGGCTGTCACAGGCACACATGATGGCATCACACCGCCCTTAGTGGCGCTGTGCTACAATATATCAAAATTCCTCTTTTTGCTTTTTATAGCCACTATGAAAATAGAAGCTATTTATAGCAAATTATTAGGACACTAGGTTTAACCACAGGATCCTTAATCTGCAAGAATGAATCATATTGCTAAATTCAGTGCAGCTGCCCATTCCTTACTCTTTCAATTACTGTTGGCAACCGCAATTTTGTGGTTACCTTGTGCCGCTTACAATGACATGCATGATACGCTTTTTGCAAAGGCTCTATAGAACCCATAGGAACATTTTACAAAATGTGTAAGTCACCTTTGGGTCTAATGATAGATTACTTAATTCCACAAATGCTAATTTTACAATTTAAGAGAAAACAATATAGTCTTTACTATAACCTTGTAAAAAAGTATTCAGTGCTATGTTCTCAGAAAAAGTTAACATTATTGAGACACTCAGATTATAACAGTATACTTTCAGTCTGGGGAGATCATGAAAAGACACATGAATAAAGACTGGAAAATTGACCATTATCGACGTGGTTTTCAAATTTTCAGTTTTCAATGTTTTTTAATTTTCTATAATGAGGATGTATTCACTGTGAAATCAAAGAGAAAACAATGCTACCCTTAAAAGATATTCATGAATGCTGAATTTGAGTTAAATCTGCCCTTTAAAGATCCTGTGAAGTAACAGTCTCCACTTTCCTTAGCTTTATCTAACTGTATAATTTGTATTCTTTCATCCTTTTTCTTCTTCTACTATCTGAATGGTTTTCCACATTAAATAACTTTATTCCTGAGGCCCTCCTTAAAAACTCATGTAAAGGGAAAAAAAGTAGTTACCCATATGTGTAAACACTAGGTTTCAGAGCAAACACATTAAAAAAAATACTTATTCTGATTACCTCAAACTTCTTCAGAAAAGACTGAACAGCAAACAACTCTTTCTTAATTTAATGGAGAAGATATGGTAGATTTCAGTTCTGAGATCTATGTAAATAAGGAAAATGTTTACATGCCCTTTTTGAGGGGGAACCTATTTTTAATATTTTCAAAAAGCAGAACCTTAATCTCTTAAATATGTGAAAGGTAAAGCCAAGATTTTCACAATAATATTTTGTCCACTTGGGGGTAAAAATAAAGCTGTGTTATTAGTATAATCTCTACTATATGGAGTTTTAAAAAGCTGATTATAAATATGAATATTTATTGTAATCGTGGGCTTAATTTCTTTGTGCTCCTAATCAAAGGTGAAGAACTGCTTAATTATATAAGCAGTAATTAGTACTTTATAACTCAAAAAAGGCATTTAACATGATTGTTACAGCCAACATTGCGTTGGTAGAAAGAAAGGTTACGTTGTTTGAATGCGTTATTTGAGAATTAGTGAATCCCAATTCCAGATTTGCTTTGAAAATATAATGCATGAGGTACATAAGCAATATAATAAAATAACTTTTTATTGTATTTTTTTAATTTATAGTTTACTGTCAAGTTGGTTTCCATA
>CM053561.1:16005950-16138288 GCA_028646485.1 Cryptoprocta ferox
CAGGTCCTTCATCCATTTTGAGTTTATTTTTGTGCATGGTGTAAGAGAGTGGTCTAGTTTCATTCTTCTGCATATTGCTGTCCAGTTCTCCCAGCACCACCTATTAAAGAAGCTATCTTTTTTCCATTGGATACTCTTTCCTCCTTTGTCAAAGATTAATTGGCGGTACATTTGTGGGTCCAGTTCTGGGCTCTCTAATCTATTCCATTGGTATATGTGTCTGTTTTTGTGCCAGTACCATATTGTCTTGGTGATGACACCTTTGTAGTAGAGTCTAAAATCTGGGATTGTGATGCCTCCCATTTTGGTTTTCTTCTTCAGTATTACCTTGGCTATTCGGGGTGTTTTGTGGTTCCATACAAATTTTAGGATAGTTTGTTCTAGCTTTGAGAAGAATGCTGGTGCAATTTTAATTGGTATTGCATTGAATGTGTAGATTGCCTTGGGTAATAATGACATTTTAACGATGTTTATTCTTCCGATCCATGAGCATGGAATGTTTTTCCATTTCTTTGTGTCTTCTTCAATTTCTTTCATAAGTTTTCTATAGTTTTCATCATACAGGTTGTTTACATCTTTGGTTAGGTTTATTCCTAAGTATTTTATGGTTTTTCGTGCAATAACTTTTATTTTAAACCATTATACATTTTTAAACTAAAAGAGAAAAAAACAACCAAATCTTTTTTTATACCTAAAGGGGATTTTTTTTTTTAAATCAAGAGAATACTGAGTAATGTTTATGTCCTTACGAATGTTTTAAACTTAAATTAAATTTCCTGAGGTGCCTGGGTGGCTCAGTTGATTGGGTGTCTGACTTCAGCTCAGGTCATGATCTCATGGTTTATGGGTTCAAGCCCTGCATTGGGCTCTGTGCTGATAGCACGTGGTCTGGAGCCTGGTTCAGATTCTCTGTCTCCTTCTCTCTCTGCCCCTTCCCTGCTCTCTCTCTCTCTCTTTCTCTCTAAAATAAATAAACATTAAAAAAATAAAAAATTAAATTTGCTAATGTTATCTTATAAAGAATTATACAAATAACTTGTTTTTTTAATTAAAATAAAATCAATTAAGGAACGAAATCGACAAAAAACATACAAATAGCAGAGGGTACATTTTTTAAACTTACACACAGTGAATAAAACAGCTATAAAGATCTGAATTCTATGAATATGTCCCTGAAATTCCCTTAAATTGTCTCATAATTAAAGTAGAGACAATCCTTGATCACAATATAAGTTATGGATTAGACTCCTAGATTAGCTCTTTTCTACAACTAGGGTAATAATAAAACATCAAATCCAAAGTCCTAGGGATTTGTGTGGTTCATCCCTGGATATCTGAGCCTAGAGCGACACCCACCATATAAAAGATATTTAATAAATAGTTGTTGAATTATTAAATGTAACCCCTAAAATCTTGTAAAGCAAAAGTTTACACATAATCCACTAATTAAAAGATATATTTTTAAGTTTATTTATTTGGGGGGAGGGGAGAACAAGAGAAGGGCAGAGAGAGAGAGAGAGAGAGAGAGAGAGAGAGAGAGAGAGAATCCCAAGCAGGTTCTGCACCATCAGCACAGAGCCCAACGTGTGGCTCGAACCTACAAACCATGAAATCATGACCTGAGCAGAAACCAAGAGTCAGAAGTTCAACCGACTGAGCCACCCAGGTGCCCCTGCAATCCAGGAATTTAAAGAAATCATTACACACACTGAAAGCTTGGAGAAAGTTTGAACATGCTGCATAATTTTTTTAAAGTAAGTTCTTTTGTTATAAAAATATAAAAATGTTGTATCTGAATATTTGCTGTCACTTGGGCATGTTTCCATCCAGTTTTGTCCCCTCCATAGCGTATGACACTACGTCCTAGCATACCCCAAATGAGGCTCTCACCTTGGTGTCCTGGGCCTGCAGTATGGTCCTGTCACCTGTTAGCTGTGAAAACAAGGATAAGTGACCTCGAATGTTTTCACCTCCAACACAGAGATGAAATTCATCTACACCACAGGACAACTATAAGACTAAGTGAGATAATGCATGTAATTATGTGGAGTTGAGGGCCTACTCAGCACCAAGTCTTCAAGAAGGCTCTGGGCTCTGGATGCAGGAGATGACGTGGGTCCACACTACCTCAATCCCACCCAAAGACCTTTCTGAACTCTGGGTGCAGAACCAGGGATCTGATGGACAGGACGCAAGTCTCACGAAGGCACACATATTCTCCAGTGTCCATTCTGCAGTAAAAGGCTCTCGCTTTCTTTTTATCGCAATTTCCCAACTTTAATTTGGGTATGACTCTATTTCTTAATGTTCTTCACAACTATGAAAGAACATGTAATAGGACATTTGAGAATCCTCTAGGAACTTAATTTTCTATTTATTACTAGAACTTATCTGAGGAATTGGTTTAGATTTACAGAAACACTGAGCAGACAGCCCAGAGTTCCCACACGACCCTCTGGCAGTTTCTCTATTATCAACACTTCACCTTAGAGTGGCACACTGGTTATTGTGAACCGCTATTGATACCTTATTATTAAATGAATTCCACACTTAACTCAAATTTTCTTAGCTTTTACCCAATATCGTTTTTTGGTTCTAGGACCCCATACAGGATCCCACGTCACATTTAATTTTACAATTTGTAAAACACACATTACATTTTGTCCCCTTAAGTGCCTCTTGATTGTAACAGTTTCCCCCAGATTATGTTTTTGGTGACCCTGACAGCCTGGAGGAGTACTGATGAGGTTCACTGTATGCTGCCCCTCACAAACAGAACTGTGTCTGGTTTTTCTTCATTTTGTTTTGTTTTCTATGACAAGACTGCCATTATGGATTTGGGAGTCTCAAAAGATTTTTAATTAACTTTTCCCTTAATAAATCAACCAGCCCATCCCTGCTATTTTCATGATATCAGCATTTCTATGATTTATAAAGTAGTTTTAAAACTGTACATTAATGCGATCTTTTGAGATGTAGCAGATATTTCTAAAATGATTTAAAATTAGTACGAATCACTACAAATTTAAAAAAAAATTCTATATGCCAAAGTTTTTCTAATACATTTAATCCACACGATGACTAAGAGGTAGACCAGTTTATCCTTATTTTCAAAAAGATGAAAATGGGTTCTTCAATGAAGTGCCTCACCCTTGGTCACACAGCCCATAACTGGCAGAACTGGGACACAAACTTGCTTACTTCCGTTTTCAAGCACTACATTACACAGGATAAACCTGAAACCTGTGGGTTTTTTTTTTCTTTTAAATTTCTTCTGCTTCTCCAATATTTAAAACTGATTTAAACCTGAATTTAGAAACGGGCAACGGTTATATGGTACAGTTTTCCCCCAAACAGCTGCTTTATTAATCCCTAGAGAATACCCCTTCCCAGTTTTTGACTGAAAGGAAGAAGAGCAAGTAATTGAAGACCATCCATTTGACACAGACTATATCTGAAATTAAATATTAAGGAGCCATGGGGACACTCAAGTAGGAAACATCCTGCCTTCCGCTTTCTGCGAAGTTTGAGTGATAGGTTGGAAGTAATGAGCATGCCTGACAGATTTTTGTCCCCATTTGGATGATTTTAAAGAATGTAGTCTAACTACTCTAGATGTACATAAAAGGTGTAAAAATTTAAAGAATGCCAGAGTACCCTCCACATAGCTGAAGAATAAAAATTACTTTTTAAAATTATGACACAGTCAGCAGCTCTCCTTGGCCGCAGAGTCTTCCCGCCCCACAGCTCACCCCTACCTGTGGTCCAGTCCCCTCATTTTCAGCTGTCACTCAGGTAACTTTCTTAACTCGGGTTTGTACTCAGGCATCGAACGCATTTATTTTTATACATTAGCATTCTAGAACTTTAAACTTCTGTAAAATTTCTTCCACATCTTTCGCTCTCTCTCTCTTCCCTCTGTGTAAGTGTATCTGGTTCCTAAGTCTTCATTTATTTTATGATTATGGCACAATATGTCCATGGTCTCACTGGATACTTAGGCTTCTCCAAATTTTTGGTATGAAAATGGTGAAAAGCATTGCGCATGTCATCTTGTTCCTGTGAGAGAAAGTTCCTGAGACCCTCGTGTGCACATTGAGGAGTGCAGTTGCTGAGATGCGCACTGCAGCCATGACCCTCCCAGACAGCACACACCCCCTCTCCAGCCCACACTGCCATCAGCCATTCAGCTCTGATGTTCTATATTCTTTCTCAATGGGAAATAGGAGATAGTTTCAATTTTTATTTTAGCAAATAGGGCTTAACGTGACGTACAGTGCATTTTATTGATAACTACTAATGTTGGGTATGCGCTCACTTTTTGTTAATCATGTGGATTTCCTCCATATTGAATGGTCTTATCATATTGTCTGGGCATCTGGTAGAGGGCAGTTGTCTTTACCTTATGAATTTTTAGTTCTGGGTACATTCTGGACATGAAATCACTGCACTCACTTTATGTGCAAATAAGGTGTTTAACATTCCTTTTCACAATTTTCCTTTTTTTTTTAATTTGAGAGAGAATGAGAAAGAGAGAGAGAGAGAGAGAGAGAGAATCCCAAGCAGGCTCCAAACTCAGTCTGGAGCCCTGCACGGGGCTTGATCTCATGACCCTGGGATCATGATCCCAAAATTGAGAGCCAGATGCTCAACCAACTGAGCCACCCAGGCGCCCTCTTCACAATTTTCTTAAATCAGATTTTTTTTAAGTTTATTTATTTATTTTGAGAAAGAGAGAAACTACAGTTCAGGGAAAAGCAGAGAGAGAGAATCCCAAGCAGGCTCACACTGTCAGCACAGAGCCCCACATAAGGCTTGAACCCATGAACCGGGAGATCATGACCTGAGCTGAAGTCAGATGCTTAACCTACTGATGCACCCCTTCTTAAATCAGTTTTAATACAAACAAATTCACCCATCTTTTTATGGTTGATGCTTTCATTCTCCAACATTTGAAACTAAAATACAAATCTGGGTAGGATATGTTTTATTTATATACCTTGGATTTAAGTTGCTAGACTGTCAACTTACTGAATCCATATCTGTAAGTACATTAACCTGTAATTTTCCTGTATTATTATGTTAATACAATGAGACAAAGTAGACTTACAAAATGAGTTTTAGAGTATTTACTAATCTTTGCTTTTCTGGCAAGTTCTCTGCCATCAGGCCCATGATCAGATGTGCCTGTCAGAGGCAGAGTCTGGTCAGAGTAGGGATGTCCCAGTAGGTTGACCAAACAGGAGTGTGTGAGGGGCTGGAGGCAGTACATGGGGCACCAGGCAGAAGCAGGGAGCCAGGGGCACAGATACGATACGAGACAGTACAGAGGACTGGAGGTGGGGAAGGCTGGGCAGAAGTCACCCTGATGAACTTATAAAATGGAGAACGTCACGGGTGGAGAGCACAGCACACTGTCACAAGGTGACTACATTTGTGTAAGGCACACGCTGGTGAAGAACTGAAATGCTGACACTCCTCCGGAAGCCTCCCTCAGGCCCCCGCCTGTGCCCACGCCCCATCCATCCAGGATCAGAGATTGTTGTGGAAGTGTCCAGTGTAAGAGCTGCATTTCATGCTTGACGATGACCCTGGACCTCCCCATTACCCGTTACACGGCACGCCGTGAGGCACATCACACAAGTTCTAGAAGGACAAACACCTGGTCAGAACTAATTTATGCCAAGATCCATAATGGGCCTGTAACTATTCTCAATTAATGGTAAATATTTTCCTATCTTTATTCAACTATCACATTGAAAACTGAGTTTTAATTTTTAAAAAGGAATCTTACGTAACAATGTTATTACAATTACATAATTAAAGTGCAAAGTGGTAGATTTTTAAGGAAGAACGAAGAACTAAGATAAGCTATTTTCAACAGCAAAAATCATACAGGGCCATTAGGAATGGCAGGTGCCATAAGGCTAGATGCAGAATGCAGTTATTTCATATCCGAGACACACAAAAGCGTGTGTTCTGGGGAATAATATCAGAAGATTATGTGCTTTATCACAACCAGTAAAGGTAGCTAATAGATGTGTTTTTACTAATTTTAAGGTAACCTACTGACATTAAAACTCAAAAACTGTACTGCATGTTAGCACAATACAAATAGAATTCTCCAGGGTAAAAGGAAATTAGAGCTGGAATTCAGATATATGAATACGAAAATATGAAAGTGTATCCTTCCTCCCACACCTTTCTTCAGCAACAGTGTAATTTCCTTAATAAGGAAAAATGTTTTCCAATATTTGTGCAGTTTTCTTTACATAATAGTTTAAACTACCAGTGAATCTTAATATGAGAACACTATAGTTCTCAATGATCACTACGGATGCCTCCACGTCCTACCACAAGGAACCTATAAAGAAAGCCTTCAGTGAACCTCCCACTCCCACCCTTCAAGTGCTGACACAGCAACCTACACCACCATTGTTCAGATGCGCTGACACTTTCTGAAATGTTAATTAAGCTTTGTAATAATGTAGGCAATTTTGACAGATTCTTAAAATGGGCGAATTTCATAGTGCTTTTTCCCTCTCGGCCAATAGAGAAAACAATGAAGGTTTAAAAAGAAAAAAAAAATGGAGAAATGGCCACAATACAAAGAAATGCACGATACACATGGATTTGACAATCTAGTAATCCTCAGGCCAGCAGTCCAGATGTTTTCCCCTCGTTATCAACCGATTCATCACACATGACATCGGTAAGCTAAGCATTGACGAAGTCATTCTTTTCTCTGCCTTGGTTGTCTGAGAGTCAGTGTCTCCATTGGTAGTGAAGCATAAGTACTTGCAGGTCTTTTAAAAATACGCCCCTGAGAAGCAACTAAGGACTGTTGACCCATGGATTTTGGCTGGAGCCTGTGACCTCCCAGGAGATCGGGACCTGGTCTATTTGGCGCAGGCATTTTGGGAGCCCGAATCACTTATCAAAAGTAAATCAACTTAAATCACCATGGCGGTGAAAAAAGAAATGTTGCTACATAACATCAGACTTCCCTTTTTTTGAAACTGTTTGTTACATGATTTCCCACTTTAAGGCCTGTGACACCTCTGCCAATCATAACACAAGGTCATGTGCCTCCTATGGCCAACAGTAATACATGGAGCTAACATCTGTGTGATGAGTATGGGTTCGGGGAGCCATGAATGACTGAGCTATAAACAAGAATTGTTCTTATTTATGGAAGATAAATATAATTATATGTAAAAGTAGCTTTTTTCTCTCCACAATAATTTTAAAAACCTAAGTTCAATTTTACTCACATTTTAAATAAGAAATATGTTTTTGTTGGTGAAACTTGCTAGTTTTTTTAATTCAATAGTTTTTCAATTCAAAATTCAATAAATTCATTTTTTTTGGTTGTTGTTGATGTTTTTGTTTTTTAAGATACTCCAGATAGGTCACTTAGAAACAGTGTGGAAACAAGAGAGAATATGCATCTGAGAAAGATCTCCGGTATTACTTAAGGAATAAGTTGAAATTTGAGTAGAATACCTTCACAGAACAAAAGCTGAGAAATTAATCTTTAAGAAGGAAGCAAGGTAAAGTCTGATATGACCTTTGAAAACTGTGAAGTTAACAATTCTCCACATCATTAAACATTTTATACAAAATTTATTTTACAGCCAAGTCAGGAATGTACATGCTACACCTTTAAAAACTGGATTAATTTGAAGCCCTTGGATTTTCAGAACTGGCCTTATTTTTTTTTTTCCTTTACAACACCAACCAAATCTCATCCCCACACTTGCTTGATGATAACGTGGAACTGCTACAATATGTTTAGGGGATGTGGTCTGTATTTACACTTTTCAATAGGACAAAACAACAGTCAGTTCCATGATTGATAATTCTGGGCTTTCTCTGTCCCCACATGTACCAGGTACTGTCCTCTGAAAGACCACATTCTGGAACAGTGTGACATGAGGGCTGTAGATAGGGTGCTCCTGTCCCCAAATATCCCCTGATCCTATATATGATGTAAAGAAATTCCATGAACTGAGTATCATTTGATTGCTGTCTTGTAGGGCAGATTTTAGATCAATTATCCCATGGGAACACTAGAGAAACCTGCAGAAAGAGGAGAGAGGTGTGTGTTTTCCTCAGATGTCAACAGCTGACACCTCTATCTTCTTGAATCTATGAGTCAGTGTTGGAGGACAAGAAAAAGAAAAGCAAGTAGTATAGTTAACAAAATAAGAAATAATAAATTTATTATCCCACTACTATTACAATCATAACATCTGCTAGTTATAGAGAGTGCCCTACTTTAAAATTAATTTTTCAATCAAGATAGTAAATGTCATTTTGTGACTGTTAGTCAGGGGAGGGGCTCCCAGAATACTTAGAATTAATCTTTTATTAAGTCATTAATGGACTGAACTTTTACCTTTGTGCTTTGTATTTAACATTATAGCACGTTCCCCCACCTGCTCTGATTTTCCGTCATATTCTCACTTTTCTGGTCCTCCACACTTAAAGCGTCAATGTGAGTAGCATTGGCCATTTCACTTAGCAATGCATCACTGCTTTAGCATTTTAGGGTTTGCTCTTCAAGAAGTTATTATAACAAAACATCTAAGAAAACAGAACTTTGGTGTACCTGAAAATGTATATAACTAATGCCACTGTCCCCCCAATTTACTGCTTTACACCTTGCTCATTAATAAAATGGAAATAATATTAGCTATACAGTTGTTCTAAGGATTAAATCAAACATGTCTTCAAATATTATAAATATATATGATAGAAGAAATCTTGCAGCATATTTATAAAAGTCTCAGAACTTCTGTTTGGCATAAGTGATTTTTTAGGAAATAAATGAGAGGCATCATGGTGTAACAGAAGGAGTCTAGCCTCAAGTAGACCTGTATTCAATACCCTGTTCTGCCGCTCAGCTAAGCAATATGGTGAGCTCCTACCAACTCCATGTCTGCACGAGAATGCCTGGGAATGTCAGCTTGCTGAGATATTTAATTAAGATAATATGCAAAAAATCTGTGGTCAGCAATATATAGGCATCCAAATAACAGTAGATAAAACTAAGTGCTATTTATAAGTAAACATCAAAACAGACTCAAACAAGAGTAAATAAAACTATTTAAGTGATATTTGGAAGTTAAAATGGAAAAGATTCAAATAATAGTAATAAAGCTAAGTTGTATTTAGATTCAAAATTGAAAGAACGCTGTGAGGAATGATACGCGTAGGGCAAAGCAAAGGACGCATAGGTTTCCAGTCTATGTAACTGCATGGACAGGAATGTCATTCATGGAAACACTCTACAAAAGTTTGGTTCAGAAGGCTGAAATTGTGTTTGGCTTTGAGCAAACTCACCTGGAGACATCACTGAGGTACCCGGAAGGGGCTGTTATATAACGAATGAGACAAGAGGAATTAGCATGTTAGAATTATTTAGAAGGAGTTCTGGAATAGGGCAGCTGCTTTAATGCCTTATTATTATTATTATTGTCATTTTCAGATTCTAGGATCAGAAGAGAAACTTGAACAGGAAATGTACATTTTTGCATCATTTGCACGCAGAACAGCCTCACAACAAGGGAAGTGTGGAGCAGCTAAAACGGTCTCAAAGTGTCCAGTTCAGGGCAAAGATGACGAGGCCTCTAAAGTGTGTTCTCCCTCAGTCACTGCATGGCGGTTCCCTGAGAGGGAACCGATGGGCAAGACAGTGAGGGATCCCTGCGGGGAGGGGAGAGGGCTGACTTCTAAAGTCTGGAGAGAGCACTCCTTATTGCTAGGGCGGCTGTCCTTCCCTGAAGAGGGATTAGGGCAACTAGTCATCTGTCCACCCCTCACCTGGTAGTGTGTCGTGCTCAGGTTAATACTGTTTAACCTCCTTGATCCTAAGCTACTAATGTACTGTGTCTATGAGGTTTACTTCAGAAAATGCTGCTGTAACTTTTTTTTTAAAGAATATATATGATAAAAGGTACTCTGGTTCAAAAGGAAGAAATTAAACTGTCTTCATTCACAGGTGGCATTATTGTCTACTGGAAAAGTCCCAAATGCTCCTAAAACTAATAAGCAATCATAGCAAGGTTTTTAAGATATAAGGTTAATATACAAAACTAAATCCTTTCCTACATACCTGCAATAAACAAGTGGAATCTGAAATTAAAAACAATACTAGCTACATGAACAGCTAAAAAATGGAAACTTAAGTACAAATCTAACAAAATATATGTTTCTCTGTATGAGAAAAATTAAAACCTCATGGAAGATATCAAAAAAAGCACTAAATAACTAGAGAACTGTTTCACGTTTATAGATAAGAAGACTCAACAATGTAAGGATGTCCATTTTTCCCAACGTGACATACAGGTTCAATGTGCTCTCAATGCCCAGGAGGTTATTTTGTGCATGTGGAGAAACTGACTCGAAAGTTGCACAAGTGACAGAAGACCCAGAACAGGCAACACGGTATTGAAGAAGAGCTAACTAAGTTAGAAGACTGACATCACCCAACTTTCATAAATGCCATAAAGCTACAGTAGTTAAGACAGTGTAGTAAGACGAAAGGACAGACAGATCAATGGGACAGAATAGAGAGATCAATGGAGTATAATAGAGAGCCCCAAAACAGACCCACAGGAACTGAGTCATTCAACAAATGATGGCAGAACAACTGGGAATCCACATGCACAAATAGAAAAAGAAAAGGACTGTAGACACAGACCTCACACCCCTCACAAACACTGGATCACAGACCTAACTGCAAAACACACAATTATAAAAATTGTAGAAGACAGCATCCCAGAAAGCCACATGATCTTGGATCTAGAGATGACTTTTACATTAGAAAACCCATGTGTTTCTCACAAACACAACCCAGGGAAGAAATTCTTGATAAATCATATTTCATTAATTAGGATCTTCTGCATGACAAAAAAAAATGCTGTCAAGAAAAAGAAAAGACAATGCACAGCCTGGGAGAAAATATTTGAAAAGGATACATCTGATAAAGGGCCATTATCCAAATTACACAATGAACTCTTAAAACTCAACATTAGGAAAACAAACAACTCAGTTAAAAAATGGGCCAAAGACATTAACAGACATTTCACCGAACAAAATATACAGATGGCCAAAACAGCATATAAAAAGAAAATCCATACCATACATCATCAGGGAAATGCAAAGTACAGCAACAAAGCAGCACTTACACACCTATTACAATGGCCAAATTATCAAACACTGCCAACAGCAAATGCTGGTGAGGACGTGGAGCGACAGGAACTATTTCATACACTGGTGGCAGGAATGCGAGATGGTGTAGCCACTCTGGACGTTTCGTATAAAATGAAACATACTCTTACCATACGATCCAGTAATCATGCTCCTCAGTATTTACCCAAAGGAACTGATATATTATGCCCATACAAAAACCTGCACATGTTTATAACAGCTTTATTAGAACTGCCAAAACTTGTAGGTGACCAACATGTCCTTCAGGAGGTAAGTGGATAATCTGGGGAACATTCAGACAGTAGAATATTATTCATAACCAAAAAGAAATGAGCTATCAAGCTATGGAAAGACGTAAGTGCATTATTAACAAGAAAGAGAATCCAATCTGAAAAGATTATCTACAGTGTAACGCCAACTATATGTCATTCTGGAAAAGGCAAAACTATAGAAACAGTAAAAAGCTCAGTGGTGGCCAGGGATTGGGGAAGAGAAAAATAAATAAGCAGATTGTTTTAGGGCAATGAAACTCTTCTGTATGGGTATTACAATGTTGGATACACACAACTGTACATTTGTCCAAACCCATAGAATGCACAACACCAAGAATGAATTGTAAACTATGGACTTTGGGTGGATAACGACATGTCGATGTGTTCATCAACTGTAGAACTCTGTTCCTGAGGAAATATGGGCAAACTACTATGTTCACTGCCAAAATCACTCCTATTTCCCTCAAAATACCCTATTTTCAGAAATAAGAAAATACAAACTTCAGAAAAGCACAGTAATAAAACTGTAAATCCATTTGGAATAAGCTAATAAGCATGAACCTATTTCTGTCAATGTCGATGAAATGATCGCCCTAATATGTGTAAATGTTTTTTAAACTAAAGATGACTCTTTCGAGGCAGGAGTGGTGACAAGAATTATCCAGGGGAAAAAAAAAAACTTACAAGCTAACACTGACACTGTTTATAATTAAAAATGCTATTTTTTCCCTTACAGAAAGAAAAGCTCAGAATAAACCAAAGCAGACATATGTGTTTTAAATTGTAAAAATGGTTCTTTGTTCTCAAATATCGGATAAGATGAAAATTTCTCATCAGAAAATTTTCAGATTATTAAACTGTTTATGGCAATGTTGTATTTATGAATTGTTTCTCTTGTTTCTTAAAAGTACTAGAGTTTTCTTAAAAGAACTAGCACATGCTGAATTTCTTTGACAGCTTTTTCTGTAATCACTATATATCACTAAGTGAACAAACAGAGCCACTATGAAATAAACAGAGACAAACACTTTAAAAGGGATCTTAAGCAATTTTTAAGAAGGAAGTAATTTTATGCGAGCTAAGGATTCTTTCTCCACAGTCTGAAGTCAGTCTGCATAGGTTTCCAATCCTTTACGAAAATATAGGCATGGTATCCGACCTAAATCTTCCGGTACGTATTTTTTTTATAAAAATATTAATTTACTTTAAAATTAAGATGTAAGAGTTTTGATGAATTCTAACATGACATTTTATGAGGCTCAAGAGCCAATTTTTTTCTTTAGGAGCACATCTCTGAAATTACATTGCCAGTCACTGGGAAAATATGGCTTGATATTCAGAGAGCATAAAGCCTGATTTATATATGAGTTTTAAGAAATCCTCTTTTGTATAAAATAATATATATTTACTTATGCTGGGAATAAAGTGATTTATACTATAGGGTATAATTTACCATTATATATACACACATATTATATATATTACATATATTATTACATATATGTTATATATATTACATATATATTATACATATATTACATATATTATACATATTATACATATTATGTGTGCATATGCACGCACACACATGCATGCACACTAATAAACATGTGGGTAGAGCCAAAATGTCTTTCAATGCTATGGCTTCCCATTCAGACATAACACAAAGCTTGACTTTCTAAAAACATATTTAATTATTGTCACCACTTCCTTATTATCTGATCTAAGTTATTTCTTTCCAAAGGTCATCATCTGTTTACCTTGGTATGAACAAAGGCAATAATCATTACTTTTAGCTGTTTCTGACTGTTAAAAAATACTTGCAAAGAGCATTATTACAAAAGCAATACCCAAAACAAAATCCTGTAAATGGTTTTCATAGAAATAAATGTGAATTTATAAATTCACAGTTTTCATATAAGTACTAAGAAGATATCTTAAATATAAAAACAGGTAATCAGTAAATTCCGTGCTATCAGATAACACTTCAGGAAGTGTGCAGTGAAGTGTTTCTGCATAACCCAGCAAAGTACACCACAGAAGCCACTCGCAAAATAGCAACTACAGCAATGTTTTCAAATTAGTTCCTGACCTTTCAAAGTAATTTATAAGGTAAAAAATAATTACTCCTGAGTACCACATAGTCTTTGTTTTAGGCTGAAATCACAGTACAGACGGGAGAGCTGCATAGCCTGAAACAGAGTATGGAGAAGATAAGACAATGAGGAAGACAACCAGGAGCTGGACACGGATGTCCCGTCACACGAGCCTGAGCTAGACTGTGTGTGCCAACCTGCCCTACATTCTTAGAATTCCTATTTTGTCATCGTATAGATTCTATTTCTGCAAAGTGAGAGAAGTAAAGTCAGGGAACCGAGCAGGGTGTGTGCCCACGCGATACTCTACACCTGCTTGTTCCCTTGCTATAAACCTCCTCCAAGAAGTTCTGAGGTTCATTCAAAATATAAGTTTTCTCAGTATTCTATGAAGTTGCAGAATATTTTCAAAGAATGAATTGTAAAGGGTGGATGAGGAGAGATAAATAATAAACGAGCAACTATGGAGTATGTCGGGGAGGGATTTCTGCTGTGATAAAACATAAAGCAGGTAAGGGAAGAAATAGCAATGAAGGTGGCAAAAGTAATATTTCAAATACTGTGAGCAGGTGGGTCTCGCTGGGAAGGTTCCCTTTTAGCAGAGGGCTGAGTGAAGTAAGGGAGAAAGCCTGCTATTAGGCAAAAGAGTGTTTACACAAGTGGCGATGATGAGATTTAAAAGTTCCAAAATGGTGTGTGTTCACTATCCTTGAAGAACAGGAGATCGGTGTGGCTGAAGCCAGGGAGGGAGAAACCAGAAATGGCATCACAGTGACAGCTAGGGTGAATGCATTGGCCTTTTGTGTGCAGTACATTCATTTTGAAAAATTTCTAATTCTTAAATTCTTAAATCATGTTGTCTTTATAAGACAATGTGAGGAAAAGAAGGCGTCTACTGACAGAGACCGAAGAGGATAACACCTGTTTCAGGACAGGCAGCAGTGCCACGCAGCACCAGGTATCCCACTCTGAAAGCATTGGTCTGCAGCTCTGGAGGTAATGAGTTTCTCTATTATTGCTTCTTCATAAGTGAGAAAGAGCTGAGTAAAAGGTAGGTGATGAAAACTGAAAAATTTTAAAGACACAAATGTAAAAGGAGTAAAATGCCAGGAGGTTTGAGCTGCCAGCCGGTGGTGTGGCTGAACTTGAAAGGAGCCAGGACGACACCTATCAGTTCCAGTCCCTTGTTTCCCAGCAGTGACTGCATACTAAATATCCAGATTAAAATACAGAAAGACACCTGGGTCTGGTTTCCAGATAAAAATTCCCAAACCCTCCGCTCTCCACACCATTCACTCAAACATTCCTCAGGCCCTTCACTCATTCCACGGCATGTTATAACCTCACCAGAAAGCTGGGATATCCGAACATAATGAAATGTAATGGCTCCTTTCAATGTTGTTAATGTTTTAGCCATTTATAGGAAATAAAATCTGAATTAACAATATTTTTCGTAGGAAATATCAAATTATGTGTTCACTCGAGAGGCGTATTTTTCAACACTAATGCTAAAAAGGTATGCTTACTCACTTGTTTGGCTTTTATTTGATGCTATATCCATTTTGACCCATGATCTGTGCAAAACAATACAGGTTCTGTGATGTTACATTTTGCTAGCTAAAATCAATGATTTGAAATACTGTTTTAACTATTGTATATTGAGATAAATGTAATACATTTATTTTATATATTAACAATATGCTAATGTTTCATATTAAAATCATTAAATGAAAAACATGTTAGCATATCATGGTATCCTTATCTATGTAACCTAACATTGCAATGACTTTTGAAATTTTTCCTTGGTGTTGTTGCTACATAAAAAAATGTAAATTTTCTCCACTACAGAGGTAAAGAGTCAGAGACAGATCTTGTTCTGAAACTTGATCTTCCCCCCTCATAATCTGAATCTCATGATCACATCGGAAATGTATAAAATTCCAAAACGTGGGATCAAATCACAACTTGATTTCCATGATGCTATTTATTACCAGTTGTAAAACTCTATGGTTGTAGTGAGAAAAGAAAGTAAAATAAAACATGGCCATAATGGTTTTCTCAGCACCAGTGATGTTATGGGAAGTAAGAGCTTTATGTCCCAGGGTCCAATGCAGCGGCGGTGAGAAGTAACTTCATGCTCTTGATGCCCCAGAAGGCCAGTACCATGTGACCTTGGTGACCGCGGGGTGCCCCCTTGATAGCACCTCGGGAAGAGTAGGCTTTTAGTAACATCTACCCACTGAATGACTGAACCTTGAAAATGTGTGGTAATTTAACAAGTAATTGTTTTCAATCTATTCTTCTAATAAGAAGTTATTTCATGATAAAAGACATAATTCTCCAAGTTACACTCAACTCAGAGTGCTCAGCTCCTCCTGTGCTCTGCCCCTCACCCTCTCTGGAGGACTGCGGTGGGAGAAGTTAACTACCATTTCCAAGAACCTGAATTAGTCCAGTAACACAGTGGGTCCCTAGAGCAGCACAGCTCGCTGGTTTACAGGACAGCTGGAGTCCTGTGGTTCCACACTTGATACCGCCAAAGCAAATGCTTTCAAATATTTCACAATTAATACACTGAACTTATAACTTTATAATGACTTATAACCCATCCTTACTGCTAGAGGTGAAAGAAGATGGATACTATTTTCATAAAAAATATGCAGGTTCAGTTATTGTCAGTAAATTCCCCATGTAGAATCAGTTGCCAAAGAAAAGTGGAAATATGGGGGAAAAACACTTATTTTGCATTATTTGAGGTTGTGGTGGCCAGGTGAGGCCATGAATGTCCTCCCAATCTGGGAGACGAGACAAATTTCTGGAGAAAAATCACATCCACGGTCCGAAGTGTAACACCTATAACAGTTTTCTATTGAAGGAGTTCTTTTCTAATCGAAGCGCTGAAACATCAATATATGTTCACATTTTCAAAGCCAGAATTGCCATTTTCTGTTTGCTTGTCAAGTGCGCACTAACAGTACATTTCTCTTCAAGATTTTGTTTTCCCTTCCTGGAAGTATCAAAAACATATTGCACTTTAAAATTGTCAGATGCTTGAAGAATCACATGTGACCAACTCGTTTTGTACCGGCAACAAAATATGATACTTGAATATGAGCCTTACTTCTTCAAGGTACTTAGAAAAGATCATACATTCGGAAAGAACAAAACCAAATAAAATAGATACCCTCTGAAGAGAGACTTTCTTGCAAGGTTTACTACGTCTTCGGCATTTAAAATGCTTGAGAATGGACACTCACTCGTGGGTAGTGTGGCTTGCAGTGAATTGTCCACATTCACTCTGCTCACCACCTACTGAATACTCTTGGTTTATCTGAATTGATTATGCTACACTTTGGAGAAGGATCTTGTGTGTGTGCATGTTTGATGTACTGTCACGTGCAAATTAAGACTTCAAAATGTGTTTAATACTTAAACTCAGGAATGGTTTCATTGTCATCATATTTATAATCATAATAACAAGTTCCATACATCTACAAGAAGATATTTTCATTTTCAAATCAATATAAACCATTTTTTTTAAAAAAAAGATGAAATGCTTTATGGCTGTGACGGCCTGAGTGTTTGGGTTCTCTCAAAATTAATACGGTGAAATCCTAGACCCCAAGGTTATAGTGTTAGGAGGCAGGACCATGAGAGGTCCTGTGGTTGGTGCCTCCATGCTCATGTCAATGCCCTTGTGAGAAAAGCTTCCAGACGTTACCCTCTCCCTCTGCTGTCTTCCCTTTGAGGACACAGAACACAGTCATGTGCTTCTCACCAGACCCCACCATGTTGTCACTCTGATCCCAGATTTCTCAGCCTCCAGAATCATGGGAAATTATTTGGGGAATTAATTTCTATTGCTTACATCACCTCATCAATGATATCTTATTGCGGCTCTGACCTAATACCAAGGTAATATGGATTTTTCTCAGTCTATCATTTCTATACCCAAAACAAAATAACAGAAGCCTGAGAAAATGAATGTTTAAAAATGAAAACACAAAAACACAAAAACAACACTGGACAAAAATAATGAAAAAAACTATCTCTTATCTGGTTTTACTAAAACTCTCTTAAAGCCTGCCTCATTCTCATCACATCTCCAAAGGAATCACAGAATTTTTCATATCTGTCATAAGGTAAATGTATTCTTTACACACACGCTCATACACATGTGTATTCAAATAGTTCCAAGTATTTTTCAGACCAAAAAATTTTTAAATTGTTCTGAAAATATTTGGGATGGTATATTTAAACTTCCCTAAATTTATTCTTCAGATTTGATTTTCCTATATACAAATATATGAACATCTAGAAATATTTTTAGATGCTTAAATTTATGCAGTCAGTATATATTTAACATCAATTTAAATATTACATTATGCTAAAGTCTATGTGGATACCTGAAACAAAAAAGAAAAAGAACTAAGTCAATCATTACAATTTTACCCTACAACTATTTATTCTAGCTGTATTCATAACAACTTGATATCTACTTGATAACATGTAAATTATTATTGCCTGTGTAGTAACCATTCTGAAGACTTTCTATCACATTATTTTACATGTAGTAAAAACACTGTTTTCCTGGGGAACCACCAAGCTCACAGTAAAATACAAAACAGAATGAAATCTGATATTCACGTTAAATGAGTCAATTATCAGGGGTTTAGATAAAAATTTATTTTCTACGTAAGGATTAATGTTAAATTCACCTAGAAGACCAACCCACATAACTTGTATCTAGCAATGTTTTAAAATATGAATTGGCTTGTTAGCTTGCTGATATTTTGCACATGAAATTAAATACAGTGGAAGACCCCTTTTTACAGCAATTCAATCACTGTTCAACTTTTAAGCCCCCGAAAAAAAAAGGAACTTCAGCCTTTTTTAAAGAATAAATCTCATAATTAAAAGTTAAAAATATAGTGAGGAGAGAGTATGTGTCATTTTCCCAATCCCTAGCATTAAACCATAATGAGTTAAAAGTGAAAACCCATCAAAATGTTTAATAGAAGTATCCCCCATGATTTCAGTAGATATGACAAGTAATTTAGGGTCTTTACATTCCCCAAGTTTATGGAATAAAGCATCATTAAAAGCTCAAGTGACCTTGGCACAGAACATTCTTTAAGTGACAATTATTCCAAAGTGTCATTCGTGATATGTGGCTGAAGTATACTAATCGTGCTTTCAAGGCTGCTGATTTTCAGGTTGATCCATGTGAAAATAGAATACACACTTTTTTAAAAAATTTCAGATTGTAACTTTGAAATATGTTTATTTGTCCAAACTTTTGTGTTTTGGTAGCAAAAGAGAACCATCAATATTTTCTAATTAATTAAATAATTTTCTTATATAGCAGGTGTCAACTATTAAGAGGTTTGCTTATTTTTTTCATATCCAGTTACTAAATTTGGAACTTCAATACAGAGAGTTACATAAATGTATTGTATTGTATTAGTATCATAAATATCCTTTTTGCATTTCACTTTTAATATGGAAACAACAATCATAAAAAGTAACTATACATGGACTTCAGATTAATCAGTAGGTAGGTGACATCATCATCACAGAAATAATTAAGATTTTAAACCACTGCAGAAGGATCAAGAGTGAGACATCAGCCCTAAGCTACTCCAGGAAGTCATTCCTGATTTGTATCGCACTCCCCTTGGGGCTTGTGGCCATGGTCCTCAGTGCCCCTGTTCAGCTCATCTCTACAACTGCCCTGAGCCTATTTTGCTACTTGACCCCTCAGGTGACTTTCTGATAAGCTGAAATTCTGAGCAGATTCTCTGTCTTCTGCCTTTTTAGCAGTAGCTATCAAAGCTGCTATAGAAACTGGCACAAATAGAAACAAATAGTGACTGCTTCGAAAAGGACATGAAAATCTGTGGCTAAAACTAGTAAATGATTCACATGTCAAAAGTATAGATGATGAGGGCACAGTCTATAAAGAATCTGTAATCAATGTTTTCTTTTTTTTACTTTATTTATTCCTTTTAAGTGATCTCTACACCCACCATAGGGCTCGAACTCAAGACCCCGAGATCAAAAGTCTCATGCTCTTTCAACTGAAGCAGCCATTATGGTGCCGCCCTAATCAATATGTTTTCAATCAATGTCCCTTTGTTATTACCTCCTACTCTTATTTCCTCTCCAGTCACAGATCACAGTTCTTTAATATCAAATTTGTCTCTTTTTGTTTCTAAGTAGTGTTGCAAAATACGTATTGTGGTTTTACAGGCACACATATCCCCCTTCATGAATTATGACTCCAGAAATCCTGGTCTTTCCTGTGCAGGGGCTGGCAGTGCTGACGTGGGGCCCCAGCAGACCCGGAGGTCCCACGCACAGGCAGCCTGAGGGCTTCCTCCCCAGGGCAGTGCTCCCTCCAACCAGCCAGCACCTGTCCCCCTACCTGGCTGCTCTCCCAGAACCTCACCCACTCCCCCTGACGGTGGTTCCAAAAGGTCTTGCCTTTGTTCTCTTGACTCCTCAGAGGGCTGGAAAAAGAAGGCTTGGTGCCTCATCTGCCCTCCTGAGCACTCCAGTTGTCTTCCCACCAGGGAAACACTTTCTCCCTCAGTTTACAAAACAAGTTATCCCATACAACACCTGATGCAGCCAGACACAGTTTTTAGTTTAAAAGAGTTAAGAGGAACCCAGTGTATCATGTGCCTTAATGAGGATTACCATAAAAAAAACAGAGATTTATTTATACCAAAATATAAGGATATATTTATGCTAAAAAATATATGAATGGTTTATCTGAAATTAAATTTAACTGGGCAACCTGTATTTTTAAAGGTAATCTGGTAAAGCTAGCATTAATAATATCTGAACCACAGGTCATCAAGCCAAAATTACACTTATTAAATGTTGTCTTATTGCTTGACAATGCGGATTTGAAGAGTTAATATATTAAGAGGCAGCAGCTGTCCAGAATGGTGATTCCAATAATGTGATGTGAGGAGAAAGTCATTGATGGATATTTCACTAATGGCTTAAAATCATACTTAAAATTGAATGCAGATTTAGATTTTGATAATTTAAATATAATTGGCATTAATATATCCATGAAATATTATTAGGCATTTAAAATTATTTCTAATAAGTTATCATGAGCAACTGACATAAATTAAGTGGATGGATGGCAAATTCTTTCTCCATAAATTTTACCATCAATGTTCATAATATCAAAATGTATTTGCATTTTTCCTATAATCAACCTTTATATTATTATGAAAAGAGGTACATTTCTAATAAAAATTATATATCTCCGTGAAAGATTAAAATGAAATTATAAAGAATTAGCATTCACTCTTACTATTTTGCACATTAATCACAGTGCAAATATAATGTGTAACAAACATTAAAACCAATCATATGTTTATAATAAAGCAGAAAGATTGAGGCCAATGATTAAAGTTTTCACAGGAGAAATTATGCAAATGTAATGGGTTTGCATCTTGAACATATTCCATTAATCTAAACGGCTCCAAATGAATTCATTCTGACCCCAAATGCTTCCCACCAGCTTCTTGCTCCCACAGTTAGTGTAGTGAAGGTTTTGGTTACATATAACTCTACTGACAGAGCAATCCCATGTCATCAATTTCATAAACTCAATCTTCTCACCATTTTCAGAAGAATTACCATAACAAAATTCTGAAATTATTTTATGAGCATCCTCTGAAAAGCAATGGTATTTATGTATATATATATGTTTTCTTAATATAAATGCATTTTTAAAAATTTTTAGGGGATGGAAATTAGTTGATTTCATAAGTTCTAGAGATCTTAAGTCAGTCCTCATCAAATGAGCAAAAGAAAATCATATTAAGGTAGGCAATAAATACTGTAAAAAGTCCCAAGTTGGAATTTTAATGTGGGCACTATCCTTAGAAAAGTCAATTAAAATTACAAGAGTTTTTAGCTTCCTCATCTGTAAAATAGGTAGAGACATACAGAAACAATGAAGATGTAAATACTGATATAAAAGCCAGGACTTGAGGGCATTAGGATTTTGTTGAAGATCAGAATTGGATGTATTTCAAATTTTATAAAATGTTAGGCTGCAAATATATGGGTAATTATTATATTAGCACATAATTATACATAAATAAATTATTTTAGGTACATGAAAATAATATTTTGATTCATAACCAGTTTTATCATGATCCCTGAAAGTTTAGTTTTGACATCCTTAATTTGTTAAAACCTTATTGCTTAGCAAGATAAAGTTGATCACAGTATATCCAGAGGATGGGAAGTACAAATTATCCATATCATTGGGACTATCTGTAAACTAACCTCTGTGATACGTTCCTAGGAACTTTCTCTTCCTTTCTATGACCAGCCAACTAGCAAGGTGAGCAACCCTTCGGGAGAAACTGAGAAGTGGTGAACTCACAGCCTAACACCTTCCTGGGAATGGTTCTGGTCCCCTTTCCTGGGGTAAAGACAGAACAGAAATCACACCTTCTTGGACTGGCAGGAATCACATTCTCAGCTTTGTCTTCCTTTACAGACATGGAGATATGGAGCACTACAAACTACACTTTCTCTAGATGCTAACCTTCCATCCGACTTTACTTCTCTAGGGGCAGTCCTTTCCAATTGGAGGGCAAGTGCTTAACTCCTATTCTGTTTGTCAATTTCTGATCTTAGTCTGCTACTCCCACCCTTTGGGGTCTTTCTATAACACAGATCTCTGCATTCGGGTTTAAATGAAAAGAATCTCATGTGCCTGACCTCGGCCTCATCGGTCTGGTCACCGCCATCATCATCGTCACTGTCATCAAAATAACAACAGTCAACTTTACCAAATGCTTGCTGTATTCTGAGTCTTTAGAGAAGGGTCATTTGATTCAGCATGTACAGAAATCCCATGATGTATGTACTGTGATCATTCTATGTCATAAATGTGAAAATGGAGACTCACAAAGTAACTCACTCAAGAAGACATAACTAGTAAGGGACAGGGTTAATCTGAACTCTTGTTGGACTGTAGACCCTGCACTCGAACATTACTCCATCCTGCATTTTAAAGTATTTGATTAAAACCCCCAGTTTTGTTTGGTTTTTTGTTTGTTTCATTTTTTGTTTTTTGTTTTTGTTTTTTTGCTTTATTTTTCCGTGATGAATGCACGGCCTACCAGCTCCTGGCACTACAGAGGGCCAGTCTCCCCACTGAAACCCTGTGGACTCAAAATCTATTCCAAGCACTTAACTTTCTTCTGCAAATTCCCTCATCTATAAAATTGAGAATGATGATAATTGCAGAGATGCCAGGGAAATTTATAATCATTAATGAGCTAAGCCTTTTGAAAATATAAAGCAGCATTAAATGTTAATATTACTAATCTTCTTAATTAGAGGAAGTGGCAAATGTGTCCAAAAAGTCTGTAACTAACTTCATTACTCTTTCATTTATGTAGCTAAGTTTAAGTCCTTCAAAATGTGTTTTATGTTGATTAAACATATGGCTGGCTGCATTTGTAAATGTCTATTACTAATATGCTGCACTAGGGGAACCATATTTTTGCTGTTATGACTACAGAGTGATGAACTTTGGTCAAAAATTTTACATCCCAATAATGACATGTTCCTCCTCTATTTTTATTTTATTTGCAATAAAGATGTATTTATTCATACATTAATATTCTTCTTGAGTTAAGGATTTGAAGAAACTTATAGAGACTATAGGCATCTCAGAAAAAGAGAATCTAAACTAAAGCTTAAGAATCTAAACTGAACTATGGTTAAAATCAGACAGAAATACAATGATAAAGAATGGGGTGCCTCGATGGCTCAATCGGTTAAGCATTTGACTTCTAATTTTGGCTCAGGTCATGATCACAGGGTCCTGGGATCCATCCCCACTTCAGAGTCTACGCTGACAGCATGGAGCCTGCTTAACATTCTCTTTCTCTCTCTCTCTCTCCTTCTTTTCCTCCCCCACTCATCCTCTCTCTCCCTCTCTAAAAAATAATAAAATAAAATAAAATAAAATAAACAAAAAACAATGATAACAAAAGTCAATGCTTGGCCAGTGTTAAAACCAGAATTTGTTTTTAAGCTTTCTGGCTGTGAAAAGATAAAGACTTAGGCATGTGTCCCTTTGTTGTCCTGTTAACAGGGAGGAAACGCACTAAAACGAAAGGCCTTTCACACATTATACATTTAATATATAGAAAAAAGATTATATAGTAAAGATAAATATTTTTATCATCACAATTCTCCACTATAAATATGCTCACTTAGTAGAGATATAGGTTGTATAATTTATCAAGCAGACACTCCTCAATTATTTATTTTTGTGTACCCTTTCAAATTAACAAATTAATTAGGGCATGCGTGGGTGGCTTAGTTGGTTGAGCATATGACTTTGGCTCAGGTCATGATTTCACAGTTTGGGAGTTCAAGCCCCCCACTGGGCTCCTGCTATCAGCACAGACCATGCTTTGGATCCTCTGTCTCCCTCTTTCTGCCCCTCCCTCACTTGTGCTCTCTCAAAAATAAACATTTAAAAATTAAATTAAATGAACATTTATGGGAACAATATTCATATTTAAGGCCTTTAATTATTATTTAAATGAGTTCAAATTCACCATATTCAGGGGTGCCTGGGTGGCTCAGTCGGTTAAAGGTCCAACTCCAGCTCAGGTCGGATCTCACAGTTAGTGAGTTCGAGCCCCGCATAAGGCTCTGTGCTGACAGCTCAGAGCCTGGAGCCTGCTTCAGATTCTGTGTCTCCCTCTCTCTCTGCTCCTCCCCCACTTGTTCTCTCTCTCTCTTTCTCTAGCTCTCTCTTTCTGTCTCTACCTCTGTCTCTATCTCTCTCTCTCTCTCTCTCAAAAATAAGTAAACATTAAAAATTACAAAAAAACAAAACAAATTCATCATATTCAGTATTGACAATGAGCAGCATGTTTTATTTTAAATACAAATTGATTTTATTAATTTTATCTCTTGATCTGCAGTGAGAAAGCATCTAGGCTTGTTGTGCTAGCCATTCCCATACATATACCAATGGCCAGACATCTATCTTCTGAGCCAAAATCAAGAGTCTGACGCTTAACCAACTGAGCCACCCAGGCGCCCCAATACCCACTTCATTCCTAATTACTAAAACCTGAAAGCAACTAGGATTTCCTCATTAGGGGAGAGGATAAATAATCCTGTGGCACAATTTATACAATGGAATACTAGTGCTAAGAAGGAATGAGCTGTGAAGCCATGAAAAGACACTACTAAGAAGCCAATCTAGAATGTTTACCTACTGTAGGATTCCAACCATAGGACATTCTGGGAAAAGCAAAACTAGAGACCCAGTAAAAAGATGAGGGGTTGGCGGAGGGAGGACTAGGCAGGCAGACAACAGAGGGCTCTCATGGCAGTGAGACTATCCCGTAAGATACTATAATGATGGATATGTGTCCTTATGAATGTGTCTAAGCCCATAGAACGTGTGACAGAGTGCATCCTAACATACACTATGGACTCTGGTGATAAGGATGGGTCAATGTAGGTACACCAGCTGTAAAAAATGTGCCACACTGGTGGGGGGAGTGTGGACGGTGGGGGAGGCTGGGGGGGTAAGGCCTGTGCAGGAACTCTCCATAACTCACTCTCAATTCTGCCATGTACCCAAAACTGCTCTAAATGTCGTTTTAAACAGTCTTTATGTATGATCCAGAGTCTATCTTGCTCAGACATTAAGTTTATATCTTAATTGCATGAACTTGTAAATATTAAACTATGCTTGACCTACGAATAGTGATTTCCAGTATGTTCACCACTATGCAGTTTTGACAGCAGGGAGAATAACCCAGATGCCAGTCATGAGGGGAAGAGTTTGCTAAAATGTGGTAGATAATACAGTACAACCTTGGTTTGCGAGCATTTGTTCCAGAAACGTGTTTGTAATACAAAGCACTTGTATATCAAAGCAAATTTCTCCAGAAGAAATAATGGAAACTCAGATGATTTGTTGCACAACCCAAAATATTCATATAAAAACAATTTCAATACTGTAATATAATAGAAAATAATAAAGAAAATACAAAATATAAAGAAAGTAAACAATTTGACTTGCACTTTCCCTTGAATACCTTCGTGGCTGGTGTGAAGGAGACAGAGAAGAGGGTTATTGTGTAGGATGACTGTCACTATCACTAATGGATATTGACTACAGTACAATATTAATAAACTCTTGTCATACACTGTATTGAACGTAACTGGCAATAAGGCAGCAGAGGAAAGGGTCTATATCCGCAGGCAGCCTGACCTAGAATGAAGCAAAACATTCCTAAGCTCACTCTTGTCTGGAAAAGCAAAGGACTGTCCATAGGTGCTTTAAAGTGACAGAAAATACACTACTGCCAGTTGTGGGCACCTTCCAACGTTCTGAAAAATCACTAATTTCTGCCAAACACCACAGCCTGAGACCGAGCATCTGAGCATGGGAAATGATCACCCATAATTCCAGAAAGAGAGAGAGAAGACACTGGCTTAGCTGTGATCATGTAAAAGGATCACATGATACTACTCGTATTGCAGACATCACTCACTCATCAGGTTAAAATTTATTAGAAATGTTTGCTCATCTTGCAGAACAGTCATAGAACAAGTTACTCGCAATCCAAGGCTTTACTGTATGTGTGTGTATATATGTATACATATACATTTAAATTGATTTTGTTTTTATTTATTATCTGTTTTTTTGTTTGGTTATAGATGACACAGTAATGTAACAGTGTTACATTACTCTCAAGTGCACAACACAGTGATTCAACATCTTTACATGTCTGCCATGCTCCCAGCAAGTGTAACTACCATCTGTCAGCACACATCAATATCACAATATAACTGACTATATTCTCTGTGCTGTGTCTTTCATTCCCATGACTAATTCCTTCCATAACTGGAAGCCTGTACCTCGTTCTCCCCTTCACCAATTTTTCTCATCCCCTCACCCCCTTCCCTCTGGCAACAATCAGTTTGTTCTCTGTATCTGTGGGTCTGATTCTACTTGGTGCAAATGTACATTGATGCAGCCACTGTGGAAAATAGTATGGAAGTTCCTTAAAAAATCAAAACTAGAAATACCATACAATCCAATGATTCCACTACTGGGTATTTACCCAAAGAAAACAAAATCCCTGATTTGAAAAGATACATGCACCCCTATTTTTACTGAAGCATTATTTACAATAGCCAAGATAAGGAGCAAATCTAAGAGTCCATTGATAAAGAGGATATGGTATGTGTGTACACACACACACACACACACACACAGGGTGAAATATTACACAGCCATATAAAGTATGAGATCTTGCCATCTGCACCAAGAATGGACTTGGATGGAATTAGGCTAGGTGAAACAAGTCTGACTGAGAAAGACTAATACCATATGGTTAAACTCTCATTAGGAATCTAAAATACAAAACAAATAAATAAACAATAGATTTCAATTTTGTATTTGAGATCTGCTTATATATATATATATATATATATATATATATATATATATATATATTTAACAAAACAAGTGTATTTTTATTTTAAAGTTAATTTTTGCGACCACACTGAGAGCTGAATGATCAAGTATGTTATCTACCAACTTGTGAGGTGACCTGTGAAGTCACCTCAAATTACATTTATTTCCATGGTGGTCAAGGCTGTAGAACCTACAGCCAAAGTCCAATGTCTGGCTCTGCTACCTGTGCAATCTGGACCAAGCTATTTAAACTCTGTTGCTCATCTCTCTTGTTTGCAAAACAGAAATAGTCATGGCACTTACCCTGAAGGGTGGTTAAGTGAATTGAATAAGTAGTACTGACAAGGAAGTTGAAGGAATTCCATTTTATTTATTTTTTTAAGTTTATTTATTTCAAGAGAGAGAGAGCACAAGTGAGGAAGGGGCAGACAGAGAGGGAGAGAGAATCCCAAACAGGCTCCACAATATCACCACAGAGCCCAAGGTGGTGCTTGAACTCACGAACCCTGAGATCATGACATGCGCCAAAGTTGGCCACTTAACCAACTGAGTCACCAGGTGCCCCTAAGGAACTCCATGTTAGAAAGACTCTGTCCCTGCTGTTTTTCTGCTGGGTCCCATTTACCATGTTTCATATATTGCCTCTGAATAAGACAAAGAAGCTATGTTCCCACTTCAAGGGGGAAACAAGAAAGTCAAACATTCTCTGAGTTTTGTCCCAGACCCCACACACCAGATAACACCTAGGAAAAGCCAGATCCCAAACATGTTCCAGGACATCAGCTTCAAAACAACCTCACCTGACACTGGCATCAATACCCCCGCCTTTGATGAGATCTAGAGTAACACCTATTGTTCACCTGACACTTGCTTTGATTGGACCCTACCCTGGATTCCTGGATGAACATATACCCTAGATCCCTTTCCAATATAAACTTCTAACCCTAGCAATGACTAGACTCATTCTTCTCTCCTGGAGTCTCCCAGACACTCTGTCTGCTATTCTCGGTCTGTCACTCACGCTATTCAGTAAACTTAGTTTTCACTTTCTCTGGCTTACGTGTGATTTCTATCTTGCATAAAGCCAAGGACCCTCCTGGGGGGGGGGGTTCCCCCGGTTCTCGGATCCAGCCTGCCTGCCCCATCACTACCTATGGCTAGACTGCACAGTGCCTGGCATATATGAAATGTTAAATAAATGATTACTATTAGCATTCATAGTAACTGGCCCTGGAGGTACTGGAGACACAATAATGACCTCCTCCTTCATAGCTTCCAGGAGAGGCTGTGGTCTCACGGTCACACGTGCCTGGACACCAGCCACTACTCCTGGTGTCCATAATATTTCATTGGTTATCCTTCAGATAATCCTGGTAGTCCAATAACCAATATATCAAAATCTTATAGAATTGACAAAAGAAAAATATTTATAAAGATTACACGTAAAAGGAAGGTTCTCAGTTTTAATAACTTTAAAGAATAGATTTCACTGTGGTGGTTTGGATAAAATGATCATTCAGATCCAGTTACCTTCAAAAAACTTTACTGAGATGTAAAGATTGATGTGTTATTTGAAATGTTTTCCCCAAGATTTTATCCTTGGTTCCGGGGTCACATGGAAGCTTTCGAGCTCCCTGAGGCCCGGCCCGGCCCGGTGCTGGGGCTCAGGGCACATGCACAACCAGCATTGTCTGAGAACAGAAGTAATGCAAGTCACATCCAAAGGAGGTTAAAGAAAAGGAAAAGAAAAAAGTCAGAGCAAAAGACAGCTCTACTTCTGACACCGTCAAAAGTTCTGAATCCACAGCATACGGCCAAGACCTAAGCAAGCACGTGGGTGGGAAGGACAGACTGATCTGGGCTGACCTTTCCTCACAGACGGATCACATGAATCCCTTGGCTATCCAAGCACTTACTACTTCCACTGGAGGAGATGCTGTGTGACGTGGGTGCCTTGTCTCAGGCTTCTGATACCTTATTAGCAAATGCAAAACTGTTTTGTTTTTTTACTATCTGTGTAATATTTATGGCAAAGACAGCAAAAAGACAGAATGTCATAAAAAGGTTGGTGACATCTAAGAGTTTTTTATTATCTAAACGTTACAAAACACAAAAATTCCCATATCTGTAAACTACCTGCTTCTAATGATTTCTATTATAGAAAGCCCATACTGGTTTAGAATAACTATGTATTATGGTGGGCCCACCTAGCTACTCAATAGATGATGGTATGTATTAAAAATTAAGTAATTAACTAGAAGAAGAAAGCCTACCCAAACGCCAGAAGCCCATGGGAATATGTGTCTTAGTTCTGATATTACAATAACAATTTAGTCAAATACCAGCTTACAGCTGCATTAGGATGAGAGTCATAATGATTACTGCCGTGTGAGAACATTTGAGGATCTCAGCAAAAGAAAGAGGGAAAGATCCCTAATATTACCAAATATTTGCATTTTATACATTCGCAAAAAGTGCTGTAGAGTTAGGAGAAATAGGGATATTTTAAAAGGAAAAAATGGGAAAAGTGAACATTTGTTCTAATAGAATTATGAAATATTGCAATAAAAATATAAAGTAACAAAACCTCACAGAGAGTCCCTTTCCTCAGTTTACCTAGTTAAATAATAACACCTAATTTCCCAATAAACACACAAGAGATGGTTTTATTTTTAGAGACTGACTTCTTTGGCATTTCCACCTACACTACTTTGTAAAATCTTTAAAGTCATAGGCATTTCCACCATTTACATTTTATTTAGGAAAGAGAAAAGCAAGGGGACAACAATAAAACTTTAACCAACAGGTAAAAGTTAATCAACATTAATTAAAATGAAATAAAATATTTTAAAAAATAACTTATTTCAACCAGGAGTTCTTTGCTCTTTGAAAAGAAGAACAAAATTGATAAACATATAGCCACACATTAAAAAAAAAAAGACTTGAATAAATAAAATCAGAAATGAAATAGAAATAACTACCACCACAGAAATGCAAAGAATTGTAAGAGAATAGTAATATTATATGCCAACAAACTGGACAACCTAGAAGAAATGGACAGATTCCTAGACATATATAGCCTCCCAAACTGGATCAGGAAGGAACAGAGAATTTGAACACACCAATTACTAGGAGTGAAATTGAATCAGTCATCACAAAACTCCCAACAAACAAAAGTCCAGGACCAGATGGCTTCACAGGTGAATTGTACGAATAATTTAAAGAAGACTTAGTACGTATCTTCTTAAACTATTCCAAAAAATAGAAGAGAAAAACTTCCTAATTCATTATCTGAGGCCAGAATTACTCTGATACCAAAACCAGATAAAGACCCAACAACTACAGAAAACAACAGGCCAATTTCTCTTAAAAACAGGTACAAAAATCCTCAACAAAATATTAGCGAACTGAATCCAACAATGCATTAAAAAAATCATTCACCACAAGAGGATTTATTCCTGGAACACAAGGCATGATTCAATATTTGCAAACCAATCAATATGATACATCACATCAATAACAGAAAGGGGAAAAAAAACATGATCATTTCAACAGATGCACTCATTCATGATAAAACCCCTCAACAAAACAGGTTATAATAAAGGTTATATATAATAGGTTATAATAAAGGCCATCAATGAAAAACCCACAGCTAGCATCATATTCAATGGGGAAAAAACTGAGAGCTTTTCCCATAGGATAAGGAACAAGACAAGGATGTCCACTCTTACCCCTTTTTTTTCAACATAGTACTGGAAGTCCTAGCCACGGTAATCAAACAATAAAAATAAATAAAAAGCATCTAAATTGGTAAGGAAGAAATAAAAATTTCAGTATTTGCAGATGACATGATAATATATATAAATAACCCTAAAGACTCCACCAAAAACTACTAGAACTGACAAATGAATTCAGCAACCTTGCAAGATACTACATCAATATACAGAAATCTGTTGCATTTCTTTGTACTAATAACAAAGTAACAAAAAGCAATTAAAAATAGTCTAATTTACAATTATACCAAAAATAATAAAAATACCTAGAAATAAACTTGAGGTGAGAGACCATACTCTGAAAGACCATACTACAAAAAACTGATAAAAGAAAACAAGGATGACGAAAACAAATAGGAAGATATTCCATGCTCATCAACTGGAAGAACAAATATTGTTAAAATGTACATACTACCAAAGGCAATCTCCAGATTCAGTGTAACCCCTATCAAAATACCAATAGCATTTTTCACAGAACTAGAACAAACAGTCTTAAAATTTGTATGGAAATACGAAAGACCCCTTATAATCTTGGGAAAGAAGAACCTGGAGGTATCACAATTCCAGATTTCAAGATATACTACAAAGCTCTAGTAATCAAATGGCATGGTACTTGCACAAAAATAGACACATAGATCAAAAGAACTGAAATAAGAGCCCAGAAATAAACCCATGATTATATGATCAATTAATCTTCATAAAAGGAAGAAATAATACGCAATAGGGAAAAAAGTCTCCTATGATTCTAGGAAAACTGGACAGCTATGTGGAAAATAATGAAACTGGACTATTTTCTTACCACAACACACAAAAATAAACTCAAAATGAATTAAATATCTAATGTGAGACCTGAAACCATAAAAATCCTAGAAGAGAGCATGGGTAGTAATTTCTTTGACATTGGCTGTAGCAACATCTTTCTGGAAATGTCTCCTGAGGCAAAGGAAACAAAATCAGAAATAAACTATTGGGACTACATCAAAATAAAAAAAAAAAAAAAAACTTCTGTGCATACCCCCCACCCCCCCACACACACACCAAGGAAGCAAACAAATAAATAAAATAACAACAAAATCAACAATACAAAAAGACAATCTATTCAATGGTAGAAGTTATTTGTATATCCAGTATGGGGTTAGTATCAAAAATATATAAAGAACTTATATAACTCAACCCCAACAAAACAAATAATCCAATTAAAACTGGGCAGAAGACCTTAATAGACATTTCTCCAATGAAGACATACATGGCCAACAGATACGTGAAAAGATGCTCAACTCCTCATCAGGGAAATCCAAATCCAAATCATAGCGAGTTATCACCTCACATCTGTCAGAGTGACTAAAGTCAAAAACTCAAGAAACAACAAGTGTTGGCAAGGATGTGGAGACACAGGTACCCTCATACACTGCTGGTGGGAATGCAAACTGGTGCAGACACTGTGGAAAACAGTGTGGAGGCTCTCCTCAAAAAACTAAAAATAGAACTACTGTATCATCTGGTAATTCCACCCTAACCCTAACCCTAACCCTAACCCTATTTACACAAAGAATACAAAAACATTAACTCCTATGCACCCCTATGATTACTGCAGCATTATTTACAACAGCGAAATTATGGGAGCAGCCCACATGGCCATCAATAGATGAATGGATAAACAAAATACAGTATATACACAATGGATTTTTACTCAGCTATAAAAAGGAATGAAGTCTTGCCATTTGCAACAATATGGGTGGATCTAGAGGGTACTGTGCTAAGTGAAATAAGTCAGTCAGAGAAAGACAAATACCATATGATTTCACTCATATGTGGAAATTAAGCAACAAATCAAACAAAAAAAGAAAAATGACATTTAAAAAAAAAAAGCAGACTCTTAACTACAGAGAACACAGTGATAGTCACCAGAGGGGAGGTGAGGGGATGAGGGATGGGGACTAAGAGTGTACTCCTCACGATGAGCAGGGAGTAATGTATACAACTGTTGAATCACTATATTGTACACCTGAGACTAATATAACCCTGCATGTGAACTATACTGAAAATGAATGAATGAATGAATGAACGAACCTATTTTTACCAACTTTTGCTTTCCTCTTCTGAAAAATTTCGCCTGAAAATAATGTATGAGTTTGTGGGAAGGAGTAAAGATGAATAGACAGGAAGAGCTGGCTAGAGGGGTTGATGTTAACATCTAATTTCTCTTGTTTTATAAATAAATATAATTATCTATTAGAGTATGGTGTTAAGTCTTCATCATCTAACAGAAATGGCCATCAAACTGAATTGTATGTTATTTTCTATTACAAAGAGTAAGATAATACCTAACAAAAAATAACAATAGTACTATGTGTCGATCCTTAGTTTATATATTGGGGTGGTATATTATGTAGATTATTAAAATATTTAGAGTATATATTAGCTACATAACACAAATATTTATATTACATATGTTAAGCTCTTTTTTATTGAGTTCTGTCTATGCAGATTCAAATGATTAAGATTTTCAGGATCTCACTAAAAATAACAGCTATGAGAGTGAATATCATATACAAATACATATGAAGTATTTCAAATAGGAACTTGACCTTTCTTATCAGTCTAGAGGCAGTCACGAGAAAAGAAAAAAAAGGAAGAAAATATCTGCTGAGAATTCCTACGGCACAAGATACCTCTCGGGCCTCCCCCTAACCCCACCACTGCTTCCTCACACCCACTCAAGAGGTTGAACACACAGCAGATCACTTGTTGGGCTCCTCCGCTGGGTGACTTAGGTTCGGCATGGGCAGAAGGCTGAACGGAGAGAGGAGGACCCAGGTGGCTTTCCTATAGAATGCCCACGTCCTTATATATAATAAGCATATAGCTTCTCAAATTCCACATTTGATTATATCAACAATTTTCAACTGGGAATCTGAATGTGCACCTGCAATATTTGCAAATTTAAATACTTTGTTTTCTGTATCTTTAAAAAAAAACTATATGAGGTACTGACTCGATAAAGATTTCCCATAATATTTTTTGAAAATACCCCTAAAATTGTATCAACTTGTTATGTAGTAGGTATTATGGCTGTTGTTTTATCCACTTACATTTGCATTTCTGGTGTATGGCATGCATATCAAGATATACTTGGTGCAACTTACAACAGAAGACATACATGAAATTGACGTATTAAAGGAACAGACATTTTCTAAAGGGAATTTTAAAAGTGTAGGTCAAATGCCTTAATATCTTAATACCCTTTTGCGAAGTAATACCACTTCTGAAAATGTACTCTAAAGAAAGATTACTGGGTGTGTGGTTGGATTTAGCTACAACAAGGATACTCAACATAACCATTCTTTAGAAGTGAATACTTAAAATCAATCTATATGTCCAACTTTATCATTGCTAGCTACAGAATACCAAGGAATAAAACCTATTCTTTTAAAATAATTCTCTGTTCCCCCCAGATATATGTTCGAAATACGTGAAAAGGAAACAAAAGTATGTTCTTAAAGGAGATAGGATTTTTTTTTCAAAAATGCATGTTAATATGAATGTCATGACATTAAGAGAAAGTAAAAAAAACATTGTTAGGTAATAGTTTCATTAAAATTAAATTACTCTTTCCTGCAGTTATAAGGGGGGTTTTCTTTTGGTCAGGGGAGGATTGTGGTTTTTGTTTCTGTTTTTTAACTTTTCCTACTGTTCATCTATACTATATACACTGAATATGTACAATTTATGTATCAAGATAAGATCAGTAAGTTCAACTCTGAAAAGCCACATAATAGAAGAAAGGACATAAAGACGAGCTTTGCTTTTCTCCTTATCTGATGAAAAAGAATGCATGGTTTATAAAGAGAAACAATTTTCCCTCTGGTTTCAGCTCTAAGGTATAAAAGGAATCTATTCTGTAGATCTGGAAATAAGAGGCACCAAATGAATACCTAACATGCATTAAGATAAATCACTGTTTTAGTTTTTTTTCTGACAGAACATAAATATTGTGTTATCACTTACTGTATCAACCACTGGTAAAGAAAATTTCAAAAAAGAAAGTGAAGAATTCTGTGATTTTTCACCAAAACACTGAAAACTATTATCTAAGATTAAGCAAATGGCTTTCTAGGGATCCACCTCAGAGAACAATCTAAAGGATCTGGACAGCTGGACTATCTAGCCATTTGGGGGCTATCATCATCATGCAGCTCAATGTACGGACAACTTTTGTTCACGGATTTGGTATTCACCGGAAGAAATACATACACATTAGACATCAGATATGAAGATGACACAAATAGCTTCAGAGTGCTCATGCCCTAGTCTGAAAGGCATGTGTTCAGAGACTGGAAATTCAAGTTGCTTCTTCCCTATCCTTCTCAAGTTCATGGTATTACAGCTACAGCCTCAACTTGTATAATACAAATATTAATGAAAAAATATTTGAAAATATGCTTCCAGCTCATAAATAATACTAAATACTCTTTTTACAAAAGGATTGTGTGTGCATGGTAATGTAAACCTCCTGACTATTGAAATAATTGAGAGTCCATTCAGATTTGTAAACATTTTTCAGATAGATAGCATGCTAATAATGCATGTTCTCTTCAGAGATTTTAGTAGCAAATAAATAACGAATTCAGTTTTCTTTTGTTTATTTTTTAATTTTTTAAATGTCTTTATTTTTGAGAGAGAGAGAGACAGCATGAGCAGGGGAGGGTCAGAGAGAGAGGGAGACACAGCATCCGAAGACAGGCTCCAGATTCTGAGCTAGCTGTCAGCACAGAGCCCGACGCGGGGCTCGAACCCATGAACCGTGAGATCATGACCTGAGCTGAAGTCGGATGCTTAACTGAGCCACCCAGGTGCCCCCGAATTCAGTTTTCTTAATTGAAGTTAAATTCCAAAAAGGATGAAAAGGAAAATGAAGCCAGAAAAATAAAATATAAATTAAAATATTCCAACTGAGGAAAAAGTGAAGCTATCTCAGACAATGTTGAAGGGTGGGGTTGGATAATTATAATAGAAAAGCTGCTAATTCTCATAAATAGTAAATCAGAGACATAATTATTATACAGGCATGACTGCAAGAAGCTGGGATTAATCAATGCATATGGCATTTTGCATACTGCAAAAGTGCAACTGTAAGCACTTTTTTCTACTCAATCAAATGTTATGTGAATAAAAGAAAATGAGTCTGAATAAATGCTACTGTATCAAAATAGAATTTTTACTGTGTATCATGACTGTTGCAGAGGCCAGTTAATATTTCCCTTGTGGTGCACCCCACCCCACGGGGCTGGTGACATGACAAGAACGGTCTTCTGCGGGATGGAGTGGCCACGTTGGGGTGTTATACACAGACCCCATGCACACACACCAACACTGGCTTTCGGCGCCTTCTTCAGATGGCGGCAGTGACTTCCTGCTCTATTGGGAACTGGTTCCTTCACTTAATAATAACAGTCCTGGCAATGGGAAACTCACATATATCATCCACGGGTTATTGATTTTTAGTCATTAAAATTCACTGAAATATGTTGGACATGAAAATTATTCAAATATAATTTTGTTACAATAGAGGATCATTCAGATTCTTCAGAATATCATTCGAACCATCAACCAAGATCATATAATATTGACAAGGTGGGACACATAACCATAGGTTCAATAATCTGAAAGGTTTGTTTTTTCTTTATAATTATCTTAAAATGATCTTTCTTCTATAAAGTAATAGTATATCTGATAAGTGAGTGCCTATTTCTTTTAAAGCTTTATCTGTATTAACCAGCGTTAGGTGACCAAAACATCTCCCAAATTTAAAACAGTACACATGAAGACCCTATGTTTACACCTGGCCTCATTATAAGACTAAATTTGTTCACACATTTAGCATCACACTGGAATGAACTGGAAAACTTTTAAGATTCGGATGAATATCTCAGTGTGGTTTTGATTTGTATTTCCCTGATGATGAGTGATGCTGAGCATTGTTTCATGTGTCTGTTGGCCATCTGGATGTCCCCTTTGGAGAGTGTCTATTCATGTCTTCTGCCCATTTCTTCACTGGATTATTCATTTTTCAGGTGTGGAGTTTGGTGAGTTCTTTGTAGATTTTGGATACTAGCCCTTTATCCGATATGTCATTTGCAACTATCTTTTCCCATTCCGTCGGTTGCCTCTTAGTTTTTTTGATTGTTTCCTTTGCAAGTGCAGAGCTTTTTATCTTGATGAGGTCCCAATAGTTTATTTTGGTTCTTGATTCCCTTGCCTTTGGGGATGTGTCGAGTAGGAAGTTGCTGCGGTTGAGGTCATAGAGGTTGTTTCCTGCTTTCTCCTCTAGGGTTTTGATGGTTTCCTGTCTCACGTTCAGGTCCTTCATCCATTTGGAGTTTATTTTTGTGTATGGTGTAAGAGAGTGGTCTAGTTTCATTCTTCTGCATGTTGCTGTCCAGTTCTCCCAGCACCACCTGCTAAAGAGGCTATCTTTTTTCCATTGGATACTCTTTCCTCCTTTGTCAAAGATTAATTGGCCATATATTTGTGGGTCCAGTTCTGGGCTCTCTATTCTATTCCATTGGTCTATGTGTCTATTTGTGTGCCAGTACCATTCATCTAGACACCTGTCTGTGAGGGGCAGTAGCTCTGAGAAAGCTCAGTATTCTGATCAGGAAGATACCACAGCAGAGTGGAGGATGACATGGAGCGGTACCTCCCGTAAAGGACTGCCAAGTACATCACCTGAGCTGAGGTGTCCGGGGACAGCCAGGAGTAAAGAAGTGGAGCGGGGGCTCTCGGTATTAGCCAAGCAGCAGATGCCACTGTGGCCACTAGTGGCCTGCTCCGTGGGACCCTGGCTGCTCCTCTGACACCACAGGCTATCGACAGCCCTCACAGTGGAGGACCCCATAGTGGCTGTTGGCACAGACCCCAGAAGCCTGCTCTGTACAGGACACAGTAGCTTTAGCAAGTGAGGAAACAAAAGCCATTTCTGCCCCTCATGCCCCAGAGAGAGAGACGGGGTCACACGCCTAGAATGAGCTGCTGTCCCGGGACCAGGGCTGCCAGCCTGCATGCCCTGGACCCCCACCTGCAACTCTCCAGGGTGCTCTCCTATTTCAGAGCCAAGCTCTATGGCTGCTTTGCACGTACTTGTGCTTCAAAACCCGGCCTTGCAGGTCCTCCCCATCCACTCATGTCTCAGGCACTGGACCCACCACGTCCATCAGCTAGGTAAGCCCAGAGCCGTTGTCACTCCACAAGCACTCACTCTCTAGAACCCAGGCCCATGGCTGCCCCACGGGCACATGCACATCACACATCAGTGTCATTACCACCGTGAAGGTGCCTGTGAGCCAACCTGATGCCAAGGAGGACACACGTCCCATGACGTATCTCCTATTGGAAAATGAGATCAGCAGCCAACACCACTGAAAACTTCAGCAGCCCTGACACAGCTGCAGGCACACAGAACCCTGGAACTGAGGGTCCCTGCAGGCCTCACTGACTCCCACCTCAGCTGACCAAAATGCCGTTGGTCCTTTCCTGGAGCAGGACTCATCACACTCCACCTCACTGGCACCCTCACTGCCACCCATGGGGGGAACTCTTTCCCCATGAAAGCAGTCTATAGAGGCAAGGAGAGGGGCCTGCCCCATCAAATATACAGACATCAACACAAGGCTATGAGAAACTTAAAAAATCAAGGAAATATGTCACCACCAAAGGAATGCAATAGTATTGCACTAACCAGCCACAAAGAAATGGAGATCTATAAATTACTGGACAAAGAAATAATTCAAAATAATTGTTTTTAAGAGAGCTCAGCAACCTGCAACTAAATGAAATCAGGAAAAGAGTGCATAAAAAATGAAGACACGTAAGAGAGAGAGAGAGAAATGATAAAAATAAATCAGCATAAACTCTAGAGCTGGAGAATACAATGAATGAAATGAAATAAAATGCAATAAAAGCACCAGTTAACTGGTAACTGACAGTTAACAAGTCAAAATAAAGCATTTGTGAACTTCAAGACAAGTTACTTGAAATTATCCAGTCAAAGGGGGAAAAAATTACACACACACACACACACACACACACACACACACACATACACCAAAACAAAAACAGAAAGGCAAGCAGAAAGGATATGAGAATTATGGAATATCATCAGGTATAACAATATTGACATTGTGGAGTCTCAGGACAAGCAAAAGGGACAGAAAGCATATTTAAAGAAATAATTGCTGAAAACCACCCAGATCTGGGAGAGATATGGACATCCAGGTACTCAAAACTCATAGGTCCCCATACAGTTCAACTCAAAGAGAACATCACCTAGACACATTATAAAAAGTAAAAGTAAATAAATAAATAAATAAATAGTAAAAAAGCAAAGATCAAGAGAGAATTTTGAAAGCAAAAACAACAGAAATAGAAAAAAGAAACTTATAATGACACCTCCAAAAGGCTATCAGCAGATTTCTTAACAAAAACCTTGCAATCAGGAGAGAATGGGATGAGATGATATTCAAAGTGTTGAAAGAAAAAACTGCCAACCAAGAATATTTTACTTGGTAAAACTCTCCTTCAGAAATGGAGAAATAAGCATTTTCTCAGACAAGCGAAAGCTGAGGGAGTTCATCACCACTAGACCTACATTATAAAAAATGATAAAATGAGATTGTAAAAGGAAATGAAAAGTTGCTAACTAATAACATGAAAACATTTGAAAGTATAAAACTCTCTCATAAAGCTAGGTACAGTTTCAAATTCAGAATATTCTAGTCCTATAATGGGGATGTGTAAATCATATCACTCTAGTATAAAGGTTATATGACTAAAGCATTAAATGTAACTGTACAGGCAATACTTTTTAATGGATATACATTATAAAAATATGTAAATTGTGACATCAAAAACATAAAGTGTGGGGGAATGAGTAAAAGGATAGCTTTTGTATACGATCGAAGTTAAGATCTTAGCTTAAATAACACATTTTGAACATAAAATGTTTTATATAAGCCTCATGGTAATCACAAAGCAAAAACTTCAAGCAGATATACAAAAGAAAAAGAATAAACCAAAACATACCCATCATGGAAAATCATCAAATCACAGAAGACAGCAAAAGAGGAAGAAAAGAATAAAGGAGATACAAAATAGCCAGAAAACAATTAACAAGGTGGAAATAATAAGTCTTTCCTTATCGGCAATTAAATGAAAATGAATTAATGTCTCTAATTAAAAGACATAAAATGCATGGAGGTACAACAAAAACAGCACCCAACCTGGTGCTGCATATAGAGAATCACTTCAGCTTTAAAGACAAAGACATGCATCGGCTGAAAGGATATATATAAGATATTCCGTGCAAACCAAAACCAAAAGAGAGTAAGGGTAGCTATATTTGTACCAGACACACACACTTTAAGTCAAAAACTGTTCCAAAAGACAAAAAAGTCATTATATAATGAGGAAGGAGTCAATTAATACAGAGAATATGACAACTGTAAATATATATGCACCCACCATAAGAGGCCCTAAATAGATTAAGCATATGTTAACAGATTTGAAGGCAGAAAAAGACAGCAATGCATTAACAGTAGTGAACTTCAATACCCCACTTTCAACAAGGCATAGGCCATCCAAACAGAAAATCTATACAGAAATATTGGATCTGAACTACATTTTAGACTAACTGGACCAAAAAGACATATCTAGAACACTCCATCCTAAAGCAGCACAACGCACATTCTTCTCAAGTGCACACCAGGCATTCTCCAGTATATATCATATGTTAGGTCACAAAAAAAGTCTTAACAAATTTAAGAAGATTAAAGTACTATCAAGTAACTTTTCCAACCACAAGGGGATGAAATCAGAACTCAACAACATAAGAAAATCTGGAAAATTAGCAAATATGTGGAAATTAAGTAACACTCCTGAATAATCAGAGAGGCAATCAAAAATATCTTGAGACTTGAGACAAATAAGAACAAAAATAACACAGAGAAACAGAGGAGATGAAGCAAAGGCAGTTCTAAGAGGGAAGTTCATAGCAATGAATGTTTAAAGAGAAAGGAAAGATCTCAAATAAACAGACTAACTTTTCACTTCAAAAAACTAGGAAAAGAACAAACCAAGTCCAAAATTATCACAAGGAAGCCAAAGAGCTTCTAACAAAGAGCAGAACAGAAAAATTAAATGAAATAAAGACTAGAAAAATAGAAAAGATCAAAGAAACTGAAAACTTCTTCTTGAAAATATCATACAATTGACAAACCTTCAGTAAAATTAAGAAAAAAAAAAGACAGAAGACTAAAATAAGCCAAAAGCAAAAGAGGAGACATACAGCTCTTTTCTCAGAAACACAAAGGATTTTAAGAGACTATTAATGAGTAATTATACACAAACAAACTGGTAAGAGAGAAGAAATGGATAAATTCCCAGAAATATACAACCTACTAAGATTGAATCATGAAAAAATAGAAAATCTGAATATACCTACAAATAGTACAAATCAGTAATCAGAAGTCACCCCCCCAAAAAAAAACAAAAACAAAAACGGCTCAAGACCAGATGGCTTCATTGGTGAATTCCACCAAGCATTTTAACAAGAACTGATGTCAGTCCTTCTCAAACACTGAAGAGGAGGGAACATCCCCAAACTTCAGTGAACGTCGAAGTATGGATATCATTGTCAGATCCTGACTCCTAGGAGTTGAGAAACAGTTCTGTTCCCATTAACTCATTTCCAGTCTTTCATTGGCTAGTTAATATCAGATCCTTTTGGACATGAGTGTATTTCAAACCATGGATAGTCATAACTAACAGATATCTATATATCTATATCTATATCTATATATATGATGCATATAAACGTGCATATATAGCATATATGCATATAATGTTACCCAGATATTTTGTATATATTTATATATAATATTATAATGCACACCAATAATTGGGTAACTTTCTTTTATGAACTTCTGTTCATTTTCCAAATGCTTCATAACAGGCTATTCCTGAAGGTAAAAATTAAATCTTACCTGATTATGAATTAGGGGCAATTCTCATATATGCAAAAGAATTGAGGAAGATTTTGCACTTTTCCAGATGACCTTAATCAACCTAACTTTATTGCACTGTATAAAAAGGACAGTACACCATTTGTAAAGTGGTGTGGCATGCAGTAGCCGCTCTGAGATCACCATGTGAACATGGGTTTGCAGTAGGTTTTCAACCTTGGTCTTTCTTTCTGTAAGCAGACGTCCACACACCTGCCTAACATCCTCACGGCTCTCATAGTAACTGTGCAGAGCAATATAGGAAAAAGTGATTATCAACTGTAGAATTCTGCTATGAAAGCTGTACCCACTGTTCATACCTTTAGAACTTCCTGTACACCCAACCAAAGGAATCTATATCAAAAGCATCTTCCTTTACATATGTAAAGACATTGTATATAATCATCACATATTTAAGCCAGATGTTCACTGTCCATAACACGGTATATGCAAGATTGATATGTATGAAAACTCTTTAGACATTTAATCATGCTATCTCTAACAGTATGACAGTATGCTTATGCCCAAGCATATGTGTGATACTGTAAATAATTCATGAAATAAACTAACATTTTGCCTGTAAATAATCTTACTGTTCTGCACAGAGGTTTCGCGTGCAGGACTGCTCTGAGAAACACGGCTCTGTAAAATGAAGACTTGGGAAATAAACATCAATCATACTTTGTTAACTGATACAGAAGCAAGTTGGAACAGCTCTGTAAACAATATTTAACATGTCCTAATGAGGCGCAAACAAATTCAAACTATCTTTGAATAATAGGCCAAATAGAATAGACTCTTCAAACATTGTGCACTTTATACTGAAAACCTCCAGAGATGTCTCTCAGGTGATCATAAACAATGAAAAACAAACGAGTAAAATCCCTAGTTTGAACTTCTCACTTGGAGATGCCACAGCAGACTCTACATCAAGAGGAAGTTGCGAGCCCTAAAATTAAACCCTGCAAGCCCACACAGTCCATATCAGGGACTCTCCAAAAGTGAAGGAAAAGCAGTTCAAGTGTGTTTAACAAAACCCCGTTTTCCAACTTACTTTAATGTATTTAAAAGAGGTCCATTACACTTGTTCTTTTTAAAAGGAAACTTCTTAATTGGAACTAAATCATTCATTATTCACTGTGATACAGGTTTATACCCTTAGGTTCCATGTGATTATTCACATGTTCAGCTGACAGAAGGGGAAAAAGCTATTCTAATGACTGAGCTTCGCTTTGACTCACTAGTTTTTATCTCCCTTAACTTCCAATCTCAGTTACAGATGGTGTTAAAGCTGGGGGAAACGACATTTTGGGAGATGGTAAGGGATACATAGGAGTCATTCTGAGTTGCTGAAGCTTTCATTAAGTATGGCAAGCTACTTCAAATCCTAGAGTTATTTAAATGAAGGGCAAAGGCTTTTCTGTTGCATTTACTTAAGAGCATAAAAGGCACTATTCAGAATCCAGCAGTCAACCTCCTGAATGGTGTGATTAGACATTTATTTTGACAGTCCTCACTGAAGACTCAATCATGCCCCCAGAGTGAGCCCTGCACATCATCAAAATGTCTAATGATCTTAGTGTTTATGGGGTAACAACAACCCACATACTAAACAGTCTGCCAGAATTCCATCATTACAACATCTACACGGAGCACTTGGGTGCTTGTCTGATGCATCTAAATCTACTATGGAGAAAGAAGTGAAATTATTCCTAAGCACTTCACCCCAGTTCCCAGAAGAGAAGATATTCATGAATAATAAAAGGCATATATGTAGAATCAAAGAATGCCAGTGGTAGAAGAAATATTTTAGGTCATTTAAATCAGTCTTTGCATTTTTTTCAATTTGGAACTGAAATTCAGAAATTTTAAAAGGCTAATCCAAGATTAGACAGATAATAAAAGTCAGGGCTGAGCCAAGAGTACAAACCTCTTAAATTGGAATTTTTTTTAAATTTTCTATCATGCCAAAGTGATTCCTGGAAATTAAAATTAAATATAGGATGTCCAAAAGAATGCATTCCCCAAAACAGGAATTTGAGGGTATTACTGCATGTAACCTTATATTGTTTAATCAGTTGTGTATGATATTATTAGAAGGAAATCAGATAGTCTAAACAAAGGTTCTCATCACTCCCAGGATTCTGAACCTCTATGCTAACCTACAACCTTCAAAATGTGGAATTTAGTTTAAGGTAAATGACATATGTAAAGGTTTTTGTTGCATTTCTGAAACCAAAATCTGTCAAACTAGCAAAACATAGGTATGTGTTTCAGCCTCTAGTAGGGTGTACAAAATGGCATATTTGTACCAATGGCAAAATATTAAAAACAAAGAAACCTTGGTGTCTCCTCCGAGCTCTGCTGGTCCATGCCTCTATAACCTATGCTGATTCACCTAAACTCTTTGGGCATCGCTTTTAATAAACCTGCGTGGTTCCCATATGAGTTCATGGAATTCAAGTATTCACACTTTTTACTTTAAAACAACCACCTAAATCTCATTATGAAGTAAGCTATGGGACAAGGAACTTATGCTATCATATCACAGTAGTTCCTCTCTGTGGGGAACGCCGACATTCTCCAACACTTAATCTTTCGCAAACAGAGTTGTCCTGCAATCCCCCCCAACACAGGTCTTGCTGAATCCATGACAAGTTCTGCCTCACGTGGCCCAGCTGCCTTTCCCACCCCCTCTACCCTGACTGCAGGTGAAGACCATCAAGGCTCATTAACTGCATTCTCGGAAGGGAGTTGGTGGCCTGCAGCCTTTCTCTGGCCACCACCTCACCACCCGGGTTCCCAGGCTTCCTCGAACTTTCTCCCCAGATTCTGTGGGCACCACCAGAGGCAGCACCAACAAAAAGCAGAATTAGGATATACACTAATTCCATACTTTGGAATATGTGCCCCATCTTATAATATGTGAATCAACAGTTCAACCTTCAAACCGTTATGCTCCATACCAAATGATACCTTTCCTCTGTTTACCCTAAGGATTTGGTAGAAAGCAAAATGTAGCCCAAATTATTGCATAGACGATAATTATTTGTGATAATTGTGAGAATGATCTCTAGTTCTCCTTCTGCTCTCCTGAAACTACAGATGATCTTCAAACCACGTATCTTGCAGAGTCTGTAAAACTGCTTATTCTAAATCCCTAAAATTATTCTTCCCTATCCTCTAGAAAGTCCTATTCAAGTAGCTTCAAGCTATTTGAATAGAAAAGACATGCATTATTCAAAAGACAAATGTTAACACAGGCTTCAGTTATTCAACGGATTTCCTGTCCATCCCTGACATAAGTGGTAGGTAATCAATGCATGCTATATATTTCTAGTCCAATAGGAAAATAAAACAAAAAGAAAAAAGAAAATTAATCTTAAAACTTTTTTTATCTTGGAAGTTTTATTTTAATTTGAAATGCCAAAGGTGTATTATTTAACAGTCAAGAAGTGTATAGTAAACTCATCTCTGAGTAGATATTACCTAAAATAAGGATGTATGTTTTCCTAAAGTCATCTCAGAATAGAGACCAGCAGACAGAGGGAGCCAATCTTTGCAGGGATTGTAATGAATTCAAACACACTCATTAATTTTATAGCAGCTCATTCGGTTTCACAGAGAAACATAAAAAGGTCTATCTTACGGGAAAGAACACCCAGGAGCTACCTGGATGCTTGATGAGAAGGAATTTGTCCCACTGTTTGAAATGCATGACTGATAAAGCAAGACTTGGAGATATTTTTGTTAGACAGTTCCGTTCTCATACATCTTCTATAACAGAAATGACCTATGGTGAAACAGCTCACAGTACCCTCTCTTCTGAAGGTGATTTGCACATAAAATTTGAATACAACTTTAAATAGCCATTACTAGGATATGAATTTGAATGACCTTTAAAGGAATAATATTTTCTGCTGATGTTAAAAGTTTGCTAATATCTATTTTGTTAAAAAGTCACTGTTCGTGTACAATCAACCTCAAACCATCCTGTTTAAAGAGCCGAAGTGCTTAATTTGTTGGTAGCAATCATCCGGAGGGAATTCTATAGCTTTTCTTCAATTTTGACTTAATAAGGAGCACTATATTAGTCATATCAAGAGACTATGACAACCAAGGTTTTCTTGGTAGAAGGATGACATAATGCCTGATTAATAACATGTAATTAAAATACACAAGATGTCTTGTACAAATAAAAGCAGAGTGTGCCTTTTAAAAGAATATGATTTCCCTTTTATGGGAAGCCTTCACATTCATTTGGAGCTTAATATAATTTGAATATTCTATAAATGGTCATTAGCTAATTGGTTAATTATTTGGAAAATTATTTAAAAATCAGATATCTATAAATATCTTACATTATGATTAACTCAGGCTATAATGCAACAAAACAAAACAAAAATAAAAGACATAAATGTGAATATTCAAATAATTAAAACAGTCTAAAAGCTCTTTAGGCAAATCATGAAAGGCAAAAGTAATGGAAATATTAATAGATCAGACATAAAAATCTAAACAATAAATACATCAAATATACCATTAAAAGTTAAAGATGCCAAATTGTGAAAAACAGCAGTAAACAATAACAAATCAATGATTAGGAAAACTTCAAAACTGCATGAAATCATTTCAAAAATAGTGGTATATAAATAAATTATCATATATTTTTTAATTTAACATTTATTTCTTTTTGAGAGAGTAAGAGAGACAGACAGAGGGTAAGCGGGGGGTGGGGGGGCACAGAGAGAGGGAGACACAGAATTCGAAGTAGGCTCCAAGCTCTGAGCCGTCAACACAAAGCCCGACACAGGGCTTCAACCCATGAACCGTGAGATCATGACCTGAGCTGAAGTCACATGCTCAACCTGCTGAGCCACCCAGGCACCCCCTAATTATCCTATATTTAAAGTCAACCTCCCCATTAAAAAGACAATGTAAAACACAAAAAATTTTTGAAAATATGTTGCTGAGTGAAAGTGCAAATTGCTTCCTTTCTTAGTATATCCTTTAAGCCAATAATTGTCTACCCCTGGAAATATTTAAGAACATGTTTGAAGATATGCGCAAAGATATATACAGATTGTTCTAGAAGCAATATTTATAGTGCTACAAAATACCCCCCCCCCATGAAGGAGGATTACTGAAGACGAAGGTGGCTGGTGACAGATGTAACATGGAGTTAGCATGCTGCATGGGATGGTTTCTCTGCCTGCAGCAAAGGTGTCCTACCCCTTCTGAATCACCAATTCTTTCAAAAGAAGAAGAAAATTTAAAAAATCTTTAACTTACAAGCATTGACAGTAAAGTCAACTTTTAAAAAGCTGTGAACAGTAACAATAAAACACATCACTGGGTCTAACTCAGCCTGATTCCAGGTTGCAACATTAGATGATGCAACCGCATAATGTCGGTAAAATCACTGTGTGATAGGAAAATATTGCCATAAAAATGTTCAGGATAAACTTATAAAAAGTAGTCTATTTTATTTAAAGCAAAAATGAGGTTGACGAGGAACCCCAGGCCCCTAGAAATTGGCAAGGATATGCTTCAATGGTAGGATTGATGGCATACAACTTTTTCCTTCTGTATTTTTCAAGATTTCATTATAGGGATGTATCATTCTGCATTTGGGAGTGGGCAGAGTGAAAAGAGCATTCTGAGTAATATGGAAGTTTTTACTGAGAAGTAGAGTGTATCCTAGGGAAAACCCCACCTCAGCAGCAAGAAAGTGGTTCTTGGAGCCTGGGGAGGTGCCCCAGGAACCCTGGCAGTGAAACACTGACAATACAGTGGACTGAGGTAACCTAGGACGTGGAGCCCTACCTAGCAATTACCTCCTGCTAGAAAATACAGGTAAGAATACAGAACATTAGTACCGTATGACAGCCGATGCCTGCACTGGGGAGGGGTGACAAGGAAGAGATGACTTTGGAGATGAGCCCCACTTTGCAAGCAGGAGTGATGTGAAACACATCCCACAAAGATCACTGTCTGAGATGCACCTCCCGTTCACTTTGTTTTTCCAAATAGGGGTGTTTATTATCTTTACTTATTTGTCCATGTGTCATACTGAATGTGACAGAGAGCAGACAGATTTTAGTTGTAAGTTCTAGATCAAGAGGAGACCCCGTGCAGAGACTTATACTAAGAAGACTCACATTACTAATACATCTCTAATCAAAAGGTATAATCACTCCAATAATAGGTAATGTGTTCACGAAAGCCCAATAACGTGCCCAGAATTTTGCTGTTAAGAAATATAAAAAAGCAAATTCCTTGTCGGTAGATCAAGGAGTGTCAGCAGAATTTCATCATCAAACATCTCACTGGCATAATCAGATAGCTCCGGCAGGCAACCCGCTGCACTTACAATCCCTTTCCAACAATTAGTGTGCATATATTCAGAGAAATGGTATTGATCCCATATTGTTTTTGAGTGAAATCATCTAAGAACTTCTCTGGTGCTCTTTTAATTCTTATCCTCCTAATTATCTGATAATGACCATTTAAATTGGCAAAGCACTGATTACATTACATCCTTCAGTTCCGAGTGAAGTGAGGACACTTTGGTCACAGATCTAAGGCTGAAGACTTCACCTGAGACACAAATCTCTCTCTCAGAGTAATCAGCTTTTAGAACTGAACACAATTCTAAGACTTTGTTTTCCTTCTAAACTTTTAAGTTAACTCTATTCTAACTTTTAATCAATGCTACTGAGTAGTAAAAAAAGCCCAAAGGCCACTGTTTTGTTCTGAAAAATAAATGAAGAAAGGCAAGTAACTCTAATGAAATCAGGAGAGAATGTAGAGTCCTTATTTAAAAAATACAATTATTTCTAATAACTGTGCTTTCATTTCAGATCATTTTCAACAAGTATAATAATACAGAATAAATACAATTCCAGGAGAAAGCCAGGTTGCTTTTTTTTTTATTGAATTGCTTTTTATTTATTTATTAATTGTAGGTGCTCAAAGCCAAAGAGACGCTGAATGCCCATAAACCTGCTGTTAATCTGTTTTGTTTTGTTGTGTCATTTAAAACTGAATTAGTCATTCACTATGAAAATTCTCTTAGTGAAAACCTTTTCAGGAATCTTTCACAAGAGTTAGGTCAGGTGTTATCTGTAGCTTTTTTCTGGCAATCTATTCTACCAATGCTGGAAAACGCAATTTTCCTAAGAGTGTCCAAATAGCAAAAACAAATGAACAACTGCAACTGTACTTTCACTTACATATATAAAATTACATATCTTCCCTTTCAGGATCATTACAAGCATTTTTATTCCATAAGATATTTGTATACACATAAAACTACCAAGCAGCCATATCTGATATGCTTTTCTACTGTTTTCCTCCAAAATACTTGTTCTAAACCTGAACTGTGTGTCAAGCATTGCCATAAACATGTTACATGTTACTTGATTATCTTATTAAAGTCTTGCAATACTCATGAGGTCCTAGCACTGAGGAAACTGGTGTAAACAAAAAGCATTAAGAAAAAATGTCCAGTTTCAAAAGCAACTAAACATCAGAGCCCAGGAGCTCAACTACCAACCTTCTACCATTAACCACTGGTTTTTGAACTGAACGAGAAAGGCCTAGGAGAGACGAGCCCACTGGGACCCATGGTGTACTGAAAGTTGCTTGCCCTCCAGTGGCCCAATGTGGGTGAATCCACATAAAAAGAACATGATTATTGTGATGACAGTAGAATCAGGAAAAAGATCATGTACTGTACTTTGTAAAACAGAAACTCAACAGAGTCTGGAATTAAGTTAAAAATTAAAAACAGGAAAACAATAAATGATTGTAAACATAATTCTGTTAACACCACGCAGGTAAAACTTTCTTTTCAGAAAAAGCTATTTCTACCTTACAAACAAGGCGCTCACATATGTTGATTTATTGAACCCAACATCCCATGTTCCTTAAATGCTAAAAAATAAGAATTTCCTTCATGCAGAACATGAAGAGAAAAAAAAGTAGTCATAAAATGTTAACTTCGAAAAATACAAAACATAGACTTGTAAGTAAGGGCAGCATTTTCTTATTTTTTAATATAATAACTGTGAAAACTGTATCCAAATAGAAAATTCTCAAAGCAAAACAGCTGCTGCCAACAAGCGGTCCTGTTCCGCTAGATGTGCACTTTGCAATGTCTAGCAGAAGCGTTAAAGTCGTGGCTGGCAGTACGTGGGAAACACTGTCAGGAGTCCTCAGAGCACAGGAATCACGAACACAGTACCGGGGTCTGGATTCAAATTCCATCTCTTCTTGACTGTCTTTGGCCAAAGGTCTTCACTTTCCTGAGCATGCATTTTCTTATCAATAAATTGGGAAAATAATAAGATTATTTTATGAAATAAGGATTAAATGAGTTAGTAAATGTAAAGTTCTTGAAATAACAGGCATAAAATAAATTGCTACATAATTCATTGTTATTTTTGCTAATCTGTATTATTTATTTTTTAGTCTAAGCATAGTTATGAAAATAAAAATATTACATTTTTTAATTTCTAAAATGTTTTTACTTGTCATGTAGAAAAATATAGCTTTCTTCTAGAAAGCTATATTTTTATTTATTTTATTTATTTTACAAATATTGGAATGCCATAATTTTTAATCATTTTAAAGCTCATTATGGTAAGTCCTCAGTGGCCAACTTTTTATGTACTTGTTAAATGTTTGCCTAGAGCAGTTAATCTCCTCTCACAGAAAGTATTCCTAAGCATACAGTCTTTTTCCCCCCACTAGAAAGATGAGTAAAAGTGTTACTGCTCTCCTTCCCGCTGCCATTTTTGCTAATTAATATGCTCCTACCTAAGAATATGTTCACAGTTAATGTAGACTCACTGCGTTTTAACCAAATGTAATCTGCTATTTTTGGAAACAGAATGTTTACAAGTGAATTTGTAATTCCTTAATACATGCCAAATATCATCTGGATGTCATGGCCAGATGGGTTCTAAATGCCAACAGAAAACCAATTCCTAGAGCTAAGTGCACATGATATATTTTAGATTGTGAGTAACTGGGGAGTTTGGTGACTGTGGGCATTCTTTAAAAATGGTGTGTGTGTGTGTGTGTGTGTGTGTGTGTGTGTGTGTGTGTGTTGTACATATCTGCACAGGGTATTATTTTTATACCTCTGGATACTAAAGTATAGAATCAAATTATATTCCCTCACACTGTCACACAGTGATCAACAAGAATATAAATACTTGTACCCTAAAAGTTTATCATAATATGTTCACAAAGCCAGCATAATATTTCTTAGAGGAAACAGTATAAACCTGAAAAAAAAAAGGAGTCTGACGTCTCAGGTTTATTGTAAAGTCACAGCTAATATAAGTTAGTTGTAGTATGGTAATTCATGTTACTTTTTCAATTGTATTAATTTTTCAGGATTCAACACCTGTAGCACTTTAAACTGTATAAAATACAATGCAAATAATGATATCAACTCACCTTTATAACATTTTCACATCTAAAGACCCTTTTAGGGGTGCCTGGTGGCTCAGTTGGTTGAGAGTCCAACACTTGGTTTCAGCTCAGGTCATGATCTCAAGGTTTTGTGAGTTTGAGCCCCATGTCAGGCTCTGAGGTGACAGCGCAGAACCTGCTTGGGATTCTCTCTCTCTCTCTCTCTCTCTCTCTCTGTCTCTCTCTCTGCCCTTCCTCCACTTGTGCTGTCTCTGTCTCTCTCAAAATAAATAAACTTAAAAAAAACTTAAAGATATTTTAATAATTTTAAATTTTGTTTAACATTTATAAACCCATGTAAAGGAACACAAAATGTTATGCCAATGCTAATGTAATACATATTGCATTACCTAAAAATTGTTCTGAATAATATATACTATGTTAATGTTACAAAATTATTTTTGAAACAGTAATACTGCTTCAAGCAGTAAAGTACTGTTTAAATACAGTAATTAGGTTCCATTGTTCCATCGCTGATTAAATCACAATATTGGTGAACACAAGTAATTTTTACTCTTCCAAATATATTGAAAAGTATCAAAAGGCACAGTATAAATAATAATTGAATAGATTTTGCCTCTGCTTCAGCAGAGAGACAAACAAGAATTGGGACCTTATGGATCATTAACTTGAACCTATTTAATTGTTAATTATCCTATTAAAAATACTCTTAATAGGAATTTTGAATCAAACCATTAAATTAATAATCAATTATTTAATTTTTCAGAAAAGTCTGTCTGTGGTAGTGGGGAAAGGACTTTACTATGCAAAGGGATAAATATGGCAATTAGAATGAAAAGTTCAATAGGAAAACTCTAATACATATATATTCTGATATATACCATACATGGACTTCTTTTTTTATAATTTTTTAACATCTATTTATTTTTGAGAGAAAGAGAGAGCACACACATGAGCGGGGAAAGAGCAGAGAGAAAGGGAGACACAGAATCCAAAGCAGGCTCCAGGCTCTGAGCTGTCAGCACAGAGCCCAACACAGGGTTCGAACCCACAAACTGTGAGATCATGATCTGAGCCAAACTGGAATGCTTAACCAAGTGAGCCACCCAGGTGTGCCTTTACATGTGTTTCTAAAATATACTACATATATAAGATCTGTTTATTGGTATTTGAAACATGTAAGAAGAAAAACAGTATAAGAAAATAACTTCGAGAGCTTTTTTTTTTTACATGATTCTTAGTTAATTAAGTCAAAACTGACAGCTGTACTTCCTTTCTTTTCCTACTCATGGAAAGAATTCAGCACTGGAAAGACGTGGGGATTTAAGGAGTAATTCACAAATAAAAACTGTAGTACAGTTAGAAAACATCTAAGGGCACATAAATCACTTCTAATGTTTTATTCATCTTTAAAACAGAAGCCAGTGTTTCTATTTCACCCTAGGATGCAGTCCAGAAATACCTCGGTATTCTTACATAAGTTGTAAGACATTTTATTTAAATAATGGCGCTGATCAACCACAGCCATTTTGCTCCATATGGAACCAAGGAAATGTAATTCCAAGAAGACAATATGTTACGGTTTTAAGAATGAAAGAAAAAAATTAAGAATTTATTTTCACCAGGAATCAACCGTTTAGTTGTCATCCTCTAAAACAATTTCTCAAATGTCTGGCAAAAGAAGAAATGCAAGACACAGGCAAACAGTCCTCCCTCTCCTCCCAAAGACTGTATGACGGGACCCAGGCATTGGGACTTCTCCTGCGTCTTGAACTTATTCTTTCTACCACAGCTGTGTCTTCACTGTGATCCCACTCACACACCTGGCCGATGGCAAACCAAGAAAGTCAGGCACCGATAGTGGTCTACCTTTCTAATGTGCACATAGTCCCGGGACTCCATCTTCTGTTCCCTGGATTTCTGAGTGTAACCTCCTATCCCGCTTGTCCAGATCTCAGTCATGTACTCAACTCCTGTTTCTCATTTGCACCTAAGCCTTCGATGGGCTCTGGAGCTCCAAGCATGTGATAACCGATACCCACAGACCTCAAGCTGGTGGTAGAGCTGGCCTCACATCCCTGTGAATGCGGTTTGCAAAGCTGTAACTTGTAGGAATTTTTATCTGAGGACCTGAAAACTCTCCCTGCAAACGTGTTAGGATTTGTCTTCTTCTAGTAGTCCTCCATATAAATTCAAATAACCTGTTAAGGAGTCCATTACATCACTGATTGTGAATGGATTTTGTCACATTAGCAGAGATGAATTTAAGGTAAACACAGGTGGTATATGTAGAAGACGAGTCATTCTCATTTCAGGAATGTAAGGCGGAGATGAGAATACATAGAACAGCGCAGGTGATGAAAGAATATATATCTAGTATACGCGAAATCACTTCAAGAGATAATATCTTCTATTATAGATAGATATGAAGTGATTTAGATAAGAACACAGAGGACACTGGAGAAAATATAAGACTCATGGCTTCTAGGTTTTCTTGCACAGAGATTGGGAAATCTTTTTTGAAAAGGCTGTCCTTGGCGACAACGGGCACTCAGACCTAATAAATCATGTATTACTAGGAAAATAGGGTCAGAAAATTTATCACTAGAGCAAAGTCCAATGTTTCCATTGGTACCTGAAGACAGTTTGAGGGTAGACTTAGGCAAAATATTATTCATCACAATAGCGCCACCATGTGGGCGATTCTTTCAACCCATGGGGAGAGGGGCTATGTAATAGAAAAAGAAGCTTCCAGAACTATGTCAAATCCTCCATATTTTTTAACGTAGAAATAGACTGGCTTTGCTATCAGTGATGTCATCGTTTTACAAAAGTCTCGAACATGTGGCAGGAATTCTGGAGCACATGGTCCTGTGTTTCAGTCTTTATCACTCGTAACATCTGTGATTTGGGGCTCATATGCAGCGAACATACACCTCTCTTATATTAAGGTTGTCTTGCTAGGATTAAACTAGTTTCGTGATTTCCTTCCCGGGTTTACCACTTCTTACGGAGTCATCAACCAAATATCTAAAGAGGTTGTTGGGAGTTTCAACAGAAGACAAAAATATAACTCAACTCAAAAATTAACATGTAATTCATATCCATCTGTGCTGTAAATCACTTGAGAGGTCATATTTTATTAAAACATGCAAGCTGCATTTTTAAAAACTCTAAATGCTCACTAATGTGAAAGCATGTTCTGCACAGGCAGCACTGTATAGAAAATACAATAAAACACAGGAATGCAAACTCTTGATAACAAAATGCCAATGAACACCACACATATTGAAGACCATGATAATCGATGCCAATGTGCTTTGGCTGGGAAGAATGGGAAACACTAAGAATTTCATGGAAATGTCACATGCAAAGAGAGATCTGACAGAAATGGCCAATCTTTTCATTGGGTTCATTAGTTTATCAATCCTTTCCTTCACTTTTATGTCACCTTCATGAAGTTTTATTAATGGAAATCGAGAAGAGAAAAAATTGATTGTAGGGATTTTTAAGTTTACTCTCTCTTTTCTAATTACATGTAAGCTACCTGTATCACTTTGCACTATTAGAAAAAAATATATATATGTAAATATATGAAATAGAAATATTAACATTTAAATAAGTGTCCTCCCTCCAGTGACCAGGCAATAAAGTTTACTTAGCCAAGCCATTAGTACACTAAAATTTTTAAAATCATAAAATCTCAATAATCTTGAAGCATTTCTATCACCTCAGTGGTTTTAATCTCACATGGCCACTGACAGAAGTTTGGTATTTGAGAATAGCCATCTCCTAAAAGGACAGATGTGACAATAATAATGGTGTTGATAATGGAAAACAAGGAAAATTCAAGAAGATGACAAATACTAGAAAAATTTTCTATACAGTTTACCATGCAGGTATGATACCTCCCCCAAAGCAAGCTCATCAACACTAAGCCTATATATTTCACAAAATAATTCTTGCACTAGGAGAACGCGAATCACCCATGGTGTTAAACATGCAATTAACTGGATCCTCTTGCAGAACTTTCTCATGTGTTTGGGGTCAGAAATCTCCATTTTCATGCATTCTTAGGCACTGCAATTGAAGAAAACCTGTTTTAGACCCTAAAAGTGAAGCGTTTATTTGGAAGCCAGTAACCACAGTTGGAGAGCTGTTTATGTTCTTGGGATTCCCAGTTCTCTTTAAACCATTTATCAAGCAAGGAGTCTGACCTTTGAGATAAACCTGCTCATGCAGATCTAAGATAAGGCTGATTCCTGCTGCTAATCCATCCTCTACACACACGCACACAAACACCCCTCAGATGTAGCTTTACTCCTTCCCTTCTGCACAGCCCCTTTTACTCAAGTATAGCCCCCCGTCCGCAGCTCAGTATTACCATCTCCCCACTCCCACTGCACTCTCCCCTACACACCTGCACAGAGGCTTGCTGAGTACCCATCCCCTGCACAGCATTTACCGCTGGGTATGAACATTCCGATTCAGCACAACCCCAACCCAGCACTGCCCTGTGAGAAAGAACACAAAGCGTTCTAGGAGTGACAGCCTAGTGCATGGAGGAGGGTTAGGTTCCGATCTGAAGCTACAAGTGTGCAGGAGTAGGAGAAGAAGGTCCCACCAGCTGCAGCTTATGTCAAGGATAATGTGTAGCTGGGAGACAGCGGTGTGAACTGAGGCTGGACCCTGGACCTTGTAGGTGGAAGACGGTGATGTGGACTGAGGCTAGACCCCGGATCTTGTAGATGGGAGATAGAGGTGTGGACTGAGGCTGGACCCCGGACCTCATAGATGGGGGACGGCAGTGTGGACTAAAGCTGGACACTGTACCTTGCCTCCTTCTGATTTACAGGACATCCTGAATCGACAGCACCCACGTGTGAGGACGTGAATAAATCCTACACCATTCTCTTCCCAGAAACAAGATCAGGAAGGAAAGGCAACAGCAGTCCTTCTACAGACAAGTATTGCAAACTGGCATATCGGCTCATTTATTCCACTGATTACTGAACATCGACGTGAAATCTCAGGCACTGGTTTTCAATAAACCACCCTCTTAAAGTTAATTTACCTCTCTGGTTCCATCTATACATCTATATTCTTGATACGTAGATTTTAATATTGATTTTTAAATTTCCCCACAGTCCAAAAATATTGTTTGCCAAAACATCACAGCTGTTTGTATCATCTCATGCAATCTCTGTCATTAGTTAACACGCAACTATAGGGATCAATTACACACACTATATACAAAATCTTACCGTGCTGAATTGCACCCAAGATACTACTTCAGTCTTACCCCCAAATTACCTCTTTTAAGTGAATAAGATCAGGTATTTAAATAAGAACTTCAGGCAAGGTTGGAAACAGCAAAGTATTTCATCATTCCTGTAGACTGAAAAGTCTTCTGTTCTCTCTACACTCACAGGGCTCTGTTACATGGGCAGCATAGGGTAGGGGATGGAGGGAAGGAAGGAAGGAAGGAAGGAAGGAAGGAAGGAAGGAAGGAAGGAAGGAAGGAAAACTACAACGTCCTTGACATCTTGCACTTTGAAAATAGGAGAGTCCCCTTCCCAGTTTATACATAATAATGCAAGCCAAGTCTCCATTCACTACATCTGGACATTAAGAAAACTTGCATGGGGAAAACTTTTGGGGGGGAATGAAGGCGATTTCTGAGCTGGATTGCAGTTGTCTATGACACTGACATTCGTTTCCCATAATTCTTGCCCACAGGAAACACATCCTTTAAGAAACTGAATAAAATCAACTTGGACCTTCTCAACATCTGCAACCTATCAACTTCCCAGGGAGGCTCACATACCCCCAACACCAAATGGAAGCAGCGAGGCATTCAAGCGAGGAGCCTTGGAAGGCAATCCACCTTGAGGGTGCTGTTCCCGAGCCCGAATCCGAAAAGGGGAGGGCACGGTGGGGAAGGAGGGAGAGGGGGATGGCTCGGCGGCATGAAGCCAGACACCCTTTCAGAACCCGGCTGAGCGCTGGAACCCGGATCCACCCCCTCGCCTACCTCCGGGGTCCTGGAGCATTCGCCGGCTTCCTGGCCTCGGCTCCCTCCGCAGCAGCAGCGGACACCCGGATCCCGAGCAGCCGGGAGCTTGGGTCCCGCAGAGCGTCCGTGCCAAGCGCTTCTCTCGATGAGTTTCCACGGGAGAAAAAGGAGACTAAATCCAGGTTTCAGGCAGCAGCGTCCCGGAAGGTTCCGGCTCCTCTGGAGCGCGCTCAGCCAGCTCTTTGGCCCGGAGAGGGTTCCGGAGCGCCCGACAGCAGCTCCTCGTCGCCTGCTCCGCCGCCGCCACACTGCGCGCCCCGCTCTCCACTCACCGCGCGGAGAGGAGGCCTGGCTGCCACCGCGCGGGGGAGGCGGAGGGGCTGGACCGACAGATTTTTTCGGGTAAGGAACGGAAAACTTTGATGTTGGAACCGCACACGCAGGACTGAGAAGAAACCAAAACAAGTTGGAGGTGCCGGGGCGGGGAAGACGCTTTCAGCAGCTCTGAGAAAACATCCCCCGCCCTCTCCAAAATCCGGGCGAGGAAGCTCCCTGCTCCTGAGCGATCCCCGAGCGCACCCCGTAAACGCTGGTCTTGCAGTCCACCGGAAAAGCGCAGGGCATCCTCCCCGGGTGCAAATCCCAAATGCGCCTCCCGCTGGAAAGGCTGCTGTGCGCTGGGCGCAAAGAGGACGGCGAGCAGGGCAGATCCAGGCAGCGTGTGCGGAGCCTGGCTAGGGACGCGACTCCCTCCAGGCAAAGTAACTGCTACAAAGTCCGTCCCCTCCCGCGCCTGAACGGACACGCGGAAGGGTCCAGCGGACGTCAGCACCCAGCGAGCTCCGGCGAGAGCGCTGTTGCGCGCGGGGGGCGTTGTGCGGGCGCCCGGGGGGTGGCTGTCGCCGACGGAGCTGCGGAGTGTCCAGTGCCCGAGCCCGGCGTCAGAACCCGTGTTCCGCTGGCGCTGGTGCAGCGGGTGCGCTGGCCGGATCGAGCGGAGCCGGGACTGCGCCGAGAGCTCCTGGCCACTCTGCGCGCGCGCACCCAGCGCTGGGTCACCGAGGCGCTCAGAACCCGGGTTTCAGGGAAACCACTTTCCTCTCTCGCTCTGGTCTGAGTCATCCTCCTGATTCATTTCGCAAAGTTCGTCGAAATCCACCGAGACGCCTTTTAGGAGAACGGGATTAGACTTCCCAATCTCGAAATTCCCATCGAGACCGTCTCAAATCTCTCCGTAACCCTACGTGCCGACTCCCTAATTCAGAGTCCGAACGGATGGAACTGTTCTGTGCGTCCCAACGCTCCTCACCCTCGGAGGTGATTTATGGGTTTACACACCCACTGGGAGCCTTTGCACAGGGAAGCAAAGGTAGAGCGATGCGTTACTCTAAGTGGCAGTTTCTAAGGTTTGGGTAACTGTCTCCAGGCTGGTGGTGAGGAATTAAATGCAAACTCAGACATATCACAGGGGGAAAAGAAGTCTATTTCTTCGTCCCGTGTTAAATAACTGATTCTGTCCCCAACTTAGTTTTCCATTTTTTGCCAGAACAATGATACACCTATTTTTAAGAGTATAGAATAAGATCAAATGGAAGTGGAGACAGGATTCAGAAAACGGGAATTGGGTCTCTGAGGCCCCTTCCTAAACTGCCCTTCAGGAAGAGAAGAAATGAGCCGCTGCGCGCACTGGCTGCCTGGCTCCGTCCTGGGCACCTGCAGGGTTTCGCGCACCGAAGAAGGGGGGACAGCACTGGGGGCCCCGGGAGCCGGGAAGGCCCGTGCCCCACGCCTCTCGCGCACTGCCAGCCTCACCGGGGCGGCTTCCCCTGGAATCCTTGGGTGGAAGACGCACACCCCGCCGGAGAGCAGCTCCATGTTTGCTCCATCTCGCTCGCCGGCCCGGCGGCCCTCCCTCTAGCGGCCGCGCCCGGAAAACACGCGGGGCGCGTGTGCGCGCGTGTGCGTGCTGCGCGCGCGTGTGCGTGTGTGTGCGTGCTGCGCCCGCGCGCGCCCGCGTGCGTGCGGTGGAGTCGGTCCGCGGGGGCCTTCGCGGAACCCTGCGGTTCCCCGGACAATGCCTCCTCCCCGCTTGGGGCGCCCGGCCCGGCACCTGCGGGGCAGCCCCGCGAGCCTCGGTCTCAGAGGCCGCTGTGCGCCGGCAGCGCCCGGAGCGGAAGTGCATCTCCGCAGAGGGATGGAAAGTTTGGCAACTAGCAACAGCGGCTGTGTGTGTGCTCTCTGTAGTGAATGCACCCAGAAAGATCCGGAAAGATCGTAGACACGTCGGGAGTGGGGAGGGCAGCAGGGCGGGAAAGGGCTTTGGGAAAGCATAGGTCACCGAGCGCAAATCGTTTTTTCTGCCAATTAACAGGCTTCCGATGAAAATTCCTAAGAAGTCAGCGGCATAGTCATTTGTTTTTGTTTACAAATGTTGAACTCTGCATTCCCGTTCGGTTCCTTGTCTTGCAAACTTAGCGCTCCCCGCAAATGATTTTGGGGTCGGGGGAGGGCTTCGTCCCCGAATGGGGAAGGCCGACGGTCCCCCGGTCCCCCTGGCCCCCCTCCAAGATTTGGGTGGCTTTCCGAGCGCCCGGAAGCTCGAGGAATCACCACTTGTGGCCACAGGACAGGCGAGTGGAGTCAGTCTCCGGTCTCATCCCTGATTCACAGTCGGAAAGAGGGGAAGTCAGGGACCCAGCGGGGGACGCCGACGCGCCCCGGCCTCTGGCAGGGCCCGAGCAGCCAGGAGAGGCGCTGGGGGCTCGCTTCCTGCACGGAGGCTCAGGGTGTCCGGTGGGCTCCCGCGAGGGAGGCGGGACCCTGGCCCTTTGGGGACCCTATCGTCGCAGCCCCCACGGCCGGACACGGCGGAGCCCTCTGTGAAGCGGGCGGAAAAGAGCGTCCTAGGCCAAGCGGCCCCCGCGCCCGCCCGCAAGTCCGGCCTCCGGAAACCAAACCCTGGACCCGCGCAGCCCTGCGTCTGCAGCTGCAAGAGAGGGGAGCCCGGCGCCCACGGCGGCCTCCGCACGGTCTGCGGGGCAACGACGAGTGCGGCCGAAGGCCGGGGCACCGCGCTGTGGCCTGGGTGCGCGGAAGCTCCTCACGCTGACCGAGAGCGGGCGCGACTAGCGGGGTCCTCTCCAAGGGGGTGCTCATCCCGCGGCCCGGAGAGCAAGGGTCCTACTGCAGGGGGCGCATCCCGGGGCACCCTACAAGTGGGGGTCCTCCCAGCGGGGCGCCGAGAAGCACAGCTGGAGGACGTCCCAGGCGGCTGAAGGCTAGCTGGGTCGACCCGGGGCGGGGGGGGGGGGGCGGAGGCACGTGCCTAGCGAGCTCAGCGGGCAGGCTGCCACACCCGGGCCGAGGGCGCCCCCCGCTTAGCCGGGCGAGCCGGGAACTGCACCCGGGACGCCCCGCCCACCGGCGCGGGAGGTCCTATGGTCCCCAGGATGGCGCGGAGGAGGAGCGCCAGGTGACCACAGGAGGCTGGCATCGCTCTCTGTGGAGACCTACTACTTATCCCAATGAGCTTCCTGGCTCCTGCTTGTTCACTTGAATCTGACCCGTATTCACGTGCACCGCCGCCCCCCCCACCCCAATAACCAAGGAGACCTTAGAGAGGGCCTCAGCAGGGCAGGCACTAATTTGTCAACGCAATTTCCAAAACTGCTAGTAAACAGACATCCTGTTGAATATGTCCCCAAAGATCAACTTTCTCTGAATGTGCTTGTCATCATAATACAGCTGCCTTCACTAACGGAAGCATGCCCTCACTGCCTTTTTCTCGTACTGCTTAGATAAGCCAAAAGGAACAGATCTGTGCTATTGGATAGACTATTGTTTTCGCTTCTACAAGATAATCAATACATTTTATTTATTTTGTCTCCTAAAATAGTGAAAATATCTTGGTGTGATACATAAAAGAGTTACATACTAATATTATTTAATTATATTAAATTGCCATGGTAGTAAACAATATTGAATTTCTATTTATTACAATCTCATTTTGTTGTTAAAATTTTAAAACAAAAGTTTATAAATTTAAAAATTTCCTTACATCTAGGAAAAGCTCACTTATACTTAGAACCTTCAAGTAGAAATTCTATTTTAAAATATTATTCATTTAAAAATACATTTTGTGTATTAATATTCTTACATGTTAAATTTAGTGATCCAGATCAAAAACACTAAAAATAAATCTCAAAAAGATTATTGGAGAAATGGCAAGGAATTTGGAGGAAAGTATTTGGGGAAATATTATGTAACTGAATATTTGCTTTATTTATAGATATTTTAAGTTAATATTTTATATAATTATCTTGTATTAATTTTTAATTATGGCATTGAACACATTACTAGAACTTACCATCTTAACCATTTTTAACTGTATAATTCATTAGTACTAAGTTTATGTACATTATTTTGCAGATCTCCAGAACTTTTTCATCTTGCAAAACCATAAGTCTATACCCTTTGAACAGCTTGCCCTCCCCAGTCTCTTTCTGTCTCTTTGAACAAACACAGAAGAAAAGCCACTGAGTTAGGTTTCTCAACCTCCGGATTTGTGTGATAGATTTCTGTTGTTTAAGCCACCCAGTCTGTGATATTTTGTTATGGCAGCCTGAATAGACCAATAAATATAATAATTCTATTTTTAATTTTTTAGGAACCTACATCCTGTTTTCCACAGCGGTTGCACAATTTTACATTCCCACCAACAGTGCACAAAGGTTCTAATTTCTCTACATCCTCAGCAACACTTATTATTTTCTATTTTATTGATAATAGCCATTCTATCAGGTCTGAGGTGACATCTCATTGTGGTTTTGATTTCCATTTCCCTGATGATTAATGATATTGAACATCTTTCATATATCTATAGGCCATTTGTATATGATCTTTGGGTAAATGTCTGTTCAAATCTTTTGCTCATTTTTAAATTGGGTTACTTGTTTTTTGTTGGTGGTAAGTTGTAGGAGTTCTCTATATTTTCTAGATTAGCCCCTTAGCAAATATATGGTTTGCAAAACTTTTCTTCCATTCCATAGGTTTCCTTTTCACTCTTTTGATTGTGTCTTTTGAGTATAGTAATTTTTAAGTTTGACATGTGTGAATCTTTATATTAAACTGTATCTTGTCTCAGTGATAGCTTTCATATTTTGGGAAATTCACATTAACCTTTGAAACCTCCTTAATATATGAATTTGGTGATAAGTCATGAGATTTTCCCTACTCCATTTTAATCTGAAAATTACCCTCTTGATTAACTTGCTCTGTATTTCAAAACATTATTTGGTTGTGGCTCATTTTACTTATTATTGATGGTAATGATCTCATACTTCTTTTTTTTTAACGTTTATTAATTTTTGAGAGACAGAGAGCATGAGCAGGAAAGGGGCAGAGAGAGAAGGAGACACAGAATCCGAAGCAGGCTCCTGGCTCTGAGCTGTCAGCACAGAGCCCGATGCGGGGCTTGAACTCACAGACCACGCGATCATGACCTGAGCTGAAGTCAGATGCTTAACTGACTGAGCCACCCAGGCGCCCCTGATCTCATACTTCTTAAAAAATTTTTGAAAGTTTAATGAACTTCACATATTAGGGGAAAGTGATGTATTTGTATAATGACACATCTGACTTTTTTAAAGTTACCATAAAATATTCTGCATATAAAGTGAAATATTTGTATTATTTTTACTGTAATGAAAACTTCAACCAATCCAAACTTTAAAAAAAGGAATGGTAAATTTGATAAAAAATAAAAATAATAATTACAATTTATGCATTTGAATTATATGCCTAATTATACTTCTAATAGAGCATTCTTTTGCATTCTTATTTGTGCTGCATTCATATATAAGGTTCATAGTTTAACAGCTTCAAATCCAAATAGAACTAAGATGTTCTGGACTGGACAATCCTGTGCTCTCTCTAAAGTAATTATTTTAATCACTAATTTTATATTTTGTTCCAAAACTAGATAATCTGAATATATGAATGATTATATAAGACTTGAGGGCTCTAATTAATGGGTAAGCATATTTTCATATACTTTTGTATCTTTTATAATTCAGTTGTGTCACATACATGTGTATAATTCTAGGAGGAAGAAAAAAGTAGAAGAGTACGTTTATCAATTCAGATTAAATATGGAACAATTTATTTAATCCAGCTGAGTTTTGACTGAAGTATTAAACTGTACTTACAGGTTTATATGTTTTAAAATAAGTTTGAATTATATTTTGTTTGAGACTTTGCATTCCAAATTAAAAAAGAAAGAAAGAAAGAAAAGAAAGAAAGAACAAAACAGAGAACTTTGCCTACATGTTAATCTATGTGTTTAGTCTCTGAATTAATGTCATGTTTTTCAGGGACATCTTTAGACTGTGAACAGCATAGTTTGACTCTTCTGGTGAGAAGTGAAACAGGAAGATAGATCTGTGAGCAACCACAGGTTGTTACAGAAAATTTTAAAAATCTTCCGTAGGAATTTACTTACATGTTACCATTCTTTTTTCCCTGCTTAGAGATGTAATCTGTTTTCTGTTTGGACAGCGATCACGGATTTACTATCTCCAGAGAAGCCCAGAATATTCTTAGAGAAACCAAAATGTTATGCAAACTAATGTAGGCGCCATTACCAGAGCTAAATATAATCAAGAGGAATCATTATTGCAAATCATATTGACAGCAATAGCCATCTTAGAGATGATTAAAAGGATACTGAATCACACACAAGATGTAAAGACTGTTTTCAGTGTGTATAATGTGCAGACAGAACGTTACAAGAAAGTTACCTTCTGGCACACATTGCGTACTTAGGAGATCTGGTTCAGTAGCAACGAGATCCATTAAGTTAAAAGGAAAACAATTTCTTATTTATCATCAAATGCCTCACAACAAAATCTGCTCTATCCTCTTTATAACTATCACATAAAATTATGTTTAAGTCAATTAAAAAGTTCTTGCTGCATATGTGCAGCCATTTTCCTATCTGTTGTTGTCATAATGCCCCAACATTAAAGGTGTCCTACGGTCAATTTTGCATATAGAATATCTGGACTGGGTGAAATTTAAAAAGAAAAATTACAATTGCAGTCTACCTTGTACCCAGGTCTGATAAAAGTCACTTAGGGAGGATCCCTGGGAAAATCAAACTTAGGATTTTCTCAGATGCTTGAGAAGCAAACTGTCTACTTAAAAATTCCTAAAATGAAAAAAAAGGGGGGGTTCCTGGGTGGCATAGTTGGTTAAGCATCTGATTTTTGATCTCGGCTCGAGTCATGATGTCATGGTTCGTGGATTCTGGCCCCACGTCAGGCTCTGTGCTGATGGTGTGAAGTCTGCTTGGGATTCTCTCTCTCCTTCTCTCTCTGCCCCTCCTCCACTTGTGCACCCTCTGTCTCTCTCAAAATAAATAAACTAAAAAAATTTTTTTAAATTCCTATGGGGTTGGAGCTAAGTTTCCAAGGCCATTAGGAAAAAAATGAACTTTAAAAATGGAAAGTACAATATTATTCTATGTAAACATATCTTACAGAAACTGACTTTCAAGTGCACAAAAAATGATAAATTTGGTCAATAACTCTAGTGTAAGTTTTAAAATGAAAGAACTGTAATTTCCTTTGTCTTTTCCTTTTGCTCAAAAATATGGTCTTTTAGAATTCAATGAGAGCAAGTGATTAGAAATCAGACACAATATATGTATTCACAGGTAAATTCAGAAAAAAATATATTTCTTGATTGCTTAAAATTTGTATTTCCTATAAATCTCATCTCTTACAATAATTTTTAAAAAGTGCTTTGACAAGCCAAATATGTTCTTGAATATTTGAGCAGCTTGTGTTAATTTTTTTTTTTTCTGCCGCCTTCAGTGACTGTCACAGAAAACAGATGCAAATAGCATCTGCTTCGGTGACAGATGCCACGTGGTATTGGCATCTTTGAAATGTCCACAGGGTCTTTCTGGACAGTGATTAGCATTCCGTGGGGCCCATCCATGCCATTAAGCTCTGTGGTGATAGAAGTATTGTTAAATACGCCAGTGTTTTTATGCTTATCCATTTTGTCCACAGGACTAAACTGCAAACACTGTGCTCATGACATACCTCTCCAAATTACATTCAAGCATTTCCCAAGTACCTTTTCCCTATCTGTAGCTAATTAGCAAATTATAAAAATTCAGGAGAAATAGTTAAAAACATGTATACTCTTAAGGATATTTTTATTTTTTTCTTTCCTTTTTCTTTTCCTTTCCTCTCTTTTCCTTTCCTTTCTTTTCTTTTCTGTTCTCTTTTCCTTTCTTTTCTGTTCTTTTATTCTCCTATTCCTTTCCCTTCCCTTTTCTTTTCCTCTCCTCTCCTCCTTTTTTTTTTTTTTTTTTTTTTTTTTTGTATTTTTAATGATCAGAACAAAGCAGTCTAAAACTGCAGCTTCTAGAACCATCTGTCCTTGCTGGTCTTATACCTGTCCTTGAGCTTGACCTTGACCTCTCCTCAGGCAGTATATTTAAGAACAGTGTCTCTGAAGACATCCTTGTTGAGGACAGTTCTGTCCAAGGGAATATCCACAGAGTATCTTGTGGGCATGAAGCGACTGTAATTATAAACTGTCACAAAAGACTTAATCTTTGACCTCTTGGCAGTTTTCTTCTGGCCCATGGCACTTTTCAGGGATAGTCGTTAATTCCAGCCACCAGCATGGCTGTAGGGAAGGTCTGAGGTGCCATCATCAATGTTCTTCATGATACTTTTTGCATGCAGAGTGGTGTCCGGTCAGGACCAGCACCACCTTCTCAGGTTTACTGAACTTGCCCATCTCAACAGCAGAAAGTTAGGGATATTTTTCATGTGTCTTCATCCTTTAGTTGTGTATATTGTCAATAACTTTATAACTATTTTTTGTTGGTTAAGTTCTACACTAAACACTTCACTTCTATTATCCCATTACTTCCTGACAGCATATGAGCAAAGCTAGGGTGGTTACCCCACATTACAAGTAAGGAGATTGAAGCTTTTAAAGGTATAAACCTGGGGATGAGCTCTAAGAGTTGGATCCAGGATGCTGATCCAAGTCTGACATCAGAATATGACCATAGCAGGTACAATTGTCACCCCGTAAAGATGTCTACATCCTAGGGTCTGAAACCTACATACATGGGAGGTTGCATGGCAAAGGGAATTGTCAGTGGAATTAAGATTGCCAACTAGCTGACCTTAAAATAGGGAGATTATCCTGGACTACTGGGGTGATCCTGAAAAGAAATAAGCAGAACAGGAAGTCAGAGTGACTCTCTGTGGGGAGAACTCAACCTTCTCCTGTGGGCTTTGAAGGTGAGGGATGAGGGCCTGCACCAGGGAGTGGTGTGGCCTCTAGAAACTGGAAAAGGCAAGGAAACAGAGTCTCCCCGAGATTCTCCAGAAATTAATGTTCCCCGCCAAACTTCATTTTAGCCTAATGAGATTCATGTCAGATTTCTGGTCTATAGAATGTAAGATTTTAAAAAAAATGTGTCAAGGCACTAAGTTTGTGGTAATTGGTCACAGTAGCAACAGGAAAGCACTACACTGACCTGGTGTTGCTGCATCAGAACCCTCACTGTTAACATCCACACTTTTCTGTCGGTGACCATTTCCCTGGTGAGAAGACCGTTATCTGTAAGGACCAAATAAGTTCTTTGGAGAGAAAAGAAAAGGATGGAGGGGAGCTTTGACACGGATTCCCCTTCTCCTATGCTAATGAATGCGCACACATTTTACAGAGGATATAGGTCACTTCTACACGCCCTTCGTGGTCACCTCACACACAAAAAATCACTTTATATAAAATCAGATGGGCTATTCAGTGATTTATTTAGTTAGTTAGTTATAAAACTGCCTTGTTCTAAAAACAATACATATTTCAGCACAAAACCCAGCAAGGAACACAAACTTTCAAAGTCAGGAGAGATCAAGGGGAACTAAGAATTCAAAATTAAGGAGTCTGTGGTGAAGTTAGTATGTAAAGTGCATAAATCATTAAAAATAAAAACAATCACAGATCTTAAAGGGGGAGGATTCCTTATGTTTCTTATAAGAATTACACCGTATATATAGGGACAATGAAAGGTTAAAAATAAGCAAATAAATTATACTCCAGTCAGGACATAGAAAAATCTTAAGCAACCACTGCACCCCACCAGCAAAGGGGGAAAAGCTAGACAGGCTGCAAATTCATAGTCTTGGGGACCCCATCAGAAGTATGATGATCCAACGGATGTGAAAAAAGCTGAATTTCAAAAAAGGATGAGCACTTCTTGAGAGAAGTGAGTTCCACAAGGGGCAGCACAAGATTAGGAAAGGTAAACACACAGCAGGGGAGGGTGAGAAGAAATGTCTTTCATTGGAGCAAAGTTGTAATGTGACACATGAGTGAACTGGACAATGAAAATGCAGAGAAGACAAGATCTCTGATCTGAATGCACTTGCTAATTCCTCCTCAAAAGCCACTTATTAGTGCACAGAAGCAGTGTGATGAAGGCTGGAGGGAGAGCAAAAGGTCTGAGAAAAAGATCCCCACAAGATGGAGGGTTATCTTTGTCCTTTTGAGCCCCTATGACAAAATGCCACAGACTGAGCAGCTTATAACTGACAGAAATATATTCCTCACAGTTGTGGACGCTGGAAATAGAAGATCAATGTGCCAGCGTGGTTGAGGGAGGTCACAGACTTTTCATTATATCTCAGATGGAGGAAGGGGACAGGTTCTCTCTGGGGTCTCTTTCACAGTGACGGTAGCCTCATCAATGAGGGCTCAGTCTTAGGACCTCAACTCATACCAAAGCCCCCACCTCCGAATATAATCACTTTCGGCAATGGATTTTTAACATATGAATTTTGGAGGAACACAGGCATTCAGACCATAGCAAGGGTGTTGATGTTCTCAGTATAACAGTATCCTAAAGGTTGGGTTTAGGATAGGACAGTGAGAGAAATACCAAATGAAAGCTCAAGGCTCTCACTGAGCCAATGGTGGCATACTGGCTAGGAACCTTCACCAGCTTTAGAAGCAGGACACAAATGTCTGGGACCAAGTCATCAAACTGGAGAGAATTTTTTTTTTACCTGGGTACAGAAAGAAGGGGGCTTCACTGGAGAAAAAAGAGATTCCCTCCCAGCTACCCAAAATCTGGACTAAAAAGTAGAGACAGAACTCTGACATCTCCCTAATGATCATGTACAAAACAGTACTGAAGACAGAGTATTACCTACCCTTGAAACATTTGAAAATGGTGGTGAATAAAAGATGTGTCAGAGCCTAGACCCAGCTAAACAGTACATTGGATGGAGTCAGCCTAACCCCAATCCCAGTGGCCTGAGGGGAGTAATTCCACATGCCATTCAGTCTGTAAATAGTATTTAGTATGCTTCCTACTGTCTTCTTATACATACTCAGGACACATTTACAAAATATAACATATTAGAAAAAAATAAAAAAAATATATAACCAAGAGAAAAAAAGTAGCCAATAGAAACAGATTCACAAAATACCCAGTTATCCGATTCTACACAAGGCTTTACAATAGCTATTATAAATATGTAGAAGGAATTAGTAGAAAGGGGGTCAAAATGTGTGGACATATGAGGAATTTTTTAGAATGTTGGAAAATTTAAAAAAAACTAACTGAACATTCTACAGCTAAAACATAAAATATCAAAGGTGAATATACTGTTCAATGAGTTTAGCTATGGACTAGACGTACCTGCAGAAAGGTGCAGTGTACCTTGGGGGTGCCTGGGTAGTTCCATTGGTTGAGCATTTGACTCTTGATTTCAGCTCAGGTCATGATCCCAGGGTAAGGGCACTAAGCTCAGGATGGAGCCTGCTTAAGATTCTCTCTCTCTCTCCCTCTGTTCCTCTTCCTCACTCATGCTCTCTCTAAGAAAAGAAAAAAAGGGAAAAAAGGTAAGAAATTAGGTAACTTGAAGACTGGTCCATAATAATTAACAAAATATAAAAAAAGAAAATTATGTCTGAGACCTATGGGGTAATATCAAAATGAAAAACAAAAGTCTAATTATAGTTTTGAAGGAATAAAGGTAGTGAATATGGAGGAGACATATTATAAAAGACAATGCATATGAATTTCCCAAGATTGATGAAACTCAGCAATCTCCAAGTAACATAAATGCAAAGTAAACCACACTGAGATACCTCACCAGTCACACTGCAGACAAAGATAGAGAAAAGCAACAATAAAAGGAACCCTCATGCACTGTTGGTGGGAATGTAAACTGGTGTAGCCACTGTGGAAAACAGTAAAGAGTTTCCTCAAAAAATTAAAAATAGAACTACCATTTGCTGCAATGATTCCACTACTGGGTATTTACCCAAGACAATGAAAACACAAATTAAGAAAAAAATATGTGCACCCCTTTGTTTATTGTAGCGTTTTTGCATTATTTATAATAGCCAGGATATAGAAGCAACCCAAGTGTCCATTGACAGATGAATGGAAAAAATGATGTGGTGCACACACGCACACGCACACACACACACACACACACATACACAGGAATGTAACACAGTCATGAAAAAGGATGAGACTATGCCATTTACAATAACGTGGATGGACCTAGAGGGCATTATGCTAAGTGAAATAAGAATGAGAAAGACAGATACCCTATGATTTTACTCAGATGTGGAATCTAAACATAAATGAATAAACAAATACACAGACAGCAGAATGAGACCTATAAATACAGAGAACAAACTGGTGGTTGTCCAAGGTGAGTAGGGGGTCACAATGGATGAAAGAGAGAGGGAAACACAGGCTTCTAGTTACCGAATGGGTCAGTCACAGGCCTAAAAGCCGCGGCATAAGGAGCACAGTCAATGGTACTACACAGTGATGCTTGATGGCAGATCACACTTGTGGTGAGCACAGCATTGCGTATAAACTTGTCCAGTCACTACATCATACCCCTGAAACTGATGTAACAGTGTATGTCAACTATATTCAAACTTTCTAAGTTTATTCATTTATTTTGAGAGAGACAGACAGAGAGAGAGAGAGAGCACAAGGGGACAGGGGAAGAGAGAGAGAGGGACAGACAGAATCCCAAGCAGGCCCCCCACCATCAGCACGAAGTCTGATGTGGGGCTTGAACTAATGAACCGTGAGATCATGACCTGAGCCAAAATCAAGAGTTAGATGCTTAACCAACTGAGCCACCCAGGTGCCCCATACTCAAAAAAAAATTTTTTTAAACAAACAAACAAAAGCAAAACAAACCCACAAAGACTAACACCAACAATAATTACAAGGGCCTAGAGAGATTAAAAAGAATGAAATCTTGCGATTTGCAACAACATGGATGGAACTAGAGAGTATTATGCTAAGTGAAATAAGTTAGTCAGAGAAAGACAAATGCCATATGATTTCACTCTTATGTGGAGTTTAAGATATAAAACAGATGACATAAGGGAAGGGAAACAAAGATAATATAAAAACAGAGAGGGAGACAAAACACAAGACTCTTAAATACATAGAACAAACTGAGGGTTGCTGGGGGTGATTAAATAGGGCACTTATTGGGATGAGCACTGGATGTTATATATGAGAGAAGTGTTATATATGAGAGATATATATGAGAGATGGACCACTAAATTCTATTCTTGAAATCATATATGTTATCTAACTTGGATTTATATTAAAAAATAGAAATAATTTAAAAATGGCCTAGAGAAAATTGAAAAATGATACATTGTGCTTATAAGAATAACAGCTGACTTCTCACCAGAAAATATAGAAGACAGAAGATAATGGAATTATATATTTAAAGTTCTGATAATAAAAAAGTCCAATAGAATTCCATATTTTAAAAAAATATCCTTTAAGAATGAATACAAATTAAGACACTTCAGACAGAGACAAGTTGCAGGAAGATGTACCCAGCAGACCTGAAGTAAGAGAAATACTGAAGTAGTGATTATAAATGACACCAATGGATACCCAACGATGTAGGGAAAAATGAAGACTACTGGAAAGGGTAAATTTGTATGTGAATAAAAACAGCACTTAATTACAGATTTGCTTTCCATTTCCTTAAAACACATGGAGTACTTAATGAAACATTAACAAGTTTTTGTGATTTTATAAAATATGGAGATGAGAAATAGAGTAGATAAGAAATATACACGGGACTAAGTTGACTATTACTGCCATAGGGTTTTTAAATTTTTATTATTATTATTATTATTATTATTATTATTAAGGCTTTTTTTAGAGCAATGGCATACTGACAGCCACATTTAGAAGAGGGTACAGAGACAGCCCATGTGTCCACCATGACCACACACACACAGCCCTCTAATCAACTAAGCCTAGCAGAGAGGTGTGTTTGTTACACCTGGTGAAGCCATACTAGCATCTCAGTCACACAGCCCACCGTGTACATTACAGCTCACTCCCAGGGTTACCTGTTCCCGGGTGCAGATAGGTGTATAATGACATGGATCCATCCTCATGGCACCTGAGACTGTGTTGGCACCGCCCCAAACATGTCATCCTCTCTGGGCCGGCGGGATTACCTGAGAACCTGGGTTGTGCTGGGCTGGAGGCAGTCATGGGGCCCAGCGACAGCTGGGCTTGCAGTAGGGGCAAGCAGTGAGCAGGCTTCTTACCAGGCACTCAGAGGGACATGCGTGCTGTCTGGTCCCAGGATGAATGAGACCATCTCCAATGCCTTGTTACTGGGGCAGCCCTGGGACTACGGTCTGCGTCAGGGTGCACGTGGGATCCTTGGTCATCAGGCCTTTGGGCATGTGGATATGTATGGGGCCCAGTGCGTCCCTGGAGGGCTCCTGTTTGGGCACGGCATGGGTCCCTGGGTGACCAGGACTGCCCTAGACGGTGTCTGAGAGGGGCTGGAGTTGAGGTGGGGGCCCTTCAGAATCCCCAGGGCATTGATGGGCGCATCTCCTGCTGGGCCCTCGACTTTGGCGGTGAGGAGGCTGGGGCTGCTGGTAGCACTCTTTCGGGGATCTCTAGAGGTGGATGTGCGTCTCCCGCAGGGTCCCTGTGCCAGCAAGACTGAGCGCACAGAGCCTGGGGCGGGCCTAACCCATTGACAGTGGCCTTTCTGAGCGTACAGCGTGGCCGAGGTGGTGGGCTCCCCTCCAGGGCTCCTGGACTGCAAGAGAAGGACTGGAGCAGCTCTGCGGCCACCGGAGGGTCCACAGTCAGTGTCCGCACGCCCGTCACCCCATGCATGTGCGTAACTCTTCCGATTCCCTTGGCACGTGGTGCTGGTGACAGAACCAAGGCCAAACGGGGGGGTAGCCGGGTTCTCAGGGTGGGGAGCTCAGCCACCTGAGCAAGAGCCTGGTTTCTCAAAACGGCTCTTGTTGGCCTTGGGCGGCACTGACAGGTCACAGCCTCCGGGTCCCCAGGGTTTCCGGGGAGAACTGCTGCTCTGGACAGAGGCCACCTTATCGTGGTTGACAGGGGGACGAGACCACTGGGCCGTCTGGCCGATGTCACTCCTTTCCAGGTTCGCGTGAAAGCGCGTGTCAGCCTCTCAGAGTGTGACAGGCACCTGCACCTGTGTCTTCCACGTGGAGAGTCTGTTCCTGACGTAATTCCTAAAGTACGTAAATGTCATCTCACCTCCAGGCTTGGCAGCTTATTTTGGCGCTTCTTGTTTTTATAATTTTGCGTGTCAGGATTCAACATTTTGGACAGCTACACTCCTCAAACAATACTAATTTATTTTCACACTCGTTGATTTGCTCTTGAAGTATTTATCAGTACCTTCTGTATCCCTACCCTCACCCATCTCCCAGGCTGGTTGCAACAAAGGGAAGTCACTTCCAAACCACTTTCCTAGGCAAAGTCTTTGAAGAGGAGGAAACAAGGACTGCAATTTCCTTAGTGCTGTGAGCTATCCTGCAATATTATAACATATTCAATCTTTAAGGACCTGCAACTCAAAACGAGTAAGATAAATAGAAGTGTTGTGATTTAAGTGCAAATTAAGCTCTCAGAAGTGTTAAAATATAGGCTTTGTATGTAATTAATGACGCAGCGTGAATGTAAATATTATGTAGTAATTAGATGTGTCAGTGGTAAAACTGAGGTAACCTGTGATTTATTTTCGTATGTCGGGAACAATTTTTAAAACAAATATAATCAACAGCAATTACTGTTTTGTGATTGTAAATAAAGTCATATATTTAAGACTTGAAGCTTCACTTACCATATTCCTAAAAAGCCATTTCAAACCTTGAATCTCTCGGGAGTACTTCAGTCTGAATTATTAGAACTTTCCAGTGTAAGAACATTTCCCACTTATTTCAGGTTTAATTGTCCCGGGACCATATTTTCAGGGGCAACTACTTTTCTGTTTTATGTGCAACTTAAATGTGGACAAACTATTGGCTCATTGATAAGCTTATAAAATATAATTTTGACAAAACAAGGCGTATTATGATTATGTGACTAACAAAATGTTAATTCCTTTTAAAGTTATAATAAACCAATCGATACCTGAACATCAAAATCTGTCAAAAGCACAGTTTGCATGTTCTTTCAAGTGAATGACCGATTCCTAATTAAGAGAAATAAGAGGAGTATTTTATTTTCAATTAGAAGCTCAGGATTTCTCACTTTTCTTCTTGTTGTATTAGGAAACTGATAGGAGCAGATGGACGCAGATAAACAAGGCAGATCTTCAATCTGTTCTCTCCTCATGTCGTTTGCAGCCTCTCCCTGGGCTCACGGGGTCCCCAGGTCACCCCGAGCCTCTGAGTCCAGGGGTTCTAACGTGTTCTCCATCATTTGCTCTTACCATTCTTTCCGCTGAAACAACCCACCTTCCTTCTTGGGTTTGCTGGTCTACTTTCCCCTCATCCTCTGGTCTCACCTAAGACGATGCTTTTCCCAGCGAGTGTGCACCTGCCGTCCTTGGGGGAGCATGCCCGCCTGCCCCGGGCTCCCCCTGCATCCATGCACAGTGTAGGTGCTACAATCACTGCTACAAAGTAGGGTCTGTTGAGGGAGAATCAGGATGAACGGGGTAAGCGCAGTAGTTGGGGGAGTTAGGGTTTGGCTTGCAATACCAGGTAGGCTCGATTATCTGGCACAGGGCATGCGCTGGGCACCCAATGTACATTGATTGGACATCTGGATAACTAAATCTATGTTAACATTCACAGTATGGACCTCCGGTTTGCTTCTAATAAATCATCTGCCCTGTTTTGTACCACAGGTCTTCAGAGACTTTATGAAATATCTCTTGCTCTTATTTATTAGTTTTCTGGGGCTTTCTTAGGTCCTTTATTAAGGACCTCAAATATTTTTGAGAAAATCTAAAGAGATCCATGAATCTGATTCTTAGAAAATGTCTATACCCAATATTTGCAGACATTTTTATTTTGCAAAATGAGGTTCTGGCCTTAATCATTATTTGTGGGTAACAGCATAAGTCCTTGCATTATCATTTATTCACCTTCAAAGAGTCACCTGATATTATTGCTGAAATAAATAGAATTTAAAGCTTGAAATGAGGATATTATAGCAGTAAAGAATTGACAGTGAACACTGAAAGCCATAATAAGCATTTGGTGATATAATTACATAATAGCCTGAAACATGGTTACAAAATTGTGATACTCAAAAGAGAATCCGTTAGTCAATTACCTTCCTGGTAATGTTAGTCCTTCCTGGTGATGTTAGTAAAAACGGAGCCATGCCCCCTGCCCACATTTACTGTTAAATCTTCACTAAAATACAAAATGAAATGTGAACTCTGAAAAGTAGCAGTCTTTGATACCAGTTGCTGTACAATTCACCCCCAAAATGGAGTCGCTTAAAAACAACCACCACAGAACACGGGGGACCCCGTCCCGCGTCACCGCCTCGAGTGAAAACAAGTTCCCCTCACCCCCGAGAGGACCGACCCCTTGGTTCTGCTCCAGCCTCCACTGACTGTTGGGACCTGAATATGCACACCATATTTCTAAATGAGTATACAGTATACTTTAATAAGTTTATTTTTATAGAAAGTTTGGCTTCTATCATTACGTTTTCAGTATTTTAATAAACCACAAACTCTTGTCAGTTAAAACAAAAACTGTGATTAAAAATACAAAGGAAAAATGACTACCACTGTATGACTTAATATGTTTTGCATCATCTGAGGCTCGGGGTTACAGACACCTTGATGAAGAAACCACAAAAACAAAGCAAACTTGGCCTTTCATGCTTTTAACACTAGGCATCCCCTTAGATCATATTTAGAATGGCAGCCTAGTCAGTCTCCAATGCAATTAAAATGCTGTATTTGAGACACAAATGAAAGGCAAAAGGGAAACTTTTGTAAATAATCTGAGAAGAGATTGTAAAGAAAGCATGTGAATTACACCAAACATAAGAAAGGACTGTCCAGGAGAAGGAACCAGCAACAGTGGTGTCTTGAGAGATGAAAATAAACAATATCTATGGTTGAGTTTAGAGCATAAAAGATAAAGTGGGGAAATAAAAGTCTGAAATATATTTTTCAATCTTCTAGAAGGCATCTGGTCAGTTATAGGAAATAACTAGGCTGGCTCGATACTTTACCAGTAATTGAAGTTTTGCCAAAAAGTAGTGAAGAAACTTGGTAGAGTATGTGAAAAATAAAGATTATTTTATCAGATTACTACCGTTATAAGTTCTTGCTTTGCAAGACAAAGAATGGAGAATAATCACCAAACCTGAAGTAGAAGGGTCCAACCTGGTCAGACATGGATCGCAGTGCAGGACAAGAGTGATCGCCACCTCTTCACCCACTCCATCCACTTCTTCATAGTGCACTTTCTAGGGTCACGTCACATACGGAAGGAGCCCTTCTATCTCTGTTCTGGGGACAGGGACAGAGTTCTTCCATCTCCAAATATTCCCCCTTTCCAATGCTTACCTCAGAACCTCGTTGAAGGACGCCTGGGGTTAAACGTCCAACTTCAGCTCAGGTCATGTTCTTGAGGTTCCTGACTTCAAGCCCCTCGTCGGGCTCTGTGCTGACAGCTGGGAGCCAGGAGCCTACTTCAGATTCTGTGTCCCTCTCCTTCTGCCCCTCCCTGGTTCGTTCTCTCTCTCTCAAAAATAAATAAATATTTAAAACATTAAAAAAACTCACTGAAAGTTTACCTAATTACTTCAATATACACTTGAAAGGGCTCAGAAGAAGCCTCCCCAAATATGCCACTTTGGCATGTTGATTATTCTGAGCTGAAGGCAATCATGACCCAGCAGACTCAGGAAGAGCTTTTTGTTTTCCTCTCTCCTAAATGCCTAAAAAAATGTAGACAAGGGGGTCTGTACGAGGAAGGCCGCTAAACTAGAGATAGCTTTTTATATCAGAGAGACTTCTGGCACAGAATGGCAAATAAATACATACATATATATGTATTTATATTTATATTCGTATGTGTACTTATATTTATATTTGTATGTGTATATATATATACATATATATGTGTGTATATATATATATATATATGTGTGTATATATATATATATATATATATATATATATATATATATATTTTACCTAACAGGTGTTCTTTTCATTTTTCCATGACTTTTCTTCCTCCCTTAGAGCCCCACCCGTTTTCCTTAGCTCAGGATGGCCCATAAGCCTCAACTGTCTGATTGCCTTTGAGCATCATGTTCCTGTGGGGCTTTCGTCTGTGAGTAATTGGATTTGTTTTTTTTTTTTTTCCTGTTAATCTGTTCTATGTCATTTCACTTATTAGGTCAGTTGCAGAACCTAGAAGGGAATAAGAGAAAATTTTTCTACCTTACACATTTATAACCACGTATTATAAACTCCTTTAGCGCTGGTTTAAAGTCACAAACAATATTCAGAGATAGGAACGGTGTTCTGTTTTCATGTATTCATTTAAACAACTAACATTTATTTGATGTCAAGCTTTATTCTTTCAAATAAGAATTCTCATGAGCAATCAAGGAATGGATAGTTTAGTCAGAGGAAGAGTTGATTCGTGAATGTTTTGCAATATAACTTGATGGCCCTGAAGAGATACGAACTTGTATAGACAAATAACATTTCTCAAACATCTACTGTGCACCTAACACTGTGTTTGCTGTTGAGGTTGCTAAATAAATAGATAAATAAATAATTACTTTGTGAAGATTCCTAAGACTCTTGTTAGAGAAGTGAGTAACAATATATCAAATAATTTAAACAATGTTATAAAATATAATTATACACTATGTGGTTATGGCAGTTTAGAAGCAAAAAGTGTATGACAATTACTCTTTCCTTGTATGCTATGGATCTTGAGCTTCAACATAAAAAAATAGTGTATATAATAACTGAAACCACACATATCACTGGGAATCTACATTTTTCACTCTCAGATATATCTCAGGTAAACAACCAGCCACAATTGCAATACCACACTATTTTTTACTGCTGTTCAGAGTTTGATGTTTTTCCAAGTCTAAAGCCTTTATTGGGTCCAAATATAATGTTCTATGTTAGTACATTTGGAAATTTCTTTACTAAGACCTCTGGGAAAATATACAATTCTCCTCATAATATAGAAATAAATGCTTCAAATGTCTAAAACTTCCACATATACGTATATGTGGCCATGGGGACCACATTGTATAAGTACCTTATTAAGATGCTTTATTTGTCAGATTTCTGTAATGTTTACAGTAAGCTAATTAAAAACAAATAGGGAAAAAGTAATGATAGCAATACATTATATAAAGTCACAAGCCACAGGCAGAATTTGTGATCAAACTGGAAATAATCAACATTGTGAACTTCAGGATCAAACTCAGTATTTTTTTTGCCCCAACTTTGAAATTTTTGTTTTTTTCCTTTTGCCTCTAAAATATCAATATGTCAAGGGATCAATGAGAGGAAAATTCCGTGGGAGTTAGAGTCAGCTCAGGAATGTATAGTTCAGGTGAACCTTGCCAGGTTAGGTTACTGGTTCTCATGAGCCCTCGGGAAAGACTTCTCACACACGAAAAAGACTTGCATCTAGGTAACCCCTCTTCATGTTCCAAAGATAAATTAAAACAAACATACAAACAAAACTTGAGGTCAGCAAAACTGACATTCCTTGATCAAAGGTCATTTATGCAGTTCGATGAGTCCCTGTCTTCTCAAAGATTACTGTGAATCAGTCCCTAAGAACTTTCTGAAAACCGTTAATGTCAAGATTTTACCTTCTCTGATTTATTGAACTATAAGAAGGTACAAAGACAAGATGAGATGTGTTAATAGTATGCAGTCTCTCTGTATGACATTAAATGTAATCTTATGATGTTTTTCTATAAGAATATACAAATACAACTTTTCAAATATATTATTGAATGATTGATTAAATGTGAGTTTTATGTGTATTCTTATTTAAAATGAAAACATGGGAACAAACTAAAGGCAAAAAAATATGGTATTTTTATATACCTACAAATATGCTTAAAATGAAACAAAAGGAAAATACTTATAATGGGAAACTATCTAAATATGCATAAATAAATTGTATTATATTCATACCACAGAACACTACCCAGCCATGGAGAATACTGAAGTCATAATTAGACACAACATATGAAGAAATTTCACAAGCATAATGTGGAGCCTAAGAATTCAGACAACATGATTCCATTTGTAGAACTTCAAAAAGAGACAATTGGTGCAATAGTAACAGAAGTTTTATGAGGGGTTATCTTTGCTGGGAGGCAGCTGGAGACAGGTAGGGGAAGACAAGGACAGCATCTTACATGTGGAGCATTATCTGCCTCCTCTACAGGACTGACACTCAGTTTTTGAAAAATTTATTCTGAGATAAATTATAAATTGTGCCCATTTCTGTTTTAATGTAATTTTTCTACAAAAAGATGAACATTACAAGTCAGATTTTCTGTGATATTTATTAGAGGAATATCAGATTCGAAATGTGTCACTTCAGATAAAATACATTTTTAGCCTGAAAGCGAACAGCTGTCTAAGTCTGTTAATTGATTCATATATTTATTATAGATGCCAAGTCCAGCCTCAATTTCTGGATTTGATCAATCAAGCCAACATAGATTACCTTGAAGATGTGGTAAATTCTACAAAATGTTTTGCCTCACTTTTTTCCAAAAGGCAAATCTGGAAGAGAAACCCAATTGGAGTGAGATTGTGCTCTGATACTAATGTTCAGCTCTGGCCTCTGTCACCAAGAAGCAACTCAAAGCCAGGTCTACAAGGAAAAGTGGCACAGAAACTTTGTGGCTGCCCCAGGCATATGCAAGTGTATATGTGGACTATGCAGACTTAGAGGTTTTATATGAAGAGTGTGTTGCCATTACATTACTACTTTCAGTTTCTGTGTAAAGAATTTACTTGTATTAATAGAGATAAATTTCAACCCAAATTGGCTTTTCCTCACCTTTAGTTCATTTGCTGTACCTTTTTGAAGAAAAAAACATATGTAATAAAAAGTTATTTTTCAAAATGCTAATGAACTCGACAGTTTTATGCTTCTTTCATAAATTTAATCTATTAATTTGTCAAGAATATTGCAATTCTGTGTTTATGATTGCAATTCTTAATGTGTGTGTGTGTATGTGCATACGCGTGTGTGTAAAATATGTGCATACAGTTTACTGGAGCAGCACCACCAGATTTCAAAATAAAAATCCAACATTCTTTCATACTAAATGTAAAACAGCTCCAAAATTATGAATTCTCTGAAGCATTTGCTTTTGCTTGACTAAAGCAGCTTTTTGTTACTGGGAGAGGCCACCTTGTCTGCCCTGGAGTGAGCCAGTGGACATGTCTTTCTCTCAGTCTTACCCTGCCTTCTGGAAGAATCTTAGCTCCACTTCTTTCCTTACCTTTATACACATTTTGTTCCGCCAGGACATCTAAGATTGTCTTTGCAGTAGGTATTTTCTGCTTTTCTTTTTGTTTGTTTGTTTTGTTTTGTTTTGTTTTTCCAAAGAACAGAAGAACAGGGATCTTCAATTTGTTTATATTTTTAGTCCAGAAAAATAAGCTCTCAATCAGGGAAGAACAAACATATCTGGTTCAACATATACATGGCAGGGGTGCGGGGAATATAAGAAAGTGTATGTCCATTGACATTTTAATAAGTTACGTGGTAGGAGGTGTCTTTTATACACTTGGCATTCACAGTTCGTGAGCAACTTTGTGATTCAGGGTTAGTGTTTGATGGCAGACCATCAGGAAATGAGAACACATGTAAAAATAATTCAAAATATATTCTCAATATCTTTAGATGCCTCCTGAGCTCCCTGAGGGCAGGTACACAGAATGCCTTGTTCTTCATCCCCTCAGCATTTGGTAAGATATAGATTTTTTCTTTTTTTTAACACACATTTTCACACACACACACACACACACAAATGTATCTTGGAAAATGATTGAATGGCCACTCTCTAGGTACCACTCACAGAATGCAGCCTGAGGAAAGTTCATTGACTGTGGGATTAAAAATTTTATTTATGGGGTACATGGGTGGATCAGTTGGTTAAGCGTCTGACTTCAGCTCAGGTCATGATATCGCAGTTTGTGAGTTTGAGACCTGCATTGGGCTTTGTGCTGACAGCTCAGAGCCTGGAGTCTGCTTCAGATCCTCTGCCCATCTCTCTCTCCCCTTCCTTCTTTCACACTCTGTCTCTAGCTGTCTCAAAAATAAATAACCTTTAAAAATGTTTTTATTTATAAATAAATAAATAAATAATTTGTTTCTTATGCTATTATACAAATACACCCTAATGTAGGGATTCACCGAAATGAATACTCACCTGAGTTTTGGCTTGAAGAGTAATTTTGTTTTTTCTCTCTTCTGATTCATGTTTTTTAAATAATAGGTAAAGTTTTGTTTTGTTTTTTCTCATGTTAGATTTACTGACATATTTTTGCTTTGCTTGGTTTTATGTATTAAAAGTAATTGAAACTTTGGGCTGACTAAACACAAGTTGACTCATGTTAATTATTAATTAAGCCTTTTATTTTGGGATAATTGTATATTCGCATGCATTGTGAGAAATAATGCTGAGATCCCTTGTACCCTGTACCCAGCATCCCCCAATAACATCAGGGTAACAGCTTTCGGGAAAATTCCATCTGCACAGGAATGTCACACATAGTCTTTCCTCCCCTTTCTCACTCCTCCCTCCTCCCCACTCCTGACCACTACTAATCTGTTCTGCATCTGTAACTTTTTTCATTTCAAGACTCTTGTTCCGTATTAAACTACATTTTATTTAGCCTTTCTCCCCCGGGCTGTTTCCAGTTTGAGACCATTATGAATAAGCTGATATAAACATTTATGCACAAGTCTTTGCATAAACATTAATTTTCGTATCTCAGAGATAAAAGGTCAAGAGCACTGAATTGTACGGCAGTTCCACACTTATTTAGACTTCGACGTCTGTCCCTCTGGTGATGCCACACGGTCTTGGTGATGGCAGCTATGTGGGAAGTCTTGACAGCAAGCAGACTGACCACCCTTATTTTGTCTATTTCAGGATGTCTCTGGCTATTCTAGCCCCTTTCCTCGTAAAATGCTTTACCTTTACAAGTTTTAATTCTAGTTCCCTTGCCTTTCTCCTTCTGTATCTGCAACATATCTCACTGGGATTTAGATAGAAATTGCATTAAACTTGTATTATTAAGGGAGAATTGGCAAACTTACTATTTGAGCATTGTAATCTGTAAACCCTTTTGTCTCTCCAAATTCTTAAATTTTAAAATCTCTGATTTCTTTCATTAGCGTTTTGTAGCTTCTTGCAAACTGGTCCTACATATATCTTATTAAATTTCAACCTAAGTGTCTTGTTTGTTTGAATGGTTGTAAATAGAATCATATTTTTTAAGTTTATTTATTTATTTTGAGAGACAGCAAGAGAAGAGACAGAAAGCAGGGGAGGGACAGGGAGAGAGGGAGAGACAGAATCCCAAGCACGCTCATCAGTGCAGAGCCTGATGTGGGGCTTGACCCCATGAACAATGAGATCATGACCTGAGTCAAAATCGAGTACTTAACTGACTGAGTCACCCAGGTCCCCCAGTAGAATCATATTGTTAAGTTTGGTGCCCATATAGTAATATTAATGCTGGGATACAGAAATACAATAGACATTTATATGTTTATTTTGTATTCTTGGCCCTGATGAACTCACTTATTAGTTCTAGGAATTTTTCATAGATTTCTTGGCACTTTCTACGGAGACAATCATGTTATCTCCTAATAGAAAATTTTCTTTCTTTCTGTTTCATGTGTATACCTTTTATTTCCTGACTTTCTCCACCACCTCCAATCTCTAGTGCTAGTTTGCATAAGGGTATTGACAGTGTACATCCGTACCATACTCCAAATGTTAGGAGCAAGCATTACACCTTTCATCATTAAGTATAATGTTGACTGTAGGTTTTTTTAAAAATATTTTTAATATTTAATGTTTGTTTTTGAGAGAGAGAGAGAGAGAGACAGAGTGTGAGTGGGCGAGGAGAAGAGAGAGAGGGAGACACAGAATCAGAAGCAGGCTCCAGGCTCTGAGCTGTCAGCACAGAGCCTGACACAGAGCTCAAACTCATGAACAATGAGATCATGACCTGAGCCAAAGTCAGACATGTAACTGACAGTGCCACCCAGGCACTCCTGGAGGGTTTTTTTTTTTTAAAGATGACCTTTACTAAACTGAGAAAGTTCCTCACTATTCCTATGTTTTCTGAGAATTTAAATCATGAGTAATAAAAAGTTGTCACAATTTCTTTGTTATGTGTATTATACCTCAGTAAAAATAGATAATTAAATAAGTTCTAAAAGAATTTTCACAATTTTATTTGTGCTCAATTGGTACTATCATATTGTTTTTCTTCTTTAAGTATTTTGATATGGTAGATAACACTGATCAATTTTAGATCAATATAATTGATTTAACTTTGCATCACTGGAAAACACTGTACATGGCTATGGTCTGTGGTATAGTTTACGTTCAGATGTTACAAAAGTATGTTTCCTAATATTATCTTAAGATTGCTTTGTGTGTCTATAATCATGAGGATTACTGGTCTGTAATTTTCTATTTGTTTTGTTTTGTTTTTGTCTAGTTGTGATACGAGAATAACAGCTTCCAGAAATGACTGGGAAATGTATCTTCATCTTCTGTTTTCTGGAACTAATTGTATCGAATTGGTGATAGTTTTTTTTAAGTATTTCATAAAACTCACCAATGAAATTATTAGGTCCCAGAAATTTCTTTTGGATAGATATTTAATTAGAAATTCAATTTTCTTTAGTTGTAAAGCTATTCAGGTGAGAAATAACCTGTTACTGCTCTGGGGGGGATTTGTGTCACAGGAGTCCTTTTTGAGGTCACCTATGGTCCCCCATGTCCAGCTGTGCCTTACAGAATTTCTACAGCACATCCTTATTAACCCCTCACAGTGATCCTGTTCACCAGGGCTCATGTTACTTCTGGATTGAGGACTTTTACAATTCTCCATAATTTTTTCCCTCTTACCCATCCAGAGATCATACCTTTTTAGTCTCATGATCACTTTTTCCCTTTCAGGGTATTATGTTCTTATAGCCCCTTCATTTATCTTTTCTGTGCACCTTGTAAGACTGTTTGGACCTTAGACCTTTTGCTGGGAAAAGCCCTCAAGACATGAAAGCAACTTACTTTTGTTGCTCTCCCCCTGCCTCCTATCAGTTAATGCGTTAGAGATGAACACACACATTTAAATGGGGGGAGGGTGATAGGGAATTAAATATTAGTAATAAACATACATATATTAAATCTTCATTGTTTTCATCATCAGCCCATTAAATTGTATGGATAATATGGAAAGAGAATGAAGACAAACATTATTTGATGAGAAAAAAAAATAAAACGACTTTCTAAAATCTTATATCCAGTTGTGCAGGCAACCTTTTACTAGCTTCCACTAAATTTCCTGAGGACTGAGATGAAGGGATTGGATGAGAGACATATGAATGTATTTTCTTATTTTTAATTCCTATTACTCTAAATATTAAAAAGCCTTTGTATGTTATATATTATTAATGCTCTCCAAATCCAAAACATTCTAGCAGACTCAATTCCTTTACTTCTTCTGCGAGTATATATATTGGTGTTAGGAAATGTCAGCAGCTGAAGGAGGAGTAGAGATTGTGTGAGCTAACCTCGTTTTGTAGAAGACAACATTGAGCTCTGGAAGAGATAAATGACAAAAGTGAGCCAAGTACCAATCCCCTGGTATGCCTTTTCACACACTGACTCTTGTTTGAATCAAAGTATGTAAGAACAGAAACAATATTAATTACTTAATATTAATAAATAAATAATAATGAAATAATAATAATGTGACTTACCCTTACAAGAATTAGTTCTGAATCTTGGATGCATCAGAGCTGAAAAAATGCAATTCCCAAATACTTCAACGTTCTGTTAGAGTAGAATTCTATCCTTTTTCATCAGTCAAGTAAGACAAAGGTAAAAAAAATAGACTATTAAATATTGTAAGCTACCTTAGTTTAATACTATATTCCTAAATATTATATTTCCTAACTTTTTAACAAGATGAGAAACCAAAAGAAATATTATATCTTCATATTTTATGTCTAAGTTATCAAACGTGTTAGGCCACCACATTATAAATGAGTGAGTTTATAACTAGATTCCCTTTAGACACATATGCAAATGATATGGTTGATAATCAAATCAGACTCCATCCTTTATTTCTCATGGCATCGCAATTTAAACTAAAGCATAATTTTATTTTATATACCAACAAAATTGTCATTCTGGGAAATAGCCTCATAATATACACTAAGACCATATAAAATGAATTATTATTATACCTACAGTGTGCACTGTGACATGACTTAGTAGAGCACTAGCTTGCATGCCATATTCTCGCCCTGCTTAACAATTACAGGAAAACAGAAATGACGGGCTCTAAAGAACAGCGTAGAATTAGAAATAGAAATTAGTGTACACCACACTGCCACTTGATATAATGCACTGCAGCGTGCTGACAGTAATCTTAATGAGGACTACACTAGAGATATCAAAAATATATGTTGTCATCTATTAATAGTCATGGGCTCAAAGGTATTTATCGTGGGTCTCCATTTGCATGCTACTTTTAAAAGGCTCTTATTTTAATTAACAGAATGTTGAAATCCCATTTGAAAAGAAATTTGAATGCCAAATTAAACCATCAATAAAATTCAACAGAGACAACATAGTGAGGAAACACAGAAAATTTGAATGGTATTGAAAATCTGATTGTGAAGGACAAATTACATTCAACCGGGAGGATTTATCTTCTGGTTCTGACATTCAGAACATTATGTAAGATTTGGCCATTGACTCCCCAGGTAAAGAACCTGCCTTTGTGTACATCTACTCCCACAGGATAAGCAGGATGTGTGGTTCAATTTAAATCCTCCAACAATCATACAATTAGTGGTCTATATTTGCTCCATTGTCAATGAAAAATCTAAATGTATCTTTCATTATTTAGGACCCTGTCAGTTAAACATATCAGGGATCCTAATGTAAATAATATAAGGCTTAGGTTGGGGGTGAAGTTTATTGACTAAATAAATCCAAAAATTTGAATAAGTCAACACAAAGTCACAGAAAAAACTGGACCAAAAATGCACTTGGATCTCAAACACTGGTTCATCTAATTTGTTTTTCTCTATTTGTGTTAGTCTAGTCTATTTTTTTCACATTTTCTCTCCACATGATATAAACTTGGCAAACACCACCTTCCACGTTTCTACTATATACCTTAAGCTTTTACGGATTTCAAATTTTTCAAGCCTTGGTAAAGTTTCTAGTTTTCCTAGCTTGAGTTTGGCTCCTCTACATGACCAGGGTTTCGTTGGATAATGGAAAAATGAAGAAGTTTTATTGTGGGCAAAACTGTTAGGAATAGAACAAATTTTGGGGGAGGGGCTGTTGTTCTCAGAAGAAGAAGAAATAATAACCATACCAAATAATTTTTGCCTGGCACACATTCTTGGAGTTGCATATAAAATATATGCATACAGAGAATCTATGCTTGGGTCTCCATTTAGGTTAAGTAATTCACCCAAAATTCTTTAATGGGTACTTCCTGTGTTGTTAGAAGCCATGCAAGGCGCCTGGGATTCCACAGTAAAGAGCGCTGACAGCTTCTTTGCCCTCAAATAATCCACAGTACAGTGCAGGGACCACTAGACTGCAGGCTAATAAGCAAATACAAAAACATGTGCTAAGTAAACAAGAATTGAGCTGAAGAGTGGGGGAGTGGCTATATAACGTGGCCGGCAAAGAACGTTCTGCGCACCCATCTAGTCAGTGAAAAGTGGAGAACAGCATACACAATGGTGCGGGTTGGGAAAGATAGCGATCTGTTCTCTTGGGTCCTCCTGGGTCCAAATAGCAAAATGCCTGGAGTTGATGCAAAAAAATTTTTTTTCTGTTCTATGCCTAACTTATAACAACTAAGTTATTAAGTAAATTACTGCAAAGCCTTTATGAGAACAGAAATATCTACTAAATATCCTTGCGATGAATTTTCATGTCCTTCCAAATAGGAATATGGGCTCTCTTTCAGTACGGTTTTGTGGTCTACAAAATAACTGAGTTTCGGTAACTGACCATGGACAGTGAATTCATAGGGGGCGATTTGGCATGGTCTACTGAAAATCGACTGATAATCTGCTTCAGTACAGAGGTTAAGCCATAGTTTTGTTGACTGTCCAGTATTGTCCCTCTAAAAACAATGCAATCTATCAGTTGTCTCCATCTCTCTGAAGATGGGCCCCATCAACTGCCCCTCTATGTTGCTTTTCAACTACATCTATTGTGCCTGCCTGGTCTTTGATATTTAAGTGCTATCACATGACCTCTCAGGTAACCAAGTCCTTTACAGCATCACCCACTATAAACCCTGCCTACAATGGGAAGCTGCCACTCAAAAGACAGAGATGCCTCCATCAACAGCACATTCCTATCACTCTAGCAAATGGAGGGAGTATCCTCCAGGCTCTTCAGAGAATGTTGTTGGCCAGTACAATTTATAATTTGATGTTGTATATTTACTTTCTAATCCCAAGTCTCTAAGCCTATGATTCTTTCCTTCACTTGCATATAATGTGGGAATTTCTATTTCATTAAAATGAGTCATCACTTTCTCCAAGCTTAAAAGAGAAACCCTAACAGCATGGTAGCATTGCCTAATGGGATTATTGTCAGGGTGTTAAATTTTGTATCATTTGAGGGCTCTCCTGTATCAAACTCTCCTCTTTTCAATTTTGTGTTCTCCCTGCTCTATCAAACACCCTCAAGATCCAGTCACAGCACTTGAAAATACCTATTAACCAGATCCTGAAACATTTTGTTCTTATTACTCCTACTCCCTTGGAAATCCCAGCTTCTGTTCAGTCAGGCCAGGTTAGGTTTGAGTTTCATTACTAATCTAGTTGCCCACAAGGGACATGAGGGTGAATCTTGAGGCAGAAAATCTTTGTTTCATCAGGTTGCTTCATGATCTCCAAATAAGGAAGGAAGAGACTATCTTCCAAAAGTGGTGATGTGCCACCTTCGTGGGCTCAGTTAGTTTGGAGAGATCTTCAAGTAGAAAGTTCTCAATTGGCCCTAAGTGGCTATCCACATACTAATCATTTTTTATTAGATCCCTGTTCTTTTTAGTAAAATAGTAACATTAAATATTTACTGAATGAAAAAGACTTTCGAAAGAGAAAAGATTACATGTATAAACTCATGTGAAAATATAAAAATGACTAATTAGCTAAATGTGTTTCATTTCAAAATAAAAGGAAAGAAAAAAATGAGATTACCTATTAAAGAGGTTTTTTTTTTTTTCAGAACGGCAATAATCTCTTCATCATGAGCAGATTCTTACCAGTCAGAAAACACTATAATGTATTCAAATATTCAAGTTAAATCATACATAAAAATGATCTTGTATGGCTTCATAATAATGAAAATAGACACGAGAAATGTTTGTCTAATATGTGGTTAATTTGTGACAATTTGGTGACATTAGGACTAGTATTTCAATTCTCTGATACTTGGTTATTCATCTGAAAGTTGCAATTAAAAAACGTGACTACAAGGGAGTCTGGGTCGCTCAATCAGTTAAGCGTCCATCTCTTAGTTTCGGCTCAGGTCATGATCTCATGCTTCTTGGGATCATGCCCCACGTTGGGCTCTGCCATGACAGCATGGAGCCTGGTTGGGATTCTCTCTCTCCCTCTCTCTGCCCCTCCCCCACTCACACTGTCTCTGTCTCAAATAAATAAAAAATCTTTAAAAAAAGGAACACAACTACTTAATGGTTGATTATAAATATTATATATAATATATGTAAGGCTCTCAGTATATGGTACATGGTAGGTACTTAATAGATGTTTCTTGAATAAATGAATTTAAATCATTCAATTCAAAATAACAATCATGTTTATGATAATTATGAATGGCATTGTGTCTGTGTCTGACAGAATTCTCAGAAATATATCTTATCTTGATTATAGTGGAGGAAAAAAGAAGAATAAAAAGACAAGCTTTTTACATTACTGTCTTAAACTTCTACTCCTAGCAGGTCTAAAGTTGCCAAGATTTGTAATATATTCTGAGTAAAATGTGTTGATTTCAGAGCTTAAGGCACTGAAAATTCAATTGGCATATTTTATTGAATTCCATGCTAAAAAATGTCTCTACAAATAAAAATAGAGGTTAAAATATAGATTTAATATATTTTATTTCTTTAACCAATTTATAAAATCCCTTGCATATTAATGACCCTTTCTTCACTCTGCAATAACCGAGGTGTTACATGTTGTTTTCGTGATGATTTTATTCCCCCAAACATTTAGAATCTCTCTTTGTATTCTAACTTTACAACTAATATATGAGAAAACACACACACACACACACACACACACACACACACACACACACACATGCATTACATAATTTTATAGTCAACCTTTATTTCTTAATAAAAACGTGATTATCCAATTTAGTCATCCACCCACTGTGTTCACTCACAGATACCATACACATTTGACAAGATACATATTTGCCAAGATGAAGTAGGCTCAAACAAATGTGTTATAAAACATGAAGGCAAAGTTACAGAAGAGAGCTCTAAAGTTTGTTTTGGCAAAGGTGGCATCACTGAAATAAGTATGTGACCAATCAAGGCAAAATCTTGAAAGTCATCATGGTCATTTTCACACAAAATTCAATATATTTTAGGTTAGTTTATTCAAATGTATTATATGCTCTTTGGATATTTACCATCTCATTAATTTCCACTTAGAGTAAGGAGACTTTATGCTATGTATTATTTTAATATGGTGTTTTGGTGATTGTTGGTTTCTTGATGGATATTATTATGTTTCAGACTACTATATGGATTTTGAACAATAAATTAAATTAATATGATATATATTATATTGCTCAATAGCACACAAAAGATGCCAATATTAATTTAAAAAAATATATGTAATGGGGTCAATGTAGAAAAGGTAAATTGTCTCGGGTATTAAAACAAAACAACCTCTAAACATAAAATTCTATTATATATTCAAATTCTATCAGTGCAGTATTTTTGAGTTAACAAATATATCAAATAAAAAGGGCTCCTCTTGTCACATTAGAAAGTGAGTTTCTGATGTGCGAGACTGAAGATCAACTCAAGGGATACTGCTAAACAACCTTAAGGAGCCTATAAAACCAATTAACTCCAGCACTATTCTAAGATAACTTTTTTTTTCCTTTGAGTCTTTGTTTTATATGTGAAGAAATAGAACCCAAAAGTTACTTAGTTTCTATGACACATTCAAACTATCCAGTCACAGAATGAAAATTGCTCAGCTAACTATTAATGTGTACTTTGATTATATCTTATCTAAGATAACTTTTAAACTTTTGTATACGAAACAAATTTTGTAGGTATGAAACACTGAATGACAAATTGCCCAGTTACCCACTATCTACCTAAGGAACAGTACATAATAATGATTTTTGATGGCCTAAAGATGCCTCTCCTAAATATATTTCTATCTCTTCACCTCAGAAGTAATACGTACTGTTTTCATCATTGCCATGATTTTCAAAATTCGTAGACTTTATTTTTCAGAGCAGTTTTCTCTTTAGAGAACAAGTGAGCAGGAACTTGTATTACCAGATACTCTTCCCCATCCACACCCCCAAGTTTCCCCTATTACTAACATTCTGCTTTGGTGTGACTTATTTATTACAGTTGATGAACTGATATTGATATATTATTCTCAACTACAGTCCACACTACGTTGGGGTTCACTCTTTGTCTTGTACAGTTCTAAGAGTTATGACAAATTCATATGTCCTATATCAAAGATTACAATATCATACAGAATAGTTAGTTACTCTGCTCTGAATATCACCTCTTCTGAAGCTACTCATTCTGTTCCCAACTCATGTCCCCACCCCCGCCAACCAGAACTCCCTGGAAACCAGTGACTCTTTGTTTCCTATGGTTCATTCCATAATATATATGTATTTGGAATCAGACAGTATGTAGGCTTTCCCAACTAGCTTCCTGGACTCAACAATATGTATTTACAATTCTTCCCATGTCCTTTAGTGAGCTCATTTCTTTTTATCATTGAATAATATTCTATTATACAGATCTACCATGTTTTGGTTATCTATGCCCCTATTGAAGGGCATTGTGGTTGAGTCCAATTTTTGACAATTATGAATAAAACTTCTGTAAACATTGGTCTGCAGGTCTTTATATGTACATAAGTTTCCCACTTATTTGCATAACACAATTGCTGGGTCATAATCTAAGAGTATGTTTACTTATGCAAGAAAATGTAAAATTGTCTTCCAAAGCAGCTGCCTTGTTTTGCATTCCAACCAGCAGTGAATGAGTTTCCTTGCCCCACATATTCAGGAGCATTTGGTATTGTCAGTGTTTTGGATTTTAGCCATTCTATTAAGGGTGTAGTGGTATCTTACTGTGATCTTCAATTTCCTAATGACATATGATGTTGGGCATCTTTTCATATGCCTACTTGCCTTCTGTATGTCTCCTTTGGAGAGGTATTTGTTCAGATATTTTACTTACTTTATGTAAAATTGGATTTTAATTGGATTTTTTGTCTTCCTATTATTGAATTTTAAGTGTTATTTATATAGATTTGATAAAGGTCTTTTATTAGGCATGTATTTTGCAAATATACTTCCCCAGTATGTGGCTAGTTTTTCATTATCCTAACAGAGTAGGAGTTTTAATTTTAATGAAGTCCAACATACCAAGTTCTTTTTCATGGATCATGCCTCTGGTGTTGTATCTAGAACTCAATGCCAAACGAAAGTCACCTATATTTTCTCCTATGTTATCTTATTGGAGTTTTACAGTTTTCCATTTTACATTTAAGTCTATAATCCATTATGAGTTAAGGTCTGTGCAAGATGCAAGATCTGTGTCTGGATTCATTTTTTTGCGTGCACATGTCTTGCTGTTCCAGCACCATTTTTTGAAAAGACTATTCTTTATCCATTGAGTTGTCTTTGCTCCTTCATCAAAGATAAGTTACTATATTTGTGTGTGGTCTATTTCTGGCTGTCCTGTTCCAATAATCTATTTGTCTACTCTTTCTCCAATACCTCACTGTCTTTATTGCATACCTGAATGATGTCTTAAAGGTGAGAAGTGTCAGAACTCTAACACTGTTCTTCAATACTGTGTTGGCTATTTTGGGTCTTTGACCTTTACATACAAAATTTAGAATCAATATGTAACTATCCATGAAGTAATTCGCTGGGATTTTGATTGGGATTGCACTGAACCTATGGATCAAGATGAGAAGTGACATCTTAATAATATTGAGCCTCCATGAACATGAACATGAGCATAAAATATGTCTCCATTTATTTAATTCTTCTTTGGTTTTGTCCATCAGAGTATTATAATTTTCCTCATATAGATCTTGCACATATTTTGTAAGATTTATACCTTATTGGTTCATTTGTGTGGGGTAGGGGTTCATCTAAGTGATATTGTGCTTTTAATTTCAAATTCCATTTGTTCACAGCTGGTATATAGGAGGAAATAGACTTTTATGTATTAAAGATATGTCCCAAAAACTTACTATAATTAGTTATTAATTCCAAGATTTTTTTTGATTCTTTGCAATTTTCTTCACAGATTATCATTTCATCTGAAAACAAAGACAACTTTATTCCATCTTTCCTGATCTATATAATTTTTATTTCCTTTTCTTGTCATATTGTATTAGCTAGAACTTCCAGTACCATATTGAATAGGAGTGGTGAGAGGGAATGGCCTTGCCTTGTTCTTGGTTAAAGCAAAAAGCATCTAGTTTCTCACAGTTAATAATGTTTGCTGTGGGTTTTTGTAAATGTTTCTATCATGTTATTTGTAAATGTTTCTATCATGTTAAGGACATTATCTTTTTTTCCAACTTTTTGAAGAACTTTCATCATAAACGGGCCTTGGATTTTGTCAAATGCTTATCCTGCATTTACTGATATAATCAGATGTTTCTTTTTAGCTTGTTGATGTGATGGACTACTTTAATTTGTTTTGGAATGTTGAACCAGCCTTGCATGCTTGTCCTTATAAATGAATTAGACAGTGTTCCCTGTGCTTCTGTTTTCCAAAATATATTGTAGGGACACATGGGTGGCTCAGTAGGTTAAGCATCTGACTCTTGATTTCAGCTCAGGTCATGATCTCACGGTTCATAAGATCAAGCCCTGTGTCAGGCTCCAATCTGTTAGCAGATTGTCTCTTGTGCCATCTCTCTACTCCTCCCCTGCTTGTGCTCCCCTGCTTGTATTCTCTCTCTCTCTCTCTCTCAAAATAAATAAATAAACATAAAAAAATATTGTAGTACCATTTCTCATTTAATTTCTGGATCTGTCCATTTCTGATAGAGGAGTGATAAGATTTCAAAATATAATAACGTACTTGTCTATAATCTTTTGCAGTTCTGTCAGTTTCTGTTTCATGTACTTTGATACTCTGCGGTGTCAAACTGAAAAGTAAAATAGCCTGTTATTTTATCAGCAAATGGCTTTTTTCATGACGAGCAGAGAATTGGTAATTCGGGACACCCAAGCTATAGCAAAGCCACAGTCAGTGAATCAATGCAGGGGATGTTTACTTTCTAGAGAAAAGAAGAAAGTTGGGAGGAAGGGGAGCCTCCCTGGATGGAAGCCCACTGGAGAGAAGTGAGAGCTCACGGTGGTGGCTGGTCCTCAATGGCTGGGTTTTCTCATTGGCTGAGCTTGTTGCTGCGCAAGGACCAAGTCTTCCTTCTTCCTCCTGCTGTTAATGTAACAGAGGACAAGTGGTCTGTGGTATCTCCCCTACTGATCACCAGCTCCAGTTTTAATGAGGTTTCCTTTATTCAATTTCATACTTTTTAGGCACATACACGTTAAGAATTGTTAGGTGATCATGATGTATTAATCACTTTATCATGTAATAACTGTCTTTATCCCTGATAACTTCCCTCTCTCTGAAGTCTGCTGTGTCTGATGATAATATAGCTACTCCTGATTTCTTCTGATTGGTGCTAGCACAGTGTAGCTTTCTTCATCCCTCTGATTTTAATCTATTTGTATCTTTATATTTAAAGTGGGCTTCTTGTAGACAACTAGCAATTGTGTCGTTTTTTATTCACTCTGACAGTCTCTGACTTCAAGTTGGTATATTTAGTCCATTTATATTTCATTTGGTTATTTATATAGAATGATATATATTCATTTGGTTATTTATAACTGTTTCCTATTTGTTGCCCTTATTATTTGCTTGTTTTTTTCTATTCACTTTTTATGCCTTTTCTCATTTCATTGCATATTTAATATAACCTCATTTTCTTTCTTCTTTTAGCATTTACTTATATTTCTGCTAATTTTCTTTAGGGTTCGCCCTTAAGTTTATAATACATATTCACCACTGATCTTGTTCCATTTTTATAGCACTCTACCATTTCATGGGTATTTCAAGTAACTTATAAGAATTTATTCCCAATTCCTCCCTCCCATCCTCATGTATGTTATTCATTTATTTTATCCATAGGTTATATTCACCCAACACATTGTTGATATTATTAGTTGAACGTATTCTGTTAAACATATTCTGTTAAATTAAGAATAATAAAAAATAAAGGACTTTACTGCTTTCATTTATTCCTAGACAAATGTTCTTCCTTTATGTAGATTCACCTTCTACTCCATATTATTTTCCTTCTCCCTGAAAAAAGTTCTTTTAACACTGTTTCAAGTTAGTTTTTTTACTTTTTTAACATTTATTTATTTTTGAGAGAGAGAGAGAGACAGAGTACAAGTTGGAGAGGGGCAGAGAGAGAGAGAAACACATAATCCAAAACAGGCTCCAGGCTCTGAGCTGTCAGCACAGAGCCCGATGTGGGGCTCGAACCTACAAACCATGAGGTCATGATCTGAGCCAAAGTCGATGTTTAACCAACTGTGCCACCCAGGCACCCTGAGTTTCAAGTAAATTCTGAAGGCAACAAATTTCTGCAATTTTTGTTTGTCTGAGAAAGTTTATTTCCTCTTCACTTTAGAAGGTTAATTTTACTGGATACGGAATTCTAGGTTGTTGTGGGTTTTTATTTTCCTTTCAATATTTATATATTTCATTCTACTGCAGATGTTTTGCTTGAATTTCTGACTTCACATTCTTGTGGCAGGTACTAGCTGTGGTTCTGAACACGGAGAAATTAAACATAACAGATAACCTTATACTTCTTAAGTGACAAATACCTGCTACTCCCAAATCTGATTCCTGAATCCATGGCCGCCATCATTTCTTTCTCTTGGAAAGTTTTCAGAACATAGCACTGGTGTATTTTCCTGCATTTCAGGGCACCACACATAATTCAAATTCTTTTTATAAAGCAAATCAGAGTCAGCTATTCCCACTATCCTTTACCTCAACCGTGAAGCATTGCAGTATGAGGCATCTGTACCAAATATTTTCTGGTTTAACTTAATCCATTATTGAATTAGAAAACAGAATTAGCTTAGAAAACTTTCGATAATGTTTGTTTCTATAACATATGAACTCTCATTCTATTGTTTATGTAGGTTGAAATTTGAAGAGATTAAAACATTCTTCTTTATCTTTTTGAGTTATGATTTGATATTTTGTTTTATTTCTAATTAATATAATTAGTGACTATGACTTAGGTGTATGACTAAGGAGACTTTCTAAGACTTACTTCCAAGTTGAACTTACTACTTACACACTATCAGAGGGAACAACGGTAGACCTAGGATGGGGTCCAGTCACCTAACATAGGATTTTGAAGACACAGTCATTTAAAACAAAAGAAAAGGAAGTTGGTTCACACATTCTCATACTTTTCTTCCCAAATCTCTAATGAGATCTATCAGTACATGAAGGATGAAAGGGTATCTCATATTCTTTTTCCCGTCTAAGTACAGAGAAGTTTTCATCTGTCATGGAAATTTGAAGTATACTTTGTCACTTAACAGTGAGTGTCTGACAGCCACTGGTATCTGATCTGTGATTACTCTGTCAACTTCTCTTCAAGCTTAAGGGGAGTATGTAAAGTACTGCATCTTTCTGCAGTACACAGTAGTAATGAGTCCATACCACCAGGGAAATTTGAAGAGCAGGTAATATTATTATGAATATTCTAACATTTGGGAGGAACTTTTGATGTTATGCATGGTTCACTTTTTCCCCCCGTCTATGATTTATTTTTGGAATTAATGCAAACACTTCCTCTTCTGGAATATTCCAGAAAAAAATAAATACCAGAAAAATAATTTATGGTCTAGACTAAAAATAGAAGCAAAGAGTAATTAAAAAAACTACCATGAGGTTTTCTTATATGAAAACTATGACTCTCCAAGATGTGCTCAATAAAATAATAAATTTACCTTGGATTAATGAAAACCATGTTTTCAATTAATATATGATGGGGTGGGGAAATTGTTGTGATATAATGTTTTTAATGACTATTTATTTTGTCAATATTAACCCAACTCATGAAAACACTCATTCACATGCTCATTAAAATTTTTTTAAGAAGAAGGAAATATATTTATATTTTAAAAAATGGTCTACTGCATTGTGAAATATAGGTAAATTGTGGTTTTATGTCATATCTTTCTAGATTCTCCAATTTTACTCCATACGTCCCTGACTTAACCAAGGGATTCTGAGGGGACCCTCTATAATTAGAGTGCATCTCCTAAAGGCACAAGGACATTAATTTTGTTTCAAGATAAAATTTCCATGCTTTCTGTGTAAGCAATCATAGAATAAAACTTTAGTTATTTCAGGGATAGCTTTAATTTTATTCTAATTTTTTGATTCAAGTTAAAGGAAAATATTCCCTTCAGCATAGCTGGAGATTCAGTGTAATATTTTCTGCATAATTGTGAACTCATCTGTCACAACAAAAGCAGTATGAGGAGAGGTTAAGAGTGGCGGTCAGTGGTCAGAAAGATCCAGGTCAGAATCCTGTTATAACAGGCTCCAGTTACATGGCTTTGGGCAATTGCTGACCCCACATAGTGATGAACATTACTTGGTGAACATTAACTGAGCCAGTGTATTCATACCAAGTTTTTAGTCTAATTATTACTGCAATCACATTAAAGAAAATTAAGCTTAACTGAGAAATAGTGAAGAATTTCTTTAATAATATCAGTGTCCTTTATGTAACACTTCCTCATTTCAGTAAATACATTGCTTCTCTGAAGGAGTATACATTTTACAATATTGTTTTCCAGGTAGCTTGTTTTATTCTGATATATTAAAATGTTACTTCCCAAATTTAGAGACTTCCTAGTAAATACTTAAAGAGAAAGTTGTTTGCAGTATAGATTTTCATTTCTCCATTATCTCATTGTGCAAATGTTATCACTGGCTGACTACCAACTTTTTAGGTTGAATGCATCAGTAAGTTACTCTACTATAAGTATTGTCTGCAAAATTGGATTTACACACTATACATATATTATACTCCAACATTTTAGGAATGCCTTTGCAAAACAAAATGTAGAAAAAACTTTATGGTGCTGCAAATGTTTAATTTTTTCAAACATAGCTCTTATTTATATATTTTAATAAATCAAAATATATATTTGACTTAAGGGGCACCTGGGTGGCTCAGTGGGTCAAGTGTCTGACTCTTGATTTTGGCTCAGGTCATGATCTCAAGGTTTGTGAGATCGAGCCCCACGTTAGGCTCTGCACTGACAGCAGGGAGCCTGCATGAGATTCTTTCTCTGCCCCTCCACTGTTCATGCTTTTTCTCTCTCTCTCTCTCACTCTTAAAAGAAATACATAAATTTTAATAGCATATGTTACAATTGACTTAAACATGTAAAAGTATACATTTGAATGTCAGAGAAGTAAATACATTTTAAGTACCTTATTTAAAAATAAACTAAAAGTATATAATGTTTCAAAGGTCCCGGGATAGGGAAAAATGCTATGCTTTTTTTAGTCTTATTTCTAGTATAGTTAACGTACAGTGTAATATTAGTTTCAAGTGTACGATACAGTGATTCACCACTTCCATTCATAATGGAGTGCTCGTCACAAGTGCCCTCCTTAATCCCCATCACCTGTTTTAGCCCAAACCTACCCTCTGGTGACCATCAGTGTGTTCTCTATAGTTAAGCGTCTATTTCTTGCTGTCTTTTTCTCTCTCTCTTTTTTTCCCCTTTGCTCATTTGTTTTATTTCTTAAATTCAACATATGAGTAAAATCTTGTGGCATTTGTCTTTCAGGGACTGACTTATTTTGCTTAGCATAATACTCTTTAGCTCCATCTATGTCGACGCAAATGGAAAGATCTCATTCTTTTTTAATGGCTGAGTGATATTCCATGTGTGTGTTGACCATGTGTTCTTTATCCATTCACCAGTCGATGGACACTTGAATTGCTTTCATGTTTTGGCTATTGTAAATAAAGCTGCAATAAACATAGGGGTGCATGTTATGTTTTCAAATTAGCATTTTCATATTCTTTGGGTAAATGTCCAGTTGTGGAATTACTGGATCATATGGTAATTCTATTTTTAACTTCTTGAGGAACTTCCATACTGTTTTCCAGAGTGGCTGCACCATTTATAATCCCACCAACAGTGCACGAGGGTTCCTTTTTCTCCTCATCCTTGCCAACACTTGTTTCTTGTGGTTTTGATTTTAGCCATTCAGGCAGGTATGAGTTGATATCTCCTTGTGGTTTTGATTTGCAATTCCCTGATGTTGAGTGATGTTGAGCATCTTTTCATGTCTGTTAGCCATCTGGATGTCTTCTACGGAGAAATGTCTTCTGCCCACTTTTAATTAGATCATTATTTTTGTGGGTGGTGTTGAGTTTTATAAGTTCATTATATTTATTGGATATTAACTCTTTATCAGATATGTTACTTGCAAATATCTTCTCCCATTCAGTAAGTTCTCTTTTAGTTTTGTTGTTGTTTCCTTTGTTGTGCAGAAGCTTTTTATTTTGATGTAGTCCCAATAGTTTATTTTTGCTTTTGTTATCTTGCCTCAGAAGACCTATCTAAAAAAATGTTCTTATGGCTGATGTCATAGAAATTACTGCCTGTGTTCTCTTCTAGGATTCTTATGGTTTCAGATAAAGTTTAAAGAACATGGATGCCATAAAGTTTTATCCTGATGTATTAAAAAATTATTCAGGCTAAATTTACCATCCCATTGCTATGACAATCTGCATTTTACCTAATGGAAACATTCAGAAAAGGAAAAAAACTAAGTCCTAGACAATGTGTTGCTCCTATAATATGTAGCTGAAACTTCACACTGTTTTAATCAATTTTACATTAAATATTATTATTCACACCATAGCTGACTAACTCACAGAAAAGCAGGATTGATTATAAATTATCCATAGCATTACAATTATTTTCTTAGTTTTATATATCATACAAAAATATATGTTTTTTGAATGAAATCACTAAATATTTCCAGAAGTCAGTTTCTCATAATTAAACACTTAAGTTAGTTAAAACTGTCCTACAAACATGTAGAGATATAGAGAGAACATAAATTTTGGCATTAATGCCTCTTTAGATTACAACTTAAATTGAGTATTGATGAAACTTGTTTTTTAAAAGATAAATTTGTTTCACAACATCTTACTTTACCACATAGAAGGACATCATTTGAGCTAAAGTATTCTTGTTAATGTAACATCTTTATATTTAATTAAACAACAAAAATATTCAATTACTAATTTTCTTTTTGTTTGAGTCACTATGCACAAAACTGCTTTTTATTTTTGCTTAATTAGTTTTATTTTTCCCATGAAAATGAGTGAAATTTGGTTCTGCTTGACTTTTTTCTTATTTCTCCCTTCAAATTGTCTACACTGAGTGTGAGGTGTATTATCACTTATGGCTGGTGCAGCCTGTACAAGACAGGCGTAAGCTTATCATCATTTAAATGATTTCCAGGTCACTCCTATTACCGACAGGAGTGAATGGTACATAGTACATTATAAAGCATGCATTCATTAACCATTTTCATTATGTTCCTGATACAGTCCTAATGACTGAGGAAAGGAGAAAGAAGGGGGGAAAAAACCCAAATTGGTGTTTCAGATAGAACGTCACACAGTGATCATGTGCTTCCCATCCTCCAGGGTGGAGAACTCAGGTGTATAAATATTTCAGATGGGGCTCCGCTCTGGAAATAAATTCAGGCTCGTTAGCTCATAGTATGAAGATTTAATATGCAGAAAACTAATTTACATTTTACAACAGAATTGGTCAAAGTTGAAGCATTAGTCTAGATTTTAACCACTGAGGACAAGATTCAATAGAACTTGGGAGTCTGAGTTTTTCAGCTAAAATTTGATCAGCAGAAAGAATTCCTTGGAGCTAATGTGATGTGTTAGAAAATGAGATTTTAACCAAAGTGGTTCTAATCCTCAAAACACAAGATAATCCATTATGCCACATTTTCTCTCTTCAAAACAAGAGTAAGACGTGTCAGGTTATAGCACCAGCCGCCGCCACAAACACAGTAAGGCCTTCCAGACTTTTCCAGGGCCCTGAAAGGACACTGGATTCACTGGGAAGAACGCTTTCAAAGAGAAGTGGATAATCATGTCTGGGTAGAGAGAATCTCTCCTTTAAAGAACACTGACTGAAGCATGTTACACATCTATCCTCAATTTCCAAGACCTATTCTTCCAGATTCCTCGACATTTAATTCACTATTACTTCCTACTGATATATATTACTCCCTAAAAGTATGAGTTCTTCTCATTAGCGATACCTCACTTTGTGGTTTGGTGGGGGACACACTAGTGTCTCAGTGCAGCCCTCCGCACACACGCGTGCTTTCTCAGAGGGGTAGCCCTGTCCCTGAAATGCACTGCCGTGGCCTTGCGCTTCTCAGTCTCTATGGAAGTGGTCCAGTGCAAGCCAGCGGCCTCCTGCACAGCAGCCAAAACCAAGGTCTCTACACAATTTTACTCCAAACACTCATCGCCATCCTCCTCAGCCCTGCCTTAAGTTCTGAAGCGCTTTGCAGAGTGCCGCACGGTCAGCCTCACCCAGCAAGCTGCCAGAGACTCCCACTGAAAATTTCCAAACCCAACTTCTCTTCTGCCGTCGCTGGCCACCCCCAGCTTTCCACTTTGTTTCCTGGTACTAACCTCATTGCGCAGGAGAAGAAATATCCAAGGTCATCCCAGTCCTTCCTTTCATCTCTTATTTTCAACTGGGTGTGTCCTGTTTTTGCAATTCTACCCCTTTCACTCTCCATTTTAATCAAGATGTAATCACCACGTTTCAGACTCTCATTTGCTTTCTGGAATGTCAGAGTGCGGTCCAGGAACCGGATACCCCTGGATGGAAAGGCTCCTGCAGTTGATGCAGAGGCCTGCAGTGAGAGCACCAGGCAAGGCAGCTCCCGGAATTGTGATGCGCTGTGCACCATTTCCGGATGCTAGCACTCTACATCTCCACACTACAGAATAGGGTATCCTCCCTAAACTTACGTGGCATTATCATCTTCAAACAGAGAATGACAGCCAGTCTAGACTATTTTCAGTGTTTAAAAAGTCTATTCCATAGTTACTAGCTTTGTGACTCTTGACACAGTTCGGTTCCCTCTCATGATCTCTATTTCACCACGCCATGAAGAAACCCCTAACGTCCTTAAAGATCCAGCTCAAGTGATTTCTTTTCTCCTGAACTTGTTTTTTGTTAAAGCAATCTCTCTTCTTCTGAAACCTCCATGGAGTCTCCACATCTCTTATGCATTTACTACATTATATTGGATGCATTAACATCATCTTCCCTGATTCTGTCCTCTTCACAATCATTCATGATCTGAGCAACTTCCCATATTTCTTCCTAGATACTGCCATATACCTTCTATAAGCTTTGATTGTTCAATACAAGATTGTTGAATAAATAAAATCATTATGCAAACAAAACATCAACAGTTATGACAATATTCTTTATATTTTCTATCTTTAAGACTTTATTCCTAACATATGTTTTGTATTAACAATTTTTTTTTGTTTTTTAATCTCAACTGTTTCAGTCCTTTGTTTTTCCTGGTCCTCCAAACCTGTAATCAAATGCAGTGTTCTCTGGCTACACACTACGCCATGAGTTTACTCCCCACTGACTTCCAGCAACTTCTGACAACATATTGCAACGCTAAGAATATACCCATTTTGGTCTGTAGTTCAAATAGGACATTTTATTACAGAAATAAAGGAGAAAACATGTCTATGAAATGTGACAAAATAGGTAAACAATGAATATTTGACAGATACTTGAAAACAAGCTTCATTGTGATTCAGAAGAAAGTTACACTGTCTGGGAGTAATTATGTCATTGAAAAGGTCCCTTTCTTGACATCTGCTCATCGCTCTGTGTTACATCACAATTGTTATTTGACCAACACACATTTACTGTTCATCCAAAAAGTTACAATTAATGGTGACAGCTTAAAATAGCCTCCCGTCTAGTTTGCACAATAGATTCAGTAAAATATGCATTACTCTTTCCAGACTAATGGCCTCTGTAAACTCAAAACAGCAATCTCCCATTTTAACGACAGCTGAGATGTCAAAATAATAAACATTTAATATAGATTTTGACGCTGCTGCTAGAACCCTATGACAAAGGATTACTATGACAGAATAATTACTTATAAAACTCAGAGAACAGGCACAATAGCATGAAGACCCAGCAAAGGAACCAACAAAATTTTCAATTCTTTTCTTGAAAAAAGGGGGAAGATAGGTAACTCTTCTGAAAAAAATACTTTCAAATGATAAATCCAAGATTGCTAGTGATAATGAAAGCTAAAAAATAAATAATTTAGTATTAAACTTGAGGCTTTAGATGTTAAAGGTGAGGAAAAAAGAGAAGAGAGTAATACATAATTTATGCCCATAACCATGTATTACATAGAAGCGGTGTGTGGAAGAAAAAATTGTACTACAGAAAGAGCTAGTTTAAAGTCTATGTGGCCATTTTTAAACCAAAACTTCAAATAAGTAACACGAATTTACCTTTGCTTTTCCCACTGCAAAAGGGGTCCAAACATCCACATTACCCTTTTCATAGGAAGATAGTTGCTTCCAATCCAGAAAGTATGGAGACTGCTTTCAGGTTTATGTAAATGTGAGATATTAGCCTTTGGTTCTCAGGTAAATAATAAATTCATATGAACCGATTGCTGCACAGCACCAATTTCAGGAAGAAATATCAAGAAATACAAAGCCTATAATGATTTTTTTTTACTTATATTCTTTCAAGTAATCAGAAAAAATATTTAGTATAGCATTGTATTTTCCTAATAATTTACATTCATTGGAAAAATTCTGAGTAGTATATGTGATATTGCTATGTATTATTTTGTCCAAAATTATCATTTCCACTGATGTAAAAGCTAACCATACACTATTCAAAACAAATCTAAAAGTTTTATGTTTATGTGAGTAAACAAGCATTATTCTCCCTCCTTCATTTACAGTGTAGAGATTGATTGAGTACTGTCTTCATTTTTTTAAAAAAATCAGTTTTCTGCTTCTGTCCATAGTGGAGTAACTGATAATGGACTAGGGTTTTGGCCACAAATAAGTGTGAAACTGGGTGGGTTCCTTTCACACACTGGACAGCAGGCTTGCAAGATAAGGGTCATTCATACAAGGAACAGTCCCAAGGGGAGTTCAGAACCCCAGGTTAATCCAAGCTTCCTGATTGTAGGTTCTTGTTGGCTTCACCTCAAGGAAATGAGCCCAGACAGCACACTGATCTTGCTGGGCTCAAGAATAAAGAGCTGGAGTTCTAGGACACCTGGGGCGGCTTAGTCAGTTAAAACTCTGACCGTTGGTTTCAGTGCAAGTAATGATCTCATAGTTTGTGAGTTCAAGCCCTGTGTCGGGCTCTGTACTCACAGTGTGGAGCCTGCTTGGGATTCTCTCTCCCTTTCTCTCAGCCCCTCTCCCTACTCACATCCACACTCTCTCTCTAAAAATAAATAAATAAACTTAAAAAAAACCACAAAGGCAACAACCAAAAAAAAATGGAGTACTGAGATACTGACATAGCTGAGATTTCAGGCAGGGTACCAGGAAACAGGAGATGTTCATAGAATGCACTGCAGAAATCTACCTGAGGTCCCCTTAATCACTATCCAAATACCGCCATCCATGCACAAATCAGGACCACACAAGCAGGCAGGGAATGGTGTCCACAGTGTTGTTGATGGAACAGAGAATTGGAGAACTGGATGTTACAAAGAGCTGAGAGACAAGAGCCTTGCCCAACCTTAGTGGGGAAATCAAAACAAAATAAAACGGAAAACTTAGTATGTGTACACAAAGGAAAATCTGACCAATAAACAGGAGATAAATCATCAAGAGTATCAACAAATACATTGAAATCAGGAAAAACATGCTCTAAAACAGCTTATTTACTATGTATGAACAAAGCTTTAAAGTCAACATAAATATAATAAAGAAGGAGATAAGGAATCATAGTAAAGAACAGGAAACAGACAGCTGAGCCCCAGGTTTCATGAACGGAAGAGTTCAATGGGTGGGTCTAAGAACAGACTTGCTATAGTAGGTGAAATCTATAAAACTATCCAAACTGAACCATAGAGGAAAACAGTTGGAGCAAAAAGGAACAGAGGCCCAGTGTCTTGTGGGACGTTATCAAGTAGCCGAATGTTCATGTAACTGCATCCCCAGAAGACGGGCGGATGGCACAGAATAGGAGAGGAAATGGAGCAAGAGGGGCAAATCTGCCTCTGTCTATAGAATTCTGCTATAGAATATTATGTTATAATTTTCAAGGATGGGACAGAGCTCTGTTATATATTCATTAAAGAGAATGGAACGAAGATTTCCCAGATGTTAAAACTTCAATTTTTCTCGTATTTACAGTGACCAGGATATCCGTCTCTCTCACACAGAGACTCACAGGAAATGCATATGAAAAATTAAGTGTTTAAATAAATATGTGGATGAACACATACTTCGATTGTTTTTAACTCTGATGAACTTCAAAGGAAAGATGGGAAGGAAAAGCCAAGTATGAAATACTGTATACAATGCATTGTATGTATTATATAATATATAATTATATGTAATACAATACATGTAATTAATACATAATTATATATAATGTACATTGTACATGTACATAAGCTGATAAAATATTCAAGCCTATAGTTTTTTCAATTAAAAGTAGACCATGATCATAGAGGGCTTATGCAAGTAATGAAAATATGCTATTGTATACATATATTACATCAGATAGTCAAGTAACTGTTGTATTAGTATAATTATAGCAGTAACACCTTCCGCTAGAAGTCAGTGAGAGAGAACAATTTTAGATAAGGAACAATATATTCTAGAGAGGCTATCTGAGACTCTTAGACTGCTTATCAATCTGTCTCAGGAGCTTATCTTCAGTACAAGGATGGGAGACTTTGGAGCTTATGGGGACCAGCCACGATGGAAAGGATGGTAAACAGATGGGAAGAGAAGAGGAAGAAAGAACCAAAGTAAAACTTGGGAACACTGTATTCCCCATGGAATCCTTCTCCTGTGGCCCCAAATTATTCATTAAATTTACTAAGGCAACTGCCCTTGAAAATAGTCCATTTGCGACATCGATATGCAGAAACTTATTTTGTACTAAATACTTTAAAATGGAAACCTTACCCTGACTCTACAATTCACAGATAACCCATATCCTGAGGGTATGTGGTTTAACTCAATGTGGAGATATTACGCAACAAAATTTTATTTTACAGATAGCCTGCAAAAATACTGTAGATGTTTTAATTTTGTTGATGGATTCAGAAGGAATTAGCACTATATACATAAGACTTTATGAGACTAACCTCATTTAGAGTTTTTGAAAATTTTCTCAGCTTTAAACTTTAGGAATGTAGGACCTTCTCTTATGAAAATGCAGAATTAGAACATAGTAAATTTTTCATTTCAACATGAACTTCCATCGAATCAAGTGAATATAATGGTAGATGCCAAAATCCTAATTTGGGATATACAATTATATATAGAATAACTTTTAGTGGAGTTATAAGCTCACTTTAACTTTTAGTCCTTCTATGTGATCACTAGTTAAATATTTTTAAACTCATGTGCTAAGGAAATCTGAAGATAGGCAAAATCTGTTTGAGCTATTCTAGGTGGCCATTCTTACTATTCTCGTTGCCTACAAATAAATTCAACTCTTCGAGGTATTAATGATCCATATTTCTAGTGAATGATGATCTTTCATCCTTGTAATTGAAAGGAAAAATATTTCTGTTTTATGAATTCAGATCTGACATTGACATTTGTTGCTTGTAGAGAAAGTCTTCCCATAAATAACTGCTCAAGGATCCTGCCTTGACTTCCTTTTAGAGACCTTAAAATTCAATAAGGTCTCTTTTTATCAAAAGTTTTGTAAATAATATACTGGAACATAACTGTCAGGGAACTAATTCATCATTTTTTAAGTTTATTTATTTCAAGAGACAGAAAGAGAGAGAATGAGATAGGGAGGGGCAGAGAGACGGGATCCAAAGTGGGCTCTGTGCTGACAGAACGGAGCCAAACATGGGGTTCAAACCCACGAACCACGACATCATGACTTGAGGCAAAGTCAGACACTCAACCGACTTAGCCACCCAAGCACCCCTAGATTAACATTTATTAAAGATTAGATGTTTTGCTATGTGGACAAGATAACATACCATAATTATTTGACAAAGAATAAAAAGTATAACCAAAACAGAATTTCTAAGTTCCATGTATCTTTATAAAACCTTAACTTGCTATGGAATTCCAAAGGGGATGTCTAAGCAATAACCCTATGGAATTATTCCTGCTTCCATCTTTGAGTTCCCAGTGAGTGAAGTCAGTATAGAAGACTATATGCAGGTAGACTTACTTAGGCTCGAGACTTCCATTTCCATTCTCCCTGAACATTTGTAAATCCATATTCTAGAAAGATTAGTGAAGTAGTCATGATTTCTAATTGAAAGCTTATTTTCTACTGAGTTAAACATCACTGGTTTCAAAAATCAAAGCTGCCGTATGTGATGTATTTATTTTCTCACATTTCTGAATATACATGGTGACCTAGCCATCATTAGCCTATTTCTTTCAGTTCAGGTATCACTAGGAGGCTGGGCAATGACTGTAATACCATAATGCTAGTTTAGTGTGCATTTATATTCATGTATTCTTGAACTGGATATAAATTAATGTATGCTGATGTGACATTTAAAAAGAAAATCTAATTTTGAGGACACATATGCACACACACACACACACACTCACACACACTCATACACACGCACACACCAGCTATGAAAGTTAGACATCTTCTTTCACTCAATCCCAACAGAATCTACAACGAGCTAAGCGAAATTTCATTAAAATCAAAATCCTTCCCAGAATAACCTCATCTCTGCCTCTGGCTTCTCAGGCTCTTAAGAAATTTGGTGTCACAATTTCTGTTAGCTGGCTTACTTCTCCTGCTATTCCACATAAGATATCTGACTATTTGCAATTTACTCAGAAAGAATGGAGGATAATCTCTTAAAGCAAACTTAAATCTTCAATCAAATTATACGGGCTCTTAGTTCCACAGTCCTTAAAAAACTCTTATGAGCTACAATTTGCTACTACGTCTTATTTAATAAGACCTCACTTTCCCTAGTGGAGAACATTAAGTACAATTTGTAATCCATGCAGATCTTAATAATCAAGATTTTGCTCTTCGAAAAGTAAAACTGTGAACTAAAGTTTTAGATATAACTTACTTTAGATTACTCCCAACAAGCTAAATATAAACTTGACTTATGACACCCATAAGTCAGTATTTTAAAAATAAATACATTACTTGCCTTGGATTATAATTGTTACCTAGTGACACCATCCGCTAGCCTATTCAAACTTGAATGAGTAGGCACAAAAGTCCCAAATTTTAATGCACTAGGAAGTTTGTGATCTATAGTTTCTACTATTATCTTTTCTTCTCAGAAATCCAGGGGGAAATACCAATTGTCAAATATAAATAAATAAAAAAGGCACTCTGTGTACATGGTCAAATGGTCCCTATCAGTTCTAATTTTAAAAAAACAAAAAAATATGGAAAAATTAATATTTAACCAAAGGAATATTTGCTTGGAAAAGAATGAATATCTTTTTTTCACACACAAAAATAAAAGATAAAACTTTTTTTTTCCATTTTTTCTTGTTATTCAGAGGAAAAGAGATGAAGGATTATAGCCTGTAACCACACATTCAACTGCTCAGGTCCCAGAATTCACTGTCATAGTGAGGATCACCCACATTGATCCTGATTTTCTATAGACATTGCTCCTAAGGCATTCAGACTCCTCTGGTAGAAGGGATTACAAAACCTAGATCTGATCATCTAGGAAACCTGCTCTCAAAGTAGACACGGCAAGCAGGCCTTTATCCATCGTATTTGTATATGATTTCAGAGAGGCTAAATTACTTTTGTGGATTTAGGATATGCAGGGAAATCGTAGATCATGTATCTTAGTCTAATTTTGAATTTCATTGTTGGCCTCCCTGAGGCAGATATGTATGATGCTTCAGAACTCATCCTGTAGTGCATACAGTAGTAGGCCCTCATTTTGACCCTGACTCAAGCTGAAACGCACCACTGATTTGAAAACTCTGCTTAACATATCTTAGGTTTTTAATGAAATTTTGGCTTGCCAATTTTAAATATATCTATCTTCACACACAGGAGTCAGCATTTGCCAGTCTTTTTTTTTTTTTTTTTTTTAAGTTAGAAGCATTACTTTAAATTGTAAGGAGAGGGAAGGCAAGTATGCTTATCTATATCAAACTCTGGCTACTTTGTTCTTAAAAATAAAGAAGAGAATCACATTTGTCTTCTGGGAATTTCCACTGGCCTTGTTAACTTATTGTGAGAAAAAAAAGAGAAAAGAAAAAAAAAGTCATTCTGACCATACAGAATTGTTTTGAAGTGAAAGGTGAGCTAGAATGTATCGAGATCTAAACTTTCTGGTATTAGAATCCCTAGCTCCACTTCTGCGGGAAACACATGTATGTTTTCCCACCTTCTTGGACAATGACAATGGGTTTTATGATTTTTTATTGGTGTTTTTAAAGTATTGTATTTATATCATATATAAAAATACATTTGTGTTTATGTTTTACATTTGCCATTTTCCTACCCAATCATCATGCCTCACTGCAATCAAGTGACAGAGAAGGGCAACAGGGCTCCCCAACAGCGAGCCAGGCCCTAAGAGGTAAGCCCTGGTTGTCTCCATTGAGCATAAACAAGTTCAAAGATCACACCCATCAGCCACAGTCCCTCTAGATCACAATGGACAGGGACCAGAACAAGACCGCGCCTATTAATCATACCTAAGCATAGACAACAAGTCCGTCCAAACATCCAAAATGACCAAGCAATCCTCTTTTCATTACGATTTGACTTACTGATGCTTCTTTTACCAATTATAGCTTTCAACCTTCTACATTTCTCCACCATCCACCTAAGACATTGTTGAGATGCCCGATTACAGAACTCCCTTGCTGTCCCACAGTGCTCAAGGCAGAGCAAAACATGGCCACGTAACAGTCTCTCAAATCACCCCGTGGCTGCCCACATCACATGACAACCTCCTCCTGACACCATGTCCCGAGGAGTCCTATTTCTCATAGCGGGCTGTCTTCCCTGCTGCCAAGGACCTGATAAACTCCCTCTCATTTCCTACATATGTGTCCCTGATGTTCTCCGGCTAAAGGTGAGTATGTGCCTGCACAGCAGTTATTTTGCACACACATGAAACTGTACATATGTGAACCTGTGTAAACATGTATTATTTCTTCACTTTTCCCTGACTTACTTGTACGGATGACCTCTCTTTCTTCTTACATGTGTGTGTACAGTACACGACACTATCAGGATATAAACTTAAGCTTCAATTTGTCCTTCATTAACCTGTTTTAAATGTAATACATTAAGCATGTAATCATATTCAACACTTATCTTTTATTTTTTTAACTACTGAAGTATAATTGACTTACAGTGTTTAGGAGTTTTGGGTGTACTAAGTACTGATGAAACAGTTCTTTCATTGCTCAATGCTCACCAAAAGTGTGGTCACCATCTGTCACCACACAATGTTATCACCATATTACTGACTACATGCCCTAGGCTAAACTCTTCACCTCCGTGACTTACTTATTTTATAATTGAAAGTTTGTGCTCCTTTATCTCCTTTATCTATTTTGCCCATCCCCCACTCCCAACCCTCGGGCAACCACTAGTTTGTCCTCAGTATTTGTGAGTTGGCTTGTGTTTTTTGTTTTGTTTTTTAGATTCCATATGTAAGTGAAATCATTTGGTATTTGTCTTTCTCTGTCTGACTTATTTCACTTAGCATAATACCCGCTAGGTCCATCCATGTTGTCACACATGGCAAGATTTCATTCTGTTTTACAGCTGAGTGATATTGCATTGTGTATCTATCTCCTCTTCTTTTCCATTCACCTATTGGTGGACACTTGGGTTGCTCTGTATCTTTGCTATTGTGATCTTTAAATAAATATAGAGAGATGCATGTATCTTCCCGAATTAGTATTTTCATCTTCTTTGGGCAAATAGTGGAATTCCTGGATTATAGAGTAGTTTTATTTTTAATTTTTTAAGGAACCTCCACACTGTTTTCCACAGTGGCTGCACCAGTTTGCATTCTCACCAACAGTGCATAAGGGTTCCCTTTTCTCCACATCCTCACCAACACTTTTTGTTTCTTGTGTTGTTGATTTTCGCCATTCTGACAGGTGTGAGGTGGTATCTCATTGTGGTTTTGATTTGCATTTCCATGACGCTGAGTTATGCTGAGTGTCTTTCAGCATGCTGTTGGCCATCTGTGTGTTTTCTGCCCATCTTTTAATTGGATTTTTTGTTTTAGGGTGTTGAGTTGCAGAAGTTCTTTATATTGGATACTAATCTATTATCGGATTTGTCATTTACAATATCTTTTCCCATTCAGTAGGTTGTCTTTTAGTTTGTTCATTGTTTCCTTCACTGTGCAGAAGTTTTTATTTTGATGCAGTCCCTATAGTTTGTTTTTCACTTTATTTCCCTTGCCTGATGAGACATATCCACAAATATGATGATAGGACTGATGTCCAAGAGATTACTGCCTATGTTTTCTTTCAAGAGTTTTATGGTTTCAGGCCTCATATTTAGGTCTTTAATATATTCCGAGTTTATTTTTGTATGTGATATAAGGAAAATAGTTGAGTTTCATTCTTTTTCATGTGGCTCTCTAGTTTTCCCCACATCATTTATTGGAAAGACTGTCTTTTCCACAAAAATTACCTGAGTGTCTACTATATGCCACACAGTCTTCTGTGTGCTTGGCAATACTTCAAAAAATAATACAAACAATATGCTTGCTCTCTAGTTAAGGAGCTACTATGTGCCAGATCCTGGTGTCTATTAACTCACTTTTAATACATATGTAATGTTAATATTGCCAAGTTAAAGGATGTTGTGTAAATAGAAGCATTTAAATAACTGTGGAGTAGAGGGAGAATGTTAGCATGAGTGGGGGAATGTGAAAACAATTTTCTATTTGTTAAAAGATCTTGCTCTTTAGTCTGTGTTCTCTTTAATGTTGTTTTGAAATTCAACCAGTTTCTGCCTGATCTCATTTCTTTACTGTATACCTTGTGGAAGGCAGTCACCAGTGTCAAAAACACACAAACACATTTCCTCTTTCCTACACTGTCCTGGACCACCTGCCCCACAGGTCCATATCCTGTCTTGCAGGTGAACTGCAGATGACATTTTACTGAATATTTTGCACTTTATGATGTGTCTCTCTAGCTTCCCAGCCTGCTACCTCATTGCCGCAAGCCAAATTCCCACCCAATGTCCAACATTGTGTGGCTTTTCATGGCAGTGCCCTACTCTAAAGAACTCCTTTCTCTATTAGTTGAGTTATCACTTGCTGCTATAAATATATCTAGATTTACCAACGGCTTCATAGAGTGACAGCCTGTTAGTCATTCATGTGACAGCGCAGTGCAGGTGTTCTGGTTGAGCAGCCTTGTGACTGACTCTGCAGGGACTCAGACTCCTCCCTTGTGAGGCCTCCATTCCCAGGCTCCTCAGCATCCTCTCAGTCATCCCAGAAGGTAGGGAGAGACTTCCATATCCAGCCCTGGGCCCGACACAGACATAGATAACCATTTGTACATTTTATTGGCCAGGACACAGGAAACTGCCTCATTTCAGTGCAAAGGAAATGGTAAAATATGGCCTAAAAGAGTGTGTGGCGGGGAAATGAACTAGGTTTTGGTGAACTCGTCACAGTCCATCACAGGAACATAAACCTCATTTAATTATTTTCAGACTGATATTATTGTCACTTATCACTTTTCAAATCCATGGAAATGACTAGAAATGGAATGAGGAGAACAAACTCCTGTGGTATTTCTTTTCTGAACTGCTCTGTTCTTTCTAATTTCTGTGAAAGAACCATCATTTGTTACATGACTCATAAAGATTAGAGAGAAAGGCAGTTGTGCCTCAACATGTACGCGAGTTCTCGTATAAAATGTTCCCTGATTAATGTCAACCAGATACTCGTTCAGAGTCCTTATTTACAGACAGTAACACATGGTGCAGCTTTCAAGAAGATAGAGGAAAAAGTGAATTTGTTGGTATCTCTACCACATTCAACCATTTCTTTAAGGCATTGAGAAAGACATGACTTATATTCACCTAGTTTCCAATCCTTGGGATTGAGGAAGGTCCCTTGGTTTTCACATATGAGCACTAAGACAGTCTGGATGGCAAAACCTGGGTACAAAATAATGCACGCTCTTTTCATTTCTAAATAACTTCAGATTCATTTGTGAGATGAGGAAACAAAAATGTTACCTGACGGTAACTTGTGATTCAGAATACCTGGATTTGTTTTCCTAACTGGCGTATAAAATTGATGTTCCAGGAAGAAGTTTTCTAGGTTATTTTGTCACAATACAAGAAATAGGATACTCTTGAAATATTAGATTTTTTTTTCTTAATTAACTTGAAGGATATCTAAAATACTACACATTTCAAAGGTGGAGTGTCTTCAATGAGAAGCCTGAGAATTTTTTTTTTTTTTAGGATCTATGCAGTCGGGCTTTACTATCTTCCAAAACTGCTTCCTGTGTTTAAAACTTTTTCTTAATTTTTTATTTATTTTTGAGAGACAGAAACAGAGCACGAGTGGGGGAGGGGCAGAGAGAGGGAAGAACAGAATGTGAAACAGATTCCAGGCTCTGAGCTGTCAGCACAGAGCCCAACACAGGGCTCGGGCCCACAAACTGCAAGATCATGACCTGAGCAGATGAAGTCAGACAGTTAATCAGCTGAGCACCCAAATGCCCCTCAAAATTATTTCCTGTGTTTAGACTGGATGGTATGAAAAAGTTTGATCCTTGGTTTTTACAAGACACTGGAGGAACTTGGTTGGTGGATGGAGAAATGGGATAAAAAATAAAATTAATTCATTGACTCATTATTTTTCACTGTAGTTGTTTTATATGAGTTAGCAGAGGACGTCATTCTCCCTCCATCACTGACACTATGGGTGTTACTGGTCACAAAATGCCAGCAGTGGACCATTCTCAACCAGGGTTCCTGGTTAAGAGTTTCCCCATGTTGAAGAATATCAAAATTTGTAATAGAGAATTATTTTTTCCCTTCTTATAGAAGAAGGAAAAACTTCTCAAGTGCTAAGAAAACAGTTGGGATTTAAACACACAAACATTATATTCCAGAGGAATAAATAAGGCCACTTTGAGTGTCAGTCAGCAAGAGCTATGTGAGTAGGAGTAAGGGAATAATCTTTCCAATAATTTGGCATTCAGGTCCCACTTGGACACTGTTTGTGACTTCAAAAAGCCGTATTTATGGAGAAAAGAAGAAATACAAATGGGAAATTACAGAGTAGAATGTAAATTGAAGGATTGGGAATATAATAGATAAAAATATAGAAACCAGGCAAACATTTGAAAATAACTGGAATTACATTACATTTTCATATATTCAATCTGATTTGAGAAAAATATTTCCAAAAGATTGAATGGAAAATTGGCTACACTTTAAAAAATTTTAGGACGTCAATTAAGTGACATTTTACTTGTCAAGTACTCAGACTACCAAACTAAACTTATAAAAACATAGATTAATTATAAAAGTAAGTCAATACAAAATGTCTGAATACTGGGTTCAATTCCTATGTATTTTAATCCATTTGCAAGTAGAGTGGACTCTGAAAACTTTGGTCTGGCCTCCCCTGATTTCATGCCATATGTTAAATTGCATTTAATTATTAAACTGCCTTGTTTCTCCTTCTGTTATTCTGGTATTCTATTTAGCTCTGGATCTCATTACAAGGTAGTTTAGAAGCAGGAAGTCAGTGGTTGTCTTCAAATAAGCCACATGACAGAAACAAGAAGTATCCATCAATATTGAAGGAAGAATTATTCAGCAATTTCTGGAAATTCAAATATTAGTCCATTTAGTTTAATTCAAAAATTCAACACCCATGAATATATCCTTGTGTCCCTGAAGTATTAGATATGATTTAATGGTGATCCAGAGAAATCATGAGGCATCGATTTCAGACCAATATAAAGTTTAGTAAAGAAGTGCCCTATTTTCATCCAAATGAGCTCAAGTTTTAAAGCTCTCACCACACATGGAAAGATCACTATTCATAAAGGATCATGGCTCAGTGATGTTCTCTCCCAAAGAGGTATTTCATTATTTCATTTCAAAAAACACATTTTTTTAATGTGACCAATCTTGTAACATTATAAAATGAAATCTGGAATCAGGAAATCTGTTGTTGTTTTTTTGTCACTGTTTAAGTCATAATTTGTAGTGTGAATTTAGCAATCTTTACAGTAGGCATATAATACTACTTATGAGTTAGGTTACATTCAAAATTAAATTTTTTAGAATTTTAGAATAAAATGTCTAATTATGGCTATTTTATTACTGTCTTCTACATCTATCTTGCTGTTCAGTACCACAACATGTGTCCCAGAGGGATGTCATGTTTTACAACAGGGAAGTAACTTTGTCAGTTGTATTCCCTAATGTATTTATTTGAATTTTCAGTGGTTATTGGAGACAGATATCAATCTGATTTATAACATATACAAGGCATCATTCCCTGATCAATTTTCTTGTTTTCTGTTGTTTCAAGATGTGCTCAGGTGTCTTTTCCTACATTGGTGAATCACGCTTTCTTAATATGTTTTTCACCACAGGATTTTTGAAAGTGTGTTGAGAGAGAGTTGATAGAACAGTAAACTCATGCTATTCCTGTAGCTGGTGCACCATTTGAAATATTGATTTTTCTATGTTTCCTTTCCTCCCCATTGGCTACAAATTGCTTCCATTTTTCTGTTAACTCATTCTATTTTGTATTTCACCCTTTGTTTAGTTCTTTCTTTTGTACTTACTTTGGTATATTTACCAAAAAAAAGTTTTTTGAATTTGTTCATGCGGTAAATCACATTCAGAAATATGCTTCTGAAAATTCCCAGATAATTCTAACAACTCCTCTTCATCATCAAAACTAAGACCACCTGACCCCTGTGATGTTGTGTTCAAAAACAAAATAGTTTGGTGCTATAATATGCTACATTCTCTTTGCTCTAAGGGATGATTTATACACCATAAAATTATTTCATTTTGTTTGCAATTCAATAATTTTTTTGGTAAAAACCCAGAGTTGTACAAGCATCGCTACAAATTTTAAAACATGGTTATGACACCACAAAGACAACCCAAGCTGTAGACAACCATAAATCTACTTTATGTCTGTATAAATTTGCCTTATATGGATATTTCATATATGTGGAAGCAAATAATATGTAGTCTTTGTCTCTGGGTCCTTTCATTTAGTAGGATATTTTGGAATTCATCCACATTAAAACATACATACACTATTCAATTTCTTTTTTTTTCCAAATAGTTTTCCATTGTATGGATATACCACAATTGTTTATCCATTCAGAAGTTGATGGGCTTGTGGCCTATTTCTGCTTTTTGCTATTATGAATAATTCTGCTATGAACATCCCATATATATATAAGTATTTACATATACATGTTTTCATTTTTCCAGGACATTTTGGAGTAAAAATCCGTCATATGGTAAATAAGAAAATTATGTTTAAAATTTTAAGAAATTGCTAATCTTCTTTCCCGAATGGTTCTACCATTGTACGATCTAACCAGCAGTGTATGACGTTGGATTGTAGTTGAAGTTATTTGAAATAATAAAATCCACAGTGATACAGTTTAAATATATTCTGGAAATCAAATGTGTATTTTTACATGGTACTCTATATTAAAACTCTGAAAATGTTTTTAGCATATTCATAAAAGGATCAATATTGAGTATATTATATAATATTTTATAATAATAAACATTTTAATGCAGGGTTATAATAATAAACGTTTTAAATGGTTTGTGAAACTATAACATATCAGCATCATTCTTTCAACATTAATATATGAAGTGTGCCACCCTATATACTGCGGACATGGCAGTGAACAAGTAGGCACAGTGTCCCTTCACATACGTAAACTGTGGCATAGAGGACAAGGCAGCAAACACGGAGTCACTACATACCTATTATTTTGGTTACTCTGTTGCGGCATAACACATTCCCCCCAACCTTAGTGTAACCATTTTATCTTGCAGATCATGGTTTTAGGGAAAGTGTGAATGAGCAGTTCTTTCTTGGGGTCTCTATGCAGTTAAGGTCAGATGTTGGCCTGGGCTGCAGTCATCCGTAGTTCTTCGGTGCTGGACCTCCAAGACGATGCATCCACATGGCTGGTAGCTGGCAACTCAGCTCAGCTGTTGACTGGGGTTCCTACAAGTAGAAGCAGGATCTCCTCAAAACAGACTTCGTACACGGTGGTTGGCTTTTCCCAGAACTCACATCCACATGGAGTCCGATGGAATCTGCATTACTATCTGCTGGCTTTTTTGGCTTCAAAATTAACATTGCATCATGTCAGGTCCATTCTATTGCTTACAAGGGAATCCCTCGCGTTGACCTGAATTCAAGGGAAGGGAATGGAGAATCCGTTTCTCAATAGGAGTACCAAAGATTTTGGAAACATTTTAAAACTGCCTCCTATGCACTAATTAAAAATGTGATAAGTGCTCTGGAGGACACGTAAAAGGTGTGGTGAATTAGTGTAACAGTTAGACCTAGTTTAGACTTCTCATTTCAGAGAAGGTGATCTATTAACAGTCCTGAATTATGAGCAGGAATTAGAACAGAGAGTGGGAAAATAGTTGTCCAATAATGTCTGTAAAATCTAAAACAGGGAAGGGGCGCCTGGGTGACTCAGTCAGTAAAGTGTCTGACTCTTGACTTCAGCTCCAGTCATGAACCCATGATTGGGGGATCGAGCCCCATGCCAGCATGGGGCAGTGCCAGCTCTGCACTGAACATTGAACCTGCTTAGGAATCTCTCTCTCTCCCTCTGCCCCTCTCCCCCGTTTGGGCTCTCTCTCTCTTGAAAATTAAAAATAATAAAATCTAAGCCAGGAAGGAGCACATATCAGAGGAAGGCCAGTGTGGCAGGAATTAACAGGAGGCTGGCACAAGATAGCATCAGCAGAGCAGAGTGATGCTGGAAGAGATCATGCAGGACATTTTAGGATTCATAAGTGACTTGACCTTTTTTTATAAATTCTGTGTTAAATCACTGGAAGTTTATAAATATAGAATCTTGTTTTGTTTTGTTTTTCCATGAGAATAGTTGGTAGTGGGTAAAAAATACAAGCAGTCAAAACCAGAGATTAGAATCTCTTCTGTTAATCTCCCTTCCTTCTTTTTTGTTTAACTTTTAAAAACACCACTACTATTATTTGTCAATCCATAAAATTCATAGGATTGTAGAAGCAAGTGAAAAGCATAGGGTCCACCTAAACCTATGCTCTCAAATGACAAAGATGGAAATCACGGGGCCCAGAGATTAAAGCCACTAACTGAATGTCCTCCTTGCAGCTGATGGCTGAGCCTGGACCAGAGTTCCAGCCTCCTAGCCTCTCTGCCCCACATGTGGCTGCCTTTCAGCCAATGTGTACTTCTCCCGTCAAAGATGGAGCACTGTCCACGAGCTTCACATCTGCAAGCAAGAAAACATGAAGTCAAGTTTGGTCAGAATCACTGGGGGCATTTCTCTTACTTTGGAAGTTAATAAATATTTTTCTCTTGACCTCTTCTATTTGGAATGTGGAGCCAACATGGCTATTAAAATGATAAAATAATTTTACAAACCTTGAAGGCAAAATGTTCGAAAGTTTATTAGAAGCAAAAGCTACAAAGTGTAAAGAAAAACTATGATCAGAGAAGGCAGTTCCTCCAAGAAGGGGGTCAGGCAGCATATGATAGAGAAGGAACCGAAAAGTAATGAGTGCTTCTGTTCAAGGCTTATGGGCAACACAGAAGTCTCAGAAAATGAGGAGACTCAGGGTGGCCTGAGAATCCTGAACAAATATAATTTAAATATACTTTACATATTAGGACAGTTTTAAATTTATATAAAAATTAGTTAAAAACATCATACAGAATCTGTACCATATACTTCTTAACCAGTTTCCCCTATTTTTAACATCTTGCATTAGTTTGATCTATTTGTTAAAATCAATGAGCCAATATTGATTCATTATTATGAATAAGTTTACCCTTTATTCATATTTCCTTAATATTTATTAATGTCCCTTTTCTGATCGAGGGTCCGTCCCATCTAGGGAATCACTGCAATATTAGCATGTCTCCTGAGGCTCCTCTTTGCTGTAGTAGTTTATCAGACTTTTCTTGTTTTTGATGGCTTGAACAGTTTTCAGTAGAACTTATCAGATACTTTACAGCATGTCTCTCTACTGGAATCTCTCTGGTGTTTGCGTTGTGATTAAACTGGAGTTCTGTGTGAAATGGATGCCATTTTCATCACATCCTGTCAAGGGTACATACCATACTTGTCACTGTTGATGCTGATCTTGACCACCTAGCTGAGGTGGTGACTGTCAGGTTTCTACACTGTAAACTCATTAGTTTTCTCCCACTTTTCATACAGTACTAATCAGGAGGAAGTAACTGCCTGCAGCCCAGAATGGAGTGACGTTCTCCCTGTTCAAGGGAGGGATATTTATAAAACTTATGTGGACTTCTGCATGGGAGATTTGTCTCTTCTCCCCCATTTATGTATGTTTTCTATAATTACTTACATCAGTAAGGACTTATATGTATTTACTTTATTCTTTGGGTTGTAATCCAACACTGTATTTTGTTGTTCAACCTGCACCAGCCTTGGCTAGTAAGAACTTCTCCAGCTGACTCTTGTGTCCCTTTAGCATATACCTATCAATTTTTGTTCTGCGGTTGAGCACTTTCTTTCTTCTTCATGTTATAAGATGCTCCAGGCTCACCTCATATGTATTTTGCCTCAGTCTTAGAATGAGACATTTTCTGAAGGAGACTCATTCCTTTTTATTAGAAAATGGTATTGAAAACCAAGATCCCAGTATTATCTCTATTCACTGTTAATGGGGTGTAGTTGCACTTAGGTCTTCTCAGCTGACAGAAGGAAATATGGTATGGATATAAATACCATATGCAGTATATATACCATCTGTATACATACATACTATTAAATATTTATATACATAAACATCTGTATCTGTATTAGGCTAAATATGAGTTACTCCTGATTTCTCCAGTTCTAATTCATACCAAGTAGATCATTCTAGATTCCTCCTCTTGCTTATCTATAAATTCAAACTCTGATAGGGAGAAACTTTGCCCCCACCATCAGCCGTCCACGTATTCATTGTTCAGTCTCAGCACACCTGTGCAGAGGCACTAGAATTGTGAAGGTGAGTATGTGGACCCAGTGCTGTTTCTAGCACCTGAATCTCATAGACAACAGTCATTTCCAAAGGCATTGAGTTCAACTTTCTCCACAATCCCATTGGTAGGGTTGTTTCATGTATTTGTAATTTACCTAGGTAACTATTGTCACTCTGCATTCCTCTATGGGATCCCACGGCCTCCTAAAGGATTTTTTAATAATTTTACATAAAATTTCATTTTTCGTGCTATAAATCCTCTGGGTTGTGACAAATGTGTAATGCCATGTATTCATCATTACAATATCATAGTGGATAGTTTCATGGCCCTAAAATTTCCTTCCACTCCACCTATTCTCTCTGACCTCTCCTTTCCCCAAACCCTGGCAACCAGGGATCTTTCTATGGCTTTGCCTTTTCCAGATTCTTATGCAAGTGAATTTTACCTTTTCAGACCAAATTTTCACACTTATCCATATGCATTAAAGATTTCTCCATATTTCTCCAATAGCAGATCACTGTTTATATCTTTCTGTTACTCAATAGTGTTCCCGTGTAGGAATGCACCACAGTGTGTTGTCTGTTCTCCTAGTGAAAGGCATCAAAGGTGCTCCCTGGTTTGCTGACTGTGAATAAAGCTGCTATAAACACTCACATGCAGGTTTGTGTATGAACATAGGTTTTCAGGTCAACAGGGAAAATCCCTTGCTGGATCTTACGATGACATTGTATTTATCTGTAGTTAACTATTGCAGTGTCTCCCCAAGTGGCTTATCCATTCTGTATCACCACAGAAGTTTCCTGTTGTGTCCTCACTAGCATTTGGCTTGTCCTTTGTTTCTTTAGCCTTTCTAACAGGTGCACAGTGGTATTTCATTGCTGATGTAAATGTGCAATTCCCAGATGAAGATGATGTTGAGCATTGGTATCTTTTCTTATGCTTATTCTCCATGTCCACATCTTGCCTTGCTAAATGGCTGGTCACACATTTTGGCCATTTTTAGTTGAATTATTTCTCCAGTTATGTTCCTTTTCATATGTGCACTGGCAAGTCTAGGTCTTTTGCCTTTCCATATAAGTTTTAGAATATGTTTGTTGAGGGGCTCCTGGGTGGCTCATTTCCTTCAGCTCGCGTCATGATCTCACGGTTTGTGAGTTCAAGCCCTGCATCTTGTTCTGTGTTGACAGCTCAGAGTCTGGAGCCTTCTTCGAATTATGTGTCTCCATCTCTCTCTCTCTGCCCCTCTCCTCCTCATGCTCTGTCTGTCTCTTTCTCTCAAAAATAAATAAACATTATTTTTTAAAAAATAGAATACATTTGTTGAATAACTTCATGATAGCTTGCAGGTACTCTGATTGCAGTTCTATTGAATCAATACATCAAGTTGGCTAGAACTAACATTTAAAAAAAATATCAAGCCTTCCTTTCAATGAGCACAGAATATCTCTCTATTTATTTAGAACCTTTATTTTTTAATCAGAAATTATGAATTTCTGCATATAAATCCTGTACATATTTTATTAGATGTATATTTAAGTATTTCATAGCTCTGCTATGTTAACATAAATAGAACTGTGTTTTTTATTCCAATTTCCAAGTACTCACTGCCAGTATATACGAAATTGATTGCCTTTTGTATATTAATCTTACATCCTGTAACTTTGCTCTAGTCACCTATTAGTTACAGTAGTGTTGGGTGATTCAGAGGGGGGATTTTCAACACAGACAATCATATTATTTGCAAACAAAGATAGTTTAGTTTATTTCTTATTTCTCAGTTTATATACTGCTTTATTTACTGCTGTCCTCCTGATGAGCTACAGAGGTCTTTTAGTACAGTGGTTAATAGGAGTGATAAGAGGGAACATCCTTGCCTTGAACTTAAAAGGAAATACACAGTTTCTCCACACTTAGCCAATGCTGACTGCAGGGTTGGTAGATGTTATTTAGCAAGCTGGGGGGGGGGGGAGGCTTCACACTATTTTTGGTTTAACGAATTTTTTTAATGTAAGTGGATATTGGATTTCTCTCATGTTATTTACATTAATTTATATGATCACATAAGTTTTCTTTTTTAAAATTATTTTTTTAATGTTTATTTATTTTTGAGAGAGAGAGAGAGAGAGAGAGAGAGAGAGAGGCAGAGTGCAGGGGTTGGAGGGGTGGAGAGAGAGGGAGACAACAGAATCCAAAGCAGGTTCCAGGCTCTGACCTGTCAGTACAGAGCCTAATTCCGGGCTCAAACTCACAAACTGCGAGATCATGACCTGAGCCGAAGTGAGACACTTAACTGACTGAGCCACCCAAGCACCCCATAAGTTTTCTTATTTATGTTGTTGATGTGATAAATTACTTTTATCAATCTTTGAAGTTGAATCATTCGTGCACAACTGGTCGTGATACATAATTCTTTCCATACACTGTTGGGTACCAATATGCTAATATTTTGATGAGAATTTTTGCTTCTAAGAACATGAAAGATATTGGTCTTTAATTGTCCTTTCCTGTAGTGTCTTTATCTGGTTTGGGTATTAGGGTAATGCTGGTCTCACAAAATGAGTCATGAGGTGTTTCTTCTGCTTTTATTTACTGTAAGAGATTAAGGAGCATTGGTTCTATTTCTTACTTAAAATTTTGGAAGAATTCACTTGTAAAATCATCCAGGCCCGGTATTTCCTTTTAGAAGGCTGTTAATAATTGATTAAAATTTAAAAATAAATATAGGGCTTCTCAGGTTATCTGTTTCTCCTTGTGTGAGTTTTAGTAGTTTGTGTCTTTTAAGACATTTTTCCATTTCATGCAAGCTGTCAAATTTGTACTATAGAGTTGTTGCTCTTAGTCTTTCATTATTCTTTTTGGCGTCCTTGGAGTTGGCAGTGATGACTCCTCTTTGATTTCTGATATTGGAAATGTGTATTTTCCCTCTCTCACTCTCTTTCTCTCACTAGTCTGGCTAGATGTTTATCAAATTTATTGATATTTCCAAACAATTAGGTTTTATTTCACTGATTCTATTTTTTCCCACTTTCAAGTTCATTGCTTTCTGATTTAATTTTTATTATTTCTCTTCTTCTTGCTTCTTAGGCTTAATGTACTCTTCTTCCCTTAGCTTCCTAATGTGGAGGCTTAGATCATTAATTTTAGCTGTCCCTTCTTTTATAATATATACTGCTTTTGCTGCATCTCACACATTTTGCCAAGTTGTATTTTTATTTTAATTAAAATAAATAAGAAAATATTTTAAAACATGCCTAGTAACATCTTCTTTGACCTCTGTGTTACCTAGAAGTGTGTTTTTAAATCTCTAAATATTTGAAGTATTTTCCTGCTATCTTTCTGTTACTGATTTCTATTTTAATCTCATTATGGTCTGAAAAATACTTTGTATGAGTTCTAGTCTTTTACATTTCTTGTTATGTTTTATTGCCCAAAATGTGGTTTAAATTGGAGAAGGTTCCATGTAAACTGTAGAAGAATATGTGTTTTCTAAAAATGCCAATTATGTTGAGTTGATTGGTAGTGCTATTTGGTTTGGCACATCTTCTCTTCTGCCTTTTTGTCTCATCACTCCATGAAGGGAAGGTGGTGAAGTTTCCAGCTATGATAATGACTTGCCCGTTTCTCCTTGCAGGTCCACCAGGTTTTGCCTCATGGACTTAACATTCTGTGTTTAGAGCATATGCTTTAAGGATTGCTACACATCAGGTTGGAGGACTGACCCTTTTGTTATGTAGTATTCCTCTTCATCCTGATAAATGTCCTTGTTAGAAGTGTGCTTGGATGAAATAAACATAGAAATAAACTTTTCTATTATTGATGTTTGCATGTCTATGCTTTTGCTTTAAATCTGTTGATTTATTAAAATGGATTTCTTTCCATAACACACAATTTACCTGTTTTTTATTTTCACCTACTCTCTTAGTCTATTTTTAATAGGAGTGTTTACACTATTCATATTTACAGTAATTATTGATATTGTATTTGTATGTATTATAATTATGATATTTTCCTATTTTTTACACTTACTAGTTGATTTTTTTTTCTGCCTCTTATAGTTTTAACTGAGCATTTTATTTATTTTTTTAAATGTTTATTTTTGAGAGAAAGAGAGAGAGAGAGAGAGAGAGAGCACACGAGCAGAGGAGGGGCAGAGAGAGATGGAGACACAGGATCCAAGCCAGACTCTGAGCTGTCAGCACAGAGCCTGATGCAGGGCCCAAACTCATGAACTGTGAGATCATGACCTGAGCTGAAGTCAGAAGCTTAATTGACTGAGCCACCCAGACACCCCTTAACTGAGCATCTTAAATGATTCTAATTTCTCTCTCAACATGTAAATTATATTTCTTTAAAAAAAAATGTTAGTGGTTGCCCTAGAATTTTCAACATACATTTACAACTAATCTGAGGCCCACTTTGAAACAATGCCATGCCACTTTACAGGTGATGCAGGTAACATAACAGTGTTCCCACTACGCCCTCCTATTCTTTAAAACACTCATGTCATTCACTTCACTTATTCATAATTTGTAACCAAACAAAGGATTACCATGCACAGTTATAGTAGGTCAACAAGTATATTAAATTAAAATATTTTATTTTACCTTCATTTATTCTACTTCTAAATCTCAGGTAAATGTAGATAAATTTTTTGACCACATAATTTTATTCCCCCGAAAAACTTCTTTTAGCATTTCTTATGGGGCAGTCCTGATGGCTATAAATATTCTAGGTGTTTGCTTTTGTTTTGTTTTTAGGTAAAGTATTTATTTTTCACTTTAGAAGGATAATTTCAATGGCTATAGAATTGTAGGGTTTATTTTCAACATTCTATATATTTCACTCTGTTGTTTTCTCATTTCCATGGTTTCTAATGATAAAATTATTTTTCTTATTCTCCTATAGGTTTTTTTTCATTTTTTTCTTTTTCATAATTTGAATATGAGATGAGTAAGTGTATTATTTTCAGTATAAATACTGGTTGAGGCTCTCTAATATTCCTTCATCTGTGGCTTTGTGCAACTTATCAGTTTTGGAAAATTCTTAACCCTTATTACTGCAAATATTCATTTTTCTTCTCTGCCTCTCTTTTTTCTCTTTTGAATATTATTATTATTATTTTATTTTATTGTAGAGAGAGAGAGTGCGTGAATGGAGGAGAGGGGCAGTGGGAGATAGAGAATCTCAAGCAGGCTCCAAGCTCAGTGCAGTGCCTGACATGGGATCATGACCTGAGATGAAATCAAGCGTCAAATACTCAACTGACTGAACCACTCAGGCTTCCCTCCTTTGGATATTGTGTTTTACACCTTTTGAAATTGTCCCACAGTTCTTGGACATTTTTTTTCATTATTATTTGTCATTAACTTTTAGTTTGGGAAGTTTCTATTGACAAATCTTCCAGGTCACTATTTCCTCAGTCATTTCCAATCTAGAGATGAGCCCATCAAAGGCATACTCCATTTCGTTCTTTCTTTCTTTTTTAAGTTTATTTATTTGAGAGAGAGGGAGAAGAGAGGGAATGAGAGAGAGCACAAGCAGGGGAGGGGCAGAGAGACAGAATCCCAAGAAGGCTCCATGCCGTCAGTGCAGAGCCCAATGAGGGGGCTTGAACCCATGAACCGTGAGATCATGACTTGGGCTGAAATTAAAAGTCAGACGCTTAACCGACTGAACCACCCAGGCACCCCAGACCCACTCCACTTCTGTTACACTGGTTTTTATTTCTAACATTTTCTTTTGATTCTATCATAGTGCCCATTTCTGTTTATGTTAACAACTTTTTTCCCATGGTGTCTACTTTTTCAGTTAAAACCACAGCTGAGTCTGAGTCTGATGCTTGCTTTGTCTCTTCAGACTGTTTTCTTCCTTTTTGTCATACTTTGACTATTTCTATTGTTATTGTTAAAAGCCAGGCATAATGGATTGAGCAACAGGACTTGGGGTAAAGGGTGTGAGGTTCTGTGACAATCCAGCTGTGAGTTTTTTCAGTTTTTATTTCTGTTGTTGTCGGGATCCCCGGAAGACCTCCTCCTCAGACAACGTCCTTATTTCGCAGCTCTTTCAGTGGAGATGAACTATGGTCTGATGTCCTGCTTGTGCAGCTCCAAAGTGAGGCAGAGTGGGAGCATTCCATGACCATAGGATCAAATTCTGGTCATTGCCTAGGCTGCTGTCCGTGGACTACCAAATTCACAAGTGTTTCTAACCTCTCCTCTTTCCCCGGGAAAATAAAGCCTCTCCCTTGGGGAATATGCCTTTGTTCGGGAAAATGCTTTGGAAATGTGTGTAAATTGGTGATGTTCCCTCCCCTGCTGAAGTCCTGAAGGACTTTTCTTGACTCTTCACCTTGAGACCATCCAGGGGTTCCTGGAGGAGAAGCCGAGGAAAGTGTGGCCCTTAATTCTGGGCTCCCAGGAATTCCCCATTCTCTCTATAGCCCACTCACAGCCTCCAGCAACTCCTCACATTCATGACCTGTTTCTTCTTCCATTTATGGCGCCCATGGCTTCAGACGTCTGCACTGTCCCCTGTTAAAGCACGGCTGTTTGCCCTGCAATTGTATCTCTCTAACAGGTGCCAGAAAAGGCACTGATTTAAAATTTCCCAGCTTCTTTATGGTGGTAAGGGTAGGATTGACAACCCCCTATGTGTTGGAGTTAACCTAGGACATTTCAAATGAATAATTTTTAAACAAAATATTTAGCATGGCCTACACTATGTACACTCCCCAATCTTACTTAAACTGTTTGATGGTTACATGTTTTTCTAGAGAGAGGGACACACATATTATCAAAAGTTCTGTGTAAATTGCCCTAACTGTGGCACCTCACCTCACATCTTTGCTCTTACCTCCAGAGCTCCGGCTTCCTCACCCATGCAAGGCTTCCAGGCCTCGGGGCTTTTGCACAAGCTGGCTCTTCACCTTCAGAAACCCTACTTCTCCATCTCTCTCTCTCTCTCTCTATCTCTCCCTCTCTCTCAACACACAATTGACTACATTTGCACACCATTTCCAGCCCCAACCGAAGAGCCTGGCACAGAGTATGTGTTCCACGTACATGAAATGACTGAGAGGAACATATTTATAACACGCAGCATTTATAACAGAACAGGGATGTGAGATGCTGTATGGTATAAATAATGCCTTTTTTCCCCTTTTTGACATTTGAGATAGTTATCAGTATGCTGCCCTAGTAAGTTTTCAAAGCATATTTGTTGAATAAATTATTTATTTTCTATTTTATATTAAATTTGTATGTATTGCCTACTCTGAGCCAAGCATTCTAGTAGGGATTTCATCTTCATTATCTCATTTAGTACTCATGAAATATAAACAGGTATTAACTATAATTTAAAGATAATAACATCGGGTTCCAGAGGTTGAATAAATTGTCCACAGCAACAGTGCTGGCAAAACGGTACTGGAAACTGTGGCTAATAATTTGGGTACATTTTATCGAGTACTGGACATTTTGCATGATAGTCAGTCTTATATATTCAATCTATCCCATTACATGTGAAAACAGTCAGGTTAGAAACTAGGCCTGATGCATATTTGGATCTTTACTTCCCCTCTAAGAAGCATAATTCAATAGTTTTATTCTATGTGTGACATAAATGTGTGTAAAAAATGTGTGTGATATGTGATATGTGACATAAATATTTCCAAGTTTTGTTACAATTTATCCATTAAATAGATATTTATTGAGCCCCTACTGAGTTTTAGACACTTTATCCAGCACTAGGAAAATAGCAATCACTAAAATAGTTAATTTACTTTCCCTAATAATTAGAGAGGGGCAAAAATAAAATTCTAATTAAATCAACTTTAGAAAATCTATCTTTATAATACAAAAGTAATTTTTAAGTATAAAAATAGAATTATCAATTAAAAATGGAAACATCAATCAATTATTCAATGTGTGTTTATTTTTAGCTTTAACTTTTTTCATGAATTTAACAGGATACTATCAATAGAACAACTAAACTATGGGAGGAGCTGAGCTCAGTGATGCTGGAGATATTTGAGATATTTCTGAAATCCACCAGTCAGCAATAGAATGGACAGCAAATTCCTGGGAGGCTTTGAAAGCCACGGATGCCTGAGACAGACACCAGATCTACTTTTACCAAGTTCAGAAGTGAGATATGAGGTGACTTAGACTTTGTGTATTTGCATTTTTGTCAAACCCACAATGAGAAAGTAGAGGCAAGATAACGTCACTTACTAACATAGTCTGAAATCCTTTACCCCAAACTCCAAGTGTCCAAGAGAAATCTAGAAAATAAAGGTAAAGACAAAACAGGTTTATAGTCATTTGGGAAATTCGTTGGTATTCCTGGTGTCAAAAGACTTCACATGGAGAGCGATTTGACCTGTCAAACTCATTTAAAAATAGCACATTTGGCATAAATGTGTGTGAAACACAGAAACCAATTCCCTCCAAGGTATAATAGGAAGTGAGGATTTAAGTGCATCTTTTCTGGATTCCTGCAATCTGTATGAAATGCTTGTGAAGATTTCAGTTGTTCGAGATTTAACAAGCGAGGCGCAGCAGGAAACTAAGTCCCTGTGAGATTAATCAGTGGCTGGAGGAGAGAGCCAGGCAGAGGCATCAGCAGTCATAGCCTGAAGGACGACTGGTCAGCAAATGAGGTAAACGGAATATGATACGCACATGTGGGGCCCACTCAACCATTAAATTCAAGATCTCTATGGTAAATTGAAACTGGGAAGAAACATAATGAATTAGGAAATACAACCTGTTTGCCTAATTTACTTTATTCATTTATTACATGAAATTTCTATAGCTTTATTCTGTCTTAACAACTATCATGAACAATTCATGTAGCTATTATCATATAGCTATTATATAATTCCTGGTGGCTCATATCGTTTCTCCTCTGGGAATGAATATACCCATAACACTGAGAGAATCTGTCCATCTGTCCAGCTGTTCTGCCATTCTCAATTCTACAAAGTTCCAGTCAAGCTACATGAGCATGCTCAGAACAGGTGTGTGGGGGAGCACTGGCCCCTCTCTCTTACTCTTTCTGTCTACCCCCCTCTTGATTTCTCCCACATTCATTTCTCCAAACTGAAGATAATCCTACTGGTAGTTGCTCTAGATGGATGCGTGGGAAATTAACATTCTGAATACGCAGTGGCTCCCTAGAGATTTCCTATCTACTTTTCAAGAGTGCTTTCCACACATCAGATTAAGAGAGCATTATTCAATAAATTACTACCTTAGGTCATCCATTAGTTCATTTACCCGCTCATGTAGTCGGTCCTTCAACAACCGTTTATCATCTACCATGTTCCAAGAACTTTACTAGGTAGAAGGACCTTGTTTCTTTCACTAATTGTATGAGTAGTGATCAGTCACTCATAAAACAGTTAAATATATTTACCCAACATTTCCTTTTTTTTTAATGTTTATTTATTTTTGAGAGAGAGAGAAAGACAAAGAGACAGAGTGAAAGCAGGGGAGGGACAGAGAGAGGTAGACACTGAATCCAAAGGAGGCTCCAGGCTCTGAGCTGTCAGCACAGAGCCCGATGTGGGGCTCGAACTTAAAAACCTTGAGATCATGACCTGAGCCAAAGTCAGATGCTTAACCAACTGAGCCAGGAGCCCTGTATTTACCCCAAATTCCTAATAATATGTCTTTAGTATTCCCTAAAGTATTATATTAGTTTTCATCAAGAAATTCATCCTAATATTTGGTAATCCTAATATTTTGGGAGATAATTCAAAGTAGAAGGGACTAATGTAACTTAATGCAGAGAAAATCATATTTGTGTCAATAAAACCAGACCTATTATGGATCATTTACCCAATTACATTATATACTTCTATTCTACTTAGAATTTCCCGCATTTCTGTGAATTATTCTTCACTTTCTTTACACTAAATCTTTTCTGCATTCTGATCTCAAGAAATATGCAGTATCCAAGGCATCATGTAATTTAGTGGAAAGAGAACTGAATTTCATTGAGGTATGAGGTCCCAATTCAAACCAACCCCCATCTGTCAGCTCAGCTTCCTAGACGGTTACATTAGGGGCAAAGTCTACGACACTTCTTAGAGCTCCTTTCAGACCCAAGCTTCCATGATTTTAAGGACATCTAGTTAAAGACTATCCAGGTTTGAACATTCAGTTACTGTCCCGTGTCATTATGAATTCATGAGGAGTTCAGCAAATTTAATCTTGAATAATCTTCTATCTTAGTCTCTGTAATAAAAGCAATTATAGTTGAAAATGTGTAATAATTGAAGCTTTTAAGGTTCACTTGTAGCATACAAAAATACTCATCCATTTCTTTAATCAGCAAACTTAGTTAATAGGCTTCAATGCCACATGTGAATGCAAAGAAAATAATACCTATTTCAATTAATGCTTTGATAAGTACTAGGTAAACACTCAAAAATCAGATGCTCAAAGGGAGTATTATGGACTTAGAAGCTGGAGAATAAGAGGAAGATTCTGGAAAATGGGAATACTACCTCAGAAACCCTTTACATGGCGTTTTAATCACATGTGCCCTGGTTTTCTGGAACCAGACCACATGATGACATGACATTTATAAAGTATTTAGAGGTTTTCAAGTACTTTTCTTCACACAATCTTTATGTTTCATGATTCAAAGTGGTGAAAAGTCACGGTAAACTACATTTATTTCTCAAGGAGTTAAAATGTTTTAGTTACTGATCATGCTTCTTTCATAGTATAGTCACAAAACTTCTTGGGAGGGCCACAATATTACAGTCACTTCACTGACGAGGAAATAGAGATGCTGAATACTCAGTCCCTTGTTCCAAGTGATGCGATTAGCAGGTGTCTGTGCAGCCAGGAATCAAACCCACCTCCACATGCCCTTGCCCATAAGATGGCCATGATTTGCATGAAATGAGACAGGTCAGTGTGAGTCGTACATTAGCACAGAACTTTGAAGCACTATTTACTGTTGAGGCCATGGAGACTTGACATCTGAGGGTCACGGGAACATTTCTGTTGGGGTTAGGATTGGTTTTTATGCCTTTCAGGTTCTAACCTTATTTATATTTTTAGTGTACCATATTTGTCTTTATCTCAGATAAAAACAAAAACAATAAAATAAAAATGTAGGGATCTCAGATCCACTTAAACAATCCTCTGCCTAACCTACTGGCTGATGTGCCTCACAAACTGAATATCTCCATCTAAAAACTTCTCAAGTGTGCCCACTTTTATGCGCTTAACCAAACCAGTGTCTGAGCCACGTTTTGTCAGGACTAGAGTTTCTACCTTAGGAATAAATAAATAAGTTCTTGCAGATTCATACCCAGCAAACAATTTATTTTAATTAAAATGTATATCTTTCCATTCTTGCACTTAAGACACCATAGAGTGACTAGAATATCAAGTTGGCCCATTGAGAAGGAGGCCGGAATGCCTTCTGTGACATAAGCTTGGAAATCCCAGTCACATACCTGAGAGCTCACTTCCACGCTTGCTCTGACCCTGTGAGTGAGGACTCGCACTGTCAGAAGCCAAATTTCCCATGTGAAGGTGAGTTCCATAAACACTGTTTCCTTCGCTGCAGGCTCACCAATCAGCAGCGTCTACGGCAGGGGTTGCCTCCCAGTAGGTGACTCACAGACACTTGGTGGCTGGGTGACTGAATGAACTAATGAAAGCAAGTATGTTAAACTGCCTGCACTTCTAATCATCCATTTCTTCATTGTAAAAAAAAAAAAAAAAAGCAGTAGAAGCCTCCAAATGGGCTACATTAACCTGTCACATAGCAATCTCTGTTCCAGGTCCTCTGGCTATCTGTAATAAGAGATTATGAGTGAGATGTCCAGCAGGGTCGGCACTTCATGGCACTGGCTTTTCAGCTTTGGAAGATGGGGTGCCTCGGTGGCTCAGTCGTTTAAGCATTGGACTTCAGCTCAGGTCATGATCTCAAGGTTCATGGGTTCAAGCCCCGCATCGGGCTTTGTGCTGACAGCTCAGAGCCTGGAGCCTGCTTCAGATTCTGTGTCTCCTTCTCTCTCTGCTCCTTCCCCACTCATGCTCTGTTTCTTTCTGTCTCAATAATAAAAACATTAAAAAATAAAAAAAAAAAAAGGAAATGCAGCTGCTGGTTGCAGAAAAGGGCTCTGGTAAGTTCCTTCAGCTTCAAGGGGCTCTTTTCTATGACTTCCACACTGAAGATCTAAGAAAACCAGGTTGGACCATTGGTTTTGCTGATTACTATATTGATGAAATTTGTTGTGATTTCAGGATAGAGTGAAAGATTATTTTCCATAAGATGCTAGCAGATTCTGGAGAGCGGCAAGATGGCGGAGAAGTAGGGAGCTCTGTAGTCTGTGCTCGCCC